>OY986435.1:254134627-254844627 GCA_963920525.1 Dichetophora obliterata | reverse complement strand
TAAGATGCACAAACATTAGTAGTAAATGTACGTACATGATTTTAAAAAAAAACGAAAAAACTACTGCGAAAAAATTCGTTTTACTGCGTTTTTTTTTTAATTTACTGCTATTTACGAATTTTCAAGACCGAACCCTGTTTACGATACAAGTGTCAAAACGGACGACCTCAAACTCTGCAAAACTTAGGGTGTTGTTACGGTGGTCGTCATATGATCCCTGGTCATGACACTTTTCACTCTCTTTTTTCGTTTTTCGTGTGACGAAAGTATGTTATGCTGGTATGTTATGCCTAAGCACCAGTACACTTTTTTTATACTTTTAGTAATTTTTCAACCGATGAGTGTTGCTATTAAGCAGGTTTTATTACTTCTTTCATACATTTCGTACTAGAAGTGTACTATTTTCGTGCCTAAACACAAATGTTGTGAATAATTCCACAACGCAACACCACAACGCAACACTGTCTTGATCGCATGATTTAATATTTTTGTCGAATCATTTGGTGACCGTGGTGGTGAAAATTTACTCTATTGTTCTCGCTCTCGCTCTCAAATTTTTAATTTACATTGAAACAACAACAATGCATGACCATGATGAGCCCATGACCGCCACCGTAACATGGGACTTACTGTAGCGTTGACAGATCTTGCCCCTGCCATTTCGGTAATGCCAATACAAGCAGCTATTCAGAAAATCCCACAAAACTATCCTTTATCCCAAATCATGCAGTTTTTAATGGATGCGGATTTAATTTTAATAAATCAATGAACAATAAATAATTATTGCAATAAAATCCTTAAACGACCTACTTTAACCCTGAGCCTACAGCATCCGTGATCGAGCAAAATTACGAAGGGCTCGAAGAGACAAGTGCCTATCAATCTTGTACAATTTTGCTCGATCACGGATGCTGTAATTCGGCCCCTGGATAACTAATGCTAGTCGTTTCGACTGACTCTCTTTGTTTCGAACTGGTGAAAAAGTAGCTTATTATAATATGTCAAAAATAAAAACAAAGACCTATATATAGGTCTTATAACTGACGAGAGGCATATTGTACGGAAGATAAAGGCTGACCCGAGACTCTTAGTTCCGAAAATGACTTTTGAAGTTCAAACTGACCTGAGCAAACAGTGAAGTGTTGAAACTATTCGACGTGTCTTGCGCAAAAAGAACTTTCATGGCCTAGTAACGCGAAACAAGCCGTTTATTAGCCCCAAAAGCAGATTATGCAGACTCAACTACGACAAAGAACATGCAGCGTCATGGTTTGGGCCTGCATGTCAGCTGCTGGTACTGGGAAGTTGACTTTTATTTAAACAACAATGGACAAATTTAAGTACCTACAGATCCTGAAGAACAATTTGTTACAGAGTGCAAAGGCTCTAGGTATAAAATTGAATTTCTGATTTTACCAGGATGATGATCAAAAGCACAAAGCGGGTATTGTGCAAACCAAGCTAGTATACAACTGTCCACAATTGATGACGCCACAATTGACAGTCGCCAGACCTTAATGTTATTGAAAATGTGTGGTCTTTATTGGAAAATATAATTAATAATTTATAATTTAATTAATTTAATTATAATTTAATTAATTTTACTTGTTTTAATCCACATTGAAAAACTGTTTCAATCAAATATTTGATTGTTTAAATTAAACATATCATTATAAAAGAAATCATTATTCATTTGATACTTAACCTCACTTAACGTCGCATCTATGGGCACCTGCTGCGAAATCTGCAAGTCAGAATGGACTACGGTGGGAGCCTTTATCTCTTGCTACGGATGCTCCAACCTTTACCATGGAAAATGTGCTGGATTGTCAGCCAGGATTAGTGATGCCCTTAATGGCACCTCATCAAATGGACTGCAATGGTTTTGCTCGAAGTGCCGAAAAATAACCACTAGCCATCTGCTGCAAGTTCTTGCAGACGTCAAAAAGTCGGCTTTCAACATTGTGGACGAGGTGAAGCGCCTGCAAAGTGTCGTTGTCACTCACTCCGAGTGCTGTGTTAACCTAGAAAATATCACTTCTACTGTGAATGATAATAAAGCCACTGATCACAGCCAACAAAACACTGGTGGAACAAAAATCAACCTTTCTCAAAAGAGAAAAAGAATGGATAAGGTAATTGATTCAAATTCAGAAAAAAGCATCAACATGGCCACCACGCCTGCATCAGAAAACAGCTCAACAAGTGACAAAAATACCTTTCTTACGACAGATTGCCAGAACACTGACCTCAGTCACCCCAGTCCAAGGGACACAAATATCCTTTCATCTGGGCCCTCACACCATCAACAAATTATTGCTAATCAGCCTTTTGCGTCCATGCAATGTGAACCACTGGTTGATGTGGCAGTAGCCGCTCCTTCAAATGTTAACACCGTACCATCATTGAACAATGCTCCAGATTCGAATTTAGTTGTCCACGACCTATGCAGTCCTGTGAAACAATCTAATAAATTGCCTATAGTTTCGCCTAATCAAACTAAAACGCCAAAACAGCCTCTCGAGGCCACTGAATGTGGCCCATTGGTTGATTTGGTGGCAGTAATCCGGCCACCACCTAAATCCATCTTTGTCTCGAGGCTAGCTCCCGCCACAAGTGTTGAAAATGTTCTAGCATATGTTCAAAGTAAGATTCCGCATTCAGTTTCAACCATCACTTGCTTAAAGTTCACACAAAAACCTCAACAGGATATTGCTTCGTTCAAAATCTATGCTCATGAGTCAGACTATGCTCAAATAATATGCAAAGATATCTGGCCTTTCGGGGTCCTAGTTCGTGACTTCATTCCACGTCCTAGGCAATCTTACCATTTAAACAACCAGACTCTAAATGACTTCCCCTCAATCTCTTCAAAAAACTAACGAACTGTGTTTTTACAACTGCGTGTGCCTCAAATGCAAATCTAAATTTACCATCAAACTGCAACACTGTCAAAAATTCTTTTAAATTCTACTACCAAAATTTGTCTGGGATGCGCTCTAAACTTAATACAACGCACTCTTTTTGCACTGAAAATGATTTTGATGTATTGATATTAGTTGAAACCTGGCTTACCAATGATTTTTTTGATGAGGAGATTGCTGACCCATCTATCTTCCAAGTTTATCGCAAGGATCGTTCTGCTGTTCAAACTGGTTGCTCTAGAGGTGGGGGAGTTCTAATTATCGTCCGTAAAAATTTATGTTCATCGCTATGCAATATTGACACGTTGAATGGATTGATTGACTTGAATGGATTGATTGACCAGGTTTGCATCTCCATCCTTCTTCCTAAAGGAAAGATTTTTGTTTGTGCCTCTTACATCCCGCCAACCAGTTCTAATGAAATCTATAGTGCACACGTCAACAATATATTAACACTATCCGCAGATGACGAATGTGAACATTTTCGCGTCGTTGGAGATTTTAACCTCAGCAAATTAAATTGGGCCTTTTCAACCGATGACAACGTATACTTACCAACAAATGTTAACCATGCTTATGAAATTCATCTCATCGATAGTTTTTTCAGTTTGGATCTTATACAAATTAATACCATTTTCAATAAGTTACGTAATTTACTCGATTTAATTTTTATAAATAAGTCACTTAGTTTTGATTTATATGAGTGTCCTTTCCCTATTTCTGAACATAGTATTCATCACTCGGCCATTGCCTTTAATATTAAATTTTATGAATTTCTCAGTGTTACAAGTTCTACAAAACATCATTATGATTTTAAAAATTACAATCTTGGAACTATTAATCGGCTCATTATTGATATTAATTGGGAATCGTTGTTTGATAATTTGGATACTCCTGGTAGCTATGATATCTTTCTTAAGCACCTATCCAATATCTTCGCAAATAATATTCCTTTTAAGACCAAATTACATAAGCTTCCTTGGTATACTAGAGGGTTGAAAACACTGAAAAATTTAAGGAATAAATCTTTCAATGAATTTAGACGAACTGGAAACCTCGATTGCAAAGCAAAGTATTTACATTTCGCTCGTGAATTTAATTTTTTTAACAAATTTCTTTATAAGCAGTACATTCTTAGCATTGAAAATCGTATACAAACGGATGCCAAGTCCTTCTGGAGCTTTATTAAATCTAAAAATACTTCATCAACTATCCCCTCTTCTATGTTTTATATGGATAAAATATCAAACTCTGCTGCTAAAACAGCTCAATTGTTCGCTGACTATTTTAAGTCTAATTTTGACCAAAATTTGGCTTCTGTTAACCCTCAGGTTGTTGATAATATTGACTCTTGCGTAAACTTTGGCTATTTATCGGTCTCCCTGTCTGACATTAAAACAGCTATTGCCTCCCTGAAAAATTCAGTTAAGTGCGATCTTGATGGTCTTAGTGCTTATTTACTTAAACAATGTGTTCATTCTTTATCCATGCCAATTTATATAATTTTCAATAAATCATTAAAATCTGGTGAATTCGTTGATAAATGGAAAGTTTCGCTTATCACACCCATATTCAAGGCTGGCAACAAGCACGATGTCCTAAACTATAGACTGATCTCAAAGTTGACTAACGTTTCAAAGCTTTTTGAAAAAATTGTTAAAGATAAAATGTACTTTGCTATAAAAAACTCAATTTGTCCAAACCAACATGGATTCGTATCTGGCAGGTCAACTACAACTAACCTGAGTGTCTTCACAAATTACTGCATCTCTTCTTTTGAAGATCGGCACCAACTTGATGTCGTTTACTCTGACATCTCTAAGGCTTTTGACAGGTTGTCACACGATATTTTATTGCTCAAGCTAGCCAAAATTGGTTTTCATTCAATTTTTCTATCTTGGTTGAGTTCATACCTCTCAAATAGGGTTTCTTATGTTGTCATTGACAATGCAAAATCTTCGCCATTTTTAGCAGTGTCTGGGGTTCCACAAGGTAGCATCCTTGGACCATTACTTTTTGTTATCTTCATTAATGATGTTTCTAAATGCTTTCTTAATGCTCAATTTTTACTTTATGCGGATGATCTTAAGGTTTTCCTTAAAGTTAAAAGTGATTGTGACGCTTCTCGTCTCCAGTCTGATCTTGATAATGTCTTTTCCTGGTTTAAACAAAACAAATTATCTCTTAACCTCGGAAAATGTTATGTTGTCTCTTATTACAAGCTCCACTCACCAACTATTTTTGATTATAATTTTGATAACACTAAGTTAGCCAGATTATCAGAAATTCGTGACCTTGGAGTAATTTTTGATTCTAGCTTAACTTTTAGCCCTCACTTAAATAGAATTATCCCCAAAGCATATTCACTTTTAGCGTTTCTTAGGCGAAACAGTGTTGGGTTTGTTGACCCTTACACACTAAAAACATTATATACTTCCCTTGTTAGATCTAGCCTTTAATACGCCTCATTTATTTGGGGTCCTTTTTACTCGATACATATTGCTAGACTGGAAAAAGTTCAAAAAAGATTCTTAAAATTTGCTTTGCGCTCTTTTAGTTTTCCTGAACCTCTTCCCTCATATAGGACACGTCGGTTGCTTATTGGTCTATCATCTCTCGAAGATAGAAGACTACTGCATAGTATCATGTTTATTTATAATCTGATTAATGGAAATGTTATTTGTGAAAACTTACTTAAATTAATATCGTTTAATATTCCGCAAAAGTCGTTACGAAGCTCGAATTATTTTTACTTTAGTTGTCATAGAACTAATTATGCCACTAATGAGCCAATTAATAGAGCTCTTATAGCTTTAAACAGTATCTATAATAATAACTTACTCGATTTTTCTATGCCCAAAGTTGCTTTTAAAACCACTATTACACTGTTGTTAAATAAAAACTAGTTTTAATCTTTATTGTATTATGTTGCTTAGTCTGTAAGGATATTGTCCATAGACGTTAACAGAATAAATAAATAAATAAATAAATAAATAAATAAATAAAAAAAAAAATAACATTCGGAAATATCAAATTTCAAACAAAAACCACCTGAAAGAGATATTGAAAACAAAGTGGGCGAATATTTCGCCAACTATCACCCAAAAACTGGTCGCATCAATGCCCAACCACCTTAGATCTGTTGTGGACAACAAGGGCTATCATACCAAATAATAAAAATATCAAATATCATTAATTAATACGAAAAATTTATATATAACAAGCGACTGCATAAAATAAGCTACGATATGAAGTTAAGCAGTATTTTCTGGTTGCTTAATTTTAAGCCAACTTAATATGTATTTTAACAAAAAATTAAGTTTATTAAACTAAACATCTTGTTCTTTTGATACCAAATTATTTTTTTCTATTCCTGTTAGTTTCGTTGTTATTAAGCCCTAAATTTGAAAGTATGCACTGCATAAAATAAGCAGTGAGCCACTGTAGGCAGTGTGACCAGAGTGGAATATTATATTCCACTTTGGCATATTTAAACTTCGGGAAGCATATTTTTTTTTATAAAAATATGCAGCATAAAAAGTGGAATATTTTTCGTATGATTATATTTTTCAAAATTCACAAAAATTGCAATAAAAAATGTCTATTTGGTTACTAAATAGTTATTTTTTGGCTATCGACACTTTATATTTTTTTATCTCTGAACCACCTTGTAAAAAACGCAATATAAGGAATTCATTTTGTGGTAAACTTCTTCGTTGTCAATTTTATTGCAATTCATTTAATAACTTCACGCAGCTTAAAAAGTGAAATAAATTTGCTTATATGTTTTTATGGATTATGATTTTTTTATGGATTATGTTACAGCAGTAAGTATTTTACTTCAGAAAACATTAGGGGTATTCACGATGTGTTGTATTTTCCCTTGTAGTGTGTATTTTTGATAAATTTGATATTTGTAGTAAATTTTGTAATATAACAAAAACAAAATGCACAGTTTTCAAAATACAACCCTGTGGAAAATATACAACGATGGAACACTATTGTATTCTGTGTAAATTTCGTTATGTATTGGATCAGCTGATTGTACAAGCATTTCTACTCAGCATGGAGCAAGCTAAAGGCTACGCTGTGAGTTTATTTAATAAAAATTAATATAATTTTTTCTTTCATTTCAATTTTTGTATGATTTTCTTTAGTTAAATGATGATTTAAATTAATATTTCCAAACAGAAGTGCATACAAAAATCAGCTGATTTTAAAATATATAATATGTACTTTACTGAAGGTTCGATCACAATAAGTTGTAAGTATTGTAAATTTTGCAAAAATTTATCACAAATGCACCACATCGTGAATACCACTATTATTGCTAACAAAAGCTATTTCTTTTAACTATTTTTAAATGTGGATTCAAAACAATAAAGCAGAAAAAAGTTATTGATCAAAGTTCGGAATCTGAAGATTTATCAAAATTTATGCTTTTCTCGCTTAGCTTACCATTTAGCAATGCCGAGGTTGAGAAAATTTTTAGTTATATGAATCTTTCTTATTTAAACGAAAATTCGAAATAGAATGGAAGAAAAACTCTTAAATAATTTGTTGAATGTAAAAACATGGCTGCATGTTCAAAAAAAGTGTTGTAATACCTATCAAATACCAGATAGCTTAGTAAAAAAAATTTAGAAATGCGAATTTCTATGATAATAATACAAGCAACAATTTAAGAATTGACCTCGAAGATGTGCCTGAATTTTAGTTTTGTATATTGTATATCGTTACTTAAAATTCAAAAAACCATAACAATGTTTATAATTTTTTATAGGAGAAGAAAATAAATTTAAGTGCGATAGTAATCAAATAAATAAATGTTTTTAGACTTGCTTCTGTGTTTTTTTTTTATATGCATATTTAGACTTATTTAGATATATATCTTTTAAATTGAAAGTGGAATATTTTTGTGGAATATAAAAATTGAAAGTGGAATATTTAGCATATTTTTTTTAACAAAAAGCATATTTTTCAAAAATCTTCTGGTCACACTGACTGTAGGTACTCTAAACTTTTTAAATATATTTACAGCACTTTGAATAAGATTGATTTTTACTGAAAATTTTCGTCATGAAATTCATCAATGAGATTATGGTCCATTAACAATTTAATAACTCGTATTTAAAAAAAAAACATAAAGATTCGTTAAAAATTGACTAAGTTATAAAAGTCGCAAGCTCGAAAATGCAGTTTTAAAGAAAACGCGTTTTAAGGTTAAAAAATCGGCCGAAAATGCCGAATATACCCAAGCCGAATATTCGGTCGGACACTATCTGCCACCCTTCTGGGGGTCCCCATACAAAAAACACAAAAAATGGAAACAAAAATGTCTATTATAGTTCATAACAAAAAATCTATGACCCTTAGGAGGTTTAAAAATATGATCTGGTCCTATTTATAAAACTCCATCTGCCCCCCTCTAAAAAAAACATAAAAATAGAAAATATCATTGCTCGTGTACACAAAAAAGTGACGAAGGAGACAGTTTTATTCACAAATACTCGATTTTTTTTTTACTACACTCGAAAACTCGTACTCTCAATAAATGTTTCGGTATATTCATATTTAGTTTATAAAATATTTTCCTTGCGAAGGCAACACCTGATTTTGTAAAATAAGACATACTTAAATAAATTTATCAATCAAAAGTGTGGTGTGTTCACGAAAACCTAACTGCACAACTACAAGTCCTCAACTGCACTGACAAGTGCACTGAATCATGATTTCCCCTATTTTGTTATATATGTGTAGTAGAGATGCAGTGATTGAGCTTACTCATCTAGCAGAAAAGAAACTTTTTATTATTTTTCAAAGTAAAAATCAATCTTTTATTAATAACATTATTTTGTATTTATATTATATTATTTTTAATATATATGCATTATTTTAAATAGGATATATAAATAAATTATATTTATATCATATTAAATTCATAAAAATCTTTATTATATTACTTTAACAACATAAAATTTTAAAAAAAGTCACACCAATTGTAAAATCCCAAAATTATCCCATGAAAATCTTTGTTACCATCGAAATACAAGAAGTACCCACATATTAAAATTTCTCATCGAAAATGCAACCCAGCATTGGTATGGAATGTCAAACGCACAAGGTAGTAGAAAATGCTCTACAACTTTGATCGTACTTTCCCCGGCTTTACATTTTATGAGCCTGTCTACACTGGCCTCACTCAACCGACTCACTTTGCCATGAAAAAGTTGTTAAATGTTCACACACATAACCTGCCTCACTTTGAGTGTGCATTTTATTTTGAGCTGTTTTTAACCTAAAACATTTTAAAGCTATAAAAAATTAGTGTTAACTTGAGTGTGTGCTTCATAGCTGCATTTAGCACTGCTAAACCGGCAGCTATAAGCGCATAATAGAAAAAAACACTCAAAATGACAAATGTCAAACCAAAGTGAGTCGCAAAATTTTTAAAGTTTTTGAAACTCTTGCCTCACGATTTACCTTCCCACTTCCTCATCTCTTCTATAAACATCAAAGTGAGTCGGTTGAGTGAGGCTAGTGTAGACCAGCACTATGGGATGAGGTCAAAGCAAAGTCTGAGGTCAAATTTAGTGTCAAAGCTGTCGTAGGCCGACCGACCTAACTCGCTATTGAGTTTTGGGTATTAATGATAAATGTGTACAAGTCGTTGCTGAAATCGTTACGTAGAGTGACGCAGCGTAGAAGTCTGTAGAAAATAGATCTCTACGCCACGTTACGATTTTTGACAGTTCGACAGATGTGGAACAAGCAAAAAATTTTGTTTAACTTCACAAAACTGTAAATTTTAATACTATTTAAGAAAGGCTGCAGTCTTTTATTAAAGAGGAGAAGTTAGTAAGCCTACTAGAAAAAACGAGTGCCTTTATAACAAATATTCTTTTTTGGGCTACAAATCGTCGCCTATACTACGTTGGACTACGATTTCAGTAATCGTTTATCCTCGATTCAGCTGCGCCACCTCACGTTACGCTTGGGTTATCAAGCCTTAAAATTTACAATTTTGTGAAGCTATACAAAATTATTTGCTTGTCCCACAGCTGTCAAACTTTAAAAAAACCGTAACGTGGCATAGAAAACACCCATAGAAGTCACCCATTTACAGACTTCTACTCTACGTCCCGCCACGTCAGGATTTCGGTAACGACTTGTGCACATTTATCATTAAACATATTATAACTTAACAGCTGGTAATGTCACACGTTACGTTACCTTACGCTTGGGTAATCAAGCCTTTACAGTACAGCGGCAATTGTTGAGTGCGAATGAAAAAATTTGCATAAACTAAGCAAACTAAAAATCTGTCAAGATCATATGGCAAGTTAAACAAAGTTTAATCCACCAAAATTGGGCTTATAACCTTAGTTTAAACTTTAGTCAATATTCACTGCACGCGCGTTTTGCACATCATTCACATTTATTTCGATTTTTTTAGTTTCGAAATTTTTTCGACCTTGTTTTTCAACCTGTTTTGTAATAATACGATCAACACGAAGTCAGCATCACTATCAACAAAGGCTTTCGGCTTGTGGATATTGTTATATCGTAGTTATGTGATGAAAGAAAAAGTGTTGCAGGCGAAAAATTTTTCAAGTATTTTTAATGTTTCAAGTAAGAGCTGATATGGTTTATTAAACTGAGGCAGAATCCTCTGATTGTAAGGATCATGTGATTTAAAAGATTTTTAATTACCGTCTACGCATTTAAAAATTTGCACTGAAATTTGAAGTTTCCGCAAATTTTATCTTCTAAACCAATCGAGAGCGACAATTTTTGTTTGCATATTTACGCTTAGGAGGAGGAAAAATATTCGGGTCCAAGCCCTCAAGCAAAATTATGCCATAAATTTAAACTAGTATGATTTAATTAAAATATAATTACATATTTTTTAATTCCAAGCAATAACAGCTACGTTACACAAACTGCCGTCTTGTCACCCATTGGAATTTTTATTCCCTATTAAGCAGAGACACAGCCCAAGCGAATGTTCAAACCAATCTTTGAACGAGGCTCGCACGCGATAGCAGCCGTATACTTTTCGTAAACGGCATTGCCAGATATGATTTTTCCCAAGCAGACACTGAGTCTCGTTCGACTTTCTTGTAGTTGATTTTCTTTTTTAGTTATAATCAAGATATTATTACAAACCAAAGTGAAAAGTTAAGATTGAATTGTGTGGCGTTGTTTTGTATAAAAATTAATCAAAACCCTTTATTAATCAACGATAAATAGTGTAAAGTGCAAATCAGAAAAATGTTAGTATTTGAATACAATTATGTAGTGTTTAAATAATTTTGGCGTTGTGTAGTGCTTCAGAAATTCTTTGTTGCACAATATAAAATTCGTCATCCTTGTCCAGTACGAATGTAGTGTAAGGCAAATTGATAAACAAGGAGATAAGCTTAAGCAACTAATTAAGCTAATACATATTCTGATATTTACACACAGCCTGACGTCGACAAGTTATAGCATTGTTTGAATTCGTGAGTTTTTCCAAAGACCATTTCTTACCATAATTTGATTGTGCTTTTAGAAATGTTCATAAAGATCGTTATGCTATGACTGCATATTTAAGCTGCTTTTGCTAATTAAGTTTTCAGGTACTTAATATATTACCTCTTCATTTGTTTTGTTTCTAATAATAAACATAAAAATATAATAAATCTGGAATCATCTTCTTCTTCTTCTTAAAAATGCTAAACACACAATGTATAGCATTGACAGCGTACGAAAAAACTACCACGAACACAAGGTTCTTATTGTAGTTTTTGACATATATTTGTAAGTTATCTTAATTTTGTTTTTTATCTAGTCTTTTTCGCAAACACGAAATTCTTATTGTAGCTTTTTTTCACAATTTTATGAATATATTAATTAATACACATTTTTGTGCATTAATTTTTGAGGTTATGTTATTTTTGTTGTTAATAATTAACTGTAAAAGTCACATCAATTAAGATGGACGATTTTAGTTGTTACTGACTGGCCGCACTTAACGACCTCGCTGTTGAAACGACGCGAGTCGAATCAATCTGGAATCATATTTATCAAAATAAATCTCACCACTGTTTGAATAGAACTCGCGATGGTGCCAGATTGTTGTTTTTTCGTTAGTTGGAATTGTTATCTAAAGTTTTAAAATAAGACAGATTCGATATTTTGCAACGAAACGTAATAACTAAAAATGCAATTAAGTTTTTTTGGGGGACACTACGATTTTAGGGGCACCGGATTTGACAGAGGATTTGTGAAGTACTTCCAATAAAAATAAGAATGGCCGAAGAGGGCATAAGCTCACGCGTAAATTTTCTTAATTTTTATTAAACGTATATGAGCCTCCTAAGTCCAAAATGCAAAAATAATATGTCGATCTCGAAGGAGATAAAATTCGCCAAAGTTCTATAACTCATTGCAAAGTTTGTGTGGAAGCTTATCTAACTGCTAAACGCTTTATAAGATATAGGTATAAGAGGGCTGCCAAATAAACTGATGCAAAGCTATTTAGAAAACAGGCCGCATGTTAAAAGAGTAAATGGAGAACTTAGCGCAGAGCTTACAAGCAAAATTGGGGTCCCACAAGGATCGATACTTGGACCAAGACTCTACCTTCTATATATAAACAGCATTAAGAGCTGTCATTTTAAGTCAACATACAACATTTACGTTGATGACACAAATTTTATAACAACAGCAACAACAGAAAAGAAGTTAGAAGACAACATAAATCATGACATGAATGTATACTATGACTGAGTTTGCGGAAACAGCTTAAGCATTAACATACAAAAAACCAATTATATCGTCTTTTTGGTCACACAGCAACATTAATATCAACCCAAAAATCAATATCAACAAAATCGAAATTCAGAGAGTGCAACATACAAAATATCTTGGAATGATAATAGACGAGAACCTTAACTATGAAAACCACATCAAGGAAAAAAAAATGCAATACTACCGCTAATTATGGTCATCAAAAGAATTGGCAAAATCAATGAAAACGCTGCGAAACTTATATATACTGGACATATTCTATCCAGAATACGATTCAACATATGCAGCTGGAGCCAATGTAGCAAATTTCACTTAGTGCAGATAGGAAGAGTGATGAATAAAGCAATAAAAATATTATTCAATAAAAATACAACAATCTCTACTAGAGAACTATATAAAAGCACCAAACAAATGGACATTCATCAGCTAGTTTTCATTGAAAAATGCAAACACATACATAAAGTACAAAATAGTATGCTCAAATCCAAACTCATACTCACAACTAGAAGCACAATTCATCAACACAACACGTCTCAGAAACATAACTTTGAGGTACCAAAAGCAAGAACATCAAAACAACTTAAGAGCTTGAAGCACAGCGCCATAAAACAATACAACGTATTACCTGAAGTCATAAAGAAGTCACCAAATTTACACATCTTTTGCAACAAATTGAAATTTTATGTACAAAACCTTAGATAATTATATTCTTAATTCATATATATACATTTTTGATTTCATATACTTGTGATAATAGTGTGCCTTGGCTTACACTTTTTTAGCAAAAAATGTTAAATGAAACTAATATCTTAGTGTTTATTAATTTATTTCTTAATTTCACACCTCTTATACACGGAATTAAATCCGTCTGAGGTTATAACGTAATCTTAAAAAAATTAAATTATAATTCATGAATTTAATTTAGTTATATAACCCTTTTATACAAAATGTTAAAATATGAACTGGTGAAAAAAGACTACGTTTTTCTAAAAAAAAAAAAAACCTGTAACATTATAATACTTAAATTTAACACGAAAACCACTGCTTAAAATTATCACGAAAAATAAAGGAACTTAAACCCTCTTAGATCGCTGTTCTTTATTTTGGTACATTTAAGGAGAATTTAAAAGACAAGAAATATTGTTATTAAAAATTGCGGCGATTTTTAATAAAAATTTTTCGCATGCGGCGCTTTCTTTATCCATCATTTATGTTACTATATAATTTACTATGTAAACATTTAAGAAATTGTTATTAAAAATCGCGGAGATTTTAAATAACAATTTTTCGTCTGCGGCGCTTTCTTTATCCACCGTTTATTTAACAGTTCCTTAATATTTCAAAAATTCATATTAAAATAATATTTGATGGCTTTTAACTGTATAACTTACTCTGTACCTGTTTTAAAAATTTCTCAAAACTTAATCGTTCACTATTTAACTTACTTCGTAAATACTTCTCCATCATATATTCTTTATATGCCTTAGATACTTAGTAAATATTTGCAAAATTGTATTAATTTTATCAATTTATTTAAAAATCACAAACATCGCCATCTCGTTCAATGAAAACATCTCGGTTAATATTTAAGTTTTTCTCATTTGGAGCCTTCATGTTTTCATAATCTTTCAATGGTAATTTTTTCGCACTTACACGAATTTTATCTGTCTAATACATTTTTAGAATTTCAATTATGCATAAAACGTATAAAGTTTTTGTATACGGAAAAAAGTAACTTTTTAAAAATTTAAAAAAGATTTTTATCTGTTAAATCACTTGAGATGCGATTTTTTTTGCACATTCAGGAGCTTTAAATACACAATTTTATCTGCCTAATGCATTCTTAGAACTTCACTTATGCCTAAAAAGTAAAGATTTTTGTATACGGAAAAACCACTTTTTTTTCAAACTTTCACGATTTTTATCTCCTAAACCACATAAGACCGAGGTTTTTTGCAGATTTGGATTAAGGGGCTCTAAGTACACATTTTGAAAAGGGGCGTAAAAAGGGGCGTGGGCTGTAAAACTAAATTATTCCAACTATTACAATTTCATGCTTGTTTTTAACACTCGTACAAGGGCAAATAATTTTATCTGTTGAATTCAAAATTTTATGAAAAAAAACTAACTGTATTTAGTTTTCTTTTTTTAATAGGCTTAGGGATTACAACCCTTAGTAAATCCAACACTGGCTTCGCTGTCTATAGTATTTCTGGATAAAATCCTAGTTTATATAATAGGATTTCATATAATTTTTTTAACATTCTTTATATTGGACTTTGTTCCACACACTTCATAATTTGCACTGAATTTTGAAACTTTCGCGAATTCTATCTTATAAGCCATTCGAGACCGACATTTTAGTTTTGAACTTTTGGACTAAGGAGACTAAAATACGTTTAATAAAAACCAGAATAAAATTATTTACGCGTGAGCTGTAAACTGCACTCATGCCAGGTATTATATAATTATTACTAGAAAAAGCTTTTTAATAAATATTAAATTTTATTTGTATGTAAAATTAAAATATTCACTTTCATAAAACCTTATGTTCTCAAAAACTACCGTTACCACCTTGGATTATGGATATCACATTATTGAATCTTGAAAATGTATCTTTCATTTGAAATATAATATATACTATTTATTTTAATTTTTATTGTGTTTTTTATGATGAAATAAAATTTATTTCAAACATATTTACCTTAGTTGTTATGCTTTTTCACTGCATATTTTCTTATAACTCTATTAGAATAAACAACTCTGTGTAAAGCAATATTGTACCTGTAATATTTATATGAATTAATAGGATTTTCCAACCAGCAAAAGTAATTTTTATTTGATTTGTTTCGGTTACTCAACTTCATTTTTATAAATCAAATACTTGATCTTTGGTTATACCATTAACAAATGCATAACTTTTTTTTAACATCAAACGAAAGTTAAAACTTAAAGCTTTTAAAAAATAATATATTTTAGTGCCTTAATTACGCAAAATTTAGAAGAAAATAACGCTTGTTCTAATTAAAACTTTGAATATGATGTAAATTTGCTAATAAAATTAAAATATATTCATGCAGTGATATTTGTGTGACATATCCTTGAAAATTTATTTTAATTACCTTTCAAATCGCACGTCTTCTTTTAGATCCATTGGATAAAGGCAAAAGCAGATATGTTTTTAAACAGATATTTTAACAAAAACTAGTTCAGTAATCAATTTATAGTTTTGTTTTTTTTTACAATAACAGGCAATTACAAGAGAGTTCAGCTACTACAGCTTTTTCGCACTTTCTCCGCATTAGATCATCTTAAGAACCAGCCCAAATAACATTAAAACATCTCAATAAGGCCATTCACAGCGCTGGAATACGCTGGTCTGCCATTTGTACGATTTGCTATTTGTACGCCAATTTACGAAAGCGTATTTTGCTTTGTTGTTGTTTTGCATACAAACGCAAATACTCAGGCACGCGTAAATAAAAGCAGCCCTTGGACGTGTTTTTTGTACCTCGTATTTTTATGCTCTGTCTACAGCCGCATAATCACATGCATCACAGGGTTGCACGAAATAGTTCGATAAAATTTACTTTTTGTTATTCTCTACCAGAAAACAGTTTAAATCGAAATGCCCTGGAAAGCAACTGTATCTTTTTATTAGATTTATTTAATACTATTATTTTTTAATATAGGCTAGAGTGGGGCGATTAGTATGGAAGGAAAAAAGTGCTAATGGGCGCTTCGCGTTTCTGATTCTTGGGATTATACTGAGCAAAAAAGTGCACTAGACCATACGTCTACGGTGAAAATCGAGCTTCCAGATTTTGACTTGCAGTTTTTTCTCAGACTTTTGTTTTTTTTTATATTTTGGCCTATAACAGCCAAACCATTGATATTTTTGTCTTAGCATTGAATCGAAAATCTCAATGGTTTGGCTGTTAAAGGCCAAAATATCAAAAAAAAAACTGCAAGTCAAAATATGGAAGCTCGATTTTCAATGTAGACTTATGGTCTAGTGGACTTTTTTGCTAAGTACAATCCCAAAAATCAGAAACGCGAAGCGCCCATTAAGATGTTAAAATCACCCCACCCTAATATAGGTTCCAAGGGAAAGTTTGTAGTCAGAGTAGTGACACCATGGACAGGGTAGCGACAAATCAAGACAGGGAAGTGAAATACTTTTAGATTTTTACATGTTAAATGAAATATATGAATAAAAGTTGTAACTTATTAATGTCTTTTATTTTAATTTATTCAATTCTATCAATTTAAAGTCTTAAAAACATGTTTTTTTATTATATCTTAACATTAGATATAATTACAAACAAATCAATGAAAATAATGAATATAAAATAAAAATTTAATAAAAAAATAATCAAGCTACTTATTACGAAATATTAAATAAAAAAGAATTAAAAGAAAACCGAAAATTATGTCTTCTCTAGCAGCCCACTATTGTCGGCGACTTTTTTATCAATCTCCTTAACGCCTTAAAGGCGGGACAATTTTTTCACTAATTTTTTACCAAATTTTTATTTTGACTAATTTCTATGCGATACGGTTAGTTTTGCGACATCTGACTTTGTGATGCCATATTGCGTCATCGTCCTTATTGGGTTAAGACAATACATATCTTAAGACATGGGTTAAGACATAGGGACAAAGAAAAATGCCCCTAAATAAATTTGCAGCACAAATATGATATATAAAAAAATTCTTTCTTTCAGTACTTTTGGAGTAAAATCGTAACTTTAAATTTGCTTTCAATTTTATATAATAGTATAGATATAAATTATACAAAATACAAATTAAAATAACACGTATAGTTTGAACCTATCAGTCTCAATTAAAGGTATCAAACATTTATCATTATTATTTTATCTTTGTAGGTATTACTTTCGTATGACAGCAAGAACTAGAACAAATAATAGTAGATGTTAAAATAGGACATAATAATAAGTTATATTGTTTGTCATTCCCCTGGCTGTAATGTATACGAAATGCCAGGGTAATAGCGCCAGAGTAGTGGCAAAATCACTTGTAAACTTAAAATACAGCTAAGCACGTGCATGCTTCGATATTTCTTTGCAATAAGCTCCTCTGGCTCACAATTATTATTTTTTACAAACCAAATGTACGTAACAATAAAATGTAAAAATATACACTTACCAGGGTAAATACTACAAGGACTGGCACAAACACGTCTTATGACACCGTAACGACTACTGACACGAGGCCGATTTGTAAAGTCGCGCTGAGATTAGCTTATTGCTATGTTCAATACGCGCCTGTCAAAGTCAAACGTTGACGTTTATGATTTTTGCTCGATAATTTTAAGTAAAGTTCGCCAGCTGAGGGTGACACTACTTTAAAAAAACTCAGAACTTTGTTATTATTGTTAGATTGATAATATTTTTTTCACCCTTATTTCATGAAATTATGGTTTATCCCGTATTAAGTTACATGATAACTGAGGAAATATCATTTATAGGATTTAAATTAGAAAAAAATATATGGTTACAAGTTTCTTAATATTAGGCATGTCAAGGGAGTATACTTTTTTTTACATTTCAATCGTTAAATAGTCTGAAGTGATTTTACCGTAATTGAAATATACGGCTTAAATAAAATACGATATTCATAGTTACTTTATAGATATAGGACATAGATATAGGACAATAAATTAAATAATTTTGTGAAAGATTTCTGATGGGCCGTTACAATCCCAATACTGTATATCGACCCATATGACAATAAAATAAGGCGAAATGCATAAATATAAAAATATAAAATTGAATCTTTCGTTCAATTAAACACATCTTTTCCTTTTCTCAATAAGTTTTTTTCAACAATATCTTATTTTTTCGGAAAAGTACGGGGTGAAAATGTCAAAACTAACAAATAATTTGATTTCTTAACAAAATCTGTAATTACTTTTTTTTTATATTTTTCCGAAAATCACGAAAAATTCTCCAAAATTTATTTTATTTCGCCGAAACTAACAGTTGAATCAAAGAATTATGTTAGCATTGTTTGTAGGGAATTTTATTAGCTTTAATTTATTATTTGGTTGATTATTGCTGTTGGTTCTGGAGATATTTGCTAGGAACCAACACTTTTTTTTAAAAACGACAGTGGTCAATATCTCAAAAACGGAGTGATAGAAAAAATTACATTTTCGAAAGCACCTACCAATTTTACATTAGCAGTGGATAGTGGCATTCATTGTACATTCTGGCCGTAAACCAGTGTTATGAACCTTTACTCTGTAACTTGGCGTCACTTGTGGCCAGGTGATTTCTTGTTAGGTAGCGACATTTACCTCGCACGAAAAAACTTTAGTTGGAGCGCTCACAGCTGGCATTGGTTTAATCAGTTTATGTGAATAAAAAAGTAAACATGTTCCCTTTTTCAATTATAGCATACCTGGGGGTCAATTCCCGTTCTGCGTTATCGTCATATGAAAAGTGTTTTCAGCTTTACACGGAAAACGCAATTCCCGTTGTGTGTTAAAAGGGAAACAGCTGTTGATTTTTTGCTGAAATGAAAACAAAGTTTCAAACGCGCGTTATCGACTTGCTATATCAGTTTCGGCTATTTTATACTACCGAAAAACTTATCTTGGCTATATTTATTTATGCAAAATTTATTATATTTTTTTTTTGTTTATTTTTAATATATAGTTTTACATTCTCAATTAAGTTTATGGCTTTGGGAAAGCGATATATGTCAAAGTGTTCCTCCGCAATTCTGGTGAATGAATGTTCTTCATCGCGAAGTCTCCTCCTAAAGATCCTTATGTTTTCTCTACATAAATCAATAAAAAAAAACCTTGAAGTCAAAATAAAGTCATCATCATGTTTAATTAAGTCATTTTTGTAAAGGTTTTCTACAATCTAAAACGTTTTTTTACATTTATTTTTCATAAAAGCTTTGTTTTATAGACATTAAGCAACTCTCAAATGCTATTCAGCAACAACAATCGTTAAATGAAAGCTTTTGTGAAAAGCTTTTTTTTACTTCACTTTCACGGGAATTGACCCCCAGCATATGCAAACATAAGTAAAGGTCTGGCAGCGCTGTAGTTAAACTCACCCCACTACGAAGCAAGTTACGTCAAATATTCCGTTTTCCTGCTGATCCGTTTCTTTTATTACGTGCTTCGTTTTGCGTTTGTCTTTCTGTGACGACGATTATATTTTGTGAAAAATTTTCTGCAAGTTTGAAGTGATCAAATATTTTCAACAATTATTCATGCAAATTGTAATAAACAAAAACAAGTTGTATTTATAAATTTTGTGCAGCGCATTAAGAAGCAGACACGAAAAAAATAGCTGCGTATTTGTAAGTTTATTTAATTAGTGGAAAACTAAGTGGAGAACAAAACAAAATCGTAGAAAGTGACAAGTTTCGTTGAATAACAATTGCCATGGAATCTAGCTTTTGTGAGAAGAAAAGAAAACTGCAGTTTTTACAGATTAAAAATATTCTATTTCTTTTGAGATTTATTCCATGGAAGCTGTTGGGTTTAGCAATCAATTCTGGAATCCATGCAAGTTGTTTTAAAATTGGAGTCACGGCAGTGGCTCACCAGTACTAGAGTAGGGCGTTTTTCGAGTTTAGCGAAAACGACAAGAGCAGCTTTTTTATCAACTTTTTAAAAATTGCCATTTATTTTTAGTTAAAGTTTTGCTATGTCATCATAAGCAAAATTTCGTGTGGATTAACGTTTATCTACTAGTAGTTATTTTTGCTGTCAGGGTTTACTCCCTCCCAACTCTATACGAACCCTGATTTTTTTTATATTTTGATCTTTAGGTACATACGAGCTAGCTTTTGAGTACTGCGTTGTTATTAATTAATTCTAATCTTGAAATTATTTGAATTTACTTGATTGAAATGCATTTCTTTTTTATCATATCAATAAACAATAGTTTTTCATCTTAAGTTTTGATATTCCATGGTTCCAATATATGCTGGTGTCAGTTGTTATGGTTGTTCATTACTTCACACTACTTTTTACTTCCTTTGTGACTCATCTGTCTGTGGCTTTGAATCAATTAATTGATTTATTATCTTTATCGAGTAGTCATGAAGGCTCATTGTGTGACCAGATCGGAAGTTCTGCTTGGGCTTGCGCCTCTTCCGCCTCTTGTCGTTATTGACTCATGCGAACGATAATTTTGATCATGAAATATATGATAATTTGTGAAACATTCTTATTATCATTATAACATTATAATTCTTAGTTTTTAGAGTTGAATAATAGAAATGCAGTAAAAAAAGTTAATAGCACGGTGCAACAGTCATTTTATACTTTTGAAATGACTTAGTGTAGGTTGTATGTCTTGTCGAGTACAACACGTAACAGCGCATAAAAATTGTCTTACACCCTCGGAATTTTGACTTACAGTTAAAAAACCAGTTTTGCATAAGGTCATGCACTTTCTACCTATTAACTCAAGATTTATGCCAGTTTTATTGTCGGAATGACAATATACAGACCTTTTAAACGAAATCCAAAACTTTGTGAAATTTATGTATTAACCTTCATCGGTCCCTTATTTCTAGAAACGAATAGGTTCCTTGTTTTAAATTTTAAGCACTCTTTTTCAGGAGCAATATTTTTATCGATGAATAAAATCCATGCAATCTTCTCGTTAAAAGTAATTATTCATTGTTTTATTAAATAAAAAAAAAAATTCTAATCGATTAATCGAGTAAAAATTCTACGCATACAAAAGTGGATGTATGTATATCGCGTATATACTCAAAAAACGCTCTACCAATCTTTATGATATATTCAGGGAAATTGAAACAATATCTTGAGAGCGCTCCTGGGAAGTTTGGTGTCGATTGGAAAAGGGGGCGTTGTACCTCCCTTACAACCCAAATTTGCGCTATCGCCCACAAACCATAAAAAATGCTATATATATCGAACGGTTTTGATCATAAAAATTTCAAACTTGGTTTAGATGGCTGCTATCAGCTACTGTACTAAAAATGGGCATGATCGCACTTTATCTAAGCCTACTTTTTCGAAATCATGTCAATTACTGAGTTGTACAAATTTTGATAGTGAACTATATATATAAATGTTGTGACGCTCACTTTTACCGCCCACAAAATCAATGGAACTTATATATATAAGACGGTTCTGATCAAATAAAAAATAATTTTGGTAGTTTAGTTTATATGTTTACTATGGTCGCAATATATCTACGCCCGATTTTTCGAAATAATGCTAATTTCTGAAATGCTCACGTTTTGATAGTAAATATTGGTATGTAGGTGCAATGGGACAGAGTGGCGGTCCCTATATATATATATAAATATATGTATATATATAAAAATGTTACCATGCCTGCTTTTTCCGTCCATCTTTCTTTATAAAAAAATTAATATCTGTTTGTTTAAGGACTCGGATACCGCGGAACCAATTTTTATTAAATTTCCAGGGAAACGGTAGCAAAGTCTTCAGAATGTTCTTGTGAAGTCTGGTGCTGTTTGCAAAAAGAGGCGTGACACCTCAAATATACCCCAATTTTTCGATATCGAATAGCTTTGGAATAATAGGTCACACAGCATCGGAATTCGGTTTCGTGAACTTTAGCAAGTTATAAAACGCATACTAAGAACGGTTTTTGCATTGAAAAAGGGGCGTGGCTCCTCCTAAACAACCCAAATCGAAAAGCTTCGCAATTATAGAGCGCACAGCCTCGGAATTCGGTATTCGACCACAATTTACACGTGTCGTTCCACTCATAACATGTTATGGGCGCGTAGGACAAGGGGGCGTGGTAGTAACGCGCCGGGTTTCAACTAGTTAAAAAAAATTAAAAATTGGGAAAATATCGAAACAAAAATTAACAATAAGCAGAAGAACAGTGACGTAGGCTCGCCAAGATTATGGTGTGTAAATTTTACACACAAGAACCTATTAGGGAATTTTTTTTTCTGTAGGGTAGTAGCGACACCTAGCGTGAAATAAAACGTTAAACATAAATTTTGCATACGATTTTTTCATTGAGCCAAAATCCTAGCTCGATTTGATGAATTTATTTATATTAAAGAAACATCAGCTTGATGTTGAAAAGTGTGTAAAATTTACACAAAGAACCGATTAAGGTTAAGTATGTGTATTAATCAAGTGAACGCAACGATTTAAATTTTTTATTTCAATTTATTCATATTTACATTTTATTGAAAATAATTAAATTCAACGAGTTATATGAAAATTGAAGATATACAAAAAAAATACGCTTTTGCATAGAGTTCCATAACTTTGTCAAATGCCGGACAATTTTAAATAACAACAACCAATTTCGTTGTTAAACAATGTTATTTTCTAATATTAATACGATTGCTATGCTTTTTGAAGAAACTGGAAATATATCAAAAACTTAACATTTACTTGATAAATTACAAGTTCGTAGAAACTTCTCAAACTCCACAAAGTTTTAGATATCATTTAAAATATCTTTATTTTACCGAACTAAAACTGTGAAAAAATCTTGGCTTATAACTGGTTGAGTAATTATGCAATAAGTGTTTGAAGGAGCGCAAAACCAGTTTATTTCGGTAAGTCAAAATTTTGAGGGTGTAAGAAAATTTTTATGCGCCGTTTTTTGTTATACTCGACCAGACCTACAACCTACACTATATCATTTCAAAAGTACATGCAGCTTAGTCATTTTTGTGTCACCGTGTAATTTATGACAACTTTTTTAGTGTTGGTTTAAGACTAGTTTAAGTTGAGATTATTTTAGGGGTAGAACAGTGTAAAACTTTCCAAAAATAATTTTTTTTTATAAATTATAGTTTATTATTACTATAATTAAGTACATAATTATTACATACTTCATATCCCAAAGAAAATGTAGATCAATTTACTTTTAGCTGAAATTGCCTTTTTTAAAAATTTTCAAAGTATGTATTTTAAGCTATAAATGCTAATGGTGAAGTTATAGGGGTCCAAAAGTGGAAAAATAGGCTGAAAAAAAGCTGACAAGAAAAAGCCATGCGAGATCTATTCAACGATATACCGAACATAAAAATCCATGCATATCTTTTGAAGATATGACTCTTTTTGGACTTGAAAAATTGTATGTTTGTTTAGAGATGTTTTTGTTGTATGAAAATTTTGTCCTTGAAATGTTCCCAAATTAATACAGAACTAAAATTTTTAACACCAAATAAGGTTACTTTATAAATACTGTTGTTGTGATATAAAAAATAATAAGTGTTTAAATAAAGTGTTTAAATAAATGCTTAAATAAATAAATAATAATAAGTGTTTTTTAAACATTTATTCATGTTTGTACTAGGGCTTTCAATCCCGTAGGGTTTTGGCAAATACCGGGATTTCGGAATTGGGAAATCGTGATCCCGGGATTTTTGGGATCCCGAAATTATAAAATAATGGTATATAGCTGTATTAAAAGCAGGGCCTGTTAATAAATCTTTCTCTTAATTTATGCGTTTTGGCAAAAAAAAAATTCATATATTTTTATGTTTTGATTTTACATACTGAAGTAATCGAAAAAAATTTATTTGAAAATATTAATGAATTTTACATCGCTCTAAAAGAAAACGTTCAGGCCAAACATGGGCGAAGATGGTATATATCTACAAAAGATCGAATTCTTTTTTAAATGGAATGAAAAATTCTTTATATGTTGTTTAAAAAAAAAAATTGTGTGGGTTGGACCACTTTGCCAAATTCAAATATTTTATAAATGTAAATATGTTGGCTGAACCAATTTAATATTTTCATATCTTTAATTTTTTGAAATTATAATAGTACTAACAAACCTCAAAACAATAATTTGTATGCTTTAAATAAATTTATTAAGAAATAAAACAGAAAGATATTCATTAAAATAGAAAAAAATAAAATGTTTATTGTGTTAGAGATTCTGGAGAGTAAAAAAATTCATATAGAATTAAACCAAGACTAATATTTATAAGATTTAGTCATAAGTGCAGAGAAATGGAAATCTACTGCGCAGACTACGTCACATGTGAGAGTACATCTACACAAGAAAAACACATACACAACAAACGAATCTAAGCAAATTAATCTTATTGGCTTATTGGGAACAAACTGCTCTCAAACTAAATTGATCAAAATAGTGGCTTTTTTTGCGAAGGAGTCAACACGGAAGTTAATTAGATATGAAATGTTTATTATAGATAGGAATTAAAAATATATATATTTTTTGTTGAAAATCGTTGTTTTTTGATGTATGTTTATTTCATTTAAAAAATTAAGATTGCATAATGAGGAGATTTTGAAATGGAAACCCCTATAAAATAATTTTAAATAAGTATTTTTTCAGTCAGTTTGGCACTTTATTCTTTCTCACAACTGACGTCACATTCACGTGCTTACAAAGATGGCGGACATGCTCCACGAAAATGTGTGGATGGCATTTTTTTTGCTTTTCGTTAAAACCTAAGTTCAACTTTCAATAGCATTTCATTTAGAAAATGGTAAAGTGGTCCAACCCATATACAAGTTTCAGTATGTAGGTTGGGCCACTTTTCCATTTCCATAATGTATTTTTTTAAAAAATTCAAAGTGAAACTAATTGTTACAAAAGTTTCAATGAAGGCAAAATCTTAAAGAAAACATTTTTATCCCTTAACTAGCTAAAACCCGGCGCGTTGCTGCCACGTTCCCTTGCATGTGTAAATTGAGTTCGAATACTAAATGTCGATGCTGTGCGACCAATAAATCCAAAGCTGCTAGATATCCCAAATTTGGATTGTATGGGAGGTGCAACGCTCCCTTGACCAACGCCGATTATATGTGATCAATGAAACTGAATGTGTAAATTAAGGTCGAATACGGAATTTCGACGTTGTGCGACCTATAACTCCAAAGCAATTCGATATCACAAATTTAGGTCAAATGAGAGGTCCCATGGCAAACGCCCAAAAAATTTAATAAATGAAATGGCATGCTGACATTTAGGTCGAATACTGAGTTCCGACGCTGTGCGACAAATAACTCAGAAGCTATTCGATATCGCAAATTTGGGTTGTATGGGCGGTGTCACTCTCCCTTGACCAACGCCCAAAAATGTTGCCAATGAAAGTGCATGTGTAAATTCGGATCGATTACTGAATTCCGACGCTGTGCGACCTATAATTCCAAAGCTATTCAATACCACAAATCTAGGTTGTGTGGAAAATGCCAGTCGTCCTTTTCCTACGCCCATAAAATGTTATTAATGAAACTGCATGTATGAATTGAGTTCGAATACTGAATTCTGACGCTGTGTTACCCATAACTTTAAAGCTATTCGATTTTGCATGTTTGGGTTGTACTTGTCCAACGCCATAAAATGTTTTCAGTAAAACTGCATGTGTAAATTTAGGTCGATTACTGAATTTCGATGCTGTGCGACCTATAACTTTAAAGCTATTCGATAGCACAAATTTTGTTTGTCTAGGGGGAGGTGAAACTCCACCGTTTCCAACGCCCATAAAATGTTATTAATGAAACTGCATGCATAAATTGATGTAGAATACTGAATTCCGATGCTGTGTGACCTGTAACTCCAAAACTATTCGACATACCAAGTTTTGGTTGTATCGGAGGTTCCACTCCCCCTTGTTTAACTCCCATAAAATGTCATCAGTGGAACGACATGTGTAAATTGTGGTTGAATATCGAATTTTGAGGCTGTGCGACCCATAACTCCAAAGCTATTTGATACCGCGAATTTTTATATATTTGTGGGCGGTAAAAGGGAGTGTGGCAATTTTTTCTCAAGCCATCTCGTTCTCGAAACAAATCCACTGCCAAAGTTTTAGCTCGATCGGACCAGTAATTTCGAAGTCTCTTTATCTTTTCTTAAAAGTAGGCGTAGCTATAGTGGGACCACGCCCATTTTAAGTATAGTTACCGATAGTTATCATACGAACTGAATTACCAAATTTTAGTTTAATACGACAAAAACTGTCTTAAATATAGAATTTTTATTGATTTGTGGGCGGTAAAAAGGGGTGTGGCAAATATGCCTATATTGTTCGCGTAAGTGCAAGCAATCAGTTGACAAAGTTTTATCGCAATCGAATGAACGGTATTGCAGCGCATAGCGAACGAACAAACAAACATCCATTTTTATATCTATACTATTATATAAAAGGAGACTCACGAAATTGATCCAGAATAAGCTCGGTAACCGCTGAACCGATTTTGATAATTCTTTTTTTATTCGATTCCTATGATAATATAGATTGTTATAGCTTACCAAGGTTTTCGAACAATTTATTCTTTAATTATTACAAAATCACGCATTTTATTTGATGCCTTCATTCAACCAGCAGCACAATATAACAGCAAACAAAGCTTTTCTCTCTTTGTCGCGAGAGCTTCTCTCAATATAACACGGCAGCCATGTTGTGTAGTTAAGATGGATTCACTGATAACCTTCAGAATGTTTTTGTGTGATTTAAAATAATGTTAATCAAGTTGAGAGCGTGCAGAAATTTTTCTCTCCGAGCGAAAACTTCATATAAAATAAAATTTCAAAACATGCTGAACGTGATCAGTGAATCCAGCTTTACTTTCAGGGAGATTCTTTCTTTCATACAGTGTTGATTAATTTTCTTTGCAAATTTCTTGAAGGGAGTTGCCAGGATTTAGTTATAAGCATTAAGTATGTTTTGCAGCCTTGTTAGCCAGCTTTTTCCCACTTGAGATTGTGTTAGTCTATCTATACAAATATATAAAAGCGTTGGGACACTGCACAGATGTTTGACAATCACGCAAGAACCACTCAACCGATTAATAAGATATAGGTATCAAACGATTTGTTAATTCAACTTAGTCGTAAGATGCTTTGTTAGATTTGCCACGTCAACTTTTCATGCCCACTTTTTGCAAAAAATGCTATATTTCAGACAATTTTGGTCGTATGAGACTAGAATTTGGTAATCTACGTTGTATGGTTACGTTCGCTAACTTTACTAAAAATCGGCATGACCCACTTTAGTTAAGTCCACTTTTCGGGGGATAAGTTTGGAGTAAAGCAAATCGCACTAGGTTTAAGCTCAATTGGGCTGAAATTCTGGCATTCTATTGTTTCGGGTAAGAGATGGTTTAAGTGAAAAAATTTAGCCACACCCCCATTACCGCACAGAATTAAACGAAAATGGATTATTTCGAACGGTTTTGGTCATATTAGACTACAATTTGATAATTTAGTTCATTCGGCTACTTTCGGCAAATGTACTAAAAATGGCGAATATATACATTTTTTTTTCCGAACAGCATGAAAATTCGTATATAGCAGTAAGGTGGTCTGCGGCAGGACAACGTCTGCCGGGCAATACTATACATCAATAAGAATGCTGTCTATTAAGGTGGGTCACCAAAAAAAGTTTGCGGAGTCACCACCTAAAATGAAAGTTTATTTTGAGACAAATTTAATGGCTTCAAAAATTTTTTTTTTAGTGGTCCCGAAGTTTTCCCCAAATGGTCATTTTGGTAAAACGTCCATAACTTTGCCAGTTTACAACCGATCGCAAAAAAAAGTATATCGTTGAATAGATCTTAGCTAGAGCTTTAAATCTTTCTTATAAGTAATTTACCTCCGATGCCATCTTATACTAGATAATCAAGTTTTTCGTTTTATTTCCCTAGGATGAATATAATTTTTGATTTTTTTTTTAAGAAGATAAAACTTTAGAAAAAAACGCAAAACTTTTCCGAAGAAACTTTTTAATTTCACTCATAGAGAAAAAAGTTACAGCGCATCAAATTTTTGATGAAGCTCATATTTGTTTTTGGTCGTTAGTCTTCGGTTCGGCTCTATTTGCCTTTAGAATTACTTCGTTTATATTCGGCTTTGTTCGTTAATCTTCGTTTTTCATAATAAATTTGTTCACAGTCGGTCTGTTTTTTCAGGCGTTATTGAGCCAAATCAATTTTATTACATTAAGCTACTTTTATACAAATTTTTGAAACTTCTCTAGCAACTGTGTTTGAAACTTCTGATATCATATCTTCTTTTGCTGGATCAGGAAAATCTTTACATTAAATCTCATCAAAATCGCTCCAGTCGTTGAGCCACAAACATATTTTTGCATAAAAATAAACAAGCAAGCAACAACTAAGGGAAAAGGCATACAAACTCACGCACAAGCGACAAAATATTTTCAGTTTTAATATGCTCTACATCATTCAAACAACTTTTATCCAAATATCATTGCAAGAGCTTAATTTTTGACAAATTCGAGGCAAGCGCGTCGGAAGCGAATTACATCTGGGGGGGCAGTACAAATGGGGGGGCAGTACAAATGGTGGTGCAAAAAAAGTTCACCAAAATTTCTTCACATGAAACATGAAGAAGAGAGAAAGAAGAGGAAAATATATAATACAAAAATATTATCGTTGTAAAAAAACTGATATTTTGAATAACTTTTCCTTTTAAATTGTTTATCTAGCTAAAAAAGTGGGGGGCAACTGCCCACCTTGCCCCCCCCGCTTCCGACGCCAATGATTCGAGGCCGTGCTTTGTGATGTTTGTTTACTAAGGCTAGTCGATCAGCTGTTTGCCATCTGGCTCTCTCAAGTGATCCACATTGCATTCTCTGCTGCAGTTTGTTTAAACTCCGGCAAATAAGACAAATTTTAGTATCCATCAGAGGACGATCGGTTGTAAACTGGTAAAGTTATGGACGTTTTACCAAAATGACCATTTGGGGAAAACTTCGGGACCACTAAAAAAAAAATTTTTGAAGCCATTAAATTTGTCTCAAAATAAACTTTCATTTTAGGTGGTGACTCCGCAAACTTTTTTTTTTCCCATATGGGTCGACCCGCCTTACTGTATATATCAGAAAATTCTGATCGTCGTGCATTGACGTTTCAAACGTCTAGCATGTGTTTTGTTTGAAGGTCAATTTACACTTTTACAAATTCACAAAACGATCATAAAAATTTCATTGAATTGGGTCAGGACAAAGTTTACTATAACTATAATAGCTGCGTTCCTTTCGCCTTAATATAATCGCCATAACAAATTTTCTCAAAGGAACGGCAAGAAAAAACGACTCATAGAGGGCACTACCGTTGCAGTCAAAATTAAATTCAAACAAGCAATCATGATACAATAACTATTAGGTGTCATGAGAACGTGTGTCGTTCAAAACCTTAAACCGTAGCGATACCTTAGTGAACGATGTTTTTCTCTGAATGTGTTTTACTCTAAACGTCAGAAAAATTGTAAATTACTTAATTTAATTATTAATATTATGAATTATATAAATAATTTAAGTGCAATTTTTGGCTCCGCTGAATGCGGTCAATGTGTGTGACACACGCGGTTTGTTTTGTTTTCTTTTGTTTAACATTCGATGGTCGCAGCTCATGAGCAAATAGGTAGCTGTCATGGCTACCTAATAGTCATTGTATCAAACAAACAAATAATTAAAAAAATTAAATGACAGCTCATAAAAATATACAGGTGCGGCACCTGTGTTTCAAATTTTTTAAAGGCTATATCACACTTTTATATGGATAGCAAAAATAATCCTATTTGTTATAAGATTATTATTTTTGTTTTTGCTTTGCATGTAAAAAAAATAATCTGGGTTATTTTGAAGCGAATGGAACGCAGCTAATGTTAACTATGAATATATAGATAAGGAAATAGATTAAAACATAGATTTATGTATATAACTTTAGAATAGTTTGAAATATTTGAAATATTTTTCACAGAATTATTTTTTAAGCTTTATTTGAAAATGTTTTTCACATAAATTAATTTTGAAGCTGTAGAACATTGCAAAAAATATAACAAAACCATTTTAGGCAAATTATTTTTCATCAAAAAATCATAGAGGGGAGGGGATAGGTGGCCAAATATTTTTAATGATAGACACTGTTTGTGTCAAAAAAGATTAATTTTTGCAGATAAATTATGTTATATGAAAGAATAAGAAAAATGAAAATTAAAAAAAAAATTTAAATTAAAAAAAAAAATATGTACAACAAAAGTAACTCTTGGCCTATTTTTGAGTACCAGTTGGATATTTAGAGGTTCTTTAAAAACAGCATAAAACATTGTATTGGTGAGGTAACAGTAAACCTTTTCTCATTTACCCAATTTACTTAATTGAACTTTCAAACAAAGAAAGTTTGATGAAAATCGATTTGAAAATGGCGGAAATGTTTGCTTGCTAAGTCAAAACATGAAATTTCAATCGTTTTTTTCTCATTCTGAGGCTTAAGAAAATTACTTATACTGAGAAAATCTTTAGTTTTGAGATATCGCAATGATTTTAATGTCATAATAACAGGTTTCTTAAAACATACCTAATATCCGTACAAAATATTTCCGAAAAGAAAAGATTTTAATTTTTACCGTTAATTTTATTAATAAACGACTGTCCATACAAAAATGCATTGTTGTGCATTGAGAATGTCTATAGTTTTTGAGATATCGCCATAGTTGGATGTCATTATAACGGTCTTTTTTTTTAAATTTTTACAAAAAATTACAAAAAAAAAGAAAGCCAGGTAAATTTATGCCATCATAAAATATTCAAATTAAATAAAGTAATTTTTTAAAATTTATATCATTTTTTCATAATCAAACAAAACAAACACAATAATTTTTATATTTAGAATTTGATTCAATATAACTAAATACTTAAATTTTAAGATTTAAAATATTTACATGGTATTTAATATTTTTATCGCAGGCGAAGCAGCGGGTATTTGCTAGTATTAGATAAAACGTCAGTAAGGGCCAATTTTTCAGTGCGAGCTTAAACTCTAGTCAAATAAAAATGAGGTAGACTCACCAAAACTGGACTTTTAAACTCGGTTTAGGCAAAAAAGAAACACATTATATGATCATTTACGTCAATATAACTTGAACGAATGCTAAAATATCTAGTTAATCCGAGTTTAAACGTCCAATTTTGGTGAGTTAACTTCAATTTAATTTGACTAGAGTTTAAGCTCGCACTGAAAAATTGGCCCTAAGCGTGTCTGGTAGCATATTCCAGAAAAAAAAATGTTTGTAAATGGAGAAGCTCACTATGCTTCTTAGCGCCTCATATGAAGTTTTGCTTACAAAAATTAAAGCATTTTGCAATAGTGATTTTTTTTAGTTTTTCTCAAAAAACAACATTGTCATTGCGGGAGAGTTCCTTATTTTTGAAAAATCTTGACCACCCTATGCAACTTTTGAGACCTCTTAGAACGTGAAATTCGAAAAATGATAATTCGATACGCCCTATTGAATATTGATTTCTGCATTCGCCGCCTCTTTAATATAGTTGTCCATAAAAAAGTGTGCCAAATTTAATATGAATAACACCGTTGATGAAAACTGAAGCAATCATAATCTCTCAACAAATGCAATGAATTAACTTATCGCTCTAATGTTTAATTGTAAAAATAGGACAAACTAGGTTTGCAGTTTCACAAACTTTTAAACAAGCAAAAACAATATTCATCTTGTGACTGCGGTTGTGATAAGCTTAATACGTTCTTTTTTCTATTCGTTTAGATTACAAATCGGCGCTAAAGTGGAAATTTCTTTAAACTCATCCAATTCGTCTGTCCATTTATTACTCATCACCACCAATACCACCACCACCACGTACAATGGCTACGCGTAAAAAATCTCTTCTAAAGGTCATCATACTGGGTGATAGCAGTGTCGGCAAGACATCGCTAATGAATCAATATGTAAGCAAACGTTTCTCAAATCAATACAAAGCCACTATTGGTGCAGATTTTTGTACGAAAGAGGTCATGGTTGACGACCGTGTAGTCACTATGCAGGTAAATGCATAAAGATTTGTTTAAAATAAAACTTTTTATTTCATTTCGTTAACATTCCTTATAGATATGGGACACTGCTGGCCAGGAGCGTTTTCAATCGCTTGGTGTTGCCTTCTATCGTGGAGCTGACTGCTGTGTGCTCGTCTACGATGTAACAGCGCCTAATTCCTTTAAAAACCTCGACTCATGGCGCGATGAATTTTTGATACAAGCCAGTCCACGCGATCCGGAACATTTCCCATTTGTAGTTCTTGGCAATAAAGTCGATTTGGATAATCGCCAGGTGATTTATTTTCAAAATTACTTTAACTGTAGTTACAATTAAATAAAACATGCCTAATTCATATTTTGCTGACTTGCTGCAGGTGTCAACTCGACGTGCACAACAATGGTGCCAATCTAAAAACGACTTGCCCTACTATGAGACCTCAGCGAAGGATGGCCTCAATGTGGAATTAGCATTTCAGACCATTGCAAAGAATGCTATTGCCCAAGAAGCTGAGGTAAGTAACAGAGTGTTGTGTGCAGTCTTCAAGATTACTACTTAAATTTAATACATATATGTAACAATTTCTTTCTTCCATTTAGGTTGAGCTATACAATGAGTTTCCCGATCAAATTCGCCTTAATGCCGATAGAAACAATCGTCCTGGTAATGCTGATAACTGTCAATGCTAATGTATTCACTTGCTCGCGTGCGCAGGAATAAATTAAGTGAATCGTAACGGTATTCCGATATGAACGTCGCTAATGTCTTATATATATTATTAATACATATTATATATTAAAAGCATACAATTAATACAAAATTAAAAATTAAAAATTAATTTCATAATAAATTAAGTAAAACAATTTAATAAAATGTTCACAAATGTTGACAAACTTTTTTAAGTTACAATTGCTGCTTATAATTATGAATCAAATCAAATATTAAATTTATGGGTTCTGAAATCACTTGCGAAATCAAAAAGGTTAAAAATTATGTTTAATTTTTTCTTAAATTAAATCAAACATTCGATTTGAGAGTCGAAAAGGAACCCTTTATTTCACACAAACTGTTGTAAACCTTATGTATGTTATTAAAAATAGTCCAACTTTTGATTTTGTGAACTCCCTTTATATATCTGGTTAGAATATTTAAGGTTTCCTCTTATGGCCTTATTTCAAATCTAAATCTCTTGATTGTGATGTATTGAAAATGTTCTCTTTTAAGCTTACAATGTTTTTAGTTAGTTTTTCTTGCTGTGTGTAGTAACATTAAAATTGTTGTTACTTTTTTTATTTTTAGTTGGTTTCTTTGCTTCAAATCGTTTATTAAACATTTAATAAATTACAGTATATATGTTTTTTCCAATTTGTAAAATAATGATAAACATTTTAATTAAGCTAATTATAAATACAAAAATATCAAATAAAAATTTTCATTTTCAGACAAAATTTTTCAATTAAAAAAATGTTCTTATAATGTATTTTTGCCTTACTGAATCTAATTAGAGCTTTTACCATGAGGGCTTAGCAGTTGCTATTATTCTTAATTTTTTAATTTTAATTAAATTAAATATAAAGTAAATATATTTATGTTGTACACCAGTTTCGGTCACCGTCTCTCCGCCCTAGCACTTCCTTGTCAAATTATGCCATGGTTCTACTATGATGAGTGACGTTTGATAGAAAAATTACATTTTTAAATGTTAGACGTTTGCAGTGCTGCAAAATTTGACTGTTTCGAACATTTTGCTTGTGCTGCAAAAACAGTTGGCGCATCATGATGCATTACCGAACAGACCCTTTATCTTATTTGGGCAATAAAAAATAAATTTTTTAATTTGCCGCTCTAGAAAATTGCCAAAAGTGCCGCTTTTGTAAAGTTGCGTACGCGGTAAAATATATTGTCAAAAATTGGAATTTCTTAAAACACCATTTAGAGTTTAAGAACTTATCTAATGTTGGTTTTTAAATAACACCATTCTGATAAAACGAAAATGTTCAAACTGGGTGAACGTTTCACTTTATTTTTGGATCTCTTGATTTTATCCATTTGGATAAACTTTATTTCACTTCAAATAAACACCAATTGGTGTTTTCGTTTCGCTCCGTTTTGGATGTTATTGTTATATCCATTTGGAGCGCCACAAACGGATACAATAAAATTTTCACTCTTTGGATGGACCCTATGTAACACTATTTCGGTGTTATAGTCAGGGCTGCGGAGTCGGACCAAAAAATTTCGACTCCGACTCCTCAAAATATCGAAGCTCCGACTGAATTGAAATGGTATTATGCAATCAGCGTGAATTGCTCGTTCGAATTTAATTTAGATCTTTTTAAAAATCAAAGACCCAAGGCATGCACCTTATACAAACAAGGTTTGGTATTCGACCTGAAATTAAATGGATCGATTATTTAGAGAAATTGATTGAAACCATTCGTGAATTATTGATTGAATAGTCGTCGCTTGAGTAAATAAATGTCGTATGTGAAAATTTTCACTTTTGAGATTATTGAGAAAAATTGGATATTTTGAACAATATTGCTCCGCTAGATTTTGAATTATAGCCACTTTTTCTAAATAATCTCAAGAGTGGAAATTTTCACATACGACATTTATTTTCTCAAGCGACGTAGTGTTTTGCCTTAACCTCAGCAAGCATTTCCAGCCCTTAGTTGTTCCTGTCCTTTTATTCCGCATTTTCCACAATATGCTGTGGATTTTTAGTTTTCCGTAATTCTTAAATGTAGGAAGGCAGAAAGAAAGTGGAAAGAAGCATGCCCGAACCACGATTCGAACCAGGGACCTCTGAGTTGATAGTCTAGCGCACTCTCCGCTAGACTACAAAGGCCGATATTTTAGCCCCACCTGGAATCAACTGTTTTGTTTTTTGCATTCCGATAAATCGAATTTGCAACCGTTTTCAATCTGACCAGCTGTTTGGCAACCATTTTAATTCCGATAAAATGAAGGTTTGTTTTAATATGTGTATAAATAGAAAAGTTTTTTATTTTATTGTATAATTAAACTTTATCTTAGGGGAAAACACAAAAATACTGCCCAAAACTCCGCGATGCAATATTTATGGAGGAGCATCCAGAAGGATCACACCAAAGCAAACCGTGTGGAAATTGAGGCAAAGTGTAGGTAACTGGCGGAGTCGCTAAGTTGTCTTTGTCCACCAAAGAAAGATACTAATGGATGGAATAAAGTAACAAAGCTGTTTTTTTATTTAAAAAACTTTTTCAATCGGAATCAAATTCATTTCCGAATTCCCCCTTAGTAGTGAATGTAAGGGGAGGACCGCCCCGGCGCAAAACCTTGGTATTCAGGGTTTTTTAGTATAGTGATTATTTTGCAGTCTTTTTTTTATATGATATCTAGAAAACTTAGTGACAAAATTTAAAATTGTTGCTTTCTGGAATTAGCGAGTGATTTTTAACAGGAATAGAATAATGTCATCCGTAAACAAAGACGGAATAAAAGTTTTATGAATTTGCAGTGGCGTCACTTAACCAAAACCTTAGGGGGGAGGCGAAAATTTAAATGACATAATAAGATTTTTTTCGTAAAACATAACTTTTAATAAAACCATAGTTATACACATTTTTATACACACATATATGAATTTAATAACTATTACAATATACCAGTGTTGCCGCGACGGTTCTAAAAAAGTATCCATGAAAAGATCAAAAAAGTATCCAAAGGTATCCACTTTTGAAAAAATAGTATCCAAATATCAAAATCCAAAAACCAATTATTTATTAATTTTTTAACACAAATATATAACTATAATATTTTTAAATAATGAAACCCAATTTTTTAAGCTTCCATAACAATTATCTTAGTTCAATTTTTAGACTAACACGTATTTTTATTAATATATAATAATAGAAAATAAAACATGGATAATGAAATTAAAAAGCAACATAAATTTCAGTACTTCTGTCTATTATGTGTGTTGCTATTGACCTTTAATTAAATTTATTTTATAAGTATAATATTTAGACAAAAGCAATATATAATTGCATAAAAAAAGAATTAAGTTGTTTAGAGTAGTGTGAAATCTATAATTTGGGTTGCTATTGACTTTTAATTTTATTAAGCAAAAATTGCACGTTGAAAAAAATATTAATTAATAGCATTTATCTTAAAAACTTGAAATTTTATTTACGTAAAGAATAAAAAAACAATATTCCAAATAAGTTTTTTTATGCATCTTATTCTCGCTAGGTGGCGTAAAAACAAGTAGTAGTTTTCAGACAGAATCAATATATTTTGTTCCCAATTTGTCGGAAACAAAAAAAATCAAAATGCTTATTAATAAGGGTACTTTACGGTACAACCTTTATTATGTCTCGTTTCAATTTGCAAAACGAGAATCTTAAGGGTTAAGATTTTTTTAAAAAGTCACTTAGCTATAAGTGATAAATCATTTTGCACAGCATTTATGAGATCCTCGTAAATAGATTTATTTTATGCATTTTTTGATAAGAAAATATTGCCCAAAAATGTCTCAATGTCATCATTTATCTTTACGTTTTTGTCGAGAGTCCCATAATTCTTTTTTTTATATTTTGTAAGCAAAAATATATATATTCGATAAAAACATATTAAAAGATTTTTTAAAAAAAGTATCCAAACTTACATTGAGGCTTAAAAAAAGTATTCATCAATATTTGAAGGAAAAAAGTATCCAAATGAAACCAATTGGATCGAAACGGCAACACTGCTGGACGCCCCATAGCTCACTGAGCGTTCTCTGAGCGTAAATTTTCTTATGTACACAAAACTCACAACAGTAGAGAATATAATTCAGTCGTTTGCTGACGGTGATGCTGTAAGACCTATGTCGGAATCTTTATGTACACTCTTAAAAAACCCACATTTTGATTTGTAGATTCATAATTCTTATGCACACATTTTTTATTTCGCAGAATTTCATATTGCCTATTAAGATTTTGCATTATTTTTTCATGTTATTTGTATTAATAATTTTCTTTATTAATTTTTTTAAGTTTAGATTATAATTTTGACTATTCGTATATAATAATATTTTATTATTTTGAAATAAAAACAAAGCAACTAAAAACAATGTTTGAATCTGAATTGGAATGTTATTTCTGTTTCACAAAAAACCTTTCTGGCGAAGCAGAATGTTTAGTTTGCCACTGGAAGCAAACTAATATAATTTATTTACTAAGAATAAAATGCTGGAGCAGGAAGAAATAATGAACAATACCGATGACTAAAAATAAAAACATAAAACATAAAATAAACACATAGAACAGTTTGTGTAGGGATATAAACATACAAACTTGCAAATCTAGATAATTGTGACAACTATTTCGCTCAGTGTGCGCTATTCGAGAGCGCAGCAGTACTAACAAGACAAAATAAAATGTGACTGTGTTAGAATGCCCAGCCCTGCTTTAAATCCATGGACTTAAAAATAAAAATATTTAATCCTTTAACGGGAAAAATATATATTGGATTTATTCCAGTGGATAGCGATGTTGACGCTTGAGGGCAAACTCGTTAACGAGATCTTCCATGTTGAACTTTTTTACCATATCTGGTTCCACAGCCATCAGCATCAAGTGACTTTAACGGTCTTCTCCCACTGTTGTACGAAAATACGACTTCACTCTCTTTAAAGTGGAGAAAAATATTTCGTTGGATGCGGTAGTCACTGGCAGTGTCAAATCAATTCTGTAAATTGTACATTTCTAAACTCTGTGCTAAAGGTCTGCACGGGTATGTTTGAAACGATCTTCAACACATTCTCAAATTTTCAAACACGCTTCTTAGGTGCATGTCACACAGAGCGGACACGGACAAATTTGTTGTTGTTATTACGGGTAAAAGAAAAAACTGGGGCCGAATTACAGCATCCGTGATCGAGCAAAATTGTACAAGATTGATAGGCACTTGTCTCGTCGTGCCCTTCGTAATTTTGATCGATCACGCCCCTGGAAATTGAGAGAGCTTCTCAGTCATCAACAAATTTCCAGGCAACCGACAAAAATGTTCACGGCCCAAAGCTGAAAACAATTTGGACAACGGTTGCATTTTCTTGATGTTTACGTTTAGTACCAATAAAACTGCACAGCAGAAGGAAATGTACTATTTGAATTCATCAGTAATGCGATGTTTGTTGTTAAGTATTGAATTGTACGCTGCTAGTGCTATACATGCCTTGAATGGTATTTATTTATAAAAAGAAGAAAAATACTTGACGAACATGCAAAATGCACCCCGGCTAGCTGCAGCAAATGGATTCAACTGAACAGCTGAATATTATTAGTGATTGTTGTGAATGTAATATTAATAATGGTATTCATTAAAATTTGTTAAGTCCTGCTAAACTGTTAAAAATAGCAGCTGTTGATGTGAACATACCTGCTAAGACATTTTATAATCAAGTGCTAAACTGATATGTCAAAATCAGCTGGAAGACTTCTACAGCTTAAAATTGAAAAAACTGAATTATTACAAAATCAAACGACGGGGTTTATTTGCACTTGGCTTATAAATAAATAATAAAGCTTAATTAAATAGAAATATAAGTTTCTTACTTCAACCATTTATAAATTGCAAATATTTTGCAAAAATTGTTTGCAAATGTTAATTTGACAACTTTCAATATAGCAATAGATCTGTGGTTTTAAATACCCGTGTAACCAGTATTCAGCAACCAAAAATGTATTTTTATTTTTATATTACAGTGCGTTAACACTTTTGATACATTTGCTACTCAGAAACTTTGAAATGTCTTAAATCTCTACCAACATCAACTCAATAACTTTGACGTTTCAGACTTAACAAATGGTATCTGCTAAACAAAAACACGGTGCTGAGCTTGTTAACTTGCTAACAAGCTGCTAAGTCTTTTCCCAAACAAAATTTTGACAGGAGTTAACAAATTTGTTAAGTTTAGCAAGTTAGCAGGGCTTAACAAATGTAGTGAATACCATTAATGATTTAATATATTTTTTTTTTTTAGTGATTGTGTATTTTTTATAATTACAAATATGAACGTAAAATGTGTATATGATGTTATTTATAAAAATTTATACATTTTTACCTATATTTTCCATTTATAAACTATTCCATTGCATATATGAAAGTAACACGTTATTGTATATAGTATTTTTTGTGCTTGTATGTACAGCTGCAGTTGTCTCTTTTACCCTTGTATTTTAGTACAATCGTCAAGAGAAAATGTGAGCAGTAGATTTACTGATCGTATAACTGATCAAGCTAGTCATATACTACACCCTCGTACACAGTAAAAAATATGAGCATAAATTTTACACTATTTTGTATACATATAAATCCAAACCAAAAATGTTATAAGATTTATACCATCAAATCATATAAATTTTTCCAAACCATTTTTCTCGTCAAACCAATCGAAACCACTATATTTTTAGATTTCCCGATTTCGGTGAATTTTTTTCTTTCGAACCAGAATATATTTTGATTAACACATGATATCCATATGAAATTTTTAAATTATATTTGTTTTATTATTTTTATAATATTGAGTGGTATAAAATTTATAAATTATTTGGAATAAAAAAGTTTATACCACACAGATGTTAAAAAAAAAGATAAAATTTACCCTCAAATTTTTTACTGTCTAGTTAACAAATAATCTGCTTATATATACATATATCTTGTAATATCTTTTAAATCGTTAAAATTTACAATATTCTAAGAGATAAGGTTATGGCTATTAATTGGAGTAGAAATATTACTGAAATGTTCTTAAATGAATTTCAAAGCCAACCGGCTTTTTGTCTGCCAATTCTCCATGGCTTAATCCAGCAGGATCTTTTTTCACTTTTTTTAACTCCATCCAGAGTTTCATCAACTCAACAATTGTTTTTATTGTGACCATATCGTTGTCATCTATATATGTGGATAAACTTCCTCCATACATATTGGCCAATTTAATTAATTTTAAATCCTGGAGATCAGAATTCAACCCATCAATTTTAAATGCAAATGAAACCACTTATAAACAACCTATAGAGGGTAGCCGTTTTATTGAATCGATTGCATAAAGGAGCATTACCTGCACGAAATGGTAGCAAAAACGTAGTAAATTTAGCTTCCGCCATTATCGAACAGAAAACTACGTGTAGCATGCCGTGGACAAAACAATGAGAGAGAGAGAGGAAAAAAAATGGCGAAATTCCAATGTTTGACGGACAAGCAGACAACGTGTGACATGCCCCTAACTCTCATTCATAAAAGCGAAACGAATAAAAAAAACACAAAAAGTTGTTGTTGTCGTTAGAATGTTAATAATGAGAGAATGGAGACAAGAGAGTATAGAGGTGTTCACACGTCTGTCAAATGATTGAAGTATGTCGCGATTTTTTACTCTCATTTACTCACTCTAAAATTTTTGATTTATTTCTGCTCACACATGATTTTTTGATTGAAGTACCTATGCAGGCATTTGTTACTCTTCTGCCTACTTTTCTGTCTAATCTTCCTTTTTTTCTCTTCAAAAACTGCTTTTGTGTTCTAATAAGTACTTTTTTAGAAATAATTTGCTACTAAACAACAGACAAGTAAAAAAATGCAACCCTTTGGCTGATTGATGCAAGTCTGGAGCGCAATCAAAATTTTGACTGATTCGATAAAGAGTTTGAAGTTCATTTTCGCTCTCGCAGAGAGTTCATTTTTTTAACAAGGGAAAGCAACAACAAATTTTGATTGATTCAATCATTTGACAGGCGTGTGAACACCTAATATGGAGATATGAGAGAAATGAAACATGAGAGATGGAATGGAATGAATGGAGTGAATGGAATGTCTTGTTTGTAATATGATAGAGAAGAGTTCCTTGCACTTGTTTTCGGCTTAATTTTTAAAAATACATACATATTTACAAAAACTTAAAAAATATATAAATAAATTACATATTCAAAAAGTAATTGTTTTTTTTTTCTTTAAATGCTTTACTATACACAGACTATTCTTCTTGCTAGATTTCAATTTGTTTGTTTTTATTCGCTTGTTTGTACTATGAACTATCGCATTTACTTCAATACATACTTTCATTCACAAACGAAATTCAAGACATTCCATAATTGGAATGTCTAAATAATAATTGAGAATTATGAGAGTAAATTTCGATTTATTGTATTCTATTCTATTCGTTTATTGAGGCTGTTCGTTTAGTTTCGTTTCGTTGCCTGCATAACGAATGGAATGAATATTCGTTTCGTTCCTTGAATTTACTCTCAATTAGAGTTCTCTTCTCGAATCATTCTCAATTGGCAGAAAAGCAAAACATTCATGCAGATCTTTACTCTGTACCATATCTTTAATGGATTTTGTTTCAAATATTCTCTCGCCACACTCAATTGGTTCCTGAGAACAATTTCATCAACATGGGTGGAATACAGTTTAAAAAATTGTATTATTGAATCTTCGGACAAAAATGTTTCCGAATACGGATCAAATATTTCTAGTATATTCATTAGCTCTATGTTGTCTTGAACAGAAAATTATGAGTACACAATTGTTGCTTTTTTGCTGAAATTTGAATGTTAAAACTGCACTGTGAACTCTCGAGAAACTCTATAATAATGAAGTCGTTGGTTTCCTCCATGGTGTAAGAAATAGAGGTGTTAGTGAGTTTTTGACAACACCATGAGTTACATTGCTTCTGTCAAAAAATTGTGAGCAAAAGAGCGGAACTGTTGATAGTTGTCAAATTGTGTTATTTTTTTGAAATGCTAGATGATGTGCTATAGTTTTTATTATGCCAATTAAGTGTAAATAAATATTTAATGCAATTAATTGTGCCGTGTTGTGTTGTCAAAAAGCTATTGCAGTTGTTTTCGCCGATTTGCCAAGTTTGTCATTGAATGTTTTGGCAATTTTATCAGAAACGTACGCTAGAAGGTTCCGCCGACATGAAGCTTTGGCCAGCATGCAAATTGTCTTGCATTCACATAGTTTTTTTTTGCAGAACGCACAGCGTCTCATATTTTTTTATTGTTTTCCATATCACTTCATTCTCACTTTAATCTCAGTAAAAAATCTTATAAACTTGCAGAAAGACACGAATTTAACAAAATTTGTTTTCATTGCAATTCACCATCAGCTGTTTTTGACAAAAGCGGGGAAACATAATTTTATCATTTTGAGAGAGAAGTGTCAAACTCACTAACACCTCTATTTCTTACACCATGGTTTCCTCTGGCCAGACACGAATGTCTTATAAACAAAACACAATCGTTCTTCTAAAAGCGGTGATGCCACGCAGCTTATAGTATGATAGAATTTTGTCAAAATACGCGGCAACGGTGCTTTTGGAAGAACAATCGTATTTTGTTTATAAAACTGATTTAATCAGAAGATTAGAAGTAATACCAAAGCCTTTCGTATCGGTGGTGCTCTAGTCCATGACACAAAGAACGATAACGGTTTGAATATTGCGGTGAACTATACTTTAGTCGGGCCAAAATAATATGTAATGCAATAATTATATAATCAGATATATTTTAATTAATAGTATGCGATACAATTGGTATATTAGTTAAATAAATCTTGTAAAAATTAGACGAATTTACAAAATAACAGTGTAACAACGGTTGGATGGTTTTATTGAATTGATTTATTGAATAATAGTATCAGATCCTTGGGGGGGCATTGGCCAATGCCCCCTAATTGACGCCGCTGGAACTTGAGATATTTCTCCAGATTTTCTATAAAAACTCGATGAGCCTCATTTTTAGGGAATGTCCCCTTTAAATTTCGTATACTTGGTACACTTCATTGGACAGTTTGAATTGACTTAGATTGTAAACAGGTGAACGCCGAAGTTGATTTCTAGTTTCAATGTAACTTTTAGTAGCTACGTTGCTTTAATTAAAAAGAAAAGCGATTATTATCAGGCAAAAGCATCGTCAAAAACTGAAGATTGGACAACGGTCCAGTAACGGTCCAATTATTTGCTTTATTATACCAAACATTTTGTATACCGCATCTTTAACATTTTTGGAATTTTCGGTACTTCTGAGTCAAAGTCAGACATAACCTAATACATAATTATTTTATTTTATAGTCATAAGAAATAAATAACTTCTTTATGGGAAGGTAATTATATTCAAAAATCCATGTTTAAGGAACTATTAAAGAAAAGATTTATTCTGTTTCAGGCATTGTTAAAAACTCGTAAATACATTTTATAGTAAAGTAAAATTGAAAATTATTTAAAGCGTCGAACACGAGGTTTTATCAATAAAATAATACTAAATAAAAACATAATTTTAAACATTAAAATCCATTGCGACAGCGCACAAAGACAGCATCGAATATCATTTGGAACCATTCAGTGGAGTACGTCGAATAGTCTGCACTGCGAAATATCGCCACTTTAGCATCAGTCGATAGAGCAGAGCACAAATAATAATTTATCGCCATCTCAGTCAGCTCGACGTGATAGTTTTTCATGGACCATTCCAAAACACGCTGACAATTGGTCTCATCCAGCTTACCTATTAGCAAATGCAGCAATTGTTGTTCCATGCTTGGTATAATGTAAACACGCGACATCTCGAATGCCTCTAAGAGAGCATAATACTTGTCCGAACTTGGCATGTTAGGCTTAAGCTGCTGTGATGCGCGCACGATAAGATTCAAAAAGTACTTTAAACCACTGGCGGTGTATGTTTTAAGATGTATTTCGCTCTCATTGCCCTCGCGGAAATCACTGTTCAACATGGTGTTAAAAACTTCGCTGGTATCACAGAGCAATTGTTTGTTAAAGCCTATAATCACAAGAGATGCGGTCACTTCAGCGTGCTTGTCGTGAACCACGAAACGCATGTCACAGTCGCTATGTATTGACTGTGATTCAGCCTCGATGTATTCTTCATATTCATCCATGACATCTAGCTGAGGCACCGTTATGCCAAGTGTATTCGCCATGGAGGTTAGGGCATCAACAGCCTCGGCAGTGTATTCATCACGTTTGCCGCTCAGTATAATGTTAAGTAGCACTGTTAACGCATTGCCATCATTGAGAAATTGAAATAGTAAAGTATGGTTTTTGATGACGTAGGCCACGGTAATAGCAGCTCGTTTTTGAGAAGGTTCGTCGTCAGATCGTAGAAGACGTACAAGTTCTGCCTTGCCATAGTTAGATTCTCCTACATTAGTAAGAGTGTCCAAAAAATAGAAGCCATCAGTGCGAATCTGTGGAAATTTAAGAAATTTTAATGATTTTTACTTTATAGACAATGTGTTGGTTGTAATGTTTATAATCTCGAACATACTTCTTCCACTTTTGTCATTTGATAGAGTTGATGTGCGATGCCCAGCTTGATGACCTGTGCGAAAAACTGGCTTTCCCTACAAGGACGATTTGTACACTTTTAAATATAATTTTTAAATACATAAATTAATACTTAAACTTACAATAAAATGTTGGTTAGAGAGCCGCTAAAATTATTGTTTCCACCGAATATATTTATTGCCTTTATCAGTGTCTGTATTGTCTCAGATTTGCCCAAATCGCCACGTTTGTTCACCAATAGAGTAACACGAAATAGTAAATTTTCTATGATATCAATGGTGCTACGTGGTAGGTTTCCATGATTTGGTAATTTAATAGCAGGTACATCTACATATACGATAGAAAAAAATAAATCAAATTGTTTTCTTTTGCAATGTTTGTCGCGAAGAACCTTGACTCAGTTCATCATCGTCCTCCTTGTCTAACATGTTTTCCTCAATTATTTCAGAACGGCAAGCTATATCGAGTAATTTCATAATTTCAGAGTGGTTCGCTTGATTGTAAGGACTAGCAGCGCTAGCTGCATCAGAAGCTATAGTACTACCAACATTCGCGTCATTGGTAGCTTCATCATCATCGCCCTCGTCGTCACTGCATACAGGTGAGTAAGTCTCCGAATCTGATGCTGCGTCTGTAAAGGTGGCAAATTTAGGATTAGTATATTTTATTAAATTTCACAGATACCATCGCTGTAAGGCTTGGCTAAATTGCTGCCTATGGGTGACATGCTACGTGAGCTGCACGGACTAGATGGAGTGGCATATGATCGTGGTGAGCTGCTAGGCGAGTCGCAGTCCAATGGAGATTCTTCACGAATTTTTGCAAACTAAAAATTACAATGTGTTTTAAATTAGATTGATTCAACAGTTTAATTTAGTTTTTCACCTTGCACACAGTCTCATTGAACTGCTCTGGTAGCTTGCGTTTCTTCAACGTCTGCTGCTTTTCCTCCCGCTTTTTTTTGCGATAATCGTCATTACTTGTTAGATAAGAATCCAGCTCATTGATTAAAACTGGTATAAGTCCTTGACGTAGCATCAAATCCATGCTCATGTTGTCATATTGAAAGTTGTTTAGCAGATTTAAGATCTTTTTATAAAAAAAGGACAAATGTATTGGCAGTTAAAATTTATAAGTTACTTGATGCTTTTTACTTACAAGTGCTGTTTCGTAGTCCGAGTACGCATCTCTTACCATAGCTATGAGCTTACGTATAGCGCCACTCCGTCGAATTTTCGACCGATTACACGCGTCAGTCGATAGCATACAAATTATGTTAATGCAATGCCGTGTCTCGCTCTCCGATAATGGTTTCTCTATATTTTCACAAACCAACAGCTCGCATGCAGCCGCAATGGCATCAGCTGAACTAAGTGCATAAAATGCGCCTCCATTCTTGCTGAGATTCGATAATATTTTCAAACAAACACTTCGGTGCTTGTTTTCCTCTGAAGCAAAGTAGACTATCGGAGCAAGGCTACAGTTGCTGCGATTTAACGACTGAAATGTTTGACAGAGTTACTACAAATTATTATTAATTTGTTCATAATCAAATACCTCCCAAATAGCAATGGGCATTTGCAACTCCGACATGACCAACAAGCACTTCAGTATTTCACAGGCTAGATCAAGAGCAGCGCGCTCTGTAGGCATCGCATAAGCAAGAGAAGTGCGCGAAGAATTTTTCAATACCTCATGGTCAAAAATATCGCTACGTACTCCTTCGAGATTACGTGCCACTTCCTCAAAGTATTTTTCACGATGTTGGTTTCGCTTTAAGCCAACTACTGGTGCTGGATTGAGATCGCGCAGCAATTCGTCCTGGTCTTCATTCTTCATGACAGCAGCCAAAATGCGCAAAATAATAGAGAACCCTTTAGCTTGCAGGAAATGCTTAAGAAATTGGGGATTGCCGAGCAGAAAGCGACATGCTCGGAAAGCCATAATGCGCGTCTGCAAATCGCTCGTTTCTTCAATGATTTGACAAACGGATTGTGCCATGGCAGGGCAATGTGTGGCAAGTAGTAGAGTGCAGTCGCTTTTGGCCAAGTTGCCAAGCAGTCGACACGCACGACATTGTATGACAGGATTGGGTATAGATTTCAATATTGTCGCCAGAGACACCGATACCTTACACTCCAGAGCCTGCAATAAACACACTTTCAACCAATGCACATTTCGATCGATAAATTATATACCTCTTTGCAGGATAAATCATCTGTGCAGCAATTGCCCAAAATACTTAGCGCCACTTCCAGTATGTGTTCATGTGGCTTGTTCAGAAACCTCACCATAGGCGCCACTCCTCCCACTTCTCGAAAGAGCACGATACCATCTCGATCCTTTACAAGATCTGTACGCAGCTTGAGCAGACCCTTGACTATCACTTTCTTGTCGGTGGAAGTCTTGATGACTTCCAAAATATTATTGACTATTTCACGATTCATTTGGAGCTATTTCGCTCCCCTATGGTTTTGTTTAAGTACTGAATCGTTTTATAAGAATTGTTTTGCTTTTATAGTTTGTTGGTTTATTTAAGAAAATTTGTTTTTTCAAACCAAAAAATCCATAATAATCAACAAAATCTGGAAGAAATTTAGCAGATATGTTCGCAACAGCTGATTATTGGAGCTGCTTTCTTGCAGTTCAACTACTGGAAACTAGATGTCGCTACAAGTTTAAAGTCAAAAATTAAGTCGTTAAAAATACTGTCCCTGCTGGACAGCTGTAACAACTTTACAAACACAACGAAACAGAATTTGGTGTTCACCAATACACTTTTACGCTGTCATTTCATGGGAAACAAGGAAAGTTATATGTGTTTGTATGTCTAGCTCTTTTGCGGTCATAAATAAGCTCAACAAGAAAAATAAACACGCAACACAAAATGGTGAAGTCAAATGGAAGTTTTGAAAATAAATTAAAAATAGTGCATACGAAGTTTAATAATTTTTCTTTTTAGATTTACAAATTGAATAGCTACTGGGGAATACTTCGGACAAATTGTTTCAAAGCAAGCAACTGCGAAAATGTGCTTTTGATATTCTGTGCCGTTCATGCCGATTTATTCTATTATTGAATTGAATTTATTGAATTGAATTTTATTGATTTTTGGTTAAAATTTTATAATCATAATTCAAAATCTATCCAGAAGGTAAATATTTTATTAAACAAATAATTCAAAAACTTAAAACAATTGTGTTTATAATTTGGCATATATCGGCTAGATGGTGGGCTAGACACAACGGCATAGGGAGAAGGGGAGCATAGCGCACAACTAAATTCCTTATTGGTGTGAGCAGTTTAGCTCCATATTTTTCTAATGGTAAAAACATATGTGGCAGAAAGGGATGCCAGATCACACGGATGAGAATCAGAGATGCAAACTATGTGACATTTTGATCACCGCTTGAGCAATGGTCACAAGTTTTGTATGAAAAATTTTATATGGACGTAACGCAAATCGTGTGACCGCTCGTGTTATATACGCTGTATGTAACAGTTACTGTTCTAGCTGGGGTGGGGATATTGCCTGCAGTGGGCAATTTTAATGGGCCCTTTCCCATTAACAATGTTTAAGCGATAAACTCTACATTAAAAATTTCATATTAACCTACGATTCAGGAACATTCCGGAGGTGGTAAGTTGCAGTATGACGTCTACATATATAAACATACAAATATATATACGTATATAACTAGGTGAAATCCGGCACGTTGCTGCCACGCCCCTTTTCCCAACACCATGCACTGTTATCAGTAAAACTGGGTGTGTAAATTGAGTTCGAATACTGAGTGTGTAAATTCTGAGGCTGTGCGGCCTATAACTCCTATAGCTCTAAAGCTATTCGATGTCGTATATTCAAAACGGCACGTGTAAATTGCGGTCAAATACTGAACTTCGAGGCTGTGCTATAATTCGAAAGCCATTTGATATCATAAATTTGGGCTGTATGGAATGTGCCCTCTTATCTAATATCCATAAAATATTAGTCAAACGGCACTTGCGAATTGTGGTCGAATACTGAATTCCGAGGATGTGCAGCCTATAATTCCAAAACTATTCGATATCGCAAATTTTGGTTGTATAGGAGATGCCACGCCCCCTTGTACAACGCTAAAAAATTATATAGAATTCTGAATTCCAAGGCTGTGTGACCTACAACTTCAAACCTGTTCGATATCGCAAATATTGTTTGTATGGGAGGTGCCACGCCCCCTTGTTCAAAACCCATAAAAGTTAGAAGTTAAACGGAACATGTAAATTATTGTCGAATACCGAATTCTGAAGCTGTGCGACTTATAATTCCAAAGCTATTCGTCTGGGTCTAAAATTTTCTAAAATTGTCCAGGTCCATAAACAGTCTTAGAGAAACGGAAAAAGAATCAATTGTTGATTGGGTGAAAGTCTCCCAGCTGAAAGGTACGTTAAATCAGAAAATTGTGGCATGAGGAGCAATTATTGCTTAGCCCTTTCATGCTCGATATTATCTACAGGCAACATTGCACTAATTGGCTTCTAAATACCGTTATTTTCATGTTTTGCCTAGTGGTTTTTGCATCATGTGGCATTATGTATTGTGTAATCTTACAGCTATTCCATACAAAAATAGCTTACAGCTATTCTTACAGCTGTTCTATACAAAACTTTGCACGTGTCCATTCAGTAGCCGTTCTTCGTAACGTAAAATGGTCAAAATCAAGATCGGGATCGTTTCGCAAAAAAACTGTATACACAAAAAGTGCTTAAAAACATTAAAATAATTGTTAAACCAAGTGCACAATATAAATAAATAAATAAAGATAAGAGAGTTATTTATATAAACAATAAAAATCATGAGAAAAGATTTTAGTTGGTCCAGTAACTACCCAACGTTTCAAATAAGCAACATCTTGTAACAGTTCATATTTGAATAGAGACTAACACATATCTGAATTCAAAAAATGTGTAGCCCAACCCATGTTGATTCAAATATCAAGAGAAGAAACATTTTAAAAAAGTTACCAGCACCAAAAAAGAAATGAAGATTTGGAAAAACATTATCTTTCTTTCAGCGGGCATGAAAGGGTTAAAGTCCTACCAAATGTCTTAAAAAATAATTGTATCTATTTACCCATAATTTTTTTGTAAAATATGTCCAAGCTAAGGTGTCACATCAATATTTAAAAGTTGTAGGGCTATATTTATAATTTATCTTAAATTAATCAATCTCTTTTTTATTCTTAGATGAAATTTGTATGATAACTTTTTGTGATTTATTTTTAATCTTTATGTACTTGAAAATAGTTCAGTTCAATTTTAAATAAAATCTGTATTAAATAAAGTAGATATGTAGGCAACTATGAAAAATAAAGTATTTGTTTTTATGATATAAAAAAAATAATTATATTATTACAGCCAGCTATTATATAATTTTTAGAGATATTGAGTGCCAATTATTACGTTTTTATTGGTGCTTATAATTGTGGTAATATGCCAATAATTATAGTTTTTAAGGAGCCAATAATTGTACTCAAGTGCCAACGATTGTAGTAATCAATGTGCCAATAATTGTATTCACGTGCCAATAATTGTGGTTTTTGAAAGACTTTTTTTATTTTGATTCTCACGAAACATAGAGAGCTTATACAAATATGTTAAAAATTGCTTTCAATAAAGAATTTCCCAAAAAATAAAATACAATTTCAAAAAGAACAATCACTTAAAAACAGAATGAATGCTATAGGTTGCAAGGTAAAATGTCCTTATGGGTGCCAATGATTGTAGTTGGTACGCTATGTTTTCCAGTTTTGGTTCTTTTTGTGTAATTGGTATTAATACAGTTGCGACAGTTACTTTGATTCACGCTGTACTCTCATATTTGGATTTTTGCTATTTTTTCTTAAATAACAGGAACATAATGTAATTTTCATAAAAAAAGTCATCAATGTGGCAAGTTTTACACTTTTTCATTCTATTTCAACGTTCTAGTCATTGATTTTAAAGAACAATTATTTTCAATGAAACTAAAACACTTTGAAAATATAATATACTGCACTAGTCCTCAACGGCACTGAATCGTGAATACCCCTATTGTTTTTCTGTGTTTTGGAACGATATATTTATAAAATAGTTGGCAACGCTACTATGTATAGGAAATATTTCATAAATTTGGTTCAGTGTACTGTTCAATTATCATATTTTAAACAGCTGATTGAGGAGTAAAGGCAAATCTTATTTACTTTTTTTAGCCAACTGATTGTCGGCGAAAGAAATAAATTATTTCTATGTTGTCCGCACATCTGGATAGCAATTAAGAAGTTGTGAGCTAAATGAAGCTTAGAGATTGCTAAGATGAAGCGTCACCTGCAACTTGGCATCAAACAGGTAATTAAGCTAATATTAATTATCTCGCAATTAATTAGAACAACTCGTAATTTAATATTTCTGTTCCACTTCTAGCTAGCAAGTAGCTACGCCGAAGGTTCAATTTCTCCTAGGATGGTAACCGATCATGCTTTGGATGATGCTGTTAAACTTAAGACGCTTAATGCTTTTATACGTTTAACTCCCGAACAAGCGCTGCATCAAGCTAAAGAATCTGCGCATCGATATCATGAGAAAAAACCGCTAAGTGTACTGGATGGTGTTCCGATAGCAATCAAGGACAACTTTTGCACGAAAGACATTCACACAACCTGTGCCTCAAAGTAGGTTATTATCTATATAATTGTTTCATTGATTATTAGGATAAGTAACAACCATTTCTAATGCAGAATGCTGAAAGATTTTGTACCGCCTTATAATGCCACGGTATATCAGCGATTACTTGAAGCAGGCGCGGTGTTTATTGGTAAGACGAATATGGATGAGTTCGCTATGGGTGCGGGCACAGTGGATTCAATATTTGGACCAACCAAAAATGTGTGGAGCGAAGATTTGAGTGAGGATAATTGGCGCATTGCTGGTGGTAGTTCTGGTGGCTCTGCAATTGCAGTGGCAGCAGGGATTTGTTTTGCGTAAGTCAGAATTCTATATAATTTATAAGTTCTTACAGCCGGTAGATACGTAAAAAAATATCTGTCTGAGCCAAATTGCAAAAAACCAATTGCAATATCCAATATTTCAGGCATATATAATAATTTTTTTAAAATTTTTTATTTAATATACTTCTGACTATAAAATTTGTAGAAATCTAATGAAAACCACGTTAACCTCCCATGTAAAGTGACTTTATGAGAACTGTAAAATCATCTTAAATTCCTCAAAAATGAGCACAAGGGCTTTTATTTGCAAAAATCAAATAAACAGAGTTGCTTGCGGAAGCAGCGCTTACCTCTACTACTTTTTGCTTTAACACTGCCACTGATAAAGGGTTACACAACCTCAAACTAAGATTAAGACCATTTTGCTTCATATCAATTTAATTAACTTCGGTTCACTGCAGCGGTAAATCTGAGAATTCATAGAACTCGACAATTTAAGAATATAAAGACTACTGAATTGTTGTCTCGCTTTTATTTTATATTACTTTATTCCATTACATAACAAGACACAAAAAGAAGAGCATTCATTTTGCTTAAACAAAAATAATTAAATATTTAAATTATGATATCGGTATTGCTCAAATCCTCGTCAGCTGGCAATTTAATGCTTGCTGGATCCACATAGTTCATACTAACTGGATCTAGACCAGCCTGCTCACGACGACGCAACTCCAAATAAGCTTCGCGTTGAGACCAATCGCGTAATTGTAGATCGGGAAGATAGGATAAAATGAAACCGACCCACACCATACAAAGTGTTATGGAGACAAAGAAAGTAGCATGGGTCGTATCGCGATCGTGAGACTCTGACTTGCTATCAAAACCCCAGCTTATCCAATTCTTTGGATTGGGATTGGCGAAATCTTCCTTGGTGACAACATTAGGTGTAGTTATGACAGCGGTGTCATCCTTTTTAGGTGAGGTTTTTATTTGACGGGATAGACGCAGTGCCTGATTGATTAGACCACGTTCGAGCAATGCACGGTTGGTCAAACGGAAGAGTGCAGACATTTTTTTGTCACCGTAATTAACGCGAAATATCTTGTGAAAATTCGATGATTTCGTAAATATTGAGCAGAAAAAACAAGCGCTGACTTTTATCAGCGCCGTAGACGTCAAATCTTTCCGTGTGTCCGCGAGATGACAAACAAAACACTTACAGCGTTGCCATATGTTGGGTTTGTTACCTATAAAAATTTTATGTTATTTATTAACTATGGCTGTGTGTCAAAAGGAAACTTTTCAGTCGTGGTAGGATAGAAAATATCAGGTTGAATAAAATTTGTGTGTGTTGAAATAAATTTGTCTTTTTTGCTGTGTCAAATGGACGATGAAATTTTGACGATTACAAATTTTGACGTTTCACATTTCGGTGGTGTTTTAGCTCAAATTTTTTTATTTAATTTGCATTTCATTCAATGTTCGACTTATTTAATTCGAGTGCTAGTACTCTCAACTTATTTCGTAAACTTGTAATATTGTAAACTTAAAAAATAACAAAATAATAATAATAATAAAAGAAACGAAAGTGCTTGGGTTTGTGTGTGTGAGCCAACGATCTGCCGGTGTATCAGCAAGTGCAGCAAAGTTAAATTGGCTTTCTTTGCTGGCGAACGTCCTCCAAGTGCCACCACCAGCAAGTGCAGTGCAAAATTTGTTGCTAGCCAACATCCTCCAAGTGCCATCACCAGCAGCACAAGCAAGTAGAGTGCAAATTTCCTGATTATTTTACTTGCCAACGATCTCCGAAAGTCGCCATGAGCAGCACCAGCAAGTTCAGCACAATTAAATTGACTGGTCAACTCTCCAATATTTCAGAAGCACCATTTCAGCACGTCACAAGACGTGAATTAAATAAATTGAAAGTAGAGAATTTGAGCTTCATTTGCTTGTGCTGCTGGTGATGGCACTTGGAGAATGTTGGCTAGCAACAAATGTTGCACTGCAATTGCTTGTGCTGCTGGTGGTGGCACTTGAAGGACGTTCGCCAGCAAAGAAAGCCAATTTAACTTTGCTGGACTCGCTGATGTATCGGGAGATCGTTGGCCCACAAACACGCAAACACAAACTCAAGCACTTTAGTTTTTTTATTTTTATTATTTTGTTATTTTTTAAGTTTTTTAAGTTTACAGTAAAGCCTGTATGATACTTCATTGTTTTGCCCAACTTCAAAATCTGAAAAGAAGTGGCGCGTGAGCTACCCTGTAGTAAACTTATAAATAGGGCTAGGAATCTCATGCACTAAAAAATTGAAAATATGCGCATATAACATGCAAACTCCTAAATATTAACATAAACTCTTAAAATATTTGGCATATTTTACCTTTAGCTAAAATGAATTTTTTCATTTTTTTTTTCGTGGAACATATGTATTAAGGCCTTCTTATTCCAAATCTGAAAAATTAATGGTCGCTCTCATCTGGTTTAGAAGTTATAGGGGTCCAAAGCTTAAAAAATGGGCTAAAAAAACTTGTTATACCTTTGCTATATATAAAGAAAACTAAGCAAAATGGGTATTTAAAGAAAGGCTATTCTATTACCTATTCAATAAGCTATTAACCATAAAATTCCATTAATTATTTTCTAAGATATAACTCTTTTTTATGTACCAACTATTTTGCATCAAAATTTTAGATGCATTTCAGATTCAAATAAAAATTATTCCATGAATTCGAATGTAAAAACGACAAAAATTAATTCCATGAATTTGAATGTAAAAATTTAAGGATAATTTAAGAGACAAGAAAAAATTTTTTTTCTTTATTTCTATTTTTGCTTTATTTCTTAACCGTTTATTTAACAGTTCCTAAATATTTCAAAAATTCTTAAAAAATTAATATTTTATGGCTTGAAACTATATAACTTACTCTGTTAATGTTTTAAAAAATTTCTCGAGTGTGGCCCTTTCTTCCTCAATCGCTCATGTAACTATTTAACTTACTTCGTAAGTATTCTTCCATCATATATGTTACATCGTATATGTAACTAGTTATACCTTAGTTACTTAAATTGCAAGTATTCCTTACTTTTCTAGGAAAATTTAAAAAATTACAGCATGTTTTTAAGGCCATTTTTCCTAACTTTGGACATCTAATTTTTTTCACTATTCGCTTTTTTAGCTCCAAAAACACGTTTTAAAAAATAAAATTAAAAAAGTCCATTTTAGCTAAAGGTAAAATGTTCCAAATATTTTTCTAATATATTGTTATCGGTTAAAAGATATAAATTACATGTAATTTAACAATTTAACAAGTTTAAAAAACAATTAATTTTAAAATACATATAAAATTAATTTTTCAAAACAGCAAAAATATGAAGTGAACATAAAAGTAATAATTATAAGTTATCTTTTCCCAAAATATGTTGCAATAAATTTAAATGGTTGCAAATCAGAAAAAGCAAAAATATGCAAAAACCACATGCATTTATTCAACAGGCATAAATTCAATATTCAATAAAATCAAGATTTTAAGACCATTTTTTCCAGTTTTGGGGACCTATAACTCATAAACCAATTGCGAGCGGCCTGAAATGTATCAGATTTGAATTTAGGAGGTAAAAATCTAAAAGTTGTCGCTATTCTTAAAATGTTCCCCGCATGGACATCAACTGGCTTATTTCTTTTTTCAACATGCATCAGTTCTAGCAGCATGCAAGTTACTAAAATCGAGTTTGAATTATATGAATTATTTGAAATATTTTTTTTTAATTCAAAACGTATGAATAAATATATAAAGAGGTACATTTATAGATGGCTTAAGTCACTGATATTGTGCAGTAAACCTGTATAATGGATCGCAGTTTATATACAGGTAAGCTTACTAAAAGATTCACTGCCACTGATAATGTGTAGTAAACCTGTATAACGGATCGCGGACATCGGTGCCTCAAGCTTTTAAATATAAAAGTATTTGAAAAATTCTAAATTTATATAAGTCCTTAGAACTTACCAATTTACGTACGCTTATATTATGATGATGAGTAACCAAGAGAGGGGTTCTTCTGCACCTAGAATATACCTACTATATACATATATGACAAATGTCACTAAAATGAATTTTTCTCTTTAGTTCACGTCTTATTTAAATAAAAGCTTATTTTTTAAAATTTTTTTTACTTTTTATTTTTTTTTTTACTTTTTAGTCTTAAAGGTTTATTATTAACATCTTTTATTTTCAAAACTTATAGAGATATAGCTTTTTTATTGATTTGTGGGTGGTAAAAGGGGGTGTGACAAAAAATGTTATTATAATATTGCATTGTCACCGGACTTACTTACATATGCATGTTAAATTTCAGCTTAATCGGATACCAACAAGTTTGCCAATTGCGAAAAATGGTTTGCAAATTTTGACGGACATACATACGTACAAACATACGTACGAAGCAAGTTATAATCAGCTTATAATCAGCCCCGTAGTTTTGAAGATATAGGATTTTTATTTATTTGTGGGCGGTAGATGTGGCACCATTTTTTTCTGAACCATCCTCTACTTGAAGGAAATTAACTGCCAAAATTTTGGCTGAATCAGCCCCGTAGCTGTAGAGATAAAGCATTTTTATGGATTTGTGGGCGGTAAAAGGGGGAGTAGCAAAAACTTTTCCTTAATTATCCTCTGTACCCAGTAGTTCTGGAGATATAGCATTTTTATTGATTTGTGGGCGGTAAAAGGGGGTGTGGTTATGTAAATTTTATCATAATATTGCATTGTCACCAACAAGTTGAAGAAAAATGGCTTGCAAGTTTTGAAGACATACATACGAACAAAGCAAGTTAAATAAAAGCTTATAAAAAAGCTTATTTTTCACTCCTACAACTAAAAACGACGTTTTTATTAAAAAAGTTCTAAAATCCCTTAGTTTGAGCGCAACTTACAATTACAATTTTGAAAGTTTTTTTACTCTCGCGGAAAATTTTTTAATTGTAGCTTACGGCTTTTTGATTTAATATGAAGATATTTAAAAAATTGTCACTGCCTAGGGGTAAAAGAGGCCCCTTTCACGCCCATGCATTTATTGTAAAATAAATAAAAATATGCGCAATAAATATGCAAAGACAGGAATTTTTTTTTAAATACGCAATAAAATGCCCTAACGGTTGAGTGACATTTACAAGAAAATTTCATGATTCGTAAAGATAACTTAACCATTTCCATTTTAAGATGTCCAGTAAAAACTTGCATTTGCATGATATTCCTAGCCCTACTTATAAAACTTGAGCCCTAAATTCGAACTTAAAGTTTAAACTTTAAAAGTGATCAAAGTAGAACAATTATTACAATTTACATCTTTTCCAACTGTTATTGAAAAGATAAATTGAAATTGAGAAAATATGAATTCAGAAATTGCATAAATTTAGAAAAGATTAATTAAAGCTTAAAACTGGGTCGAAGTTAAAATGCCCCCACAGTATATTCGAAGCTATGCATGTTTCGATAATTTTTAGAGACTTACCCGTTTTCATGTAGTTACTTTATGTGGCGTGGTGTCTAAAATAGTTTAACAAATTTAAAATAAATGGTAAATATTAGACACCAAACCCAACCAGCAAAATTAGCCCAAATCTTCTTAATAATTCCCTTTAAAGCTGCTTACAGGGGAAAAATAAGGTCCATGGCACTTCAAAGTGGCTTTATGGTTAGCTGTGGAACTTGGCGCACTTAAAGCTGTTTTATGGTATGTTGTGATACTTGTGGAACTATAGGTTCAATTTCCTGAAATTGATACCATAAAGCAGCTTCAGGTGCAACAAGTACCACAACGTACCATAAAACAGACATTGACCTTATTTCTCCCCTTTAAGCAGCTTTAAAGGGAATTATAGAGAATATTTGTAATAATTTTGGTAAGCTGCTTAATAGTTCAGTTGTTGCTAATTTCGGACTTCAAGCTAAGTGTATAAATAAACAAAAATCTTCGTTTCGATAAGCAGGGACATGGCTCAATGGATAAAGCGGCGGACTATAAATCGGGGATGCCAGGGATCGAATCCCGACGAAGGCAAATTATTAAATGATAACTTAACTGAAAAGCAGCTGAAATAACTCAGTTGAGAAAGTAGCGAAAAAAATAACAACAACATACAAAATGAGATTTTTTATTGTTTTTATTCACAAAAATTCGAACATTTTCGATTTTCGATGAAAAAAGCTGCTTAGCAGTCTATGCAATGTACTATTTGTACCTCGAAGTACGAAAAATTACTTAAATTTTTGGATGCTTACTGTGCAAAGAATCTTATCTAATTTTGTGCATTCTTTTCTGGTTGGAAAACTTATGTGCAAAATTTCAAGACGTTACATTGGTTTTTGTGGCATTTAAAGAGATTTTACCATTTTTTTAAAGTCACTTTGTATGGGAGATTGGCGGTTTTCATCTGATTATGACAAGTTTCAATTATATGGTAATGTTAATGTTAATGTTGTGTGGTGGAGATGCGTACTGCGACCTAAATGAGATCTATTGTACCTCCTTCTCAAAGCTCCGCTGGGTTTGCGGATTACAGAATTTCATCCAGCCCTATTTCTCTAATGCATTTGAGAATATTCTTAGGTTCAAGGGATGAAACCTGCTCTAGACTCAGCTCATAATTCCCCAGTGCTAGTTTACGTCTGCGAGCCACGGCGTCGCAGTTTGTAAGTAGGTGTATTGGAGTCTCCTCTGCTTCTTCACAGAAACGGCAGTTACTATCGGTCTCTATGCCCAATTTCATCAGGTGGTATTTGAGTTTACAGTGTGTCCTGTAAGGAACCCCGTTAGAATCCTAAGATTCGGGTGGCCTAAGCTTATGCACAATTTTGCTCTCCGAGTGTTAAAATCTCTGAGGAGCAATTTGGATTGTCTTAGCTTTGGGAGGCTTTTCCAAAGGTTTGAACGTTTATGCCTCTCCTCCCTTCTTAGTTCTTCTTTTATAGAATTTGTGAAAATTTGTGCAAAATTTTAAGCCATTACAAATTTGATAAAGTATCTTTGTATGGGAGGTATATACGTGGTTTTCATCTGATTTTGCTCATTCTCGAACTTGATCTTCGTTTTTTAATATTAGCACATTTCAATACGATCCAACATAATTTTTTTTCTGATCGAAAAAATATTGATAAAAAAAACATTTTTTTTACCGAAAAAATCAATACAAAATCATTTTTATTTATGATTACAAAGTCTTTACAAACTGCAAACAGAATTTATTCTTTTCGCGACAATTCTGAGGTTTTCAACATCAGTAAAATGCATTTTAAAAATGAACCTTTTTAACCCGTCCTATGCATGTTCTATGAACAATATTTAGAAAATATACATTTTTCAGAAAAATAATTTTTTTACAGCGCCATTGGCTCCGACACAGGTGGTTCAACACGCAATCCTGCCTCCTTCTGTGGCGTCGTTGGCTTAAAACCCTCATACGGACTTGTCTCCCGCCATGGCCTCATACCGCTTGTCAACTCAATGGACGTACCTGGTATTTTGGCTCGCTCTGTTGATGATTGTGCTCTAGTACTTAACGCCATTGCTGGTCCGGATGACTGGGATTCAACTACTATAAAGCAGCCTTATCATGCAATTAAACTCCCCGAAATCGAACAAATAAATATGCGTAAAATTCGTATTGGCATTCCCAAGGAATATCACTGCAACACTTTGTCCGAAGAGGTCTTGGATGCTTGGCGGGCACTGGCAAATACTTTGTCGGAAAATGGAGCACAGGTGAGAGAGGTATCGCTACCACATACTGAGTATAGCATTGTAGTTTACTCAATTCTGAACCCATGTGAGGTTGCCAGCAATATGGCGCGTTACGATGGTATTGAATATGGATATCGAGCCGATGTCAACACAAGTATGGAGGAACTACTTACCAAAACTCGAACTGAGGGATTCAATGAAGTTGTCAAGGGGCGCATACTCACCGGCAACTATTTCTTATTGCGAGAAAATTATGAAAAATTCTTTGAAAAGGCGCTTCGCGTACGTCGTCTAATAGCCCAAGATTTCGAAAATGTTTTTGGGTCGATTGCTGAAGAGGACAAAGTGGATATACTACTCACACCCACCACGCTGACTGAACCACCACTGTACAAAGATTTTATTTCACAGACTAATGTGGAGCAATGTGCGATGCATGACTATTGCACGCAATCAGCGAACATGGCAGGAGTACCAGCCATTTCATTACCAATACGCTTATCAAAGAAAGGGCTGCCAATCAGTCTGCAGCTTATGAGCCCCATGAAGAGTGAGTACATGTTGTTAACGGTGGCCAAATGGATAGAAGATAAAGTGAAATTTAATTGTTTGGAAAACAAACAAATGTACGAGGCGCGCACTTAAATATTTGTTCAGCGAAATAGTCCAAAAGAGATGCAGCTAGTATCTTCAAGTTAATACATAATAATTTATTTTACAAAATAAATGACATTTACCTACAAATAGGTTTTATTTATTAGTGCTGGAGTGATGGTTGCAATATCAAGCAAAAAATTTAATAATTTACTTGTTTCTGTAAGAATGAATTTTAAATTGGAAAATCCTTTACGCAATTGCAAGTTTCTTAAAATAATCCTTAAATATTGAATTAGAGAACTGAATGGCGCTTTGCAATAATCTTCGATGGGTTGAAAGCGACATCAAAATATATATAGTATATATAAAGCTTCTTGGCCAGTCTATTAATCATTACACATTTTATAATTGCCTGAACTGTAAATAAGTTGATGGTGGCAATACGATTCTAACAACTATGTCTTTCTCCTGAACATGGCGACAATCTTGTTAAGTGAAAGATTACAGGATACGGCCCACACATGCACCGAAATGGCATTATGAACTCCTGTCGGATAACTAAGTATAGCACCTAAAGGTGTAAAAATAAAACGATCGTCGAACACTATAACCGGCGTATAGCGATAACATATTGATATAACTATCAGTACCAGCGATAGTATTGCCTTCAAAACATAGCCACCAATCAGTTCGATGGACGCTTTTTTGATGCGCCTCATATTGCGATCACTTTGCATCTTCTCCTCAATGTCTTTAATTTTTTGCTCTGCTCGCATCGTCTTTATTAGTAGCGCATATTCACCAGATGATGGTCCATTCTTAACTGCTATTAGGTTTTCCTGAGCTTTCTGCAGTTGTGCTTCGAGTGCCACGTTCTCTGCGCTTGTTTTGGGTATGAAAAGCTTGCTAATATGTAGCTGTAGGATTTTGTAGTAAACAATTAGTAAGGATTTTATAATTGCCATTAATATGCTCACCAATTTAAAGATGTCATGTGCAAGGTTCATTAATAGACAGATTACGGCAATTGTTATTAATAAGGACATCTTAAATAAATTTATTATGCCTGGAATATTGTCCAAAAACCAAAACAATAGCACCCTGTCATCCCTTTGACGGAAGTTTATTGTGTTTTTGGACCAGCGTTGCCAGAATGACGTTAATACGTCTTTTTGACGTATTCTGAACTCAAATGACGTTTGACGTATTCAAAGGCTAAAATGACGTATTTTGGACACAAAAATGTGTTTCTTATATAAAACACAACATTTTGAAAATAACCCTAAAGTTGCACCCATATTTTCATGTTCTGCAACACTGCTTCCACATATTAACATTGAAAATATTTCATTGTATTTTGCTTTTTTTTTCTTTTTTCTTCAATAAATCCGTTACGCATTGTCTAATTTGTTAGATTCTTAGAGTCTTAACACTTTTGAAATCTCATAAAAACATAAAAATGTATTTTCTTGTTGGCCAAAGTAAAAAATAAGTGACTAAATTTTTATATGAGTTTTATAATAGTTTAGATGCTTCAAATTATGCATTTCCTTCAATCTTTACCAAATTTAAATGAATATGAGTTCGTGGAATGCATAATGTAAACAAATAACTTTGCTAAACAAATAGACGGAGTGATTCTTATAAAAAGTCTAGCTTAAAGTCAGCATAAGTTGTAACGAAGAAAATAGATCATCATAGCGCATACGCTATGAGTTATTTTAACTGCTTTGAAGCGTAGAAAGCTGGCCAGAAATATGCGACTTGCAAAAGTTTTAAATACAAATTCAAGCGATTTTTTCTTGAGTATTTGTTCAGCAAAGTTAATGGTTAGAATAATAGGAACAATTTTACAGAAGAACGACGAAATTATCAAATATAGGAGAAAAAGTGTACAAAAAAGCGCACAGTGCAATCATTAATTTTAAATAAAAACTGTCATATCTTTCAAAATTCTACAGAACCAAGAATGATATTTTTTCTAGTATAGTAGAAGTATATATTTTGTCTCTATGTACTCTGTATTTTAAAATTCCAAAATAGGTGAACATATTTTCAGAACTAATTTTAAAAATTTCCACTGCTTCTATTTAAAATGACATTTTAGTGGCCTTGAACTTTGTCTTTTTTGTCATATGTGTAAAGTCTTAAACCAGTAGGAATTATTAAAATAGAAAAACTCAAGACTGACCGAATCTAATTTTTTTTTAATAAAAAGTCCTTTAATTATTTTTTTAAGTTATTAATTAGCTAGTAATGTAAGTAACAAGTAAGTTTTTAAGAAGGCAAAAAAAACTATCACTCTGTATAGAGTCAATTCTTTAGCTGACTAGACAGTCTGTTTCGGAAATCGCTACATTTCTCTTCAGTAGTCTTTGAGTGATTAAGCTGTGATCAACTGACTGTTAAAGTCGTATATGATTGCACACATCTTTGAACAAATTCGTTAGAATTTTACCATGGTAGAATAATACAGGTAGTCTCGTGGCTAATCGTGATCTCTTTGACAATACTACCAAAATTGTCAAAACCAGTTTTTTTTTTAAAGAAAACAAAGATAGCAGAGAAAAATTAAATTACTCCAATTGGATATTTTTGTGTTGTATTTAAAAACTTGAATAAAAGTGAATTACTTATTTTTTTAATTAAAATTAAATGCGTATTGTGCAAAAAACATTTAGACAAGGAAAATGGGCAGAGTTTTCGTGTTCTAGCTGACGAGTCTAGAAGACAACAATGGAACATGGCATGTGGCAAAAATTTTAAAAAGATGCTCGTGCTTGCTACATAAACTTCCACGAAAATATTTTTTTGGAACCTCATATAAATTATTTCAACAGCTGCACAATATCTTATTTTAATTGGTTGATCAATAAAAAATTAAAAAAGCAAAATAGTTTCAGCCAAGACAATTTTTTTTTAATTTTTCCTTTCTGATCGCATTCTCATCGGTTGCAGATTTCAGTTGCCTTTTGACAGTTATGGTAAATCGCTCTCAACCGTGCAACTGCCTCTATTCTTCTACCATGAATTTCACGTTCAAATCGGCTGCTTAATCATACGACATTTAAAGCAGTAAGGGCGTTGTTATGGTGCTCGTCATATGATCCCTGGTCATGTCACTTTTTACTCTCTTTTTTCGTTTGATGAGCTGTGTGACGAAAGTATGTTATGCTGGCGGTCATATGATGCCTAAGCACCAGTACACTTTTTGCTACTTTTAGTATTTTTTCAACCGATGAGTGTTGCTATTAAGCAAGTTTCATCATTGCTTTCAAACATTTCGTACTAAAAGTGTACTATTTTCGTGCCTAAGCACAAATGTTGTGAATAATTCCACAACGCAACACTGTTTTCATCCCATGATTTAATATTTTTGTCGAATCATTTGGTGACCGTGGTGGTGAAAATTTACTCTCTTGCTCTCGCTCTCAAATTTTTAATTTACATTGAAACAACAACAATGCATGACCATGATGAGCCCATGACCGCCACCGTAACATGGGACTAAGCTATTTATAGATCATAGCCATCAACTCTACCAAGGGCTGCCATCTGTTCTACAGGGTCCGCCATTTAACTTTTTTTTTCAACTAGTGCTTATTTCGTGAATGGTAACACTTAGCTCATGTCTGATTTGACAGGTAATTAGTTTTATCCTTCCGCTGAACGAATATGGTTGTGTATACGCTTGAACAACGCTGGGAAATATTGCGAAATTACTTTGAAAATCATGGTAATGTTGCAGAATGTGTGCGAAAATTGCGTACGGATTTTGGAAGAAGAGAAGCACCGTCAGCTCCGTATGTTCGTTATCTTGTGAAAAAAGTGAAAGAAACTGGCATCCTCATCGATAAACCAAAGCGTGAAAAGCCTAAAGCAGTGCGTACACCCGAGAATATTGCTGCTGTGGCAGAAAGTGTGCGTGAAGCGCCATCAACATCAATTCATCGTCGTTGTCAACAATTGAACATTTCGGAGACATCATTGAGACGAATTTTGCATAAAACCTTGGTATGACGCCATACAAAGTCCAATTGGTTCAGGAGTTGAAGCCAACTGACCATACAATGCGTTTTCGCTTCGCTAAGTGGGCCTGCGATCGACTTACAGAAGATGCCGATTTTGCCAAAAAAATCATCTTTTCAGATGAAGCTCATTTTGATCTTGACGGGTAAGTAAACAAGCAAAATTGTCGCATTTGGGGCATAGAAAACCCGCACGCATACATTGAAAAGCCGCTGCACCCAAAACGAGTCACTGTTTGCTGCGGATTTTGGTCCAGAGGCATAATTGGACCATTTTTCTTCGAAAATGAGCAAGGAGTGGCCGTTACAGTCAATGACGATCGTTATCGGGCCATGTTGAACAAATTTTTGTTCACAAAAATTGAAGAGGATGATATTGGCAACATTTGGTTTCAACGGGACGGCGCTACGTGCCACACAGCTGAAGCTACACTCGATGGTTTGCGCCCTGTTTTTGAAGATCGCATTATCAGCCGCAGAGCTGATGTCGTTTGGCCATCTCGGAGCTGCGATTTGACACCGTTGGACTATTATTTGTGGGGTGCTCTCAAAGATAAGTGTTACGCCGACAAGCCAGAGACAATTGACGCTTTAAAGGACAATATTCGTGAAGCCATTGGTGAAATACAATCGATAATGTGCTTAAAAATTGGATCGATCGTGTAGACTACTACATGGCCAGCCGAGGCAGCCATTTGAATGAAACTATTTTCCATTATTAACCGGAAGGATTGTACTTTCAAATAAAAAAATAAATTTGACAAAATATTTTGTAGCTTTTTATAGAATTTCCAAAAAAAAAAGTTATTTGGCGGACCCTTTAGTTGCTTCTTATTTATTTTAATATTCATTGGTGTTCAACAATCTGTCGAAATGCACCATAGAATTGAAACGAGTTTTTACATCGCTAGAAGATAGTATTTTAACAAAAAAGTGGCTATTTTCACATCCAAATGTTCAATTACTCATGACTTTTACCAACTTCGATCAATTATTAGATTATTTAATGAATTTGACATTAATTAAACTTATTGGCCCGTGCCCAATTATAATTTAATTATTTATTATTATACTGTAAATAAGCAATGAAAACAATTTTCAAAAAAAATATTTTTTGTATATTGAGTTGCCGTATGGTTACTATCATATTCATGCCAGTACGATTGGCGGTGGTCGATTTATTTGTTGACCGATTTGACAAAAAATGTTCCATGTATATAAAACTATATCCTTCAAAAACGAAACGATGTGGCGTTCGTGATTTGGCACGAACCAAACCAACAAAAGCAGAAGCATTTTATGCTTGATTTTTCTCATACTAAAATGTGAATTTATCTTCTTATATTTTACTATTATGTGACTATTGATGAAATGATAAAATCCAAAGTTAGATATACCTTTCATTTGTCCTAAAAATTTTATTTTGGCATATATTTAATCCTTGCACGATGAATATTAAAGGCTGTAGGTATACCCCAAAGTGTCCTCTAAAAACATTACATGTGCTGGAAAAAATTTGTGAGAATGATCCCCGTACAAACCGCTCTGTAATACGTAATTCTACGTAAGAAAATAATTATTTAAACGTATTCAGTAGTGAAATACGTTCCCAAATGCGTTAATGATGATTTTCGCTATCGTTAGTGAGCATTCCTACGTTTAAGAATCATGGAAAACTAAAAACAATCCAAAACTAAATTGTGGAAAATGTGGAATTAAAAGGACAGGAACAACTAAGGGCTGGAAATGCTTGCCGAGATTAAGGCATAACACTAGCCTCAGTTAGAAGCAATTAAAATTGTCTTTCACGTTTGTTTCGCCTAATCAATAATTATTTTATGGTTTCCAATCAATTCCTCTTAATAATCTATCACTTTCTTTTCAGGTTAACATTGTTTGTATAAAGCGCATGCCTTGGTTGTTTGATTGGGTTTTTTTTTTAAAAAGAAAGAGTACAAAGTACAAGTTCCTAAATAAGTTGAACTGATGTTTTTTTTACGTATGAAATAGTTTTATGTAAAATACATGGTTTTTATTAATATTCATTAATAAATGTTTTTCACATGCAATAACAATAGAATTCAGCTACAACAGCTTTTTCACACTTTTTCCGCAATAAATTATTTTAAGAACCAAGCCAGATATCATTGAAATAACTCAAAGATATCGATAAAAGTGGTAAAAAAAAACCAAAAGGGAGAACAATTTACCCACCATAATATGGGTTGGGCTCAGGGACAACACAAGACATAACAACTAACCGTGCGTTTACATAGATCTAATCATACATTAGTTTTCAATCTACTTTTGAGTTGACCTTTCGACAAGTTCGACAAGGGAATCTGGGGGCGAACCTTTACAATGTAACATGTCTGACTGTCTCAACCTGGCGAGGCCAGCATAATCTTTGTGAAATCGCCTCAAGTCGACTCAAACCTCCACGTGGTGTTAAAACTGACAACTGTTAGTTTGACGAATCTGAGCGGTGGGCCTCCCAAGGCTTAAAATAGGTTGTGCGTTGGGTTTGAAGCCCACCTGTAAAAACCAGTGATGTTCCTCGACGCGTCGTCTTTAATTGTCGACATTTTGGTGTCGACAATGCAGAATGTGTCGCCAATGTAGACAATGTCGAGAATTGTGTAAACAATGTCAACAAAATGCAACACTGCGAAAATGCAAGTTCCATTTAGATTATGCTGATTCTTAAAACCTTTTGAAAAGTCGTTTAATTAACACAAAGTAACAAATTTTACAATTAAACAAACAAAAGCCATGCCCAGAAGGCGTAAAAATAAGGAACAGTTCGAACTTGGACTCAATTTAATAAAATATTACAATAAACATGCAGCCTTGTACATTAATTATCTACACGTCGTTAAAAGCAATTGTCTACACGACATTCTCGACACCGTCGACAATAGTATTGTCGACATCATGTTCTCTACGCCGCACATCACTGGTAAAAACCCATTTCAATGAAAACTAATAAGTATAGAAGAAAACTGATCCCCCAATCTGATGGCGACTACCGCAAACAAAAAACTGATAATGATAATCCGCATCAAGGTTAAATTTTTTAATATAAGCCTAATATGTGCGCACGCTCCGATAGAAGACAAGGACGATGAGATCAAGGAAATTTTCTACGAGCACCTTGAAAATGCTTACGAGTGCTGCCCCGTCACGACGTAAAAATCGTTCTTGGTGACTTCAACGCTAGGGTGGGCAAGGAAAATATTTTTGGTCCAACAGTCGGAAAATTCAGCCTCCACGACAACACCTCCGATAACGGAATGAGGCTGATTGACTTCGCCGCAGCACGAAATATGGTCGTAAGTAGCCTTAGATTCAAGCATCTCAATATTCATTAAGCCATCTGGATGTGTATTGGATGTACGCACGATCCGTGTTGCAAACATTGACTCGGATCACTATCTTGTTGCAGCCAAGATCCGTACACGTCTGTGTGCAGCTAAGAATACACGCAACCCTACACAGAGAAAGCTAGACGTCGACAAGCTGCAATCGAAACAGACAGCCGATGCTTTCGCCACTCAACTCTCACTCCTGCTTCAAAGCACTCCTCCAATCGATGATATATGCGCGCAGTGGACGCACATTTTCAACTACATGCGTGCGGCTGCTGAAGAGGTGATTGGCTACCACCGCCCTCCTGCTCGCTTTCTGCTACTCTTTTTTTCCGCCTGAAAATACGTCTCTCTTCCCTCTTCTTTTCTTTGTATCGCTCCTTAGCAGCGCGCGTTACAACTGACTGCAGGGAGGCTTTGTAGCTGGCATCTTTCTCTGCAATGGCGTCGCGACACTCCTGGTCGTACCACTGGGCGGTGGCGTGCGGCCACGGTCGGAAGAATGCATTCCGAACGATTGGAATCTCAGTGTGCTCTGCCCAATCCACAAGAAAAGCGACCTCACTATCTGTGCCAACTACCGTGGGATAAGCCTTCTTAATATCGCATATAAGGTCCTGTTGTGCATTTTATGTGAAAGATTGAAGCCCATTCATTGTAAATAAACTGATTGGACCTTATCCCCACCATTTATTATGAAACGAGGTTTCAGACAAGGTGATTCCTTATCGTGCGACTCTTTCAACCTAATGATGGAAAAGATCATCTGAGCTGCTGATCTGTTATTACAATGTTACAATATTCTACAAGAGTGTTATACTGCTTGTGTATGGTGATGACATCGATATCATTGGCCATAATACGCGCGAAGTCAGTGCAGCATTTTCCAGATTAGAGAGAGAGTCAAGTCGAATGGGTCTGTCAGTGAATGCAGATAAGACGAAAAACTTGGTGTCAACAAACAAACAGTCCCAGCGTCTTGGAACCCACGTTACAGTTGACAATACCTCCTTCGAGGTTATAATGGACTTCGTCTATCTGGGATCCAGCATAAACTCAACTAACGACATCAGCATTAAGGTCAAACGAAGAATAACTCTTGCCAACAGGTGTTACTTTGGGCTCAGTAGGCAATTGAGAAGCAGAGCCCTCTCTCGACGAACGAAAATCACGCTCTATAAATCGCTCATCATGCCCGTCCTACTTTACGCCTCACAAACCTGGACGCTGAGCAGTTTAGATGAAAAGACTTTAGGAGCATTCGAGAGAAAGATTCTTCGTAAGATTTACGGACCAATCTGCATCAATGGCGAGTACCGAATACGGTGGAATGATGAACTGTACGCTGACATCGACATAGTCAAGCGCATTAAAATCGAGCGGCTACGCTGGCTTAATCATGTTCAGCGCATGAAAGACGATGCTCCAGTGAAGAAAACATTAGATTCGATACCCAGCGGCGGTCAACGCAAAAGAGGACGACCGCATCTTCGTTGGAAAGACCAAGTAGAGGACAACCTGACGAAGCTTGGAATTTCCAACTGGCGCCAGCAAGTGAAAGACAGAAATGGGTGGCGCAAATTCTTAGATGAGGTCAAGACCGACATACGGTTGTAGCGCCAACTAAGTAAGTAAGTAAGTTTCGACAAGTTAACATCAAACACTCTACAGTTGTTAACAAAGGTACTCATGCAATTTAATGGAGCAGTCAACATATAATTTGTTCTACTAAATGGTAAATAAATCAAGTTGTTAGAGTTTCTACTGCTTCTACGGTTAGTGTTAAAATTTATAAGAGAAAGAAGTTCTGGAGAATCGAATACACCAGTTATAAGTTGGTGTAGTATACGATAGCAGCAGATTTCCTTCTCTCACTTAAAGATTGCATCTTTAATAATTTTAAGCGATCCTCATATGGAGGAAGATTAAATGTGTCAGTTCCACTCAAGTCCTCAGAGCAAACCGAACAAAACGTTTTTGAATTTTTTCTATACGATCAACATGCATATTGTCATGTGGGGATCATACTTGACTTGCGTACTCAAAGTGAGGACGCACGATTTAATAATACAGAGTTGTAGTTGTTATTAAGCTATCAAACTCTTTGGCCCACCGTTTTATAAAACCAAGCAAAGAAGACGCTTTTTTACAAATTCTATCAATATGCATGTTAAACGATAACTTAGAATCCATGCATATACCAAGGTCTTTGACGGTAGTTAACACGACTTAAAGCAGTATCTTTAATTTTATAATCAAAACTAAAATTGCTCCTTTTATGCGAAAAGGTCATAGTTTGACATTTATCTGAATTTAAAACATCTTATTTTTAGAACACCAAACCTCAAAGGATTTCAAGTCTGACTGGAGCAGGTCTGAATTGTCGTTAGAATCAATTGTTCTGTATATTTTCATATCATCTGCATAAATAAGCAAATTAGAGTGCTTGATGATGTGGGAAACATCATTTATTGCCAAAATAGACGGAAGTGGACCCAGATGGCTTCCTTGAGGAACACCCAATTCTGCAACAAATTCAGAAGACAGCACGCCTTGGAACCATATTTGATAAGATCTCTCCATCAAATACGATTTGATCCAGTTTACAAAATATTGTGGAAATCCCATTAATTTAAGTTTAAATAAAATTAGATTATGTGGTAATTTATCAAAAGCTTTGCTAAAGTCAGTGTAAATACAATCGACCTGGCTACCAGAATCAATAGATTTTAAGCAGAATGTAGTGAAATCGAGAAGATTAGACACAGAAAACCATGCTGACGAGTTGTCATGACTTGCCCACAGTGAATTTTCACTCGATCATACACTATTCGCTCAAAAAGTGTAAGAATTGAAGACAGCTTAGCGATAGGCCTATAATTAGTGACGTCATTCCTGCAACCTTTTTTGTAAATAGGACTGATAAAGGGTGATCTTTTAAGAGCTTGATAATTTTTTTTTTAAAAAAAACGCATAAAATTTGCAAAATCTCATCGGTTCTTTATTTGAAACGTTAGATTGGTCCATGACATTTACTTTTTGAAGATAATTTCATTTAAATGTTGACCGCGGCTGCGTCTTAGGTGGTCCATTCGGAAAGTCCAATTTTGGGCAACTTTTTCGAGCATTTCGGCCGGAATAGCCCGAATTTCTTCGGAAATGTTGTCTTCCAAAGCTGGAATAGTTGCTGGCTTATTTCTGTAGACTTTAGACTTGACGTAGCCCCACAAAAAATAGTCTAAAGGCGTCAAATCGCATGATCTTGGTGGCCAACTTACCGGTCCATTTCTTGAGATTAATTGTTCTCCGAAGTTTTCCCTCAAAATGGCCATAGAATCGCGAGCTGTGTGGCATGTAGCGCCATCTTGTTGAAACCACATGTCAACCAAGTTCAGTTCTTCCATTTTTGGCAACAAAAAGTTTGTTAGCATCGAACGATAGCGATCGCCATTCACCGTAACGTTGCGTCCAACAGCATCTTTGAAAAAATACGGTCCAATGATTCCACCAGCGTACAAACCACACCAAACAGTGCATTTTTCGGGATGCATGGCCAGTTCTTGAACGGCTTCTGGTTGCTCTTCACTCCAAATGCGGCAATTTTGCTTATTTACGTAGCCATTCAAACAGAAATGAGCCTCATCGCTGAACAAAATTTGTCGATAAAAAAGCGGATTTTCTGCCAACTTTTCTAGGGCCCATTCACTGAAAATTCGACGTTGTGGCAGATCGTTCGGCTTCAGTTCTTGCACGAGCTGTATTTTATACGGTTTTACACCAAGATCTTTGCGTAAAACCTTCCATGTGGTCGAATAACACAAACCCAATTGCTGCGAACGGCGACGAATCGACATTTCACGGTCTTCAGCAACACTCTCAGAAACAGACGCAATATTCTCTTCTGTACGCACTGTACGCATTCGTGTGGTTGGTTTAATGTCCAATAAAGTAAACTGAGTGCGAAACTTGGTCACAATCGCATTAATTGTTTGCTCACTTGGTCGATTATGTAGACCATAAATCGGACGTAAAGCGCGAAACACATTTCGAACCGAACACTGATTTTGGTAATAAAATTCAATGATTTGCAAGCGTTGCTCGTTAGTAAGTCTATTCATGATGAAATGTCAAAGCATACTGAGCATCTTTTTCTTTGACACCATGTCTGAAATCCCACGTGATCTGTCAAATACTAATGCATGAAAATCATAACCTCAAAAAAATCACCCTTTATAAGATTTTCTCCAGAAAAGAGGAAAATTACTTTCATTAATTGACTTATTAAAAAGTAACGAGAGTGGTTGACACAAAATGGAGCCGCATTGTTTTAATACTGCGGCAGGGATCCCATCTCGTCCAGCGCTAAAATCTTCATCGATTGATACAATGTACTTAAAAATATCTTCTGAGGTAAAAGATATATGCTCCAAAGAAACTTTTGTTGCGTTGTTCATATAATCAAAATACGCTAAATCAGGATTAAAAGAACCTGAACAAAATGATTCTTTAAAAAGATTGGCAAATAGGCCACAAATAATGGTCGAATCGTCAGTAAATCCATCCTGAAATTTTAAAGTTGAAGGAAATCCATCAGTCTTCTTCTTAACATTAATAAATCCCCAAAATTTTCTTGGATCAGACAAAATACTCAGCTTCATATTATCCAAATACTCATTATATAATGCAGCTGAGCGATTCTCAAATTCCAGAAACAAACGTTTTTATGTTTCTAGGTCATTTGAGTCAAAACTACAAACATATTTCTTCCATGCCCTATTCCTATTGTTGCGAAGAGTCTTTAAATCCTTTGTGTACCAAGGGTACGCAGAATTTTTCGCAAATTTGAGACTATATGGTACAGACTGAGAGAACATGGCAAAGAACTCAGTATAGACAAAAGTTATTGAACTATTAATACCATTATTATTTATTTATTCTGTAATTATATTTAATTTATTATAAAGTAGATGATTCAACTTCAAAAAAGTCAGCTTCATTCCTTCAGAGTAACGCTTTTTATATAAGCTAGTCTTAGATAAAGATACATTTCTAAGATATTTATGAGCATTTTAATATTTTGATTATGTCAATTTGTATAACAATTTCAAATATTCGCAAATTTCAGAAACACAAATTTTAAAGATGTAGTCGGCAAATACACAACAAATTGGATTTAAAGTTTTTTATTAATATAAAAAATTCAGTTTGTTATGTATTAAAATATTTTAAATTTATTTCTAAAATTTATATACATAATTGTATAAAAGTATATATGGAAATCTATGCTATTTTTTGGTATACATATTTATAAATTAGTATTTTATTTTAGGAAGCTTTAAGCATATATTAAATGCAATATATGTAAAAACTGTGGTTTTTCTACATGTACAATACATTAAAGTTGCCCTAATTTAAAAAAGTTATATTTTTGTTGACGACACAATCTTGACATGACATAGACTGTATTTTGGATTTTGTTAGTGACAACGCTTCAAACGAATACAACAAATAATTCCATTCAGATTAACACAGGCAGAGACACCACGACGAGGCTATTTTGTGTGCATCTTTAGTAAAATTTTCACTTTTGCTTAGGCTTCCTTCACTGGCTCGCTCTTGCTCTTTAGCTTAATTTTGTATACTGCTGGTTTAAACATCTTTTTTGTGTGTGATGAGTGCGTAACTGCTTTCTTCCTTTGGCTGATCTTTATTGCCCCACCCTAGGTAGCATATGTTCCATCGCCTGTGCGCTTGACCGATGCTCAATGAAGTCGGAGGAGACTGATTTAAGATCGAATGCCCAGTCGATCTTGGCAAATAAATCAATAAAGGCGGTGGTCATGTTCAGCGAGTAGTTGCTGAATTCAGCAGTCTTGTAGTTCCAGGGGAAACATGATGGTAGTTATGCTAATCTTCGCTAAAAGCATAGAAAAATGTTGACATAGGCATAGAAGACGACGGAACGGTTATCCGCTGGATTGATTTGTCCAAATATGTAACATCGAGTAGGTGGTGAAGTGCGTTAACATTTACAAACAAAAACTGAACGGTCAAATCTTACCTATCGTAGGGTTTGCCATCGAATTTGTGTGCTGTGCTCTTGACGAACTATGCCACATTGAAAATAAAGCACCAACTGAACATTGTGGCTACAAACCATTGTTGGAATGATGAAGTCTTGTCTGCTTCAAAAGCATGAAGTATCTATTGGAGAAATTTGTAAATTTAATAAAATATTTGAACATCTTCACTTACTTCTCACCTCACTTCTTTTGGAACATCAGTACTTTATCGGAGCGCAGGTCATACAGGTCCACACCCTTGCCTTGGACTTAGCTTCGGGATGTTTCTTGCAGAGCAACCTCCCGAAATGTGGGAATAATCCTCGTGTTGCATTGCGGCTTCTTCTTACGATGGATCGGAATAGATTTTTGAGTATTTGTGATGCACACGATGGCCTCGCGATCGTAAAAAAGCAAATTATATTTATTTAAAATTAATTTATTGGATAATTCAGCCATGGTTTTCAGATATGTCAGGCCATGTCAAACTTGCTATAATCTAAACCATTTATATACATCTCGCTCTTATAGCAAAAAATTTGTGATACGGGATACTGGAGGATAGTAAAAGATCACATGGAAACGCGGCTTTATGCGGTCAACATTTTCGAGAAATGAACACAATTATTTTAAGGCCAACACAATTTTTTGGAAAATAATGGAACGAATGGATAATTACACTATGCGACAATTCAGGGGTCATGGAATCTAACGAAAAAGCGACCAACACAGATCGATGGTACTGATCTAGACCAATAAAACCCTCAAAGGGTTTTGCAAAGTTAGCTCGCTTTTAAAAGATAAAGGCATTGAAAGTTTGCCTCTTGCAGAGTATTTTTTAAAAATGAAGAGATCATAAGGGCGTATCGAGTTAAAAATTATTTCCTTAATTTATCATTCTAAGAGATCTCCAAAGTTCCATAGGGTGGTCTCCCAAAAGAAGGATATCTCCCTCTCCTGCAAGGACAAAGTTGTTTTTTGAGAAAAACAGTAAAAATTAACGATCTATAAATTCTTTGATTTTTGTAAGATTTTTATATCTTAAAGCAAAAGTAAATAAAGACTGTAATAATATCTCGCCAAGCAAGATGCCACTCTTGATTTTTACTCACAGTGTCCTGTGTGAAGGATATTCGAATCTTAATGTACACTCGAAATAGCACAGAACTTTTCATTGTTATCTGATTGTGTTTATTTTAGTGGTATTTATTAAAGAGTTTACGTTTTCCTTATATTTGGTGTATTTAAAATTTGCACATTTTTTGCCTATGCATTTACTGTTTTTTGAGAAAAGCATACTTGAACGCAATTTTTCAACTTTTTGAAAAAAATTAATATAATGCTTTATATCTCAGGCATCAAAAGTGGTAAAATAATTTTCGCTTTTTTAATTCTTCAGATATCTCCTTTAAGGTTATTACATTTTTTAAAAACACATCTTAAAAGCAATTGTTAAATCAATTGAAACTCATCGAATGGCAGGCTCAGAAACTAAAAATTTTAGTTTAACATTTTGGCAAATGATGAGGTGAGGTGTTTTGACGATAATAAATTTCATTCTAAGCAGAAAATTTTTTTTAAAAAATTGAAACACGAACAAGAATCGTGGTCTTAACCTAGTGTTTTAAAAAAACACTTTCAGACACTGTTTCGTTCAGAAATATTTTAAGAATCCAAATTCACAAAATTATCTTCGGTACCACTTCCGATGCCAAAAATATATAAAACATTATCTTAATTTTTTTTTAAAAACTTATAAAATTGCATTCAAAATACATTTCTCGAAACCAAGAAAATGCATTTGCGAAAAATATGCAAATATTGAATTCGCCAAATTTAAAGAAAACGTATACACTTCAATCAATAACACCAACATTAAGACAATCAGATAACAATCAAAAGTTCTGTACTATTTCGGGTGTACCTTTGGATTCGAGTATCTCTAACACATGAAAATGAGTTTAGAAATCGAGAGTTGCATTTTGTTTGGCGAGATATTCTTAGTTAAAGTCTGTATTTAATGTTGCTTTAAGATATATGTAGTTTTTCTTACAGTCAAACCTAAATCAGCGCGTTAGCGTTTTTTATCTGTCAAAAATTTCTCATGCCCATACGATTTATATGTAGCAAACCATAATAACGCGGCGGCAACGCTGAGCGGTTGGAAAATCCAATTTTGACAGAGCGTTAAGAAGTGAAGTTGCACACATCAAAAGCAAAAGTGAAAGCAAAGTAATTTTAAAGTGACAACAATTGTTTATTTTTTACTCTTTTTCGAACGTTTATTGAATTTGCAATATGGAGGTAAGAATTTTGTTGATAATTATAGTTTAAGTATAGTTTTAATGCTTGTGAAAATTATAGCACCTAATAGAATTAGTGCAAAGAAACCCATGTCTTTATATTAAGAAGGAACCTAAATACAAAGATGTTAAATTTAAAGAAAAAATTTGGGAAGAAATTGGCAAAGAATTAAATCTGCCGGGTAGCATAACAATTCGCTTAATATACTATAAAATTTCTAATTGCAAAATATTTCTTTTATCTAAAGATTGACATTTGCTTGCCGCCTACCGCTTTTATTTAGGTATGGTACTTACGCGTTAACGTAAAGCGGCTATCAACGCTCCGCTCAACGCGCTGATTTAGGTTTGACTGTTACAAAAATCAAAGCATTTATAGACCGTTATTTTTTACTATTTTTCTCTAAAAACAACTTTGTCCTTGTGTAAGAGGAAGACATAATTTTTTTCTCTATATTTTTTTTTGCAGATCTTGATCACCATGCAACTTTTGAGAACTCTTAGAATGTGAAAATCGATAAAAATTGTAACTTGATACGCCTTAATGAGCACTTTATTTTTAAAAAATACTTTGCAAGAGGCAAACTTTTAATGCCTATATCTTTTAAAAGCGAGCTAACTTTGCAAATTCCTTTTAGGGTTTTCTTACCATACACTAGTACTACCATCCTGTGTTATCCGCTCTTCCGTTAGAAAAATGTGTTGCACAGTGTTATTAAAGAGGGCAGAAAAAGTGCAAAGTTTTGTGAGAAGTGAAAAGAATGTGCTATTGAGCCTGTCTACACTGGCCTCACTCAACCGACTCACTTTGCCATGAAAAAATTGTTAAATGTTCACACACATAACTTGCCTCACTTTGAGTCTGCATTTGCTTTTGTGCTGTTTTTATAATAAAACATTTTAAAGCAATAACAAATGTGTGTTAGCTTGAGTGTATGCTTTGTAGCTTCGTATAGCACTGCAAAACCGGCAGCTATTAGCTCATAAACGAAAAAACAATAAAAATGACAAATGTCAAATCAAAGTGAGTCGCAAAATTTTTAAAGTTTTTGAAACTCTTGCCTCACGGTACATTCACCTTCCCACTTCCTCATCTCTTCTACAGACATCAAAGTCGGTTGAGTCGGTTTAGTGAGGCTAGTGTAGACAGGGTCATTAGAGAATAGACCCCCCAGTTGTTGCGATTGTTTGAATGCCAACTTAAAATCAACAATTCCAAATTTCTAAACAATTATATAGCGTTTATCATCCCTGTTAATCGTCTGCGTTCAATATTTGCAACAGCTGACTAGAGCAAAAATGTCCACAACAAATGCGCTCTTCTGCTGAAAGCAAAAGGCGGGATATTGGCGAAAAACGAAACCAAGGCAACTGTCAAACAGTTCTGATAATTGACGCTTTGCTTAAAAAAGGGAAATTAGTAACGTGTAGTCCCTGAAAGTTTATTAAAATATTTAACGAAAAAAGCAAAGGAAGAAAATACGCTCTCAAGAAAAGAGAACAACTAATGTTTACGAATATGCTGAACACAACAAAAAAGTAGGCGATCACAACAAAAACGGAGGTACAATTTAGTGACAAAAATGCAATTAAGTTAATAGAAATATTGCTTGATAAAAAGTGAACGCGATGTACGCCGCCGCAGCCAAGACAGGGATGGTCCAGGCAGGTGTGGATGGCGTCACCGGTAAGCGAGTCAAAATAATGCCCTTTGTTAATACTAAAGTGTTGAATGGCGGTGGCGATTCACGCCTTCGCCTACGCATTGGACGTGGTTTCAAGCGTTGTGACAGCTGTGGAGAAATCAATGCTCAGCGATCCATACTCTGTCGAAATCCCAACTGTGAGCTACGTAAGCAGATGCTTCTTATGCACCGATCCTTTGATCCTGTTCAGTTGGTTTCGCACACTGTTGCAGATCTGTACTCGGTGCGCTGTAAGGAACGTGAACAGTATCCACGCAATTTTGTGCAAATCACCGACGTGACTTTAGCGCTGGAGCGAAGCTCAGCAATTGTGTCGCGCAATGCCATCTGTTTTGTGGACACATGCAAGTACGATGCCAGTGACGCAACGAATCTTTCCTGCAAACATGTAAAGGCATGCACAGAAGAGGACAAGCCACCTGTGCGCGCAGAAGTCTTTGCGGTGGCTCATGAGGTTTTGTGGAATCTCAACATTGAGCCAGAGCATAAAATGAAACTCTGGGATATGTATAAGGAAGATGAACAGTTAGTGCCTCCCGTTCAGAGTTTGAATGGCTCGACTTTTGTGGTCAAGTGTGACAAGTCGAAAAACTTTCCTGCAGGACGGCTGCACGTGCAAGCATTATCCAACCAATCACAGTTTTCAAAAAAAAACAAGCATGCGTGTGCCTGCAAGAAACTGAAGATTATCGTAGAGCCCGACAACTCGGTTGTTATGCAGGAGGAGATCTGTGATCATTTGTTACTGGTATTGGCCGCAGTGTTGAGCAAGCAGAATGGAAAAACAATTTATGCCAATTTCACAAACTCTTTAAAATCATTTTGGATGCCGGCTTCATTAGATATGCCACTGTCTGATGTCTCACAAGAGGACGCACTCTTTGGCTTTAGCATCAATATAGGAGGTGCGACCTCAATGGGTGGCTCGACTGCGGCCGATGACATCTTTATATTTGGCAATGAGTTCCTGCCCAATGATGTAAGTTTTGTATAGTTTTTCAAGAGTTCTATATATAAAATTTTTTCCCTAACAGGATATTCCAGACTTTCCCGACAACATACTCAAATCTGTTGTCAGCCTGCCAGAATCAAATCAATCCATTTTTAATGATGTCAGCAGCTCTATACCCAACACCATTTTCCGTCCTGGTGATCCTAACTTGGTCTCCAGCTGCAGCATTATTGAGGACAATGATATCGAATTTAATGCCATACACAACGCCGCTACAGTTATTTCGGCAGACACTTTAACCAGCGGCGATTGCGCGACACATATGGAGCTCAGTGACTGCAATATTGAGCTAATGGATCAGTTTCAGCAACTGACTGACCAGATAGATCTTTGCAGCGATGACATAACTCTGCCAGCCGTATCCAGTGATCTATTTCAGGCAGACAGTATTAGCATCATGCATCCGGACGCGACTATATTAATGGATCACAGCAATAATTTCATGTCTAGTTCATTATCATCTTTGAATGACTACAATCCAAATTCACTGCTGAAAAGTAATAATTTTAATAAAAACAACACCAACAACAACTGTTTCAGCAACAACAACATGAAGGTTGCAGTACAATTCCAACAACTGCAATCACCTGCCTTAACAACAGCTGCATCTTTGCCGCCAATAGAAATGCCTACGATTGCGGTGGTTAAAAAGGAATCCATCAACGATTACAATGACAACAAAATCAATAACAATAACATGCAGGTTGCAGCGCAATTCCAGCAACTGCAGCCATCTACTTTAAAAACAGCTGCATCTGTGCTGCCAATAGAAATGCCCACAATTGCGGTGGTTAAAAAAGAACCCATCAACGACTACAACGACAACAACATTAACAATAACGACATGCAGGTTGATGTGCAATTTCAGCAACTGCAGCCACCAGCCATAACAACAACTGCATCATTGCCACCTATAGAAATGCCTACAATTGCGGTGGTTAAAAAAGAACCCATCAAGTCATCTGATATTGTGACCGAAGTGAAAACGCGCAAATGTCCCTACATTCCAGCTAAGCGACCGCTAATTATCAATGAGTTGGATATGGCGAAAAAAGCGCAGATTGTAAGAGTTCAAAATGGACCTGCCCTGGGCTATTCAGCTTGGTTGGATTACATCATAGAAGTGCTGAATGACAGCGTAGTTTTTGACACAGATTCACTAGTCAAGCATAGCTTTCACATACATGAGGTAAGCTGGGAGCGTTGATACGCCCAATGAACATTAAGAAAACATTTTGCAAATGCGCTTGGGCTTAATATGCTAACAAACATTTAAGAAAGCTTTATTTAAATTTTCAAAATCAACTATCATATTTGTTTTTACATTACAAATATTTTATGAAGTCTATAAAAAGAGTATTTTTTATGCATGTTCTGTGAGTACTCATTTAAATGACTCATTAAAGTGTCTTAAATATCATTGATTGCTCAAAAATAAGACCCCTATTATGGATAAAAACTCAACTAAAGTTGGCTCGATTCAACTAAATTTTTTTTATATAACATATTACATATATATTAGTTGAACCATGTAGTTTGCATTTATCTATTAAAAATTTTCAAACGATATAGTTCGACTGCAAGGTATGTAATAAGTTACACAAAAAAAAAATTAGTTGAATCTAGGCAACTTAAGTTGAGTTGTAATACATAATAAAGACTTAGATTCCTTTGTTGCCTTAGACTCCTAAAATAGTCATTCTTTTGCGTGTTTTGTATAATATGGCTATAAGCTCATAATTATTAGTCCGAAAAGAGTCTTATTTATGAAGATTTTATGAGTGTTCATAACAGATTGTGAGCGCTCCTAAATCCCTTATAATTCAGACCTTTTTTTTAGTCGTAATTTTGTTTTGGTTATAAAAGCACATCAATATTATTTGTAAAACAGAACGAAGGCTGAACGTGGTGCGAGAAACGGTTAAGCACTACATATTTCCATACCAATAAATATTGTTGCTCGTTTCTTTCACGACGTTCAGCCTTCATTCTGTTTTTGCAAACCTTACGACACGTTAAAGACTATTTTAAGGCTTATATAAATGAGTGTTTATCGTCATATTTCACCCAAAGATAACTTTTTTATGTGTTCGAAAATAGTTATAATTTGGTTATTGATATAAGTTGTATTTTGGTGCATAATGACGATTAATACTCCTTTATATAAGTCTTAAACGAGTCTTTTTAAGAGTAATTTTTATTGCTGCGTAAAAACACGCAAGAAGAAGTTTTTCAAACAATTCCAAATATTTAATTGGTTTTTTGTTTGTTTAAATTTTTAATATCAACTTTTTTTTTAATTTTCATATTAAGTCTTCATTAATACCCCAGTGGGGGAAAATTGGGGCATTGCGCATTTGAGTAAATAGAGCTAATAAAATAATATTTCATAATTGATGTTTTCCAAATCAAATCAAATCAAATCAAATCAATTTATTGAGTCTTACTTGGGTTTTTACAATGTTTTAAGATATATTACAAAATTAACTTAGAACTATAAGGTATTATTCTAAAAAGGTTATCGGATTAATGCAGCTTGATTAGTTTTATATGGAAAGTAGAAATGAGTGTCGAATATTAGTGAGTAAAAGATTGTGCTTGCTCTCGGCACATATGTCATAGCGGCAGATGTATTATCTTGTTAAACTTAAATTAACCTAATAATAAACTTAAAACCAAATATGAAGTAACTTAAATATAATTAAAGGCTTATATTGCTGTGTTAGTATTACAGAAATGTCTGACGAAATCATTTTTTTATTAGCCTCTGTGAGAGCTCGAAACTATACATTTGTAAAACTCAAGTAAGAGCGAAGCCGTTAAATCAATTTCTGTAGAAATATCTTCATTTAAAATACCAATAGGTAAAAGGTTAAAGGAAATTTGGTAATTATATATATCAACCATTAGACTGTTTTCATGACAGTGTACATTTGAAACAAATTTCTGAAGTAAAGAAAAAGAGTACAGTCAAATCTTTTTAAATGAGATTCATAGTAACGATCTACGCAAAGTCTTAATATTTTTCTCTCAACAATTTCCAGTTCTTTTGCCACTGTTGGGATATGGAGAACCAAATAGGAAAACCATAGACCATTACCGAACGCATACCTCCCTTATAAATTACAAGTTTAGTTTTTTGACTTAAGAATTTGTTACGAAGCAATTTTGAAAAATGCATTTTTATTCTATTTAAATTCTATTCTAATCTATTCTATTCTATTCTAATTAAACGAGCATGTTCATTAAATTTGACTAATTTATTGAAAGTAACACCAAGATATTTGATACTGCTTTTAAATGGTATTTCAACGCCATCCAAAAATAGTCTCAGTAATTTACTTTCTTATCGACCGTCTAATCTACACCGTCTAATCTACATCTAAACATCAGTTTCGAAATTTTTATAATTAACCAACATTGATTTCATTACATTACTAAAATGCCTATATATATATAATATAAAAACAAATTCGCCGACATAATCAGTTAACATAGGTCTTTAATTTGCCTTATCTGAAATGAATTTTGTTGGTCCTTATCAAAGGATATATCTCATAAAAATAATATTCTTTTATAAAAAAAATTTTAAAAAGCCGTTCTCTTGGGAATAGAACCTATACAGGCAATCGCGGGTAGTGATCAAATCAACAAAGCGGTAACTAGAATCTATAACGAAGACATTGATACTAACTTTGTCTGTGGAAACCTGCGATAAAATTGCTTTGTTTTTTAAATGCAAAACTATTTCAAAATCTATTTTAATTATGTTTTTGAAGTTCTTTATTGTGTTTTTGAAGTTCTTTATATAGTGAAATTTTTCTCGGATTTTGGAAAAATAAGTTGATATATGCAAAAAACATTGACACAGTCCTGTCATTGACGCACAGACCTGTTTAAACTCAATTCCTTGCTTAGTCCCGACTTAGACATGGCGATACACCAATAATTTTCTAATTTTTGGTATTCTTGGGAGCGAAAACTGAGGAGAAAGGGAAATCAGCCATACCAGCTATTTTGCGACGTGTTTCCGTTGCACAGTAGTTTGACCCCATAAAAAAATACACAAAAATAGAAGGAATAGAAAAGAATTAGTGAAATTTGACATTTAAGTTAATTTAAAGCATAGCTGTTAAATTGCTATTACGATTAGTAATAAATTATATGATATTTTATAAAGAATTGTAATCATTATATAATCCTTGAGGAAGCAGCTTATGATCAGTAATTGATTACGATTACAAATAATAAAAAAATAACGATTACTTGAAATTACAAAAATAATCAAAAGTAATCACGAAAAAAGAATTCGGCTACTTTTAAAAATTATTTAAATAATCAAAAATAACTTCTAAAAGTAGTCGGACTATTTTTTCTTGATTACTTTTGATTCTTTCTGATTATTTTCTTAATCTGAATTATTCGTAATTATTTTTTGATTATTTGTAATCGTTATTATTAGACTACGATTTTTATAAGTTAAGATAAAAAATTGCGTTTGTATTCCGATTTATGAGCATTTTTAAAATATTATAAAAATATGAAAACTATAGAAATCGCACAAAAAAAAAAATAGTTTTCGCTTAATGCCTTAATTTTATTCTTTTCAAAACTATATTTGTTTTTTAAAACGCTTTTTAGTTTTCAAGATATAATTTTTTTAGTAAGCGCACTTTTACGCCTTAAAAATGCTATTTGATATAAATTACTCGATAACTGTGCTGTTTGATTAATAAGTTGAAGCAAATGTTTATAATTTTGATTTTATTTTCTTCTTTGTTGATTTATTTTTCTACATAAAAGTCCACATCTGGGTTCTCCCCGTAAAAATATTTATTATATAGGCATTTCCGCAGAAAAGTCTACCGTGAACATAAAATGGAAACTTATTAAAAACTTAATATTTTATGATATAATCTAAGAGAAAAATTTTCATTTTATTAAATTAAGCAATTTTTACATAAATTTATTTACCGTTATGATCTAATCTACTGCACTGTTTCACAAATCTAGTTTTTCTTTTTCTTAAATGTTGAGTAAATATTTCGTAAACTTTTTTGTTTTAGTAAAAATGGAAGGTATTGGCTAAAGAAAATGAAAAAATAGTTGAGGCAAGGAAAGGACAATATATTAAATTTGTTTTTAATTACTCAATTACATAATTACTTAACTACCTAATTATATAACTACCTAATTAGGTAATTACCCAATTAAACTGCAATGGAAATTTAAGTAACGTAACGCCAGTCACGTTGGCTAGATCAAAAAGCCTTTCAAAAGGGTTTCAAAAAATACAAATAAAGTAATTGCTAAAAAGCAAATACATTGCAATTTTATTCCGAAACTATTATATTTTGAACAATACGTTTTGTCGATGATATAAATCCAAACGAACTCAATAAGAAGAAATGTATTAATTGATACGAGAAAAAAATAAATTAATTGTGAAATATTAAAAATCAATATTTGCCTTTAATAAGATTAATTTTTCCAATAAAATATCGGAAAGAGCGTGCCGCCGTGGACTATTCACTATTCCAGCAGGGCCCCACCACAAATAAAGATTCTAGAAAAGAATGTGTTCTTTGTGAATTGCATCATGAGTAAAAAAGTTATTTAGGCGCTGGGGGAATGAGCTGAGCAATTGTTGATGATTCGAATGTCCAAATAATGAACTCCGCAAGTTTATATGTAGAATGGTATTTATTGTAGGTGTAAATTTACAGCCGAGTTTGGAGATTATTAAGAAAGTTTTATAATGATTATATTTTAAGTATTTAAGAATAATTTCACCAAATAATAGTTAAGTTTAAGTAGATTTAAGTAGATCAAAATATATAAATGTAAGTGTTTAATAATAATACCAGATTGTAGAGAGCAGGCGATTAAAAGATGTTGATGGCTTCCCAGCTGAACACACAAGAGACGGAAGTCTCGGTGGTTAAAATGCATGATGGCACGTAAAGGTCGGACCGTACCGTGGTGGGTTTGTTTAATAAGCTGTTGTTCATCCAGGGGTGAAACGAGCACAGGTTTGACGACGTCAACATAGCGCCCGCCTTGCACTAGTGCAATTTTACAATAAGCTCTGCAAAAGTTGTAAGGCCTTGATAGCCGCTCCGACATGTTCACGAGGATCGCTACTCAGATGAGCGTTCACGACGTTTCGAGGAGTAATCTTTAAGCCACGTGGATGTTCTGATTGAGGTCGTGTATGGCGCATTTGCGCACGATGGCGTCCTTTGGGCGGGGTTGCCTTTCTGTTGCGACGAACTGGCGGCTGATTTTTGGTCGGCCTGGCAGGTTCTGGTGATGATGCGGATTCGCTTGAAGATGCGGAGTCACGCCGCTGACACACGGTCTTTTTGGATTGCAGCGACAATCGTTCTGGCCTGAATTGATGTAGCAATGAGTGATGGACGTCGCCACAGATCTTACATACAGCCTTAGAGGTGCACTTTCCAAGCATGTGGGACCTGGCAAGACAATTGGAGCAATGTTCATACTTCCGAACCGTCTGACGCCGCTGAAGAGTAGACATGCTCAGAAATTGTTCACAGAATCGTATCGAATGCCTTCCTTTGCAGAGTCGACATTGGTACAAACTAAGAAGAGATTAAAGAAATAATTAGAAATAAATGCAGCTATACACATGGGTAGAGTAATAAATCAGATGTTAAAGTTGAACTGTTGTGTATGTGGGGAATATTTGAGAATGACTGAGATGGGAGTTTATTGAGAGGGAAGGACGCAGAGTTTAATGACTGGTCGAGTGACGATACCAGTTTGAGTACGAACGTCAGCGACCCGTACCCGATGGTCTGGTCCTTGATAAGTCTTTACGATACGACCAAGTCTCCACTCAGTCGGGGGTAACAGCTCATCTTTTATGACTACAAGGTCCTCTTCGCTAATGTTTCGTTCTGGATATTTCCATTTGTACCGCTTGTGCAACTCGCTCAAATATTCCTCCTTCCAGCGGCGACTGAATTGGTGGTGGAGAATTTTGACCTTTTCCCATCGGTTAATGAGAGACCAACGATCATCATTAAATTCTGGGATCGCCAGTAAGGGAGCGCCTCGAAGGAAATGTGCCGGGGTCAATGGCAATAATTGTGAAGGGTCTTCACTGATTGGAGAGAGTGGCCGCGAATTGAGAACGGCTTCGATGCGGGCCAGGAGTGTCGAGAACTCTTCAAAGGTAAATTTATGGCCTTGAGATACCTTTTTGAAATGAACTTTGAAGCTTTTGACTGCCGCTTCCCACAGGCCGCCCATGTGAGGGGCGCTCGGGGGTATGAACGACCATGTGAAGCCATGCATACAGTATTTATGGGATATATCTGCAGCTGAGTGTTTGAGAAACAATTCAAATTCTTTGGTCAGGGTACGGTTCGCACCAACAAAGTTGCGGCCATTGTCTGAGACAATTTTTTTTGGTAAGCCGCGTCGACCAACGAATCGTGCGAAAGCTGCATTAAATGCCTCAGAAGTGAGATCCGACACCAATTCGAGGTGAATTGCTTTTGTTGAGAAACAAATGAACACACTTACGTAACCTTTCACAATTGGGGCCTTTCGAAGTGTAGAGGATTTTACTTCAAATGGGCCGGCAAAATCAACTCCGGTTACCGTAAATGGAGGTGTAAAATTTACTCGATCGGGAGGTAGTGCAGCCATTAGTTGCGTGTGCACTTTTTGTTTATGTATTGTACACACTTTACACTGGCGTATACAGTACTTTACTTTATTTTTTAGCTTTGGAATATAAAATTCCTGCCGCACCATACGAAGCATGAGTCTATGTTCGGCGTGTAGTAAAGTGTTATGGAGAAAGTTGAGTAAGAGGTGACAAAGGCGTGATTTGTCGGACAAGATGACTGGATGTCTTTCATTGTAATTGAGAATTAAATCCGCATTTGCCAAACGTCCGTTTACTCGCAATACTCCCTCTTTATCTATGAATGGACATAAAGTCAGGAGCGAACTTTTGTTTGGGATGGGAACTGAACTCTTTAACTTACTATATTCTTCAGAAAAATACAAAATTTGTGATTGCACAATTAAATGCAACTTTACGAACTTAATTTCATCTTGGGATACTTCTCCCGAGTTTTTTGTGACTTGAGCTCTTTGTTTTGCTAAACATTTGTGTGCAAATCGAAACATGTAGGCAATTACTCGGAGGGCACGAGGGTATGTTGAGAAGCGATTCAGTATATCATCGTCAGGGGTATATGTATACAAAACTTCCACTTTTCTAGTCTCGGGAACGACTATAGGAGTTATCTGGAATTTGGGCCAATGATCAGCAGCTTTACGAAGCCAATGTGGACCATCCCACCAAAGCGAGTTTGTTGCTAGATCCTGGGGTGAACAACCTCGAGTTCCCAGATCTGCAGGATTTTCGACGGAAGGTACATGCTTCCAGGTTGAATTTTGGACATTCTTCAAAATTTCGGTAACTCGGTTAGCCACGTACGTTTTCCAGCTGTAGGGTGGTTTTCCAAGCCAGGCCAAAACAATAGACGAATCCGACCATAAAAAGAGTTCATGAGTAGGTAACTCCAGCTGGCGAACGACGTGGTTAACGAGCTTTGAAAGAAGCACGGCTGCGCACAGTTCTAAACGGGGCAAACTGATTGTTTGGATTGGAGCGACTTTACTCTTCGAAACCAGCAAATATGAAGTGATCTTTGCGTTTGGTTCTTCATTGCGAATGTACAAGGCGGCACAATAAGCCTTTTCAGAGGAATCGCAAAACCCATGTATTTGGATTCGGTTGGTTGGAGAAAATCCAATCCATCTAGGAATATTAATTTTTTCAATAGCTGGTAGACTTTCGACCAACGTATTCCATTTTAGCAGAGACAATGGTTTTACGCAGTCATCCCAATCAGACCCTTCCAGCCAAAGTTGCTGTAAAAGGACCTTCGCTTGAATTATGATTGGGGCTAGCCATCCCATGGGGTCGAACAGTGCTGCTACAGCTGATAAAATCTGTCTTTTGGTGGCAGATATGGACGGGGTTGTGGGTTTAATATCGTAACAAAAGGAATCGCTGAGAGCGTTCCATCTAATACCAAGCGTTTTTGTGGAGCTGGTGTCATAAAATTTTAGAAAATCTTCATCGAGTAGGTCCTCAGGAGGTAGAGAACTTAAAAGATCTGGGTGATTTGCATTCAACTTTTTTAGAGGAAATCCGGCGGAATTCAGTGCACTTCGAAGCTGATTTTGAGCGAGAAGAGCTGACGGAATGTCATGTCCACCTGATAAAACATCGTCAACGTAAGTTTCACGTTTGAGAATTGGTGAAACAAGTGGATAAATATCTTTACAATCCTCAGCCAGCTGGTGGAGAGTACGGATTGCTAGATAAGGGGCACAATTGACTCCGAATGTCACGGTATTTAAAACGAAGTCTTCCAATGAACCATTCGGGCGCGTGCGAAAGAGTATTCGTTGAAAATGGCGATCGTCTTCATGAACCGTAATCTGACGATACATTTTTTGTATGTCACCATTGAAGACAAACTGATAAAATCGCCAGTTGAGTATGACACTGATCAGGTCGGATTGCAATGCTGGACCAACGCATAGCACATCGTTAAGAGAAAGTCCGCTTTGTGAGGGGTTTGACGCATTGAACACCACCCGGACCTTTGTGGAAGTGCTTTCTGGTTTGACGACCGCATGATGCGGTAAATAGAAAGATAAATACTTCTCATCACGGACAATCTCTGTAGGGTGCGTTTTATTCATATGCGATAAAGTCAGGTATTCAGAGAGCACCTCATTATATTGATGTTGTAAATCGGGTTTTTTGTTCAAGGTGTACTCCATTCGGTTGTACTGTTTGAGAGCTATGTGTCGAGATGCACCTAGCTTTAGTTGGGAAAAATTTGGTTTGAATGGCAGCCTGACTTTGTATCGCCCATCAGACTGACGAGACGTTGTTTTCTGAAAGAACTCTTCGCAGTAGCGTTCTTCCTCGGACATAGTGGAGGCGCTTGGGATTTCTTCAACTTCCCAGAATTTCCGCAGCATCTCACTGAGCGATGGTTCATTTTCATGAACCACGTGAGTGGAGAATGAGAAAGTTTGTGTGCTGATGGGGCCGCTGAGGAACCATCCAAACACTGTTTGTTGGGCCAACAAACTACCGAAAACATTTAATCGCATGCCATTAAGCATGATCTTCGGGATGATATCGCTTCCGATAATCATATCAATGTGAGCAGGAGAATAAAAATTGGGATCGGCGAGATCTAAGTCGGCGATTTCTTCAAATGAAGGTTTTGCTAATGGGTGAGATGGCATAAAATTGGTCAGTTTTGGTAGAACGAGTGCTTTGACTTGGAGATTGAAATTACGAGATTTTGTGACCAAATTGAATGTGCACATTTTATTTGACGACCCAAGCAGTTGACCACCCATCCCAGAAATATGTGTGGAGACCTTGGTTGTTTGTAAAGATAACCGATTTTGAACCTTCTCAGCGAGGAAAGTTTTCTGGGATCCCTGATCAATGAGGGCTCGAAGTGTGAAAGTTTCGCCCAGGTGTTGAATGTATACGATTGCTGTAGGCAACACGATTCTTTCCTCACTTGATGAAAAGTGCGCGTGTATATGTGTGCTTTCTACCGGCTGAGAGCTTGATGCGTTTGAATCGAGTGATGATTCTAAGTGCATTAATGCTATTTGGGAGGCTTTGGACGTAGATGGCTTCGAATCATCAACTGGATGATCTACTTGATCTAGATGTAGCATCGAGTGGTGTTGCTGCTTACAGCAGAAACATCGAAAAGAACTTGTGCATTCTCTTTTGGTGTGAGAATACGATAGACAATTACAGCAGATTTTGTTTTGAGACACAAAATCGATTCTCTCTGGTACTGAGAAATTATTAAATTCTGGGCAGTGTCTAAGAGCATGATTTTTGTGACACTTTTTACATAAAAAATTACTTGTAGTGGGTGCTCTTTGAATGTGGAATGCATTCACTTGCACTCTATTGGGATTGAAATTTTGGGATGTCCTGTTTTGGGAAAAGGGCGTACTTTGCATATTCTGCCGACTTTGATTCTCGGGCTTATTTTGAGAATAATTGAAATTCGGCCTGATTTGGGAAATGTTCGGAATAGTGCCTCGACTCTTTGAACTCTTGATACTGTTTATTCTTTCTACGACTTGATACCGAGCTGTGAGAAATTCATCCATTTTATGCCAGGTCGGTAATACCTGCCGGGTTTTTTGTGAATCTTCCCATAGTGCAAGGGTATCTTCTGGAAGTTTGGTTGAACATAAATATATTAAAATTGGGTCCCAGTTGTCTACACAAATTCCTTGAGATGTAAGCATTGAGAGGCAATCATTGACCGATGATTGTATTCTCTGAATTGAACTGCTGTTTTCTGCAGATGCTGCTGGAATGCTGAACAATGTTTTAAGCTGGTTGTCCACCAGAATGCGCTTGTTTTCGAAACGAGATCGAAGGGCTTCCCAGGCCAGAGAGAAATTTTCGTCGCAAAGTTGGTATCGTTTCACGATACCTCCCGCGGAGCCGCGGGTTTTGTTACGAAGGTGGTACAATTTTTGAGCTTGAGTCAGCTTAGGGTGTTTGATATAGACTGCTGTAAACATGTCTCTAAACGATGGCCACTCTTCATAACTACCATAGAACACTTCTGTATCACAGGGCGGAACTTTTATGCAAGCACTTCCTACAGAGTTATTTAGAGATACGTTCTGAGCAAGAGGAGCTGCAGACACTGTTTCGGGATGTTGTTCATCTCCAGATATTTTTTGGAGATCCCAAATTTGAGATTTACAAAGGTGATAAGCTTCAACGCAAACACTAAATTTGGCTTTTGTGGATTCCTTGAAATCTTTGGTCGTATCTGTGTCTTCTGCTATCATCACATTTTCATATGCTGATGACAGTCGCTGCCATCTATCTTCTAAATCAAACAGCTTAACTCTTAAGAGCGTGCTTGTTATGTCGTCAGCAGGAGTTGCTTCGAACGCAGAGCAAAACGTGATTAGATAATCAGAAGCAAATATAAATTTCATTGAGACACTCATATTGATGTTGGGATAAACTTCTAACTCCAGGGGGCGACAGAAGTTTTCAAAGCTTTTCGAAAGTTTTTACAGACGCCAACAAATACTTCGGTTGTGGGGAATTTGTTAGCCAAACTAAAAACTCGAACTTTTTTCACAATTATCGAGAAGACAGTTCGAGAGATTTTCCACTTAGTAAATTCAGTTTAATTTGTTTAAAAACGAGAGTGTTTTTAAATTATCGACTAAATAGTTCGAGAAGAAGAAACGATTATCGAATATTGTTGAGAAATATTTCGACAATATTTTTAAATGTTCCAAGAAAAATTATCGAATATTGTTGAGAAATATTTTCGAAAAATTGTTAAATGCTCCAAGAAAATTATTGAATATTGTTGAGAAATATTTCAAAATTTTTTAAATGATCCAAGAAAATTATCGAATATTGTTGAGAAATATTTCGAAAAATTGTTAAATGCTCCAAGAAAATTATCGAATATTGTTGAGAAATATTTCGAAAAATTTTTAAATGTTCCAAGAAAAATTATCGAATATTGTTGAGAAATATTTCGAAAATTTTTTTTAAATGATCCAAGAAAATTATCGAATATTGTTGAGAAATATTTCGAAAAAAATTTTAAAGTTCCAAACGCCAACACTTCGGAAGTGTTAGACTTGTTCAGAAAAGTAAACGAGAGAATTTTTAAATTATCGACAAAATAGTTCGAGAAAAGAAAATTATCGAATATTATTGAGAAATATTTCGAAAAAAATTTTTAAAGTTCCAAACGCCAACACTTCGGATGTGTTAGACTTGTTCAGAAAAGTAAACGAGAGAATTTTTAAATTATCGACAAAATAGTTCGAGAAAAGAAAATTATCGAATATTATTGAGAAATATTTCGAAAAAAAAATTTTTAAAGTTCCAAACGCCAACACTTCGGATGTGTTAGACTTGTTCAGAAAAGTAAACGAGAGAATTTTTAAATTATCGACAAAATAGTTCGAGAAAAGAAAAAGTTTTCGAATATTGTAGAGAAATATTTCGAAAAAATTTTGAAAATGTTCCAAACGCCAACACTTCGGATGTGTTAGACTTGTTCAGAAAAGTAAACGAGAGAATTTTTAAATTATCGACAAAATAGTTCGAGAAAAGAAAATTATCGAATATTATTGAGAAATATTCCGAAAAAAATTTTTAAAGTTCCAAACGCCAACACTTCGGATGTGTTAGACTTGTTCAGAAAAGTAAACGAGAGAATTTTTAAATTATCGACAAAATAGTTCGAGAAAAGAAAAATTATCGAATATTATTGAGAAATATTTCGAAAAAAAAATTTTTAATGTTCCAAACGCCAACACTTCGGATGTGTTAGACTTGTTCAGAAAAGTAAACGAGAGAATTTTTAAATTATCGACAAAATAGTTTGAGAAAAGAAAAAATATCGAATATTGTAGAGAAATATTTCGAAAAAAAAATTTTAAAATGTTCCAAACGCCAACACTTCGGATGTGTTAGACTTGTTCAGAAAAGTAAACGAGAGAATTTTTAAATTATCGACAAAATAGTTCGAGAAAAGAAAAAAGTTATCGAATATTGTTGAGAAATATTTCGAAAAAATTTTTAAATGATCCAAGAAAATTATCGAATATTGTTGAGAAATATTTCGAAAAAAAAATTTTAAAGTTCCAAACGCCAACACTTCGGAAGTGTTAGACTTGTTCAGAAAAGTAAACGAGAGAATTTTTAAATTATCGACAAAATAGTTCGAGAAAAGAAAATTATCGAATATTATTGAGAAATATTTCGAAAAAAATTTTTAAAGTTCCAAACGCCAACACTTCGGATGTGTTAGACTTGTTCAGAAAAGTAAACGAGAGAATTTTTAAATTATCGACAAAATAGTTCGAGAAACGAAAATTATCGAATATTATTGAGAAATATTTCGAAAAAAAATTTTTAAAGTTCCAAACGCCAACACTTCGGATGTGTTAGACTTGTTCAGAAAAGTAAACGAGAGAATTTTTAAATTATCGACAAAATAGTTCGAGAAACGAAAATTATCGAATATTATTGAGAAATATTTCGAAAAAAAATTTTTAAAGTTCCAAACGCCAACACTTCGGATGTGTTAGACTTGTTCAGAAAAGTAAACGAGAGAATTTTTAAATTATCGACAAAATAGTTCGAGAAAAGAAAAAAGTTATCGAATATTGTTGAGAAATATTTCGAAAAAATTTTTAAAGTTCCAAACGCCAACACTTCGGATGTGTTAGATTTGTTCAGAACAGTAAAGGAGAAAATTCTTAAATTATCGATAAAATAGTTCGAGAAAGAATAAATTATCGAATATTATTGAGAAATATTTCGACAAAATTTTTAAATGTTCCAAACACCAACACTTCGGATGTGTTAGATTTGTTCAGAACAGTAAACGAGAGAATTCTTAAATTATCGACAAAATAGTTCGAGAAAGAAAAAATTATCGAATATGTAGCAATTGAATGTTGGGTGTGCACGGTCTCATGTGATTGTGTGTGTGTGTTTTTTGAGGTTATGTTGGAATCTTATATGCGACTTTCTTAGGACAATGTTTGAAATTGTCCTAATTATTTTGCCAATACAAATCACTCACCGCATCCTTGAAATGTTGCAATCTGTTGTTGATTTTGATGCATTCAATCGCATGCCAGCCAATGCCGCATGGAAACCACTCTGCGCTTATCGTGGTGCTGCTGTTTCTTTGGGCCACGAACTGCACTTTTCGCAAGCGCCTTCGTCACCGTTGTCGCTTTTGGTTATTTTTTATTTTATTCTTTTTGTCATACACGCTCACAACCACACTTCACATGTCACTTTGCTTTAGCGCAAACTAAAGCAGTTTTTATGAGTTTTTTGTTTTGAAAGGAATGCACAATTTAGTTTAGTTTTAATTTTTCTTGCAGATTAGCTACTTAACGAATAATTTTGTGTATCAAGTTGTCACCACACTTGCACGCTTTGTTGCAAATACGTATGTGTATAAGAATATTAAAAACGAGTAATTACCTTGAGTTGGGTTTCCTACTCGTTGGCTTTTTTTGGTGTATTTTCTGGGTGCGTTCACGTGGTAGGTACATTGCAGATTGTAGATTTGATGAATGTCAATTGGTGCGTGGGGATAATCCAAGCGCGTTCGCAGTTTTTCGAAGGACCAATATTTAGGCGCTGGGGGAATGAGCTGAGCAATTGTTGATGATTCGAATGTCCAAATAATGAACTCCGCAAGTTTATATGTAGAATGGTATTTATTGTAGGTGTAAATTTACAGCCGAGTTTGGAGATTATTAAGAAAGTTTTATAATGATTATATTTTAAGTATTTAAGAATAATTTCACCAAATAATAGTTAAGTTTAAGTAGATTTAAGTAGATCAAAATATATAAATGTAAGTGTTTAATAATAATACCAGATTGTAGAGAGCAGGCGATTAAAAGATGTTGATGGCTTCCCAGCTGAACACACAAGAGACGGAAGTCTCGGTGGTTAAAATGCATGATGGCACGTAAAGGTCGGACCGTACCGTGGTGGGTTTGTTTAATAAGCTGTTGTTCATCCAGGGGTGAAACGAGCACAGGTTTGACGACGTCAACAAAGTTTTATGCAGTAATTCAATTACAAAAAGAATACTTTCGATTACAGTATGGTAATTATAATTCTGCTGTTTTACAATTACTGTAAAAGTAATAAGGACAATTTTTGATTTCGACTACACTAATTGTAATTTTTTAATAAATATGATTATTGTAATTGTAATTGAAAATATTTCGATTATGATTACAGTAATCGTAATCTGTATTTTTTAAGATTACGATTATAATTTGTAATTGAAATTGTAATTTATATGTAATCAATTACGAAAGTATCTGGTTAGGAGTTTACCAAATTCTTCCTAGTTTACGGAATTTATCGGTAATGATAAAAACTGTTTTTAAAATTTTCTGCTATACTGACACAATTTTTGACCATAAATTATTCATATAAGTCATATGAAAGAGTGTAAAAATTGGAAATTTCAATAAATTTTTTTTACAACAAAAATATGTTGGACTCCTGTTTTTTTCTTAAAGCATCTTCTACTCAAAACAAATCTATTGCCAAAATTTCATACCATTTGGATCAGTAGTTTTGGAGTCTATATCAAACACTCTTCCAATAACTGATTTTTACATACATACAAGCAGGTTACTATTGTCCTGTGGACAACGCCACGGACGTTTTTTTATCAATCTCCTTAACGCCTTAAAGATGGGAAAATTTTTTCACACATGTGTTCATTTTCATTTTGACTAATTTTTATGTGATACGGTTAGTTTTGCGACATCCGACTTAGTGATGCGATATAGCATCATCGTCCTTATTGGGTTAAGGCAATACATATCAAAGAAATACAAAAGGGGTATTCACGATGTGGTGTATTTGTGATAAATTTTTACAAAATTTACAATACTTACAATTTAGTGTGAATGAAGCTTCACTAAAGCATTATATTTCTTAAAATCAGCTGATATTTTATGTTCTTCTGTTTGGAAATATTAATTTCAATCATCATTAAACTATAGGAAATCATGCAAAAATTGAAACGAAACACTAAATTATATTTATTTTTATTAAATAAACTCACAGCGTCGCCGGTAGCTTAGTCCATGCTGAGTATAAATACTTTTGCGATTTTACAAATAATACAATAGGGTTACATCGTTGTTTTTTGCCACAGGGTTGTATTTTGAATACAGTATATTTTGTTTTTGCAGTTTTAAAAAATTTACTACAAATATCAAATTTATCAAAAATACACAATTCAAGGGCAAATACACCACATTGTGAATACCCCTAATGATCTTTTTTCTTTTGTTTTGTTTTGAAGCATCGCTTTGCATTTATATGTTTCTCGCTTTTTGCCTTGCTCGAGGATCATCAGTTTTTTTTTGTTGCGCTTTGCTAGCTGAGCACGAAGAGAAAGAGAAAAATAGAGAAAAATATGGAGTTTATTGAAACTCTCGCAACACAAACGCGTCAAAAGACAACGATTTCGAAAATTTCGAAAAAAATAGCCTAAAATAAATCCGTAGCACAAATATGATATTTACAAATTTTTTTCTTGAAAATCGGCCCAGTAGATTTGGAGTAAACTCGTAGCTTTAAATTTTCACTTCAATCTTATTACGCAAACGCAAATTTTGTCCAATCTTAATAAATTTAGTATGGTTTGATAGGTTTAGACCTGTAAATGTGCAAACTGGACTTTTTATTTCTTAAAAATTTATATTTTTTAAGTTATAGCGATTTGAAATTTGCATATAATTGTTGTTGTTGCTTTTTCTCTTCCTAATTTCAGTATATGTCTAAATATATGTGAGGTATTTAGCACCACCTATCGGATAATAGCTATGAAACTGTTATACTGACGAATAATCTTTTATAATTTTACAGCTGAAACTATGAATTGATATATTCAATATCAATTTTTTGCAAGTTGAAATGTTGAAATGATTTTTTGCAGTTGAAAAAAGGTTTATAAACTGTTAGTCGGAAAATTTTTTACTTTTTAAAAATTTACACAAAAATTTAATAAGAAATTTGAAACTGGAAAATCTATTCAATAGCTTCAAATAAAATCTTGGTATGTTTGATTTTGGCGTTTTAACGCCACACGAGCTTACTAGTTTTAAATAATAGTATAGATATAGAAGTATAGATAGATGTAGATGCATATAATTATATTATGTAATTAGAATCTATCTATCTATCTATGTATATAAAAATCAATAAGTAAGTCTTGCTAAGGCTCGAAAATGGCTCAACCGACTTAAATAATTTTTTTATGTTTGTCCGCCTCATATCAGGAAAGGTTGGATCAACAAATCAATAAGCTTTTTGTATGAAAATTTTGTATTTTTTATGGGAAATATTCGAATAGCTTTGAAGTTATGGCCGCACAGCCATGGAATTCGGTATTCGACAACAATTTACACGTTCCGTTTCACTGATAAAATTTTATGGCGTTGGAAAAGGGGGCGTGGCACCTCCATACAACCCAAATTTAAGAAATTGAATAGCTATGGAGTTATAGGTCGCACATCCATGGAATTCAGTTTCCGACCACAATTAACACATACAGTTTCACTGATAACATTTTATGGGAGTTGGAAAAGGAACTTCCCATTCAACCCAAATTTGCGATATCGAATAGCTTTGGAGTTATTAGCCGCACAGCCATGGAATTCGGTATTCGACCACAATTAACACATGCAGTTTCACTGATAACGTTTTATGGGCTTTAGACAAAGGGGCGTGGCACCTACCATACAACCTAAATTTCCGATATCGAGTAGCTTGTGAGTTATAAGCCGCACAGGCTCGGAATTCAGTATTCGAACTCAATTTACACATGCAGTTTTACTGATAACATTGTATGGCGTTGGACAAAGGGGCGTGACACCTGCCATACAACCTAAAGGCTGGATTAGCCAAGCGTAAGGTAACGTAGCGCGACGTTGCCAGTTGTCAAGCTAAAATCTGTTTAATGATAAATGTACAAGTCGTTACCGAAATCGTAACGTGGCGTGACGCAGCGTAGAAGTCTGTAGAAAATAGATTTCTACGCAACGTTACGATTTGTGACAGTTCGACAGCTGTGGGACAAGCGAAAATGTTGTTTAACTTCACAAAATTGTAAATTTTAATATTATATAAGAAAAGATGCTGTCTTTTATTGAAGAAGAGAAGTTAGTAAGCATACTGAAATAAAATGAGTGCCCTGCACAACGGCGCCTGCACTACGTTGGACTACGATATCGGTAATCGCTTATCCTCGAGGCAACGTCGCACTACGCTACATCCCGCTGCGCCACCTCACGTTACGCTTGGGTAATCAAGCCTTAAATTTGAGAAATCCAACAGCTTTTGAGTTATAGGTCGCACTGCTATGGAATTCAGTATTCGGATCGCGGCAGCAACGCGGCTAGGCAAGACTCGAGAACTCAGTGTTAAGATTTAAATGTTGTGAAATTATCAAGTCAAGTTTGACATATTTGAGTTACTGTGAGAACAATTCCGTGTCGTTTTTATGTGTTTATTACTATGCCAAAGAGAGGCCGAGCTAACATAGGTCGTCAAAGTAAGTCGAATGCGTGGCGAGATACTTTAAGTACAAACTGTCATAATCGCTTATTAAGAGCCACAATCATCAAAGAGATGTTTTCGGCTACGGAAAGTGTTTACAGGTTCGGGGATTGCTTTGGCTTTATCCTTTTTGATATATCTTGAACATAAAAAGGAGCTGCAAAAACTCATGAAACAGTTTGGAATGTCATATTACATATTGACTGGAAAGTTGGTTCATTAATTCTTCTTCTTTGAAATGTAGACCCGCCGAAACTGAGTAATGAAATGAGACATGCAGTCATAAAGCCAACTACCAGAAAGGGGAGAGCAACGTCTACAGGGCCAACTAGTTATTAATATAATTTATGCTATATAATTTTTTTTATTAATTTTTTCCATAAAAAAATTACAATGATTCAAGTTTCCTATTTAAAAAAAAAAAAAATTCAAAATACTTAATAAAATATTATTGTCCTCCAAAATTCCGCTACGATATACAGTATTTTATTAATGATGCCACAACCCGCCCACTTTTTACATCCTACTTATAATTACTTAGTTTTGGAGTAATTAATTTTGTCCAGCTAGATCTAGTCTATGACGGATCGAGTGCCTTGAAGACGGCATCAAAGACGGATCGATCCGTTCTCCACTGAGCAATATTAAAACTTCATTGAATACAGAGAGCTTATTCCACATTTTTGGAAAATGTTTGCTTTATGTTAATTTTGAACGTTTGCTTCAAAGTTATAATAAAAGTTTACTACTTACCTTAGATTTGCAAGTTAGCTTGGAAGTCTTTGTTGACTTCCAAGCTAACTCCAAATGTTTTTAAAATATTTTGTAAGCTTATTTGTAACTTCCCCACGTAAGCGTGGAGTAGGTTAGGCTCATGTTATTCGATGGTTCTCGCTCAAAATTATCAAAACTTGTCCAGTCTTCATAATTCAATGAAGCATTCTTCAAAGACATCAAATAAAGTTAATTTTTTAATCAATTGCAGGAAATCTTTGCTCATTTTAGCAAAAGTTTCAGCGTTGGCATCAAACGACGCATGCCAAACAGCAGCTGTATGCTGAAAACAGGCAAACACAAAGGTCTCATCAAGTACACATGGAATTTCAATACTGCATCAACAGTGGAACGCATTTTTACATCCAAAAACGTAAGCCTTGAGCCTGAGCTGAACTGGAAACAACATTAAATCTATTATTTTTTTAATTTATTTTTCAGATAAGCATTGAACTGAAGCGCATTTTTGAGAAAACCCACGAAGGTTACGTGCCATACGTTAAACGAGATCCCTGTGATGCGAGCGAAAAGTACCGACGCATTTTTCCAAAGTTATCGCTTTATACGGCGCACATCTGGTTCGACTGCAGCAATGAAGTAAGTTCATTTCGCTGGAAAATATTAGGTATTTATTTGATGTCATACATTTATTTGCAGAATCACAAGACTGGCCTAAAGATTGAGTGGATACCAAATGCCTTTCCCAAAAGTCATTTTGGAATATTAAATATTGAATTCTCGCTTGGCTATAAACTGCCTACTAATATATAGTTGAAAATTTGTTATTTAAACTATTTTGTTTTAGTATGTAAGACAATACTGTGTTTATTCTTAATTCTTAACCGGATCGAACGATGACAATTTGAATTAAGGTCTCTGACCACTTGTGGCATATAACGAAACGACACGAAACTACAAAATATAACTACCACGTGTTCTTATGTATACATGCTCTCTAAGCGACAATGAAACAGCAACGACTTTTGACACCGACGAAAAAGCCGGTGGTGATCGTTGCAAAGAATTCATACCGGCTTGTCGTTCGCTTTGTTTACAAAAATTAGAATGTATTCCAACAGTTTATTGTACAAAGTAAAAAACTCGCTATCGATAGGTCATTTTTAAAGCATAGGATGAATCCAAAATTTACAATTTTACTAGTTTTCTACATCTTCTTCATCTAATAGCATTACGTTGCCTTTTCGAAGCCGTTTTACAGTCGTTTCGTTACGTGCCGTAAGTGGGCAGACCCCTTTAAGCTTAAAGTGTCTATCAGTCAGTAAAAGCTCTAAAATTTAGATCACTTGTATTAATGAATTTAAATTAATTTATGGATAAATTCGCAAACAACTGGCAAGCTCATAGTTTTATAAAGTTTAATAAAAAAAAAGCCTTAATTTATTGCACAAAATTAATGTTATGTTTCCTTCTAGCTAGTGTCTTAAAAAAGAAAACAACTGAACTCTTTATTTTTACAGCAATTTATCTTTATTTTTGCATAGTCATTTTTATTAAGTATTGTATAATTCATTACTCATATGTTCATTATTCATTCATAACATCGCTTCATTTAGGTTTTAAACTCAACGTTTAAGATTACATTTAATATATTTTATTTTATTTACTGACGTTTTTAATATTTTGTCTTAATAATACTTTGTATTATTACATTCGGTAATTCATATTACCATATCTTGTAAATAAAAAGAATGTTCATGAAGATCGCACTGTTAAGTTTTTGTTTTTCTTGTTGTGTGTTCTATGTATTATGTAAGCTTGGCTTGGCCAAGTACAACGCACTTATTCTGCACTAAGTTCCATGTTATTCTTTAAAAAAGTTTGTAAATTTTTTATATTTGAATAAGTGCAAAATTGATCGACTTTGGTTAAAGTTTTGCACTTTTTCTGTTTACCATTTATTTTAATTGCATTTAAGCTTGTGAGTGTTTTCCCTATTTAATATTACTGTTTTCTGTAAAATTTTGACTTATTTTTTTTTGTAAGATTTTTACTAAAATAGTTTTAGATTCTTTTGCATTTTTATACATGTATTTCATAATTTTTATGTACATGTTTGGATTTCACATTTTTACTTTTATATATGTTTTAGCATCTAGTATAAATAATACTCGTTCATACACAAATTTAATTTATTTTGTTTTTATAGATTGTGTTTTGTTTTTTTAGTTAAGAAGTAAAATGACGGGATGAAAAACTTTATTGGTCGTAGAAAAATTAAAGAACATTACGAAATAATTTGAGAGTTTCATGTAAAAACGTAAAAAATTCGAAATAAATCCTTTAATCGGGATAGATCGTAAGTTTTCTTAGTATTGATACCATTATTTTTTTTTATTTTCAACAAAAAGGTAGCTATGCACGGTTTTTCCTAATAAAATCCAAGCAATAGTGGGAAAAGTTTGCCAAAAATTAGGACCAAAACTGAGTTAAAAGAAATTATTGTAAATTAAATTAGTTTCTAAAATGTTTCTTCCGCGTTTGGTTTTAAAAAAATGAGGACTTATAATTAATGTGTATCACTGCGTTTTAACACAATACGGTCACTTTATTAAACGAAATTATTTTCTGAAGCTGCAAAAAGGGTTTTCAGGAAGTTCACGAATGAGCCACCTTAGGAAATAATTAAAATTTACTACAGAAATTCCGAGTCGGTGGTCGCAACTTTAAGAGTGCTTACTCCAATTTTCGATCTCACCAGACAAGCTGTGCGTGTCATTCACGATGCCATATAATTTTTGATGAATAAGTCAGAGTTAACATATTTACTTTGGACTCGTGAATTTTCCTGTGCCACTGAGACAACGCACCAGTCAAGGTACCAAAAATATTCCAGCCGTAAGTGCTTCAGTTCAAAATGAGCCAAATTAGTAGCTTCCAGTTCACTGGAATCGAAAATCTCTCCGAAGATCTTTGTCTACACTCTAACAAGACCAAATCAACTCAAGAACTAAAGCCTCTTGATCATTTGAAGCGCCGCACAGTAGTTCGTCTAGTGGACAAGAATTATTATGGCCACGAAATATTTCAAATTTGAACTGTAAAGGAAATTCCTTCTCTAGAGGAAACCCAAAATATTAGAACTTTTCAAGAGAACTATAAATTTTTTTTTGTGTGAATGCTACATCTTTTGAATGTCAGGGTTTTTAACGATATTTACTTTTCGAAATTCTCGTTTTTTAGCGTTTAGGAAAAAATATTACTAAAATACATTTTTTAAAATATTGAAACCAATTTTGTTTTAAATTATTTTTTATATCAACTAAAAATTCGAATTTATCATCTGTAGCAAGGAAACAAAATTTTATATATGGCATTTCCGTGGCTACGCACGTGACAGTCGAGTCGAATAGTCTCTTAATTGGCTTGGAGGTCGAACGGCTTTAAAGCAGAAATCGTTTCTCCAACAAGCCACATCTCTTTATTTTTGACTAAAGCCATATTCCCTGCAAACATTTTCAATCGCCTCAGAGCAGCCAGCGAATCGCTTGGAAGATGAGACAATCGCCGACTGTAAGCAGCTGAGGCCATAAAAGCGATTCGCCAGGAAGATTCGCGAACGAATCGCCTAAAAGGGTCTTAAGCAATACGCCGGGAAGAGTTGCTAATGAATCGCCGAGAGGGGTTTTAAGCGATTCACTGGGAAGAGTTCCAAACGAATTGCGAAGAGCTTCTAGCGTTCCTCAGCGATTTGTTGCGAATAATTTTTGTTGAACGTTACAAGCTGTTTTATAGAGTACATTTTTGGCAAATCGGTCAACAAAAAAAAAAAAAAATCGACCACCAAAAATCATGCTAATATGAATATTTTCAGTTTCCATTAAGCAATTCAATTCAAATAAAAATTTTTAAAATTTTTCGATGATTATTTTTAGATTATTGAATAGACTGCTTCATATCCAACGATCGATTTTTAAAGTTTAAAAAAAGCCATCTTCCAACGATCGCCGGAATGCGCGAAGGGAGATTTTTAAGATTTTTCTTGAATCGCACATTCATCGCTTGGGCGATCGAAAAGCGATCTATCTTCTAAAGAACCCTTGGGCGAATCGCAAGTGCTTCGCAAAATCAACTTCTCTTCAAGCGCGTCGGAAGCGAATTTCATCTGGGGGGACAGTACAAATGGTGGTGCAAAAAAAGTTCACCAAAATTTCTTCACATGAAACATGAAGAAGAGAGAAAGAAGAGGAAAATATATAATACAAAAATATTATCGTTGTAAAAAAACTGATATTTTGAATAACTTTTCCTTTTAAATTGTTTATCTAGCTAAAAAAGTGGGGGGGGGGGCAACTGCCCACCTTTTCCCCCGCTTCCGACGCCAATGCTTCTCTTCCAATAGTGTTCCAAATGCTTGCTGGGTTGTTGCTTTAAAAAACCTGTATGAGTATTTGTTTTTATTAAAATAAACTTACAGTTTACTTAAAGAAGCAAGTTTATTTTTTCATACGATGCTTATTTAAATTTATCATAATTTGAAATGGTGAAAAGCTAATCGACTTCTTTAGTTAAAAATAAAATCAAAATATACACAGGTGGCTGAGTACGGCAGCAAAAAAAGAGTTAAAAAAGAATAAAAATATTAACATTGTAAAATTGTTTTTGGCTTAAACGAAACTTTTTCTCCTCGTGATACATGGCTACTTTAATAGCAAAGACTTTATAATTGTTATTTATAAAATCGTTGCTCACACTGATAAATCGACCGAAAAAAAGACATGTTTTCAAAACTTTAAATTCGCATAACTTCGGTAAAACAAATAGATGAATTAACGTCATTTAATTACTTAAGATTGCATATTGTTTAAAACTACATACTAAGATTTTATATTAAGAGCGAAAATTTGAAAAAAATTAAGGGGAAAAAACAGCAAAATTTGAAAAAATAAACTGCTATTTTTGACCATCCGCACAGTGAACTGTCTCCATATAAGCGATGGAAAAAAAGGAGTGCTTCTATGATAATGCAATTTTGTATGCTTAATTAGTTTAAGCCAATTAAAAAAAATTTTAAAAATGATTGAAATCGGCTAGACCCGAGGGGTACCTCCTTGGACCTATATTATTTTACTTGATTTTGTATGGGAGGTACATATAAAAGTCGACCGATCTTAACAAAAATTTATCAGAAGGGCAGTAAAATAACGGTATAGATGTGGACGGAAAATAATCGAAATCGGCTTAGCCTTATATATATTAATATTTTGCTTGATTTTGTATGGGAGGTACATACAAAGGTTGTTCGATCTTAATAAAAATTCGTCACAGTGATAGTGAAATAGAGTAACAGATGTGTACTGAAAACAGTCGAAATCGGTTAGACCCTAGGGGTATCTCTCTAGGACCTATATTAATTTTTTACTTGATTTTGTATGTAAATTTTTAATTTTAAGCAAAAAAAAAAATTTATTTGTATGATAAGTAGGAAAAGTTATTTTCAGTTCCTTACTGTACAATATATCGTCGGCTTAATTCTAATACGACGTAAGTCAAAATTATCTATTGTTCAGGAGGCGAAGAAAACTGTTTATTATTTGTATGATGTTCATACGATAATGTATTGTTTCAAACGTTCTACCTCCCTTTTTTTCATACAAACATTAAAAACTAAAAAAGGACATGCAGCTTTGACCAATCTACCTAAACCGCCAATAAACGTTACTTTGACCAATTTTGACATATGTCCTATTAGAATTAGGGCGACGATATGTATTTTAATAATCCGAAAAAATCACTTATTTTAACATATTCTGATTTTTTTCATCAAAATATTCTAATTTTTAATTATTTCTCATTCAAATATATGAAATTTCGAAACCAATTAAAAATATTTTGTTGTTAATTTTTGATAAAACAAATGACTTTTTTATTAACACATTAGCTTCTTAAAGTTATGAGCTTTAATTGGCTTAGCTTTTTTAAAAACTGGATTTTTGGCAATTATTTGTATAAATCACCTCAAAGAGCTATGTCCAAAATTAGAATTTCTTAAAAAAATACTCAACATAATAACATGAGCATAAAGACTAAAGTAAAGCAAAAATACAACAACAAATGTGAGCATGTGAAATGGGAGAAAAACTGAGAAATTGACACTTCAAATCTCATCGCCTCTGTGGTGCAGTGCGCTAGTGCTCGCTTGCACGGGCATCACAAAGATTTCTGATGAAGCCTTTAGCACGGCCGAAATTGCAATAAAATCAGCTAGTGATTTTTTCCTTTTCATATTGAAAAAACTTTGTTGTTGTTGTTGTTTCTTTGGAAAGATTCGTTAGAACAATTAATTGTTTTAACTTTGACCTTAAGCTTAATAAACGATTTTAAACTATCAAACAACTAGAATTTGTATTTAAAATCAAGTATGATTTAAACTATCAAACATTTAGAACTTGTATTTAAATCATATAAAATCAACATAAAAAATACTCAACTTCAAAGCGTTGTAGCTCAACCAAAACGCATTTTATTGCTCCAATATTTTGGATTATCAATAGTCAAAGTATTATCTGTCGATTGATACCGAGACGCAGGATTTCGAGACACAAATTTTTTTGATTTTTGTCCACTAGGCAGTTCGCTGTGCTCCGGGTCCAGAAAAACTGTTGGAACCCTCTTTCAAGCTCACGATAAGAAAAATTTGAAGTTTATACTTTCTAAATAAGATGGTTGGGACATTATCTTTTTCAGTTAGGCACTCATTCTAGGTGAAAAACAAACGTATTATTTTGAAAAATTACTTTTTATTATTTTGAAAAATTATTGTACCTTTTTCAAAAAATCTGAAAAAATTCATTAAATTGTTTTTCGTGACGAACTTTTGAATTTCGCTTCAGCCCTCAAAAAATTTTGATAAAAAAAAAGTTTACTCCCTATTCTTCATATGGAACTGACCACCATACTTTGCTGATCCTAGGCTCCCATTTAAAGTTTTGTTTTAAATTTATCTTTTTTTATTACATGTAGAAATAATTAAGTTCCTTTGTTGAACTTTTTTCGAATTGATCACCAAATACAAACTTTTATAGCAGCCATATGTGCTTATTACTTGATCGCCATTTGAAATAACACTTTACATTAAGTAAGCTAACTGTTACCATTTCTTTCGTGCAAACAATTGAGGAGTGTTTGTTTAAAAGGCCCTATTTCACATTTTTGAAAAACTGTTTTAACTATGGCATTTGCACAGATAAAAAAAATAAGAAAATCGTAAATTTTTCCAATATTTTTAAAATCATACTGAATTTTCAAATCATAAAAGCATACTGAAAGATTGCTTTTGAAAATGATTATTTTTAAACAAAAAGTACTAAGTTCCAAGCTTTAAGTTTTTGTTAAATATTTAATCAAACGGGCCTGTGCATTTTTTTTTTTTAAAAAACTCAATTACAAGTTCTCTTAAAGCTTAGAAACTGATTATTCAATGAACAAAAGTCCTCAACGAATCCTAATCACTACAATACGAAACCGACCAAGAATGTGAACGTACTGAGCCCGATATAAGGCAGTTGCGTACTTAGTCAATTAATTAGTTCTGTAAAAACTTCTTATGAATATTTAATTGCTATGTTCATTTAATAAAATGCTTTAAAACATAATCAAAAAGGCCTATTTCTTAAATTTGAAATCTCTATAACTTTAAAACCATTTACATTTTTTATCCATGTTTACATCATATATTAGCTGTGTGTAGGTGCGCTGACAAAATTTTAGAATAGTAAGCACAACAAAAACTATAAGTTTTTTCAATTTTCTTCAACTTCATACAATGTCGAAAAAGGTCCTTTTGAACAGATACTCCTCAATTATTCCCAAATATGCTGCTTGCTTGATTTGCTTGCCAAACACCAAACATCAAAAAAGTGTGTAATAACAGGTGCCACTGAAAAAATTTTTTATAGTATTCTTGTAATAATTTGTCAATATTGTGTTACACTGCTTTACATAATTTTCTTGATAGTAATATTGTTTAATTAACTTTTATTATGAACCAAAATTACTTTACATAGTTTGCAATTGAACTTTGTCTTGTTTGTCATAAACCAAGAAATAAGTTTGTCTCTGAAGAAATCAAAACAAGCTCAATCAAGATGTATTGATTATATTAAGTGTTGAATAATCAACCAAAAATAAGTCTTTTTCAGCTTGAGTTTCTACCACAAAATCGATTATAGCTCATAAATGTGCGAAAATGGGCAGATAAATTTTGTTGAATATTAATCTATAGAAAACTCATAAGGAAATATGCAGAAATCAAGGAGGACATTTTTGGATGATTATTCTCAATAGTTTTTTTTAAATATCTGATCGCTTCTCAGTTTTGTTGATATTGGTTATTTTGTTTTAAGTAGTGGTACTAGCAAGCAAATTTAGCAAAATTTAAAGAAAAAGTTAGTGTGTTAAGAAAATTAAAAAAAAAATATAAAAAAAAGAAAACTAAGTTTCAGGTAAACTTACAAATTTAAAGTTTTTCGAAAAACAACTTGTTTCATATCTGGGCATTTCCACCAAAAAGTGTACCGCGACTGAAAAATTAAATGTTACTGAAAATTTTCGCAAATCTCCATAATAGAGAAAAAATGTTTAAATTTATATTGTGAGAGTACTGTGAGCTGATCTTTATTTGAATTTTTAAAAAATAGGAAGAAACATGATGAATGGCAAAAAAAAAATGGTGACTAAAGTTGAATGAAATTTTGAAGAAAGTTGGAATTTGATAAGTATAATAAATACTCGTATAATACAAAGTTTAATTAAATTTTTTCAGTTTTCGATTTTTACGGTCCTGAATCAAACTTAATTAGGGTTCTCATCTAAACATGTAAAACATGTAAACTTTTGATGAGCGATAAAGAGTAAAAAGCGTAAATATCGACAAAGTGACAGCTGCGGTTAGGGTTGCGGAATCACCTTTATTCAATTTTAAATTGTCAAACTAAGTCAAGTTTTCATGACTTTTCTTTGAAAAATAAGTTTAGAAGTGGTGTTTATTTAGCTAAGATAATTTTATATGTGGTATTCACAGTGTTTAACATGTAAACTAAAATAAAAATTTAAGTAAAAATTTAGTCAAACCAAAAAAGTAAAAACCACAACATTTTCTTCTATCATTAGCATTTAACTAGGAAATCAAAATCTTGTAATATACGTATATGGAAAATATGAATAGTATCACTTGCAAAAAGTGAACCTATTAACAATAAACTTTCATCATAAACAAAAAAATGACTACTCAACTTAGGTTAAAATTTTAATTAAAGTATCAGATATATTTTTAAAGATTTTTGTAGTAAACATGACCAAATTAGAGTGAAATGACTGAGCTCTATTTTAAGTTTTCTGTGACGCCCTACGGGTCATTTCTATACAGCACTTATTAAAGGAAAAGTTTTTTTCTTTTAGGTATATAAACATTAACAATTTCATTAAAAACTTTACATTAAACGTTATGTAAAAGTGTACAAAAAACCAGTCTTCAAAATGTTTATATTAAATATTTTAGCTTAAAACTGTTACTTTACATAAGTGTATGTGTTGTGGGCGTGTCTGTGCAATTATTAATTTGAAATATAAATACATAGCTATCGGTTCTTTTCATATTTTATTGTGCTATGTGCTATTATCTATGTATGTATATCTATTGTAGATATTGTATATCTATTTGTATATATTCAAACTACATTTAACAGCAAATAATTTCAAATATCTTTTCATATTTTACTCTCTTACAAAACTATTAAAAAAAAAAAATCGAACAGTTACATTTAGTTACTCGTACATAAGAATTCTTAGTTTACACGTGCTGTATTCTACTTTTTCATCATTTTGTGTTTTTTCTTCTTTGTGAAATATAGCATATTTTATTTTATTGCCTACGTTCAACATAGAAATAAACACACTCATATTCTATTCATTAATTTAAGTGTATTTACAAATTTTTTTGTTGTAGGTACTATCTAAACATTAGTTGTGTGTTATTTGTGAATACTTTTTGGTTATTTTATAGGTTTAAAGTGTTAAGTGTATATTATAATTTTGTGTATCTTTTACAAATTTACAATTGAATAATGTACTACAATTTCGAGTACTTACATAAAAATGTACAAGTTTTGCTTTAAAGAAAATATTTTGAGAAAATTTAAAGGACGGACTTCAAAAACAAAAGTTAGAAAAAGTATTTTTTTATATTGAAAAATTTTTCGTTTCTCCATCAAGGAATTTACTCCATTATTAAACTTTCAGTAATAAGGCAAGATAAAGGATGAGAATTGATGCATTGGGTGCAAGAAGGGAGTGTGAGAAAAAAACCGTGTTTCGAGAAAATCGAGTCTAAAGTTTTTGAGAGCTCGTAAACTAATGATTCAATTTTGCTGATTGCATTTTTTAAATAAATTCTGAAGTTTTCTTCAGTAAGTGATCAAATTTTTTTATTAAATTTTAAAAAATTTATGCAGGACGCCCTTTTTGCACAAAACATCTTTTATCGCTCCGATTTTGATAAAATTTGATATGCATGCAGATCTTTGATAAAGCAACAATTTTTGTTCAAGTTAGTTGCCATATTCGAGTTATTATCGATAAGAATGCTGTTTGAAAAATGTTCTGCAGCTAACTTTGAGCCCTATATTAGTCATAAGTATTAATATAGAGTAATATAAAAAAGTCCAAACACATTATTATTAAAGCGATTACTAAGATTGCATTTTTTATAATTGGTGCAACAAATTATTTATTTAATACATAATTGAAATGAGAAAAGTGATATAAATGAATGTAATGTCTGAGTTTTCAGTTTTACTGCCTGACCAGAATCTCCAAAAATACTTTTTAAAAACAATAAGATCCTCACCAGTACAATTTTTCAAGGTAGGAAGCCTCTTGAACCAAATATCTATCTATATTTTGACTACTTTCATTCAAGTATATGGAACCGATTTCTTCCTTATTCATACATAACATGATTCAGATAAAGTCGATGTCTTCATAAAAATAACATCGACTTTTAAATGTAAGAGATTTTTTATCAATTTCCTTACCTATTGAATAAATTTTGTTTTGGGATATTATGCATACATTTGATATATTTCTGGGTCCGATAAAAAAAGGCTTCAAGTTCACGCCCTTTTTGCATAAAAGATCTTCGTGTCGATGTGAAATTGTGCTATTCATGCAAAAAGGGCGTGAAAAGGTCAAGAAATTGGGCAGTTTTGACAAATTCGACGCATAGAGGGATCAATCGAAAGTTTCTGCTATTCTCCAAATATGCTATGTTAGCCTTCTTTACTTGATACAACTTTTTCCTAACTTTATTCAAATATTTAGTTGTACTTAGAAGATAAAGCTCTTTATAAATATAATAGCTCTCATAAACAAAGTAGGGCTTGAACTCGCCATTTAACACATACGTTTCTCAAGTTTCTAAAATTTCAGAGCTTTCTCCTTTGAATCAAAAGCCTAAAATATACTAAAAATGTTAAATATTTTTTAAAAACATGTTTTAGTAGGAACTAATATTAAGCCATGTAATTCCATTAAAGCTGTAAACCAAGCTGATGGCTGCTCAGATAAAATATTTCCAAAGATAAAGAATATTGTAAGATGATTTATTAACCTTTATAAGAATTTGTTAAATTTCTGCACAACCAATTTTCAATAAATGAGTGAAATCAGTGGCTTTTTTCTCAGAGCAGTTAGAGGTAAATTTTACGAACTACATTATTAACTTCCTCATTATTTTTGAAATGTGAAATATTAAAGTTTTTTAAAAGTTTTACATAAATAAATTCTGCGTATTGCACGAAAAAAAAAATTATCTTTACGGCTAACCTTATAAATTGCTGCTGAATTTATTCCTAATTCGTATGTTTGAGAGCAACTCAAGTATAGTTAAGTTCATATATTTTGATTTAAAAAAAAATGTCTTTTAATGGATTGTAATATTAACTAAAGAGCTGTACGAATGTATTTGCAAGATGTTTGATTGTTCTTCAAATGCTTATTCTATTCGACTCTCATTTCGAAATACGTTGTTTTGAAAAGGAAATTTGGAAAGAGTAAAACAAATATAGAGTAAATGAATTACAAAGTAAATCGAATATAGAGTAAAACGAATATATAGCAGTAAACGACTCAGAGTAAATCAATTACAGATTAAAACGAAAACAAGTAAAACGAGAACTTCGGTCAAAAAAGCAGGTGTGGCTATATTCGAAAGAATCGAAATTATCGTTAAATTACACAGTGTAATTCGGATATTTTTACAATTTGAACAAAATATCAATAAAATCAAATCAACTATAAATATTTGAGTAAAATTATATGTTACCTTCCATAGAAAAAGAGACCTTATTTATGCAAGGCAAATTTTAAAGAAAATTTCAAGTTTTTGGGTATAAAAATAAAATAAAAATAAACTGGCCATTTCAGCCCTTGGAAGGACTTTGACTTAGCTTCTATTGATCAATTGTGTTGTGCGTGTTATTAAATGTTTGATCACAAATGACCGAGTACTGCTTATGTTCTCAAGAAGCTTTACATCCCAATTTTTACTCTCTAATTTGCCATCTGGTTTGCCATTGTCTGCAGAGAGGTGACTACCGAACAGAAAAATTAATTCAATTGAAAAAACTTTCTGTCTGAGCTGGAATTGAACCCGGGCTACCGCGGTTCTTTAGCTTAGGGGCCACGCACTGTACCCACTAGGCTACGGTTGCCAGTTTTTGGATATATTTAATCGATTAACCGCTAAAAAAAAAATAGTTAATTCACTATGACATCTTTTCGCAATTGTAAGGAAATGCAATCTTTAGAAATTTTTGAGTGTAAGAACATTATTTGGTTAACTGTTGCTGAATTTTTGCCAATTAATGCTCTCTTTTCTGAAAATAAATTTCTAGCAGAGGGAAATGTTCTTTCTGACGCAACACTGCAAGCGGACATTGCAAATAATTTCATGCTTAATTCAAAGAATATTAAAAGTTGAGCTTGGTGTAAACACCATCATTGTAGAAGGCTAAACTCATTGCGATAAGGGATACATCATTATTTCAGAAATTATTTGATCATAACAGCCTATGTTCTGACTCAATTTATCTACCTAGACTCGAGAGTGTGAAGCAAAACAAAAAGTCAACAAAACAATTGCCGTTTTCACTATTCGTGAAAATTTTATTATAATGCCAAAAAGGACAAAATGAATATGGTGGTTAAAAATCCAATGCAGCTTCATGCAATTAAAAATAACTAGACCAATTAATTGCAAGCTTCCGATTTATGCATTCGCAAGTTTTTTCGCAAGAAAACATATTATTTTTGAACAAAACAACCATCTGTCAATATATAAAGTATGTAAAATTTTTTGGGCTAATGATTCGTAAGATTTTCGATACCTTATAATATATGCGTTACAGGTTTAACTACTGAAAGCATTTTAATATTAGGGGTATTCACGATTCAGTGCACTTGCCTGTGAAGTTAGGGAACTGAGAACTTGTGCAGTTGTGCAGTTAGGTTTTCGTGAACACACCACTATCAATTTTTCAAAGCTGTCAAAATGTTCAATGTGCACAAGTACACAACTGCTCAAGTCCTCAAGTGCTTAAGTTTAAGGCTACAGTAGAAAAGCACTTGTGCAAATTTTTGACGTACGTTTTTTTTTTTGTAAAGTGCACAAGTCCTCAAATGCACTGGCAAGTGCACTGAACTGTGAATACCCTTATTGTTTATTTAATGTAACGTTTGTTGTATTAAAAATTGTTCAGCAGAATTTTAGCTCAATACAGTTTTAGTAAAACAAAATAATAATTAAGATAGCAACAATATTTTGGCAGATTTTGTTTTTCAAAAACGATTGAAATTAAAAAATAATCATTTCGGTGTATTTTTTCCTCAAATACTTGCTGAAGTTACCGCATTTCGAATTGTACTCGTTTTATCCGATTTACTCATTTGAGCAAACAAAATAAATTGAGTTTTTTAAAAACTCGGCTAAGTACAAACAAATAGCTAGATCACAGAGACTATATTATACAGAGGTCCCAGTTCGACTTCGAATGCTCTTTGAACTCAAGTTTCGTTGTACAAGCGTCCGGAGGATAGAAGAAAAACACAAAAATAATTATACTTTGCCTCAGCGTTCGTTTTGACGCTGCCTATTCTTTTCTATATGGGCCGAATAAACGACACAAATTATTTGCAGTTTAGTTGTGCCGTCTGTGACTGGTTTGTGCAACTATTTGCGTAAAAATCAAAATGATTTTGATGGCTACACAAACTTTCCCCTTCGATGTGCGCAAAAAATTTGTGTTCTTTATTTGGCCCAAAGGTGCACATGAAACAACTGCTGAGGCTAAGCATCATTCTATTTGTTTTTTTCTTCTATCCTCTTGACGCTTGTACAACGAAAATTGAGTGAACTTCAAACTGGGACCTCTGCATAATATACTCTATGTGGTTAGATAAAGCAAATTTAGTCATGTAAATACTTGTTATAAGAGAATATTCTATTATATTCGTTCTGTTATGAATGAGTGGAGTAAATAGATCACAAGTAAATTGAATACTTGGTGTCCCGTTCTGTTTCGAATGTATTAATGCAGCTCTTTAGTATTAACAACATGTTTTCAAGGAAATTTTATGAAATATAGATTAATATAGAAAATACTCTAAATTTTTTTCCGAAACTTAACATAATAACAGAAATTTTGGATTCTGGAGTTGGAAATTATGGAGTGGTTGGATGACGTTGAGGACTTTGATGGAAGTGATGATGAAGATTTTGATTACACTGTTCAACACAAAGAAAAATAACAAGATTCCGCCAACGGATTCTGATAGAGGGGACCAAAAAAAAAATATATTTGTATCGGCGTTTTGAAAGTTTACGTCTGAGTTTTATTTTAGAGGGAGTTTAATTTATACCCCTTTTGAACATTCTCATAGTGAATCGGTAAACGAAACCACGTGACCCTTACGTTTTTGGTATAGGATGTGTTCAGCACATTTATGTAAAATATTACGAGGAACATTTTCGTAGAATATTTTAACCCTCTAACTCTTCAATGTATGGGTTTTGATATAGGGCAAAAAAGACCCATAAAACAGGGATATAAAGGGTTAAAATATTCTACTATATGTCTCTGAATACACCAAAGCTTAAAAACCAACTTGAATGCAAAAAAAAAAAGTGAAAACTTAAAAAGTGTTTAAGGGTTAATTTCTCACTTATTTAGAATTGGTGTTAAAGCGTCCTACAAAACTCAGTATTAGGGTGTTAGTTCCTATAACAAAAATGTTATACGTAAAATTTCACTCTAAATCACCAAACAAAAGAAACCTCTACATATAATATCTATAAATACAAAGAAGAGATCAAATTTGGGTATTTGAGGAAGAATTCATTTATTACATGTATTTTAGCTCTAAGCAATTCTGTACCATTATCAAACAATGTCTAGCATTTTTCAGCTATGAGAGAATGAATTCTCTTGCCTTTATAGCGTTCTTCAATTGGTGCACATGTCTGATGAAATGTTCATCAGATTCTGTTGCCAACTGATACTCGAAGTAATCCATATGAGAATTTAAAAAATTTCCTTTTGTTGTCATATGAACATTTAGTTTTTCAAAAGAACTTAGCATGTTGTCGACGTTACTCTATGCTCAGAAATAGTATGCTTGCCGCAGACATAGCAAAACCAATCAAGTTTTTCTAAACAATTAGACATTTTCGCTAAAACTGTGTTGCTGATTCACTATGAGAATGTTCAAAAGGGGGATAAATTAAACCCCCTCTAAAATAAAACTCAGACGTAAACTTTCAAAACTCCGATACACGTATATTTTTTTGGTCCCCTTCATCAGAATCCGTTGGCGGAACCTTGTTATTTGTATTTGTATTTGTATTTATTTATTTGACACTTGTTAGTACAATAAGATAAAGTAACATCTTTTATAGTACAACGAATAATATACATAATCAACAAATCACATATATATATAAGATAAAAATATAAAACAAAAACTATATAAAAAAAAAGCTAGCAAATACTAGCAATGTATAATAAGTTTTATGAATGAATTAAATTTTGGTTGGATTAAATTTGAATTTAAGCAATTACATAAGGAATAAAGAAAAACAGTAGTTAACATGAAATAAAACAATAAAGTGATAAGTGTTGTAAGATAATTAATAAATAGTAGTAATAGTTAGATGTTTGAATAGTATGACATTAAAGAAAGCCTAAAGTTATTCGCACTAACAGTAGCTTTTTTGCTAACCGGTAATGAATTCCAAAGTTTAATGGCGTTGACGAAAAATAGCCGTTTTGAATTTAAATTATTAAATCTCGGTATAATGAGGTTGCCAGTTCGGTTTGAAATACTGAAGCGTAGTTTAGTATAGAGGTAAGATGGAGTCCTATTATGTATTAATTTATGCAAAAACAAACAATTTCTTGCTTTTAAATAGTTAATAATGCTACATCCCAAAATTTCTTTACTTATTTGGGATACATGGTCAAAGCGCCTTAAGCCAAACACATATCTTGTCACATTATTAAAGGCAACTTGGATTTTGTGCGAAGATTGTGAATCAAGATTACTATAAACCAATTCGGAATATGTTATTAAGGGGACTATTAAAAGAACAGCAAGTCTCTTCTTAGTATCAATGGGAACAAATTGTGAGGAAAGCCGTAGGCAGCGCAGAGTGAAATATATGCGCTTGACAACATTATTTATATGGTCAGAACAGGAGAGCTTCGAATTGACGTAAAAACCTAAATTTTTAACCTTAGCAACCATTTCTAGCCTATTATTGTTTAAAAATATCGGTGGAATATTAGTGAGGTCAATTTTATCTTTAGAAATTGGAAGAATATACGATTTCTTTTCATTTAGGCAAAGAGCGTTATTAGACGACCAGTTGGAAATTGCGTTGAGATCTTCATTTAATCTATAACATAAATCTTCAACTATTCTCGAAAAAAAATGATTTCGTTGTTCAGATGGTGATACCTATACCAGCAGTGAGAGCGAAGTTGACATCATGGAAGAGGAAACCAGGCAAAACATGGTAGCAGAACTGAATAGTGCATTTTTGTCGAAAGACAAGACTATACAAGATTGCTTAGAAGAACCTTACTGTGTACGTCAAACAGTCTCTTCATTTCGGATGTCTTCAGGGAGCATATTGCGTCGTTTACTTTCGTTATGTATAGTTACAGAATTTTTTTTATTTGTGGTTGTTTTAGGTCCGACTGCCTTTGCCTGCTTTTCTCTTGTTCATCGAGCCCTTTGAGCAAATTGTTGTTGATGCGACCAACTTATACGGCTCACGTAGATATGAACTACCTGGAAGAATGCTGATATTCGTTCGATGCGTATTTACTATGAGCTTTTACTGATTGCGGGTGTTTACCGGCCACATGGTGAATGTGCTACTGAGTTGTGGAATGCAAAAACTGGACAACCAATTCGCAGCGACAATGTCGCTAGAGCAATATAAAACAATCACTCGATGTCTACGCTTTGATGATCGTGAAGAAAGACAAAAGTTCATGCTCGCTATAAATTAGCCCCGATTCGCACTATATTTGATAAATGGGCTAATCGGCAAAAATTGGTATATACATTAGGTGCGAATGTAACTGTTGATGAGCAATTATTACCTTATCGTGGCCGCTGTCCATTCACCCAATGCATTCCTCCGAAGCCATGCAAATATGGCATCAAACATTAGGTGGTCTGTGATGCTGAAACATACTCAGCCCTACAGGGAATAATTTTTCACGTGGATTCGGAAAAGGGAGTTTTTACTTTAAAGATAATAAAATGCAAATTTGTTCATTTGTTAACGGTTGATAAACAAATTTGCATTAAAAATTTTCAAAATGTTCTTAAGCTTCATCTTAAAAGTGAAAAGTCCCTTTTCCGAATCCGCGTGAAAAAGTATTCCCGGCTGACTATGTTTATGATATTAAGGTTTATATTGGTCGAGACCGCAATAATACTCCTGAGATCAACCAGGGTGAACGGGTTGTTTTGCAGCTCACAGAAGAGCTGAATGGAAGGAATGCTACCTGTGATTTCTTTACAATTTCTTTACAATCCTTAGCCTTGCAGTTATGCAAAAACCGCAAGGAACTTTTCATTACTCGAAATGAAAACGAAACCATTTTACCATTGGGAGTTCGCATTCGACCACAGTCTTGGTGCCACTTTGGTTTCTTATGTCACAAAGAGACGTCGCTTTGTAAGTTTGCTAAGCATTATGCACAAGAAAAAGAAAGTGACTGAGAACGACGTTCAGAAGAAACCAAAAATAATATACTTTTACAATGCAACAAAATTTGGCGTGGATATAATGGATGAGATAGTGGGGACCTATCGCTGCAAGTGTAAAGTAAATCGATGGCCCATTGCAGACTTTTGCAACATGCTCGACATCTCGGCGTTGAATGCACATGTGCTCTTTATCTGTATGAATCCACTTTGGAATTATTCGAAAAATAACTTTCGAAGACGCCTGTTTTTGCCGGAACTTGGCCATTCGCTTGTGGTACCACTGGTTGAGCAGCGGGAGCGCACACCGAGAAGTGCATCTGCCTTATCGGAAGTAAATGAAATTCGTGGTGTTCCACCACCACCGTCATTAGTGTCGCAAACAAGTGGACCATCGTGGCATCGCTTGGAGCATCATTCGCCGTCAAAGTTGCGCGCAAGGTGTCATATGCCCGTAAGCGCGGAATGCTAACATTCATTCTGTCAAATGTTACAAATGTAAAAGTTTGTCCGGAGTGCCGTTTCATTGTATACGAATCATGTAAAGCATAATGAATTCTTCATATATTCTTTTTCTATATCTTTTTATCGAGTTCTAATCTCTTTTTTGCACTGAATTTTAATAAAAGTTTTTTTAATGTTTTATATCAATAAAAGCAAAAAAGAAATTGACACACAAGCGACTCTTCGTGTTCGTTTAATTTCATTTAATTTAGTAAGTTAAGGTCTGACTAGAGCTGAAGTATCAAGAAGATTGTTTTTTCTATATAATCTAAAGTAAAGGTTTTTTCTAATCAAAGCAATATTTAAAAATGTTTAATCCTCACATGCAAATTAACAAATACATGAAATACGAAATCTCCTAGTTTTGGTTCAAACTTATTTTAAAAAATGTCAAATACCAAAATGACAAATCTTTTTTATGTTTATGAGTAGGTGTTGGATGTTCATAAATATTTTTAGGTTTTGAATTTTAAAAAATTATTTTTATTGATGTTTTTTGTCGAAGTTAGTTTGAACTTTTGTAAAGATAGTTAATAAATCATCTTTATAATAAATTTGTAAACAGCTCAATACTTTAAGTGTCATGGGATAACAAATGAGCAACGATAGTTTTTTAAGACCAAAATTACTAATAAATTTTTATGAAATCTTTTTGATAATGTGTTTGTGTATTTATAGATCTATTTAAATAATGAAAAAAAACAGTCACTCAATCAAAAATTCCAGACAACTGTTAAAGGAATAACCATAAATACCATAATAGAATAAAACCGAAAATAATTATTATTTTTGAATCTTCAGATTAAAAGATCATACATACAAAGTTGTTGTAATTTTCTTTAAATTAAGTCATGAGATGCTAGAAAATCAGCAAAATCTTCATGATTTTTAAGGTGAAAATTACTTTAAACTAATTTTTTTCGATCGATTTAAATTTCGATCAGAAATAAAAACTATTTTTGTTTGATATTTTTTCGATTAGAAATAAAAATTTTTAATATTTTATCTTAAATTTTTATTTTTTTTTATCAGATATTAAATTTTTTTTTAGTGTTTTATCTTTAATCAGAAATAAAAATTATATTTTGATCGATTTTTCCTCGTTCAGATATAAAATTTATATATTGATCGATTTTTTCGATCAGAAAAAAATTGTTTTCGATCGATAAAATATGTGTTGATCACCATTTGAATCATATTTAGGTAGTTTGTATGTTCAGAAGAAATATTGCGGGTGATAAGAGACTCCCTCTTAGCACGAATTCAGTAGAGATATGAACATTTTTCGTATTTTTCTATATTTTGTGTGTATTTTTTAGAGAAAACCCATTTTGATTTGATTCAAATTTTGATCGATATTATTTCGATCAAAAATAATTTTTATTTCTGAAAAAATGAAGAAAAAATAACTTTATAGCTCATCGAAAAAATACTGATTTAAAAATAATTATTATAGAATTGATAAAAAAAATCCTACCACCAATCGCTCTTTTGAAATCGACATTAAAAATAGAAAGAAAGAGATAATAGAAAAGAAGTCTCATGCAAAAAAACAAAACAAAAAATTAAGCGTCATGTCGTTAAAATTTAGTAAGTATGCTCTTTTTTGGCTATATTCGTTATGTCTTTTTTTTACCATGTGTTTAATAATTTGTCAGGCCCTCTCTTTGAGACTCAAAAAGGGAAAACAAACTGATAGGCAGTATAGAATATTTTTTGCCTGTAACCGAAGTAATTGGAGTTTTTCATTTATGTATATTAATTATGAGGAAATAATTAATGCCAATTAAATAATAAAATAAAATAAAAAAGGTTCATCTTAATATTTTGTTTTATTCATTTATTGTAGCTTTTAACTAATTTTTATAGCTGGGTGTGTGTTTTTTCGATTTTGTATACATTTTTGTTCTTACCTTAATGCTTGCCTTAACATAAGTTACTTAAAAAAACAATACTTAGAATTACAACTTTTAGAGTTAAAACAAAATACAATTAATTCAAATTACTATACAAAAGTTAGTGAATACCTTTTCTTAAGAAATACAATAAAACTAATTGTAATAATTTATTATCGTATATTACTTAAAAAATCACTTAACTCATGTTTAATTAATTAATTATGTAATCATTAAAATTTATGACTTAAAAATAGGAAGTGAAAAAATGAGTTTTTCTAAGTATAAATTTCATTGTTCATTAATTAATTGTTAGTCAGCCTATTTGGCTGGTTGTTTTTATTATTTTTGTATTTGTTAGTTAAGATTAAACTAGCCTACAATATCTAAGCTTTGAGCATCTGTCACCGCTGTCGTTGGATTGTTTTGTGTGTTTAAAATACCATTTGTGGAAGATGTACAGGATACGGAAGCGGATGGGGATGTGGATGTGGATGAAGAGGAAGCAGTCCCAGAACCAGAATCGGAAGTTGGTTGTGTGTGTGTGGATGGGGAGGATGAAGAGAAGGAGTTGTTAGAAGTGAGTAAAGGTGTGTAACCATTATCAACCAAAGGTGTGGAGGGTGCAGGTGAAATGCAGTGGGGGTCAGTAGCAACATTCACATGATCAACAATATTCAATGTTGATTGTGGTGATGGTGGTGGTGATGGTGTTTGTGATTGTGGCGATGTTGTCAATATTGTTTGTACAGTTGGCAGCACAAAAGCATTGTCATCATAATGTTGCACAATATTTGTGGGTATGATGTATGGTGATTGTTGTTGTTGCAGTTGATTTTGTTGATTCATTAATGCCATCATTTGTTGATGTTGATATTGTTGTTGTTGTTGTTGATTTTGTTGTTGCACATCACCATTCACCGAAGATGTTGCCGATGATGTTGCAGAAGTCATCGTCGTCCATTCACCATTTAAATTGGTTGTGGCAGCGTTGGTATTAGTATTTAAATTATTAGCATAAGTATTAGTAAGAGGATTAATTGCAGTAGTTTGAGTTGGTGATACTGATTGTGGTGATGGTGGTTTTGTTGTTGTTGTTGGTGATAGTGGTAGTGGTGGTGGTGTCGATGGTTGTGACTGTGGTGTTGGTGGTTCTAATTTTTGTATGGGTGATTGTGATGGATTATATGCTATGTTGTTTTGATTTTGATTATTTTGACTAAGATTATTTTGATTGTTTTGACAACTATTGTTATGGTTCTTTGTAAAACTACTACTATTTAGTTGCGGAACATTACCATTGCTACAGATCTTGCTGTAGAGATCTGGCGTTGCCGTTGTTACATCCTCGAATTCGGTCCGCAGCGCTGTCCGCTTCAGCAGCTGCAGATTGGGCGGCAAAAACGATAGAATATTGTGTATGAGCCGAATGTCCTCGCTGGAGGTCCAGACACCGGGCCTCTTGTTGTGATACAATTTGGCATATTGATACAAGTTCGCCGTGTTGCAGTATTCCATTTCAATGGCAAGCGATGAGATGGCACAAAAGGTGCAGGCCTGCGCACCACCATATCTAGGGATTGACAAAGTGAATAGCTGTTATTGGTCAATTAACTAAATTCAAAAAGAAATGAAATAGATTTTCGTTTTTATTGAAGACAACATTATGTTGCATCAATCTATGTACTTTTCCAAATAAGTTTGAATAGCTCAAAATATACACGGAGAGAAATAATATACTTATAATAAGCAAATATTTTGCTTGATTAAAGAATGTTTGAAATTAAGACTCATTTGCTCAAATCAAGCATTAAAAACTAAAATTAAAAAAAAATTATTGTTTGAAACAAGGATAAGCTACTTGATTCTAGAAACTGGATTAAAAATTGAATCAGGAAAATATATTCTTAATTTAAGCGTTGGTTATTAAAAATATTCTTGAATTAAGCCATTATTCCGCTTGATATAAGAAAATATAAAATTATTTCAAAATTGCTTGATTAAGACTTAAGACTTAAGACATTTAATCTTAAATTTTTCAAACTATAGCCTTAAAATTATGAGTGAAAAAAATAATCACTTTCCCACTTCTCATCTAAAGATATGTAGTTCATTTTGCAAATTAGAATAATTTAAATGTTTAATACTATTCTATAGTTCTTTTACGTTGAAAATAATATTTTATTCACATTATACTTTTTACTAACCGCTAACTAATTTATTTGAATAAAAAATTTATGTTATTTTTTGTGCTTAACATTTACGTTTATATTTTTATGTTTATGAGAAAGTGAAATATTATTTGATATTTTTAAATATTTTTTGTTTTCATTTTGAAAAAATTTACTGAAGTTTACTGAAACAACGTTTAACGTCATAACGTTTTTTATTGACTTATTATATAATATAAATATTTTAAAATTAAGCAAATATCTGTAATTAAGGACCGTTAAGGTTACGATTTTTATTAAAAGAATCATCATACCATAATGGTTATTTTCTAATTTATTTTTTTTCGGATTTAATCAGGTGATATTAACTTTTTCAATCCTAAATTTACAAGTGTTTCCCCTAAAAATACAGAATTCGACTTTATCATTTAACTATTGTTGAATTTTTTCCTTGTATTCTTCTTTGTACATTACAGCTGCATTGTAACCCTTGTCTGCATTAGTAATTATGATTTCGCTTTTGTGCTGTCGTATAAAAATTTGGGTGTTTGAATATTTTAAGTATAAATAACAATTACTTTTAGATTTCTATTTTAAAAATCAAAAAAGAAAAAAAAAATTAATACATGTGCAATTCTTTTTTACAAAATGCAGAATTTTATTAAAATCATTATATAATAAAACATTATTTCAAAATTTTGGCATTTCGGAATCCCGAAAAATCCTGGGATCACGAATTTTAAAATTCCGAAATCCCGGGATTTGCCAAAACCCTCCGGGATTGAAAGCCCTGGTCATCACACATATAGTATCGTTTGTGTGCAAAAAATCAAGGCGGATGGGACATGTCCGATGGAAGACAAACATTTTTGATTTCTTGCTAAGTCCATCCGACATGAAGTTCCATTTGTATACGTAGCCATCTAACTTAGTTTTTTTTTTCATTCGATGAAAATTATTCAGGGGAGCACATCTCGCGGCAAAACTGCCGAACGTAACAAATGCTATATTTTGACGCGAATTTTTTTATCTTTACCTAAAATCGTGGTGGCTTGGAATACATATTAAAAATAAATGTTCAAAACAATATTTTCACTCGATGTTAACTCTTCGGCAGCTAAAAAATAATGAAGTCCATCCGACATGTGTGTAGAGGCAACGGTAAAGTCCCGTTACTTTATCGAATTACATGTACATCCGACATGTAGTATCATTTGGGGGCCCTATAGAAAACTATTCTTTATTTATTATTATTATCATGGGCGTCCGCAGGATTTCTTCTCGGGGGGAAAAGACAAAAAGGTGTCTAGAATGTGCATAAAGAAAATGTAACCTATATAATTCTATTTTCTCTGAGGTTTTTGGTACAAATTGCCTATAGAAAAATCCAATATATTTTATAGATGGGGTAAAAATTTATCTCATGGCATGCTCGAAATATTTTAAAATTTCATTTTATATTTGTGTCATGTAATAAATTTCAATAATTTTTGCAAAAGCAAATATTCTTAGTTGTTACGAAAACTAAATAATGTGAGGTCTCATTTATTTTTAAATGAAATCGCATTAATTACTTTTGAGCCCAGAAGTTCTTAACATTTCAAATAAAAGTACAAAAATTTGCCAATATTAAACAATATTTTTGTTTTGTTGAAAAACTGCAAACAAACAACAAGATTATTAGGCAATTTTTTAACTTTGGAGGTATATTACTTCTAAACCAATTGGGAGATGCCTGAAATTTTTTAAATTTGGATTGAGGAAGTCAAAATCCATATAATCCGCAAAAATTAAAATTTTCGTTATTCTTGAAATGTTTTCCATATGCTATATTCCGCATGAGATATTTTTAACCGGATCTCACACCGCATTGACACCAATCTACTCATTTATTTTTCCAAAATGCATACACAGAGAGAATTAATATTCCTATAATAAGCAAATATTTTGCTTGATTCAAGAATGTTTGAAATTAAGACTCAAATCAAGCATTAAAAACTAAAATTAAGAAAAAAATATATAAAAAAATAGCTTGAAACAAGGATAAACTACTGGATTCTAGAACCTGGATTTGAATCAAGAAAATATTTTCTTAATTCCAGATTTGGTTATTAAAAATATTCTTGAATTATGCCATTATTTTGCATGATTTAGGGAAATAACAAGATTTTTAGGCTATTTAGGTATGAAGCTTCTAAACCAATCGGGAGCGGCCTGAATTTTTTTAGATTTATATTGAGCAAGTCAAAATCCATATAATCCGCAAATATTAAAGTTTTTGTTATTCTTGAAATGCTTCCCGCATGCTAAGGGAGATATTTTTGACTGGGTTTCACACCGCATTGACACCAATCCACTTATTTCTTTTTTTAAACGCATCAGTTCTAGCAACTGGCAAGTTACTATAACCGAGTACGAACATAATTATTATATGAATAATTTAAAATTTTTTTTAACTCAAAACGTGAATTCAAAATGAATAAATGAAAAATTCAAAAATGAATAAATATATTTCTGGGTTTTGGGTTCCATACATTTTCATAACATATTCCAGAACCTCCCTGCAAGGTTTGATTCTGAATCCTGAATGTAATCCAAGCACGTGACGCGAAGAAAACGTGAATTTTAAGAAGTATTTAATGGATGTTTCAAATCGAGTTTCCTATTTACATTTAAGTAACAAAAAAACTTTTGACCATAACATATTCTAATGTAAAATTGTTTTCTTATCCGAATTTTTCATATGATTTTTAAAAAAATTAGTCCTTGATTCAAAATTGGCCTACTTTATTCATAATTTCCAAATTTTTTCTTCTGCTTTTGAGTTAGAAGCCTTGTCATCGCCTAGATTGCTGCAACTTGATCAAATTAAATGCTACAGAACTGTTAGCCATTTTCATAAATTTAGGAAAATTATCAGCTTTTTGACATAAAATTATTTTTTTAAGCCGAATTTTTGGAAAACATTCATGTTTATAAAATTTATTTTACTTTGTTTCCGCTTCTTTACAAGGACTTTAAAACGTAAATTTGCTTATCGTCAAAGCTCATATGCGTTATTGGCTTAAATGATCCTTGCCATCTGTTGCTACGAAGAATGATCTTCTACTAATAAGGGATTTCATTCTTCAACATTTTTCAATTTCTCGTATCTTATTTTCTTCTATTACATTCATAGTATTTACTTATGTTTTCGTACCATTTACGAATTCAAAATAATATTAGTAGAAAACATTGACTCGTAGGTTGACCATACGCATTATTCGTAGAATGTACGAATTATTCGGTGAGTTTAAAAATCTAAAACTAAAATCATTCAGTCTGGTTTGTCGAACTTTTACCACATAAAACGATGGTTTAGCGCACAAAAGTGATAAGTCAAAATTTGTTTTTAACTCAAATGTATTGAAAATAACGTTTCTGAAAATTTAAAAAGTTTCACTTATCACTTTTATGCGCTTAACCATCGATAAGGAAATGTATAATTGCAAGGTGGCCGTATCCTACTGGAAAAGTAGGTGACTTGTAAGCCAAAGAAACACGGTTTAAACCTCAGCTCAGACAGAATGTTTTCTTTCGTAATTAGGTATTAGGATCATTCGTAAATGTAACAAATTTATTCGTAGGGGAGTGTGGGGAGTTTTAAAGTATGGAGAGTTGCGAAGCACGGCCATAGATATCGCTTAGCAGTGGTTTTGATCATTCTTACTTATTGTCAACATTTTTTCACCTTATATCTAAGTTTTGTTAAAGCACTCGTCCTGATAGCATATTTTTTCGTATCTCTCCAGACAGTGTGTTCAAAATTTTATTCGAAAATTTTTTTGAGCATTCGTGTTTGTGGCATTTTCATAAACATTTCCAAGCGAATCGAAATGGTGAGTACACACAAAGTAATCAGCAATGATTAGGTTTTCGATGTTCAAAATGTTTTATGCAAAAAAATTCGATGTGCTTCCGTCGCGGTGGGAATTTTAAAATAGTAGCGAATGGAAAGAAATGAAGCACATCAAGTGGGGAGATGTGAAACACTCCAAATATGACAGATGTCAACCTGAAATCGTATTTTACCCGCGTATTACGCATTATTTGTAAAAAATTAAAATGTTTAGTGCAATTCCAAGGATTTTTTCGATATATTTTGGAATTTTTCTATGTTTTTCCTTTTATGTTTTAAAAAATTTAGTTTTTAACTTGAGGAGTTGACAAAAATTAAAGTATAAGATAATTATGAAATCTATTACGAAACTTTGAAAACTATAAGAAAACAATTACAAAACTTTGAAAACTATACGAAAACTATGCAAACAAAGAAAACTACGAGAAAACTATAAGGAAACTATGAAAACTATAAGAAAACTTAAAAATTTTAATTTTTTCCATATTCTTAACTCTAATACACAATAATCATAAAAATTTATCATTTTCTCCGATCCCAATAAATAATTTTTACCAAAAATATAATTTTTCTGCGTTTTTTAGTCGTGCTTCAGCACTCCCCACGATTGTTGAAAACTACAGACACCAATTTTTTTGGGCCAACAGCCAAAAATTGTAGATGATTTTAGATTTTATGCAAATCCTTCAACCAGGAAGTGTATTTAAAATGCTCTTGAGATTCGATTCGAAAAAAAGTGAAAAAATAATTTTTGTGGTTTGTTCGGGGGTCAAAATTCCCCACTCAACCCTACTATATACATTTGTTTTTGCACGAATACGACTAAAATATTCGTAATATGTACCAAACTACGTCCTTTCTACGAATCTTTATTTATAAATTAACACAAAAAAAGTCTTTTTGTAACCTCTCCAAAATATATTAACATACATAATGAACATATCGTAATATTAATTCAAAAAAGTCGTAAGTTTCAAACAATTTAAAATCAACATTTTGATTAATTATGATGCACATTATCAAAATACAAGTTCGTGTAAAATTTTACACTCCTACAACTAAAAATGGCGTTTTTATAAACAAAGCTTTAAAAGACTAAGTTTAAGTGCAACTTACAATTTAGAAAGTCTTTTGCTTTTCCCGTAAACTTTTTTAATTGTACCTTACGGCTTTTTTATATGAAGATATATTAAAAATTTTGCCTGCCTAGGTTTCCCCTGACTTGTTTTCCCCTTTGCGGACGCCCATGATTATTATTATTTATTTCACCGTCTTTGGATAGCAATATCCGTACAGACTGCTTTAAAATAAAACTTATAAATTAATGTAATAATAAATATTAAACAAAAGGAAAAATTCTATATATTTTAGAAACTCAAAATTAGAAACGAAAGCAGTTATTAAGTAATTTCTTAAATGATAATTTCAAAAATGAAAAATCTAAATTATTGTCAATGGATATTTCATTATACAAAGATAAAGCACGAATAATTGGCTCATTAAGTGCATAAAGAGTTCTTCGGTTTTTGAATGAAATAACGACAAATGGCGTAATGTCCTTGCAGGAATATTAAAAGAAACAAATTGTAAGTAACTGGGCGCAGTCAATATGACCTTATATAAGATCATGGATAAATGTTAATGATTGAATATTGAATAATGAAGACAGTTTTGCATACATTCACGCAAATACATACTCTCATTCTGTTCGGTTTCTTACTGACAAAGCAAGAGCTGTCATCTTGTACTGTCACTTCGCACTCACCTATCGACGACAACAATTGGTCCGTTGCGATAATCATTGGAACGTTCGTGCACATCGACAATGAAATCATAAATACTGTTAGGATTGGACATCTCTGGCCAACTTGGACAATGCAGCATTTTGACATTCAGCTCGTAATCGTCCTGTATTGATTGTATGACAAAGTCACGACTGACATAGTCACTCTTATTGGTTTTATTAAGAAATTTAACTCGATAGTAATCGCTCTCAATGGGCGTTGAGTTGTCGGGCCAAAACTGGGCAAAGTTCTGCGAAAGGTAGAATTAAAGACAATTGAGAAAAATAAAGCACCGCATAACTTACGATTTCATCCAACGACGACAGCAGCACGATTGTCTGCGCATTATGGTCCCAGACCATTTGCCAGAAGTCCTTTACAGTGTGTGCCATTGGATGCTGCGTGACAATAAAGTCTCGCAGTCGCCTAAAACCATGCAACCAAGAGGCATTTATATAGTCACTTCCCTCCTCTCCCGGCTTGGGAGTCAAATGCACTCGACTACCTTCGATGGGGAATATGGCACCACGATTTTTAATCGAATTCACCTGCTTCATAGCCGAAGCAATGTGAATGTCTTTTGTCTGGAACTGGATAATGTTCTTATATAGATTCTCCAGATATGGCGTACAATTTTTAAGCTCCTCGATTTGTGTGGCGCGCAAGTTAGTCTCGCCAGATGCAATGGCCTCGACCAGTGCATCGTGCAAGAAAATGTACTGCTCCTCGGTTTGGACAAGGAAGTTACGTTGAATGCGTATGTGGCGCAGGAAGCCAAAAACATTGACCACACCCTTTTGCTGAATCTGCTTGAGCATGGCATCGAGCACAATGTACGTGCCAGTGCGACCAACGCCAGCGCTATAAAGCCATCATGTTTAAGTAGTTGTATGAAGGAATATACATATATATGTAGTATGTAGTATGTGTAAGGGGCAATGTGAACTTACCTGCAGTGCACTACGATGGGACCCGCATCGGGAGTATTGGCTGCCGATGATTTCTTAACGAAATTTAACACGGGTAACGGATGATCCGGCGTCCCGTGATCAGGCCAGTTTGTATAGTGATATTGGTAGACAATCTTTTCAGTGTTGCACTGTTTCTTCTTTTTTAACTATTTTTAATTGAGAGAAAACCAAACATTTATAAGTAGGTATGTTATGTGGAAAAAAAAACAGGCAAGTAAGTACTCACCTTCATGTGTTTAATCTGGAGAGTTCGCACAGTGTACGTGGACATCACTTCTTCCTCTAAGAGCTTAACTTGTATGACGCCGTATGTTTCGGTGCCATCTTTGGGCCAATACATGTCGCACTTGCGTCGTCCACGCTCAACCAAATTTGTAATCATAACAATAATGACAACCCGTTGTTCCCAAATCATACGCCAGAAACAGTCAAAAGTGTCCGGCAGCGGTCCTTGCGTGCCGATGAAAGCTCGTGATTTCTGATAACCATCAATGAAGTTTGCATTGATGTAGTCGAGGTTCTTCTTCTGACCAGGTGTGGGATGTAGATGCACACGACTGTGGTCGTCTGTAGGACGAGAGGTAAAGACAGTTACATTAAATACAGGGATTTAACTCTATATTAATTAATATAACTCATTCGTATACTTATGAAATTTGTATTTGTATATATTTATATGACTAGCTAGTACAACAACAAGATTTATTACAGAAACCTGATAATTATGGTACCAGCTCCATGTATCTAGTTAATATTCAGGAATTTATAAAAACATAATTTTACTTAAAACATAATGAAGTAAAGTGAAAATAAATAAAAAATGAATATTTAGTATTTTACATTTTATCATTGCAGATCATTGAGAGATGCATATATAATTTATTTATAAATTGCACAGCGTTATGAATAGATCTAAGCTCAGTGGGTGAGGAGTTTCAAATACGTATTGCGTAGACATAGAATTCCGAGGCTAAGCAAAAGTGTCGTATCTGGATTAAAATTTTAGTTCGAACTGAATGCACAGTGATATGCGTAGCCATAACATCTCTGACCTATTTCTGACTTCGCATCATGAAAAATATGCTGTGAATGTCAACGCACCTCTTGGTAACTCGGACCATTGTACCATCTCCGCTGTCTTTCCATATTCTAACCCCTGCACCTCTACGTCTATAGCCCCGAAGAGGACTGCTTGGTTTTATGGAAAGGAAAATTGGACTGCGTTAAATAATTTTTATCGCAAATTCAATTGGAAATTATGTTTTGCTGATAGAAATGTGTGCTGATAGAAAAGAAATTATTTTATTGGGTATGCGGTCTTTCATTCCCAATAAGATGAGAAGCATTAAACCAAAAGAGCACTCATGGTTTAATGATACTTGCAGGATTGCAGTCAGGCCAAAAGAGGAAGCCTTTCAGAATTGGTGTTCTAACAAGAATACTAATACAAAAGCACTTCGCATTGAGGCAAGGAATCGCTGTAATGCAATTTTAAAACGCGAAAAGTTTCTGCACGAAACTCGCATTCGAGAACAGGTTCTTCTCTGCCCCAAAGGGAGCAAACATTTTTGGTCATTTGTTAAAAGAGTGAAGAATCAGACATCATCATCGATTCCAACTCTTTTAAAAGGTGACCAAATCTTCATAGACTCGGCTGATAAAGCGAACCTATTGGCTAGATTGTTTGCACAAAATTTCACTTTCTTGGATAGCAATAAGCCACTGCCCTTTATTGGGGGTGGATCTTCTGCAATGCAGGAGATCTACTTTCGAACGAGAGCAGTTACAAGAGTCCAACAAATCTCAACGTTATCTCAAATAAAGCCTCTGGTCCTGATGGCATACCGCCAATTGTGCTTAAAATGTGTGCTTCTTCGCTGGCTCAGCCTTTGCGGAACCTTTTCAGCATCTCCTACAGAACAGGAGTATTTCCATCTTGTTGGAAGATGGCAAATGTCCAGCCGGTACCTAAAGAGGGCGATGCCACGAACCTTGCAAACTACCGACCTACTGCGATATGCTCTGAGCTTACCAAAGTTATGGAGAGCGTAATAAACTTCATCATTATGAACTATCTGGAGCACAACCAACTGCTTAGTGACCGTCAATATGGTTTCTGTAGGGCTCGTTCTACTGGTGATCTGATGGCGTTCTTAACCGAAAAATGGAATCAATGCGTTCATTTTTTCGGCGAGAGCAGGGTTGTTGCTCTAAATATTTCAAAAGCGTTTTACTGAGTGTGCATAAAGCGCTCGTATCGAAACTAGTTGCATATAGTTTTGGTGGGAGCTTTGCTCGATGGATCACGTGTTTCCTCAAGGACAGATCGATTCGTGTCGAAGTTGACGGTATTTCGTCTGAGGAGCACGCCATCAACCCAGGAGTACCGCAGGGTTCAGTTTTATCGCCAACCTTGTTCCTGGTTTTTATCAATGACCTTCTGTCGTTGACGCATAACCCAATACATTCGTTTGCGGACGACAGCAGCATTTGTCATTCATGTTTATTCAAAAAACGCCCAAGCTATATGGAGATTGAGAGAAAAAGGCAAAATATGAATGACACACTCCTTAATGATCTACAAAAAATCTTCGAGTGGGGTCTTGCTAATAGAGTAGAGTTCAATGCAAGTAAGACCCAGTGCTGTCTGTTAACCCACAAGCGGATGGATTGCCCCTTAGCTCCCCTCAATATGATTGGTGTGCCACATAATATGATTGGCATATCGATCCAATCTGATCTTCGTTGGAATGATCATATTTTCGATGCGTCGAAAGAAGCGGGCAAGTGCCTAGGTTTTTTAAAACGGTCCAAAAAATATTTCACTTCAGCTGATCTTCGCATGATTTATACCTCATATATTAGGCCGAAAATGGAGTACAATTCGCACATTTGGGTAGGGGCTTCAAAATCTTATTTGCAACTTCTGGATCGAATTCAACGTCGTGCGATATATTTGATAGGGGATGAAAATATTTCATTCTCTCTCAGCTCTCTTGGGCATCGACGTTATGTTGGTTGCCTAAGCCTTCTGTGTAGGTATTACCATGAGAAGTGTTCAAGGGAGATACATGGCCTGACGCCACCAGATCGTGTTTTTCCCAGGTCCACTCGGGCAGCTGTCCAAGCCCACCCCTTTACTATTGCATCGATGCCCAATAGAACCTCGCATTACCGCGATAATTCGTTCTTTAGTTGCACGGTTAAGTTGTGGAATAGTCTCCTTGCGAGCGTGTTTCCCGACAGTTTTGAGCTGTGCAAATTCAAAACAAATCTTCACCGACACTACTCCATCTATCCACCCTCCAACTAACTATCACCCATCTTCCGAATCAACACAATGCTTATTTTATAGGGGGCATCCCCTGAGCGTTGGTTCAATCTAAAAAAAAAAACTCGAAAAATAAGTCTATCGCGTAAACATGCAGGCGCACCAGAGTATATCACATTATGCAGTAGTACCAGAGTTCGGAATTTTAGTATATCATAACGACGTTTTAGTCCAAAGACGTATATCGTGATGTTGTTGAAAATCACACTAACTGCTTTATTCTGTATAACAAAAATGGACACCAACGACAAGCAAGAAACGACAAGCAATAGAATTTCGTATAGACAAAAGTATTGCATCTCGTGTCTTGCTTGTTGTTGGTGTGCTGCTTCGTGATATAGAATAATGCAGTAAGTTTTGCTTTGCAAGAAGCTTCACAATTTGCAAATAATTCACATCCGTAGAGTAGAGTGGTAAGAAGATAGGTTTTAGCAAGAACTAATCTAGTTCGTAGTGGCGTAAAGTGTTGAGTTATCCACAGTACACGTAGCATACCTAACGTGACCAACATTTGCAGAGCAAAAAGAAGTACACGCACAGGCTTTAAAAATAAGTAACAATAAAAACACGCAGAGAAAAGACATGGTTGAGACATGATTACTGCAATCATAATTTTTTTACTCAAATTATTGTATTATTTCTGCAAACACAAATTTTTGCCTTAATAAAGTCATTTTTTACTAATGGTGGTACCAAAAATAACATTATAGATGAAATCATAACATAGTTGAAATAGTCAACATACTGTGATTGCCTCAACTATTAGTTACAACAAAAATGTTGTAGTTTTGTCAATAATGATATATGTGAATATTATTATAAAGACAAACATGTTAGAATTTTGAATGTTTGTCTGAACTATTCTTTGATTGTTGGCAAACGAAGCAGAACATAACCAAAAATCGTTAGAATTTATTGTGTCTGAACAGTTTGCAGGAACAACTTTCATTTCATTCAGACACAATAAGTTTTATCGATTCCTGGCTATGTGCCGTTTCGTTTGTCAACTGTTCAATTATTGTGTTTTGTTTTAAATCGCCTTATCCTTAAAACAGCACGCAGAAAAGTGACATTTTCGACTTTTATTGTAGCAAACATGTTTCTATTGACCGTAAACATATATCGCAATTCTGACCATATTTTGTTTATCACAAATATTGCTATTTTTGTGACAATGCACTTAATGTACCATGTTTATGAATGACATTAGTCAGGCGAGCGGTAGTAGCGGCTGTGGCTTACTGGTAGTGTGTGTGGCTCGTAAGCGAAAAAGCCGCGGTTCAAACCCCAACTCGGACATAAAATTTTATCAAAAAGATTTTCCAACTGAATTAATGTTTCTGTTCAGCCCAGACAATGGCAAACCTTTGGAGATATCTTAATTAATAGCTGTGGAAATTGTATGAAAATAAAAAAAAATAGAAATTATTTTTTCAATAATATTCTGGATCCTAAAAATAGTTTCATAATATAGTTGTTGCAATCATTCTTTTTTTGACCCAATAAGAGAATAATGATTGTTTCAATAATATTTTGGTTCCTACAAAAAAAAGTTCCTTTTCTAAATATGGTTGTTGTAATCATTTTATCATGTTCAAAGAAAATATTATATGTTTAAGAACATGTTAGCAACAATCATAATCCGAATCATACTATGATCCTCTTAAAACATGGTTGTTGCAACTATGTTTTTTCTCTGCGTGAAGAATAAATAAAGATATACAAAAAATAAATGCATGCACAAAAAAAAGATGAAAACATGAAAAGAAGCACGAATAAATCCATTGAACAAGAAGTTTTATTTTTACGAGATTAAAAATTAAATCAATCTTATTAATTCATTCCTTATATTGATATAAATTAATTTTATGAAATACCGTTATTATTTAAAATAAAATATAGAAACAATAGGGGTATTTACGATGTAGTGTATTTGCCCTTGTATTGTGTATATTTGATAAATTTGATATTTGTAGTAAATTTTGTAAAATTACAAAACAAAATGCACAGTGTTTAGAATACAACCCTGTGGCAAATGGCACCAAATTGATGGCAAATGATGGAACCCTATTGTATTCTTCGTAAATTTCGTTGTGTATTAGATCAGCTGATCGCAGAAGCCTTTCTACTCAGCATGTAGGAAGCTACCGGCTACGCTGTGAGTTCATTTAATAAAAATTAATTTAATTTAGTGTTTCGTTTCAATTTTTGTATGATTCTCTTTAGTTAAATGATAATTTAAATTAATATTTCCAAACAAAAGTACAAACAAAAGTCTGCAGATTCTAAAAACACAATACATTAGAAAAGGTCCGTTCACAATTAGTTGTAAGTAATGTAAATTTTGTAAAACTTTATCAAAAATACACCACATCGTGAATATCCCTAGTACAACAAGTAAATAGAAGTAATTTTAACGTATTCGTTACAAGAAGTACAGAGGGCAAAAAAAGAAGTAAAAAACCCCCAAAAGGAGTACAGTAGGTCACATTAAGCATACCGTACACTCTACTAACGGTACTGCTAATATGCGCGCTCCAAGACAACGTTCTATTAAAAATAATTCCAAGATTTTAAGTAAAATCTTCCAATTATATTGAACAATTGTTTAGGATGACTTTAGAAAATCTTGCATTGCCTACACTCAAAGAAATATTCTTGGTGAAATTGATGCACAACATTGTTAATCCCTAACAAAACGAAATTGTCCAATCGATTCAATTTTATCAAAAATGCTTTATTTTTTTGTCAATTCAAAAAAAACTTTATCCATTTGATTAACAGCAGCAACAAATGAAATGCGTTGTTTTGAAGAAATTGTTTTATTAGCTTGAAAAATATACGTTTGTTTACTTGATTTAAACTTATTCACGCTGACAAACTCGTATATCAATCGAAATAAAATTTCATAATTTTAATAAATTATGTTAACAAACTACTTTTTTGGCTTGATAAATAGATTTGTTATAGTGAAGAAATAATTAATGTTATTGATACTCGATTGAGTTAAGTGCACAATTTTTAATTTTCATAACGATAAAATGGATTATCAATTTCAAAAATCATAAATCATGACAACAGAGAGAAAGGCTTGGTTGGCGTCATTTGCTTTTTACAATCAAGTTCAAAAAAAAGTTAAGGACATAAAATTCGCGAAAACTTGAAAATTCAGTGCAATTTTTTTAGTGTGTGGAAGCTTTTTCCTTTTTTTACATTATTAAACCTACTATTAATGTGATGTTGTGAAATAAAATTTTCTTGTTCTCTAATAAGAGCCACAATTTTGCCACAATGCAACTTCGACATATGAGGGACTTTGACATTTTTGGCTGAGTTTCTGTGTAAATGCATTTATCACCTACTGTGATTTATAATAATGTAAGCAGCGCTAATAACGAATAGTGTGGATAATGTCAACGTTTGTGAATTCCATAAATATATTTATAAATAATAGGGCAGTTCACGATCTTGTTGCATCGTTGCAAATGCAAAATAAACAGCTTTTACAAAAACAAAAAACATATGTTGCAAAAACTTTTCAATGCTTTTTGTTTTTGTAAAAGCTGTTTATTTTGCATTTGCAACGACGCAACAAGATCGTGAACTGCCCTAATATGGTTATTATAAATAAAATGTCATAAAATCTTTTTATCAGAACAACAAAACATTTAAGTATTATTGATACAAAATATGTTTTCAACAGAAAGGCATTTTTCTATTCAACAAAAATTTTTTTTTATGTTGAAATGTTCTGTATTCGTATCGACAGATTGTTTTATCAAATTAATAATAAAAACACTATATTCGTGATAATAGCTTATATCAAATTGAAACATTAATTTATCAAATAAACAAAAAAAAAATTTTGTCAATATGATTTCAATTTATCACCTTAAATCTAATTGACAAAAGCTTTTGTTGACTGTATATTGACAAAAAATGTATCAACTTAACCTAGGAATTAGTCAATGAATAAATATTTTTTTGAGTGTAGTTATACAATAAGATTCAAGATTCCGACTACAACTTGCATACAGCTGAAAGTCATCTTCATACATATGAAGGTTACAGTTTTGAATAATATCAAGTAAATCGTTGATGTAAATTGAGAACAGGAGCGGCCCAAGGACAGATCGCTCTGGAACTCCACGTTTAGCGGGTAGGAAATCAGATGTCAAACTATTTGCACACACAGCTTGCGATCTTTTAGATAGATTCGACTGCATTAATCTTGCTGACGAAAAATTGCAATAATTTAGAAGTTTGTTGTGAAGGATAGTGTGATCGACAGAATCAAATGCCACTGAATGATCTAACAGGATTAAAGAACTGACTTTGTTTTCATTTAGATCAGCACGAATGTTTTCAGATACGTCTATAAGTGCGATAACGCAGCTTTGCTGAGCTTTAAAGCCACTTATAAGTCTATTTTTGTTAATAAACGTACTAATTTGGTGATGAAGTAATATTTCTAGTGCCTTAGAGAGGAAAGGTAGGATAGCTATCGGGCAATATTCGTTGTGTGATTTGGGAATTGGTATAATTTTAGTTATTTTCCAGCTGCTTGGAATACTTAAGATAAAATATCCACTAACTATAGGATAAACTTAAATATATGTTTAAATAAATAAATAAATAAATAAATAAATAAATAAATAAATAAATAGATAAATAAATAAATAAATAAATAAATAAATAAATAAATAAATAAATAAATAAATAAATAAATAAATAAATAAATAAATAAACTTAAATATATGTAAATGAACTATAAAAATATGGCTTCCGGAAGGTTACGCCAAAATTAAGGTTTTAAATATTTCTTTACGTTTAGCATTTCACTGAAGGTATTTTTAAGACCTTTTAAAGAGTTTCTTCTCCTTCAAGAGTGGCTTTTCACCAAAAAGTCCAGTTTCAAGGTCAAGTACATGTTAATGCAGTTTTTGTTGGAACAAATTTTTTATTAGCTGCATGTCTTCAGATGAAAAATTAAAAACTATATACCTGGAAAGTAATTTTGACCAACATTTTAAGCCTAAAAACCTAACCCTTGAGGTCCAATTGACCCAATAGTTAAAAAAAGCTGGTGTTTCGTATAAAAGCTTTGTTTAAAATAAAATAGCTAAATTAAAGTAAAAATTTACCCACAGTAACCAATTTTATGGGTCCCAAAATTTTGCTACCACCTTTTCATATTAAGCTAGGTATTGTAAAAAAAATTAGTTAAAGCACTGAATCCGAAAGGAAATGCGTTCAACGAACTACGTAGAATTTTTCGTCGATTAAGTGATATGAAAATAAACAATGGTTGGTGTTTAAATTATATAATATAGTATTTCCTTACATTTTTTTTCCCAGGAATACATATGGACCTGATATTCGTAGTTAAATGGAGGACTCGCAGGCCACTATTGTCCCCGGCCTCGGTTTTTTACCAATCTCCTTAACGTCTTAAAGGTGGGACAATTTCTTCACACATGTGAAAATTTTTACCTAATTTTGATTTTGACTAATTTTGACTAGATTTTCGACATCCAACTTAGTGATGCGATATGGCATCATCGTCCTTAATGGGTTAAGACAAAATATATCATAGAAATAAAAAATGGTTTTTATTCTTTTGTTTTGTTCTGTTTTAGATCGCCGCTCTTCATTTATATGTATCTAACTTTTCACCTTGCTCGAGGCTCATTAGTTTTTTTTGATGCGCTGCACAGTGGAAAATAAAGGTCTGTTTCGGATCAAAAATCGATAACTTTTTAGAAATTTAAGCTAAAGATTAAGTATATAAATTTTGCACACATAGAAAGTAATATAAAACGCTTCTATTTAAATACTTTTTATTAGAGTTTTTGGCATAGAAGATAAAGAAATGTAAAGTTAAAATGAAAAACTTCGAAATTAACACTTATTTTATTTCTTAATAAAAATATTACTCTAAAAATTGATGTTCTTAAAGAACCACCAAGAGTTCGACAATAACAAAGATGGATGGACACTATAAAAATGTACTTTTCTGCAGTAGGTCTTAACGTCGAAGATCCCTTCGATGTGATGAAACCAAAAAATGTAAAATGCAATGTCAAAAAATGCAAAACCGAAATCATGGTGAATACGCTAGAGAGAGAATAAGATTACTAGATCAGTATAAGGACATACCTTTAAATTATGAGAAAAGATGAAAAATACGTCAAATGCTTACCTACTAATGTATCGGTACACTATAGGCACTTCATTACACCTGGTTAACTTCAGTTTCTGAAACAACACGTTGACTTTCAAAAGCTGCAGAGTATCTTCATCTACCTCTTGTACATTTTTGGTATATAGTATTTAAAATAGTGGTATACAGATCAGAACTATTTTGATTTATTTTGTAAGTTTTTCCATATAAAACCATTGGAAACTTTGAAGATACTCAAGAAGTAGTTGTACTTAAAGCTCAACTCTTCTTTTTTTGCGCTGTTCTAGCTGGGCAAAAACGAGAGTAGTAGAGATCAACATGAAATTAATTGAAACTCTCGCAACACAAACGCGTATAAAGAAAACGATTAAGCAATGCGTGACAACTAGGATAATTTCGTAAATAGCTTAACTTACTCTTACTTTTCACTTTCACTTACTTTTGGAGTAAATGGTAACAGTAAATTTTCACTTAAATATTATATAACAGTGTAACATAGATATAGATATATGAGACTTGGATCTACCACCGTGATCATAGTCTAAATTGAAGTATAGGTACAATTGACATCACAAACCCAAAGCTCAAATGATTTCAAATAAAAACAATTTAATCTTCCATAAAAACATCGTTTACGTTAAAAGTGTTCCAATTTAAATGCAATTCACATCTAAACGTCGCTTACACAAAACTAACCCACACACTCAGCCATTTACTTACATGCTGTTATATTAAGATAACGATTTTTGCGCTTATTCTCTGGATGCTGCGAATGTTCACAGGGCATGTCATCGGAAACGCATTCATTCTGAATAGCCTCGTATTCACGACTAAATCCAATATCACCGTCGGCATGCAGCGATGCCACATGTTTGGCAAACTCATTCACTGGCACAGCGGCGCGTATCTCACCACCCACTTCTACGGGCACCTCCCAGTCAACTTGTGGTACATTCGGATGATGTGGCGGATCATCGAGATAATAGTATGCGGCGTGAAAACATTTTCTGCTGAGAGAAGAAAAGAAAAGAAATGAAATTGAAAATCATTAAAATGTGCATAAAAGCAGGAGCAGGATTATATGTGGTGTGGGTATAAAAATAAAAGGATGAATGCGGTAATAAAAGAAAATGCATGCAGTTAGAAACACTTGGAAAATTAAATATTTTAAAAGAAAAAAAAAGTTGTTTAGAGACACTGAGTGCACAAAGCACTTAAATTTTAAAAGTTTTCAGTACTGCTTTATTAAATGTTTGTATTACTGTACAAAGCACCTAATTTCCTAAATTTTTAAAAAATAAACATTTTTTATATCAGTGGCACACTTTGTCAATCCTTATTTCGTTTCTAGACAACAAGCTGTCTTATGAAATTTAATCCTGAAAGTATTCCAAAAGATACATAATTTTGGAACATATGAAATAAATGAATAATAATAAAAAAGACAATTTTATTTTAAAGAGATTTTTATTCATTACAACCTATAAAAGAAGTAATGCAGTGTATAAAGTTCCAATGAAAGCTAACGATAATAATAAAAAGTTGTTAAATTGAAATTTTAAGGAGTATTTTTTTGATATTTTCACAATTTACGTAAAAATAGGAACATATTAAGCAGCAAGCAACAGCAAATTGCCTGCTTGAAGTCTGGATAGCTACTGAGAGCTAGTGATGGGAAGATTAATCGAAAAAGTTTTATTAATCGGTTATTTTCTTTCGGCAAACGATTTAAATATATCGTATTTTCCTATTCGATTAACCGAAAAATAATCGTTAAATGAAAAAATAATCGAATGAAAACCATCCATAGTAAATTATGCGATTTCACAATATTCACAAGAAATTTAACCAGCTGCACATATGCGCATCCTTAACATATATCTTTTTTTATTTATTTATTACAGCTTTAATTAGCCTATTTATATATTAATAATTTCTTACAAAACCTTATTTTCTACATGTTTTAACGAATTTTAACTTAATTTCCTAACATAATTTAAAGTTATCTCACAGGTGTTGTTTTGCAGTATATGTATAATAAATTTTTAAAACGGTTTTTGTTATCACAATTTTTGATTTCGCTTGGTAAAGCATTAATGCATTTAAGTCCTTTGTAATACAAATTTTGTTTTTCAGCTTCTTTTCTATATAAAGGCAATCTAAAATTATTTCTGTCTCTTGTTATATAGGAATGTATTTCGTTAACATATGTTAAATTATTACTAAGGTACTCTGGTACTAATCCATGTTTAATATTAAATATAAATTTCATTGTATGGAAGAGTAATTGTTGTTTAATGCTCAACCAATTTAGTGCATTCAACATAGTTATCGTTGGTGTATCATATTGTGCTTTTAATATATGGCGCATAGCTTTATTTTGCATCTTTTGTAGCCTGTCAGCTTGTGAGTCAGGTAAAATATATAATATTGATGGACAATATACAAAATGGGGTTCTATAATAGATCTATAAACCATAATTTTGTATTCTTTTCTGACGAATCGACATGTTCTTTGCATAAATCCTATTTTCTTTGCAATTTTATTTACTGTATAATCTATGTGATCATTAAATTTGAGTTTATTGTCTATCTGAATACCTAAATATTTAATTTTTTCTACCTCATTAATCTTTTCATTGTTAATTTTTAGTATCTGATCACTTAACCTAACATTACATCGAGTAATTGTCATAAATTGTGTTTTCGCTATATTTAATTTAAGTCTATTTGTACACAGCCATATATAAAGTCTATCTAAATCTTCTTGTACTTTATCTCATTGCAGTGCTTATATCAGTATCACTTATGGTTATTAAGGCATCATCAGCAAAAAGTTTAATTTTACAATGTTTAAGACAATCTAAAATATCATTAATATATATATTAAATAAAATCGGGGCTAAGACCGATCCTTGGGGCAGGCCAAAAAAAAAAAAAAAAAAAAAAAAAATATTTCACGGTCTATCGTTTCGAAGGCTCTTTTTAGGTCTATAAAGACGGCAATTATTGATTTTTTTGCATTTAAGTCTTCTTTCCATTGTGCAAATCACTTCTTTCCAATCACTAAATTAAGTGCAGTTTCGCAGGAATGCAATTTTCTAAATCCTGACTGCTCTTTAATTATAATGTTATTACTATCTAAATATTGCACGAGTTGTCTTTTTATCACAGTCTCTAAGATTTTTTCCATATTCGGAAGAGTATTTATTGGTCTCAGTTCCTCAGCTTTTAATGTTTTTGTCACTTTCTTTACAGGTATTACAGTAGAAATTTTCCATAAATTTGGAACCACTCCAGTTTTTACACTTTCATTTATTATAATTGCACAGAAATGTCCTAAATATTGCACTGAGTCTTTTATTACACCCTCCGATAGAAGATTTTTACCACCAATCTTGTATTTAAAATTGTCTACTATTTCGAGAATATCTTCTATCGTTATTTCTGTAAATATTAGTCTAGTATTAATCTGCTGGCTTATTACATTATTAATAGGAAATCTTTGAATATTATTTTTTATGTCCATTATACTATCAACAAAATATTTGTTTAATGCCTCTGCGATTTCAGCTTTATTTTCGTAAACTTTATTATTTATGTTAATTTTATTTATAGTGTCTTTTTCTTCTGTTAAGTTGACCGTTTGTTTAAGATATTTCCACATAAGTTTACTGTTTGTACTATTAATTTGAACTTTGTGTTCCATATACTTTATTTTTTTAACTTTAATTTGTTTTTTGTAATACTTTTTTATGTCGTAGTATTCCCTCCATATTCCAGTATTTTGACATTTTTTAAATACAGGGTTGCCCATATTCGGACCCATGTTTTTTTTTAAAAAATCAAAGAAAAAAATAAAAATTTGGCGGTTGGCAATCTTAATCATTTAATTTGTTCCAAGTAGATTTGTTTACATCAATTTTTGAATATGATATCTCTCAAATGGCCGCCTCTGGCGTTGATGGCGTATTGTGCCCTTTTTGCAGCATTTTCCATCGTTTTCGCCAACATTTCGGCCGGAATAGTGGCTATTTCTTCACGAATGTTGTCCTTGAGCTCTTCTACGGTCCTTGGCTTGTTAACGTAAACCTTTGACTTCAAATATCCCCACAAGAAGAAGTCAGGCGGCGTCAAATCGGGCGAACGCGGTGGCCAGTCCAAATCACCACTTTTCGACATCAAACGGCCCGGAAACAAATTCTTCAGAAAATCGATTGTTATGCGACCTGTGTGCGGTGGAGCGCCGTCTTGTTGAAACCAGAACTGCCTCATACGCTTTCGACGAATAATTGGCATCACAAAATTGGTCATCATGTCGCGATAACGCTCCTGGTTGATGGTAACAGCATGGCCATTTTCATTTTGGAAGAAAAACGGCCCAATGACCGTTTTCGCACTAACGCCGCACCAAACTGTGACTTTTTCGTCATGAAGAGGCACTTCTTGAATCTCCTGAGGATTTTCAGTGGCGTAAATACGGCAATTTTGCTTATTTACGGTCCCATTCAATGTGAAATGGGCTTCATCGGACATGATAATTTTGTTCCAAAATTCCTCGTCATCTTCGGCCATTTCGAAGACTCTTTCAGAGCGCTCGCGTGGCGTGTATTGTTCCATGGTAAAAATCTGCTTGGACTGACGCTTCAAACGCGGTATGTCATTAAGCGATCTGACATCTCTGTCAAAAGTTATGGCGTTGCCAGGTGGGTCCGTCGAATATGGGCAGCCCTGTATGTCGTATTTATATCTATTTAATTCAGTCAATTCAGTCAATATCTGTGTTCATAAGCAATAATAGCTTGAGTCGACTTAAGACAGAACTGAGTTATTGATGTAGATGTGTTCCACGCATATAGCTTTATAAGCACACAAAAACTGGAGCATCTAGCATGACCCTATCGTGAGTTCTGACACAAAACCAAAAAACTCTTTCATATTACTCCTTTATATGAAGATTGAAAACTTTGAAACAAGCTTTCTCGAATCTTTAAAATCAGACTTAAGCTGTTATCACTTATTGGCACAGATATAAAAAAAGAAGTGTACATTTTGATGCAACCACTAACTGCGGAAACGGGACGATTTTAATCAAATTTTCAGGGTACGTTGGAGATGGTCTGTAGATGTTTTATGTGAAGATTGCACGAATGCTCAGTTATTCCGGAGATATGGCATTTTAAAGATTATCCCATATACTCACTTACACATATCAAAACACTTTCTGTTTGTCTGTGAGATGCCTAGGAATGGCAAATAAAATAAATTAATCGATAAGTTAATCATATGATTAATCACAAGTAAAAAAAATTAATTGCAATTATTGTCAAATAATCGATTAATTTAACTTTTAAAATGGTTTCGCTTTAACTAATATATAACGACAGTGAGTATTTTTAATGGCAAAAATAATTATTTAACCCTGTTTGCAAGAACAAAAGTTTTAAAAACAGTTTTTTTGTTAAACGCTTGCATTTTTCGGTGGCCGTAGCACCAGCTTTTAAAAAAATGTGGTGCTCAGCTGGCAAAATTAATGGCGGAAATAGTTATTTAATCCTGTTTGTAAGAAAAAAAAGTTTTAAAAACCGTTTTTTTGTTAAACGCTTGCATTTCTCAGTGGTCGTAGTACCAGCTTTTGAAAAAATGTGGTGGCACCGAGGTACCAACTAAATCAATAAATTTTTCGAAAGTCCTGTAAAGTTTAGGGTAAACAGTTTTCATTTTCTAACAAGCATCGATGATTTTTCGTTTTTGTTCTGGGACTTGACAATTTAAATAAAAAAATATTCATTTTGTGGGTGACCCTAATCATCACTCTTTCGTCTTCGTTTGTGCACTAAAGATTTATGAGGGGCTCAAAGTTCGAACTCTTTTTTACTGATTCTAATGACGATTCCCTACCCGTTTTCATAAAATCATCATTACGTAAGAACTTAATAACTGAAGCCAATGCTAAGAGATCTTTGAAATTAATATTTTTTTATCTCGGGTCGAGTAACTTTGCAACTAAGGACTGTATCGAAAAGAAACTGCATACATAGTTTTGCTTGTAATATGCATTTTTTTTTTTTTTTTTATATTAAAATAAAATGTATTTCCATTGAAGTTTCATTAAAACGTTTAAAATAATCTTATTGGATGGAATGCATAAAAATTGAGCATTTGCTCCGACTCGATTTTTCAAGTAAAAGAAAGAGAGTATGGGCTTGTTCGAGACACTCAATAATTGCAGCAATACTGCAACACTGCTACTCATTGGCAGCTCTGTTGCAGATGCTCAGCTGATAATTTACCTAAATATTGCAAATATTTTGCGCTGCTTTTGTGATCGAACGTGAGACTTTAATAAAAACTTGTTTTAATAAATTTAGAGATTGATAACTTGTTATTAACATATATAAAATCAAGAAAACAAAGGTTTTTGCGGAAAAGAAAATTGTTTTTTACCGAAATTTTAAAGAAGAGAAAAGTGACGAAAGCTGGGATTTTTTTTTTTTAATTTTTCTCTGAAAAAGAAAATAAATGGTATATAAAATAATAATTGTTTATGAAAATTATAAATATATACCATTTAATGTAAAATAGATTGCAATAAATGCCAATTTAGCGTACTTTCTTCTACTATTACTTTTGCGCAGCATAAATATTCATGTTGCCGGTTTCTTGCATTTTGCGCGCGCTCAAATGCCACATTTCTACTCGTTAGAACGTTTGACTTTTGCAATAGTTGCAAGATTTTTCTATCGAACGTGATACTTTGATATGTTGCGAAATTAATAGAGAGTTATTGAGACTCCAACAAGCCCCTTATGAATTTGTTTACTTGAAAAATCGAGTCATAGCAAATGCTTACTTTTAATGCATTCCAGCCATTATCTTAATATACACTGAATTTTCTGTTTAATACTTTTTTATTAAATTTTGCGCAACTTTTTTCGCAAGCGCAATTGTTTTTTAAATATTTCTATGTCACCAGCAACTCGACCATCCTTCTTTTCGTTCCGTTTGGCCGTAGCCCAATACCTCTTTATCGAACAAAGTTCTGGAGCGCTAGGTGGGTTCACCTCTTTTGCCACATAAGTGATGTTGTCCTCTTTAAGCAAATGCAATATAGCGCACTGAGCAGTGGCTAAATCAGGCCAAAATATTGTTGTCACATTGTAGTTTTTACAAAATGGAAAAAAGGACACAAATGAGACACTCCTTTTTGTAAATTTCTGCTGATATAGTGTCATATGTAAGGAATAAGGTGGTCCCGGACTCTTCCGCCAAATTTTTCAATTCTAAATGTCGAAATTTATTAGTCAGCAGTAACACCTTTCTGTTGGGGCCTCATAATGGGGCCTTCGTAATGTTCCCCTCGTAAAAATGGGGCCTCGTAATGTTCCTGAGTACATTTTTACGAAAATTTCATCGCCCATAACAATGCACAAAACATTATATTGAAGCAAACGGTCGTAAAATTTCCGAATCCTTCTTTTCCCCACTTTCACTTGTCTTTCATTTTTTTGGGTACATTTTGTTTTTCGTACGTTCTAAGGATATGTTTTTTTTTCTAGAAGGTAACACTGGTTCTAGCTTTTTTTCCAGATCTCACACAGCCATTGAATTATTTTTGTTTATTAAAGTAAGTAACTTAAAATCGCGTTTCAGATCTCTTGGACATTTTTTCTTCCACTTTTTGACAGATCTTTGAGAGAACAGGTACCTTTGAATTTTATTATATTATTTTTGACACTAGCTTTATACTTTTTGGCTAGCTTTCTGTAGGAAATATATTTTTCAGTGCAGTAACTGTTGTACAGACGCTTGTAGCCGAAAATGATTTTCAATTTCACTTTATTTACCTCTGGTCTTTTCACCACTTTGTTAGCGAGATTCCGGTCAGTTTAACCTCCTAGTTATCAATCTGAAACTCTACACTCAAAAGCAGTCGCAAGAAAACGATTGTTAGCGTTATCGAAATTTGTATTTTATCTACAACTAAAAATGGCGTTTTCCAATTTTGTTTAATCATGCCCAAAACGAAAGCTACGTGGCGTGATTAAAAATTATAATCGGTCTTTGCTAAGCTGAGTGTCGTTAAAGGTAGTCAACATCCAAATAAGAGTGAAAAATTGAATAAGTTTAATTTTTTTTTAGCAATTTGAAAAATAGTATTCTATTTTAAAGTTTGTAATTTATTTTATTAAATTATATCTTGTGCTTGATATTTTTGGCTTCCTTTAAAGTAAGTAAATAAACAGAGAACTTTCTTGTAATTTAATTAGATATTAATTTAAATGTGTTTGAGAATCTAAATTATTTATTTGATTTATCAAAGTAAATCTGTTTTGCTGCAAAATATTGTCAAAATAACATCAGAAATAAATTGCTCTGGATTTTAGGGATTTTCGACATTATCTAATTTGCCCGAAGATAAAATTTAAATATTTTAATTGGTGCCGAATTAAAAAGGGGTACATTTTCTCTCTCGATAATTTATATGTAATTTAATAAAAATTAATTTAACAGATTGGCACCTACTCCTCTCACCATCGCAATGAATGGTAAAACATCGAATTTTCCTAACATAGCTTGTACTTTGATCTACCTGTTATTAAAAGCGCCATCGAGAGATCAGTCTATAAGTACAAGCGCCACGGACGGACGTCGTGCCGTCCAAGAACCTCGTACTTTTAAATCGTGCGTGTAGCAAATTAAAATCCGAACTAAAACCTTAATTTAAATATGTAAAAGGAGTCTAAAAAAATATTAGAAATCCTAAATTCTAAGTTAAAATGCATGCATTAAAATTACAAAAAAAAAGGAATGGGAAAAAAAATTAGCTCTGATTGAAAAATATGTTAAAATATGCTAAACTAACTTAAATAAGAATTACGAACATAAGTGATAAAAGGCGTAAATAGAATTTCAAATTATACAGAATTGCATGCAAGGGAAAATAAGAGAAAAAAAAGTTCATTTAAAAATCTTCTATAATGACAAGAATCAACTGCATATTTTGTTTTAGTGATTTCTTATATAAATACAAGCATTAAAATAATAAAAGCATTATAAGGCATTAACATGATAAAAGGTGTACACAGATGGTGATATAAAGAGAGCAACAAAAACACGCGGAAAAAAACTTAACCTTAAAATTCGAAAAAAAACCTAAAAGAAAACAAAGTGAACAAAAATTAGAAGTATAGGTTGGAGCATACATCATCATTTGTCTCTTTTTATCACATTAATGCTCTTATAGAAGATTGATCGCGAGTGAGAAGGTTAGCATCATCATTTGATTATTATGATATTTACAAAATTGCAAGAGAGAACAACAGCAATTTCCCTTCAAAACTTTTCAGCCAATTCTCCGACCAACACAATGGAAGTACTTTCATCGTGGGAGTAACATCGCCGGATAATGTATGTAAGTCGCTCTTTGTCTTTAACAATTTGTTTTTTTCTCTTGAGTGTAAAAATTGCGTCCCGTTTTAATCTCGCGCTTTTCAAATAAGTTCTTATATTTTTACCTTAAAATCCTTTGATTTGGCAATGCTTCAGAAGTATTTGTAAGAAAACTTTAATCAAAACATAACTTCGAATTAGTCTAATAGACACAAAGTGCATTGACTTTTCGTGGTTATTTTTCGATTTCTCTCATGTCGGTTGATTTAAAGAAAAAAGTTAGTACGCTTTAATTTAAAAGAGTTAAAAATATAAATATATATATGTAGATATAGTTAAAAAAAAACCAAAACAAAAATGTAATTCTATAAAATTTAACTACACTGAAATCAAAATTAATCTTAAAAATTTAAACTAAGAAATATATTTTTGAACAATTTCACAAAATTAATAAAATTTTACAAAGCTATGCATGCAAATATTATTTTTACTATTCTAGAAAATATTTTGATGTATCATTACGATATAAATTAATGTATTTTTCTTTTCTTATACCTTTGGGTTTTTTATAATTTTTGTTAATAAATTAATATTTAACATGAAGTGCTAAATACAAGTTTTGTTGTGTTTTCTGGCTTTTGGTCAGTTGAGATGTGATGGTTGTACAATTAGGGATCAGCATTTTATATTACTCAGGTTTTTGCTTTTCATGGTTGGGGGGCTAAGGTGGGATCGATATCACCCATGATCACCACAAAGTATAACTAAAATTGCCTTAAAATATTTTTAGTGTTGATTTCCTCTTTTTTTTATTTCTGGTTTACTTTAAACCTTATCAGTATGTATGCAAAATAAAATAATGTACGTAGCGAACTCTCACATGAACAACCAATTTTTTTTACTTTTCAAAACGTTATATGCTACACTGTGAACATTTTTTATACGCACGTGCTCTTCGATTCGAGGCATCGCAAAAACTAAGATAAGAATAGAGGAGAAAGAAAAAACAATGAAATAAGAATTGATTACACTTCAATCAAATGGTGGTGGACTGCAATAAGCGGACTGCAATCAAATATCCACACTGCGAGAAATATTGAATTGAAAGTGTGCATTTTCTTTTCGATACAGTAATTAATTTTACCAATTTTCGCGTTTGTTTGCAATTTTAGAAAACAACAGAAGTCATACTTGAAATAATTTTTCGATTATTTTTACTATTACTCGATTAATAATCGATTAATCGTATACATAAATAGAAGTGTACATTTTGATGTAGCCACTAAGTGAAAAAACGGGTCGACCGATTTAAGCCATAATTTCAGGATAAGTTGAGTATGGTCCGTAGATGGTTTATTTAAAGTCTGCACGATCAGTACAGTGGTTCCGGAGAAATGGCATTTTAAAATTTTTCCCATATACTCAAATACAAATCGTTCGTGCAGGTTGGTATCCGTTAATTGCATCAAAATTACAACATTAGTTGCAAAGACCCACATCTCAAATAATAAATCAATACAAATTGCCACACCCCCTATTACCGCGCACAAATAAAAATGAGCGTGTTCGAACTACAACTTCGCCCACTTTTCAGAAACGATTACAATTCCCGAGCTGTGCATCGATACTATTCTATTAAAGCCTTTGTGACATGTACGGATGTTCCGCAATCACATGAGAACCACCGAACCGATTTAGACAATAATGGTACAAAACGATTTTTGATTTTAACTAAATCGTGCTAGGCTATGCAAGATTTGCCACGCCTTCTTTTCATGCCCAATATATGCAAAAATTTAAGAATGTTTTATTCGTATAAGACTTAAAATGAGTAATTTTGTTTGTACAGCTACTGTCGGCAACTGTACTCAAAATGGGTTTCCACGCCATCTTTTACCGCCACATATCAATGAAAATATCAGACAGTTTTTGTCGTATAAGACGAAAATTGAATAATTTAGTTCGTATGGTTACTTTCTTCAGCTGTGCTATATTATGGGCATGTTCACGCTATGTTTACGCCCCTTTTCAGGCAATAAGCGTGGAGTGAAGCACAGTGCTCCAAATTTAAACTAAATGAATCTGGAATCTTGCCAGTAGATTTTTTGTGAGTACGAGTATAAGGAAGAACAAATTTGGTGATTAAGTTTGCATAGTTACCGTTGGCAACTGTACTCAAAATTAGTTTCCACGCCCCTTTTGCCGCCCAAAAATGAATAACAATGCTATATTTTAGACAGTTTTGGTCGTATAAGACTAAAATTTAGTAATTCAGTTCGTATGGTTACTTTCGGCAGCTGTACTAAAAATGGGCATGGTCGCACTATGTTTGCGACCCTTTTTTATGGGATGAGCGTGGAGTGAACAAAGTGAACCAGATATTAACTTAATTAATCTGAAAATTTGGCAGTCGATTTGTTTCGAGGATGAGATGTTTAAGGCAGAAAAAGAATTTGCCACACCCCCTTTTACCGCACAAAAATCAATAAAAATGCAGTAAAAATGTTTTGCAACACATCAAAAACTCCTAAACCACTCCTATGACTAGAACGAAAATTTGTATTTAGGGGTTTTCAGATAGGTAAAAAATATTGGCCAATTCAATATTAGAAAATTTCTATTATTTTGACACCAAAAACATTCGCATATCTTGAAAATTGGTAAATTTTTAGTGCAACGACTTTTTCAAAAAATATCATTACCTAAGAGAAAAAAACGACATGAAAATTAAAGTTTTGTATTTCGATGCAAATATCTCCTCTCTTCATAAATATATTTCATTAAAATTTTTTTTGTGTTCAAAAGTTGAATAAAAGTACTTCTTAAAAAAAGTTTGGCCTGTACCGTCAAGATGGTGTATGTATTTTTTTTTTATTTTTTCAAAAAAAGTTCCAAAATATTGATTTTTTACTCAAAAAATGACTCAAAAATTGTTTTTGTTTTAAAAATAAAATCAAGTTAAAATTGCACATCTGACTACCCTTCATATGACATAGCATTTATTTGCAAAAATTCTTCCAGCTAAGCGCAAAAATGATTTTACTGTTTTTGTCATCAAAAAAATAAGGGTACACCCCTTTGATTTTTTGGCGAAATTAATTTTTTCCAAAATGTTGTCATTATATTTTTAAAAAAAACGTTAAGTCTCAAAAATAATTCATGTGAAAAAATTATCCCAATATCTCTTTCCAATCAAAAGTTAGGGCTTTTATGATTAAGTTACTTTTTGATTTATCAAATAGCTTGGACGTTGTAGGTCTCACAGCCACGGAATTAAGTATTTGACCTCAATTTACACATGCAGTTTCACTGGTAATATTTTATGGAATTTTGTACTAAACGCGCCGGGTTTCAGCAAAGGAAAGGTCCAGCTGGACACAATAGGGGGTGGGAGGGGTGGGCGTAAGGGTTGGCGCTTCTGAAAAATCGATTTAATTTCGTCTTTTTTTATATTTCAGAGCAAAACTGGTTACTTATTAGTTCCCTCTCCACTAAACTATAGCTCCGACAGCGACAATTTTCAATTGCGTTTTTTCTCAAAACCATTTTAATAAAAGTCCGTGTTCACAGCCATTAAAAATTACATTACCTATTTATTTCAAACCTGGTAGACACTTACTACATATAAAACTTTTTCCTCTAACAGTAAGTTTCAGATTTTTTTTATGGGGCTTTCCATTTACGAAATGGCGGAATTTTTCGTGAAAAATAGGAGCTGTTACTTCAAAGGAATACCAAAATTTTTAAATTAAATTAATAATATTAATTAATTATTAATAATAATTAAATAAATTTTATTGATTTTTGATTTATATATAAAAATGGATGTATGTATGTGGGTATGTTTGTATATCACGTATAGACTCGAAAACCGCTAAACCGATCGTTATGAAATTTTCAGAGAAGCTGAAGCCACATCTTGAGAGTGCTCCTGTGATGTTTGGTTTCGATTGGACAAGAAGGCTCACAAATTAATAAAAAGGGTATATATCAGACGGTTTTGATCGTAAAAAACTAAAATGCAGTAATTTTGTTCAGATGGTTACTGTCGGCAACCGTACAAAAAATGAGCGTGGGCGAAATATATCTGAGCCCACTTATTCGAAATCATGCCAATTTCGGAATTGTACACGTTTCTATAGTGAAACTTGGTATGTAGGTGCTACAGGTTGCGGTCGATATATAGTATAAATGTTTCCACGCCCACTTCAACTGCTCACAAATCAATAGAACTTCTATATATCAGACGATTCTGACAGTAAAATACTATAATTTTGTAATTTAGTTCTATATTTTTATATCTGCGCCCACTGTTATCGCCCACAAATTCGTAAAATGCTGTATATCAGACGGTTTAAACCGTAGAAGGTACTTTAAAATTTGGTATTTTAGCTTATACGTTTCCACCGATTTTCATGAAACTAGGAAGTTATTAAACACATACCAAGGAGGGTTTTTGCATTGGAAAATAAGGCGTGGCACCTCCAATACAGAACCAGTGTGCAATATCGATAAGCTTTGGAATTAGAGGTCGCACAGCTTCCGAATTCGATATTCGAAAAATTTACACGAGCTGTTTCACTGATTATCGCTGTTGGACAAGGGGGCGTGGAACCTCGCATACAACCCAAATTTGAGAAATTAAATAGCTTTTGAGTTAAAGGTCGCACAGTCACGGAATTCAGTATTCGACCACAATTTACACAAGCAGTTTGACTGATTATATTTGATGGGTGTTTAGAAACGGGCGCGGTGCAGCAACGTGCAGGGTTTCAGCTAGTTAAACACAAAATGACGATACAATTTAGTCATACACTGAACGAAAATAATCGATTAATTTAATCAAATAATTAATCGCTGCCATCCCTTGTAATGCCTATTTTGATGCTATTTTTGGCAATAGATTTGTTTCAGGATGGCTTAGGAAAATTTTTTTGCCACACCCCCTTTAACCGAATTCAAATAAAAAAATGCTACATTTCAGTTAGTTTGGCTCGTATAAGACTAAAACTTGGTAACTTAGTTTGTATGGTTACTGTCGGAAACTGTATTAAAAATGGGTGTCCACGCGCCCTTTTACCGCCCGCAAACCAATAAAAATGCTTTATTTCGAACGGTTTGGATCGTATTAAAAATGAGCATATCTCACTTTATTTACGCCCACTTTTCGGAGAATAACCGTACAGTGAAGCAAAGCGTACCAGGTTTAAGCAAAACTAAGCTGAAATTTTTTTAGTCAATTTGTGTCGAGTACGATATAGTTTAAGGGAAGAAATTTTGCCGCACCCTCTTTAACAACCCATAAATCAACAAAAATGCTACATTTCGCACGGTTTCGATCGTAAAGGGTGTTTTTTATAGAGTGATACAACTTTGAATTGGCATCACTGCTTTATTTGACCACCCATTTAAAGCTGATAGTTGCTTTTTGTTTAGTTTACTTTGACATTTCATTATAAATTGATTTAAACTAGAACAATGCTTGCAAATTGTGGAAATTTTTAATCAAAATAATGGTTCAGTTCGTCAAACTTATCGTGCACTTCGTCCATTTTATGGCGTACATAATCGTCCTTCAGAGCTGCTAATTCGAAGAACAATAGATCGTTTTCGGACCACATTTACTGTTACTGATGATGTGCATCCCATGAGACGCTGAATAGTGCGCACTGAAGAATCTGTAGCCGCTGTACAGAAAAGCATTGAAGATGATCCTAATCAATCAATTCGTCGCCGTTCTCAGCAACTGGGGTTGTGTCCTTTCACATTATGGAAGATTTTACGAAAAGATCTTGGCTTAAAACCTTTCAAGATTCAACTTGTGCAGGAATTAAAGCCAAATGACCATCGTATGCGCCGCCAATTCGGCGAATGGGCTGAAGCACAAATTGATATTGATTTTGAATTTCCATGGAAAATTTTATTTTCCGATGAAGCCCATTTTTGGTTGAATGAGAACGTAAATAAACAGAATTCTCTTATTTGGAGTGAGAAGAATCCACAAGCTTTTGTCGAAACACCATTACATCCACAGAAAATTACTGTTTGGTGCGTTTTATGGGCTGGCGGAGTCATTGGCCCATATGTCTTCAAAAACGATGATGGTCAGAATTTTACTTTCAATGGTGAACGGTATAGGAACATGATTCGAAGTTTTTTCATACCTCAACTAGCTGGCATTAATCTTGCTGATATGTGATTGCAACAGGACGGAGCCTCATGCCACACAGCGGGCGCTACAATTGATTTACTCAAGGAAACTTTTGACGAAAAAATAATTTCACGAAATAGCCCAATTAATTGGCCCCCAGATCGTGTGATTTAACCCCATTGGATTATTTTCTTTGGGGTTATGTTAAGTCACTTGTCTACGTCGATAAACCACAAACAATTGAACACCTGGAAATCAACATTCAAAGTTTGTGAAAATTGGTGTTCCAGATTGCGCCTTGTACGCGCCAGCCGTGGCAGCCACATGGTCGAAATTGTATTTAAAAATTAATATCATAAAATTTGCTATGCAATAAAGTCCGTTTCATTGATATTAAAATATATTACTATGTTTTATTATGATTTAAACTTGTATCACTCTATAAAAAACACCCTTTATTAGACTAGAGTTTGGTAGTTTAGTTCATATGATTACTTTCAGCAACTATACTAAAACTGATGAATATATTTGGCATTTGCGTATATGGCAGTAAAGCTGTCTGTGGAAAGACAACGTCTGCCCGGGAATAATAGTAATGTATAAAATAAATAAGCACAGGGTACAAGCTATTGCTCCTGTTGGAAGTGAAGTTTGGAGGCATTTTTCCAAAGACTTAACATATCTTTTAGGCAAACTTAGCTTCTTTCTCAATGTTCCGGTCCTCGAGTTGAAACGTAATGTGGCTGAAGCTTGGGAAGAGATGAAATCCTTGTACCTTAAAATATGTATATTGGGGCGGAGCGATTATATATGAGACCAAAGTACCCTTGTATCAAACTAGCTGAGGGGGGATCGATAGATATGGTATCATACATTAACGATACAAAATTTTCAAAGGATAAGACTTCATCTTCCTGCTCCGGTTTTGAGCTAAAAACATGATTTAAAAAATTCTAATGAATGCAATTGATAAAGATTGGAAGGACGATTATTAATATAAACTTTCATAGCGATATGATCAAATTCTACAGCTGCAGAAAATAACACAAAAATAAGATTTCCAATAATTATTTGCATTGCAATAAAAATTAGCAGAATGAATAAATATAAACTAGAAAATCTTCCATACAAAGTTTGGTCTCGATATGAGGTATTTATTGAGTCAAAACCTATTACTATTGATAGTACCCAGTAGTTCCAGTCTTGAAGAAGTAAAGTAAAGTAAAGTAAAATTTATTGAGACTTCAATCATTTTTTCACAATTCAATTTTAACACATTAACATAAAGATAACTTAGAACTATATTTGTACTATTCTAATTACATGAACAAGCTGAATGCAACGAGCTTACACAGAAAAAAGAGAAAAGGACAGAATTAGTCACATACATGCAAAATATAAAACAATGCTCGCTCCCGGCATTTTGGCTTCGCAGTGAGAGAGTTTCTCATATAAACTTACAATCTAAACAAACACCTAAACACTTAAACAAAAAAAAAACAAAATGTATCCAATACATAACATTATATTGGAAGAAAGTAAGAATAGATAAATAAACATTAGATGTTAGATATAAAAGAAAATAACATTAAGATATTTTTAATTAAATATGTATGTTAATTTATTTATAGATATATACTTATAAGAATGTTAGAATAAAAAAACTATTCCAAAATGTCCTTAAATATCAAGGTGTTAAAACAAATTAAAATTTTTGTCAGTATTGTAGTCGATTGCAGTTGATTTATAAACGCTGATTCCAGAATTTTTTTATCTCTGTTCCATCTTAAAATATGATGTGTCACTCGATTGTAATTTCGATTGTAATGATGCCAATCGAAAGATATCGGGGCTTTATGAAAATAAATATTGAGAAGACCAAACAAACTGCAAGAAACTACGAAATTATATATCGACATAAATGGCGTCGGGCATGCACTACAGTCCACGAAAAGACGATAAAAAACTAATTGAGGACCTTTTTGTATTTTTTGAGTGCAACTCAAATGTAAGTTTATTTTATAATGTTGCTTTAATAATAAACTAAAAGAATTTTTTAGGAAAAATCATTGGTTTTTGTGCTATAAAAAAAAAAAATTGTTTTCTGGGACAAACCTTAGTGTTAAATTTATGAAATTGTTAAAGCTAAGTGATACTTAAATAAAATGTTCATTTTCTAACAAATAATTCTACCATTTTCTGCATGTAAACATTTCTATCCTTCCAAAAAAAAAGCTCAAATTCAACAAATTGGCAGTTGAAATTGTATGTAGAGACGCACAAAAAAAAAGAAACCCAAGCAACCCAAGTAAAAACAGCTTTTCAAAATTGTAAGCTTTACAATTTTCAATTTTCAAACTTAGTATCTAATATTAACTCAACACTTGCGCGGTAATATTCTTTTTTGTTTAACTACTTTTCATACTTTTTAACCTTTTTCTTACTAAGAGTTTGGCATATTTTAATTCAATATTTGAATTATGGCACAAGTGGTTGGCAACGCCGACCGCTGCACTTAAAGGCATTCAGCTAAAAGTTTTTTCATACTTTTACTTTTTATTCTATTTTATTTGCTTAGTAGAACGTGATATATATTTGCTACGCTAAACTTAAGGTATTGCCAACTCTTTCTCCAGCCCTTCTCCACAACTCGGTTGCCCCACCACCACCTTAGCCGTTAATGCACAGGAAACACAATTTAGAACTTGAAAGAAATTTTACGCTTTACTCTGTGCTGGCAATGTGAAAAGTAAAGGATCTTTATAAACTAATTTTACTTGGCAGCACTAGATTGGATTGGATAGGGAACGGCTGAAGCTGAATGAGTGGAGATGAGCTTGAAGCAAAGTTTAGTCAGCTACATTGGGAGTTAGGAACTATTTAAGTAACTATTTTTAATAAACAAAGCCTTAAAGCCACCAGAGAAAAAAAAGTAGTAAAAATAACAGATTTCTAAATGAAAGCATTCAGTGAAGAATAAAAATAAGTAAAATGTTTAAAATGAATATTTTGCACAGCAGCGGTGTTCAGGCGCCAACACAAAAAGCCTTAAGTAGGTGGTGGAGGCTTTCTGTCTGTCTATATAACTTTAGCTGTTGGTCAGATGCTGATGTTGCCAGGTTCGAAAACAGCATAAAGATTGCAAATTTTATTATGTGAGCTACTTAAGAAGAGGCAACAGAATAGCTAGCAGTTAGCAGTTGATAATTATGATGGTGAAGATAATAATGAACAAGCAGAGCAAAGCCAAACAGAAACAGAAATAAAATTAATTGAATAGTACAACTATGTAAATAAAAGAAAATGTTGAGGACTGGCTTAGATATTGAGATGCCTTGTATAGGGTTAAGGTGGTATTCCACCCAGCAATGGTCTAAAATAGTGGTCTAGGCGGTGGTCTAGAATACAAAAATTTCCCCAGGTTTACTTACTGCTGCTTCTAAAGCTTATTTATAAGTTGTGGAAAGTGTTGCAGGCTAATTTTTTAATTGGCTTAAGTTCTTTTGATCTACAGAAGTAGAATAAAATTCCATGCGGTTACCATGGCATAAGGCATTGCTTATTATGTTAATCCAGAAAGGCGCATAAAAGTTAAAAGTAGCTAGCAACTTGAAAATAAATACTAAGTATTGTCTTTCCACCCTAGAAATCAGAATATTATTCACAAGTAATTCAAATTTTAAGAAAGATTTAAGTTGACTTATTAAAACTTTTGTGCGAACTTTTGAGAGCTACAGTTATTTAAATTTACAGCAGCGAAAGAAATAAGTTGGTTGGAGATGGAATTTTGATCACTGTTATATTTTTTTTTTCAAACAAAGGCCAGATTTCAATCAGAGATTTTCAAAGGGTTAGCAGACCTGAGGCTATGAAGATTTATTGGTGTTGGTTCGAATTTATAGCAATATACACATTAAAAGTACAAAAGGTAAAAAAACGCGATGTCTAGCAATGATGGTGTTTAGCAAAAATGGTTTATAAAACACTCAAGTAAGTTAAATCGAATGGTTAAATAAATAAGCCACACAGTCCTAGGCCTTGTAAAACCACCTTTTATACTGATAGACTCATAGTTCGCAAAAGTAAGGCGGATCCTTTCAAGTCAGCGAAGCAAATTATGAAAAAATTTCATGGTTCGCTTAGCGTTTGCAAAAACCCATGTGAATAAAGAAGCCCACTTTTGGAAGAACGTGCTCTGCACAAACGAATCATAATTTAATATTATTGGATCATATAGAAAAACATTTGTTCGGGGCCCCAAGTCCCAATATCTCAATAATTGACAACAATATGTATTAAGATATATGTACTAAGGAACCAAATGGAACCATTAGCATTTGAAAACATACCGCTTGGGGGTTTTTCATTCATTATAATGACCCAAAACATACAGCAAAGGTTGTGGAGAATTGGCTAAAATTGAAAAAAGAAATATATTGGATTGGTCAGCCAAAAGTCCAGACCTCAATCCGATAGATAAATTATGGAATTATGTGAAGGTCAGCTTAAGCAATTAACATTTTAAAATTGTTTTCCTCGCTAATTTTTATTTTAATTTATGTGAAACAGCCGTATGTATTTTTGTGCTATATTTGTGTCCATGGCTGAATTTATTTATTAAGCAAAAAAATATGTATAAGGGAATTATATAAACCCAGTTAGTATATTCATGCAAACACGAATGATGTTTTGTCAATTTCCATTTTCCACGGCGATGTCATAGAAGAGCATTTGTACAGTGAGCCTGAACAATACTGTTTGCATGGGGAATTAGAAGTACTCTATGCATATTTTGTCATTAATACTGTAATAATAGAGTTGCTGTTGTCATTAATTAATACTCACTCCAGCAATTCTTTCCTCATCTCATTTATTATTGTTTTTAAAATTGCACTTTGCTATAATAGTTATTACAAGTGTTTTGAAAAATAACTTGCCCAACATAAACTGGAATTCTTTTCTAAATATAAATTTAAAAAATTTCAGAAAAAACAGAACATATGTGATTTAGGACGCTATCCCTCAATTGAATACAGTAACCAACGGTTATGCAAACAATCCTATAATATCTACATAACAAAAGTGAAATTAAACAAAAAATCGGATCTAAATTCTTTCAAGAACTTTGTTTAAACAAAACGTAAAATTGATTCTTTTCCTTCTTTTATGAAATTATTTCTGTTGAGTTCGATAATGATAATAGAACTTGTAATATTTTCGCTGACTCTTTCAAGACGACATAGTTATTTATTATCATCCCATGAATATTTGAGTTATCCCTTTGATATTCAATCTGGGAATTTTTATTTCACAAAAATTGATACAAACACAGTCTTAACATAAAAAGAGGTACTGATAACATACCTTTATGTATATTAAAATACTGCTGTGAAGAATTAGCAACTCCAATCTCTTGACTTTTTCTAATAGTAGGAGCAATTTTCTAGTTTTGTTTTGCAGAACATGTAAACTCAGTTTTTGTGATGGGCATAACTTAAGAATGGTTAAACTTACAAATCTGAAATTTTGGGAGTAGAAGGGTTTGTTATGGTACTTTCGTTTGGCATTTAAAAGTGAATTTCGGATTTCGTGTTGGTTTCACTTTTCTGGCAGCTATTGGTCGATTTACTTCTTCATTAAATACCTCCTATTTTCCTACAGCTTGGAAATATTCATTTATTATTCTGTTGCATAAATCTGGAAATAGGTATTTAATTGATAACTACCGTGACATCGCAAAATTAAGCGCTTTGTCTAAAACTTTTGAGGCAATTGTTACATCGCAACTATCACATAGTGTTACATTTTTTTCTCCTTTCCACGTTGAATTTTTTTCTAGTTTTTTCGAATTTACATCAAAAACTATAGAGAATTTTGGGAAAGGTATGCATACTGATGCTATTTACAAGAATATCAGCAAAGATTTTGACGTTGTAAGTAAATCGTAAAAAAGAAAAAAGGGTGCTTGTGTATGTGGAGTCGTACAAATCTCAAGCATGGATGTTATTATTCTTCTTTGTAAAAATATGTCACATTTGTTGGCCCAAAAGGGTACCAAGGAGTGCTCCAATGCAGTTTGCAGGTTCTGAGGAGTTTTTAAATTTGTCTTGTCTTCAATTTTGTTGTTAATTATTTGCCAAAATTCGGAACAGTTTAAAAGATATGGTCAAAAAATGGGAAAAAAAGGTGGGCACTTTTTAGCTTTTTGCGATTTTGGGGCTTCGATGCAGATTTTTCTGATCAATATCTTCTACACTTTTTTTTCGTAGTCTATAGCTAAAACTTTGTTGAAGACAAGAACAGAAAACTCCAAACGGCTTACGAGATAAAGCTGTCAGAAAAAGTAAATTTTCTTTGAAAAATCAAGTTTGAGCCAATATATTCTTAATACAATAAAACCTGATCGGTAGTCAATCAAGCAAAATCTAGACATGGTTTTGCTATTAACGTCCAGCAGCTTAAGGAACAGCAGTCAAATAGTTGTTTGAATTTTGCGTGTGGCACTGTGTTATTAAAATTTTACATGGATATGTCAACAGTTCAGATTTATTGAGTAAAATACGCTTTAATATTCTTCTTCGTTCTAGAAGATCTTTTAAGTTGCTCCACATGGACTTTTTAAGAACTAATTACTTGAAAAGGAACCACTTAGAAGCGAATGCGGTGACTTTAATTTTGTCTCTGATGCTATTTCCTTAAGTGAATCCTTGGACTCAAGCAATCTTAAAAGAAAAGATTACCTGTAGCACCGTCACTGATTATGATAGCGTTCTTTCAGAAATTTATCTGATGTACCTAGCGTTGTATGTAAACACATTAATACAGTTATCTATATGCAAAGCTGGGTAGAAAAGTACTCATTACAATAAAATTCCAATTCCTTAAAATTGGTTATTGGTAACTGGACCTCTTAATTCCTCGGGAATGTAACTGGAAAATGTGGTCAACTCCATTAGAGAAATTATAATTGGTAATGGAACACCTTAATTCCTCGGAATGGAATTAGAAAAAATTCCATTACAGGAATTGTGTTGTTTATTCAACACCTCAATTCCTTGGACTGGAATTAAAAAAATTTGTCGATTCCATTACAGGAATTGTAATTGGTAATTGAATACTTCAAATGCTCAGGAATATAATTGGAAAACAATTTTTAATTCTATTACAGGAATTGTAATTGGAAGTTAAAATTTCAATTATTTTTTATATTGATTCAATACTACTTCATTATGGTAGGCTTATGAAATATTATCAAATAAATTCTTTTCAATTCTATATTACCAACTTACAATTCCTGTAATCGAATTGAGAAGTTTTTCCAATTACATTCCTGAGAAATTGAGTTGTCCAATAACCAATTCCTAATTACATATAATTGAAATCGAGGTGGAATTAATTTCAAAAGAAATCATTACCTAAACCTAAGCCCCAAATGGACCAATTCTGGTATATCTACATCTTTATAATCTGAATGGACCTAAACTTGTGTATCTTTAATGGTCGCATATCTTCATGTGAATGTGACTACCTGTGTCAGCTGTACCGTAGTAGCTTTGGATTTATTTCATAAAACACCACGCTAAAACAATTTGTAAATATATTAATATGAGTGGGTCTGCGTTCGCAACTGTTTTTTTTTATTATTAAAAGAAATTGGTGTGGTGAAGTTTACCTATTTTGTCCAGAAACCACCCTTTTAAGCCAGGATATCATCGGCTAATGGAAGATATATTTGTATCTTAATATATATATTGAATTTCAACATGTTCTTATGTTATAATTTTTATAATTTTTAATTGCTATAGCCTATTAAGGCTTAAATAACAAAATAAAAAATATAAATTAAACTAAATAACTAAAAGTTAATTTATATATTTTAACAAATTTTTCACGACCACACTTTTTATAGTTTTAACGCATAGTGGGAGCATATCTGTTTTAAGCAAGACTATGCATACAGTCTTCATGCGCTAGCACAGATCTGTATCTTTGCTTATGCATATATTTGTATTCATGATTATTTGTACAAACTACATGTATACTCAGTGGTGGATTAACCCTAGGGAGCGAGTGGGCTCGAGCCCACAGCGGCACATTTTTAAGGGGCGGCAAAATTTGACAAAAACAATAAAACATTTTGTTTTTTTTTTTGCTAAGAATATAAAAACGTAATTTAAAAAAGCTAATGGGCCAATAAAAATTTTGAGTGGAGATTTTTTCACAATTTTTGATAAAATAAGCAAGGAACTGACTAAACAAGTTTCCAAATTTTAACAAATTTACGAAAATTATGAAGTTTTGGAATGTTTCAGTAAAATAATTGCACCCAAGAATGCACTTAATACTGCTATGATAACCTAATTAGAAGTCGCTTAAAAGTTAACCATGAGTCTTTCAGACGTGGCATTGTTTTCGTGGCTTAATGTTATGTTAATAGCAATTAAACTATTTTTTTTGTGCTTACATGACTTTATTACAAATTCCTTTGCTACTCAAACACATTTTATTATAATTTTTTTTTTTTAAAAATGAGAATTAGAACTTACAGTGAACGCATTTCACGCGAAGGAGACCAAACAATTTAGAAAGCATACGTTTCGTAGACTTAGGTTATCAAAGCAGGGTAAAAAAATGAAAAAATGTTACCCTTTATATTTAGAAGACTACTGTCTATCAGAATGCATTAATTTTCAAGAATATATAAAAGAAAAATACAGTGAACCTGAATCACCATTCATAAAAGAATTGTCACAATGCTTATGTGAAAACAGCAATCACAATCAAGAAAAAATAATAATTAAGATGGCAAATATATTTCAAAATAACTAAGTTGAAATTTAAATTTTTCCCAAATTTAAATAATGACATAATTTGGGACTGTGCTTCTGCAAAATCCCGACGTAAAATTCATTAAATGAAATGCGTTGTAAATCAAAAGTAAGTTAAAGAATTACCAACATTTTCAGCATAAGTAGATAAACTATGTTTAACATTTGCACTAAATATTTTCAGATCCTGAAAAAAATATAATTTGAAAAAAAATTTTAAATATATAAACTGATGTCTTTGGAAGCAAAAATTCAAAATATTTAGGTATAAAATATTAGTTACTAATTACACTGTAGGGACGTGAAAAAGACACACGAAAATGCCGAAACACGTGAACTTATTTTTTAGTCGTAGAATTTAGTGACATACTCAGTTTTCCCTATCAGCTCAAAATCTCGAGATATTTGTGATTGATATTTATTCTCTTTTAGACACATTTTTATCTATATTTTCCTTATTTTAAGAGACCAAAAATTTTGACCACCTCCGATTTTGCTTAAATTTTCAGAATTTCATTTACTTATGAATAAAAACACTAACATGAGTTAAAAAATTTTAAGATCTTTTTTAAAGTTTTTACGTTCAACATTCAAATTTGGTAAAAATGGAAGAAAAAGTGAAATTGCTTAACTTTTGAAAAATCATAGATTCAACAAAGCTTAGTCGGTTTTCACGTTGGAGGTATTTTAAAAAAGACAATAAAAAGTTATTGTTAAAAAACTATAATTTTTTTAATAATGCCAAATGAAGGTCAAATATCAAAAATCTAAATATCTCAAGATTTTGATCTGATTTGGAAAAACTCAGTATGCCAACAAATTCTACGACCGAAAATTAAGGTAATGTGTCTTAGAGTTTTTTGTGTCTTTTCAAAAGTTTAACATTTAACCACAGTGTTATTTATAAAAGATTTGTATTTTTCAAACACACTAATATTTGATTTAAATGTTTTATATCTGAAGGCATTTTGATTTGATTTTAGCCGATAAAATTTTTAAAAATATTGTCACAATATGTACCTAATTTTGATGGTGGGGTTGTGTAATTATTAATGTTATTAATTTTTTTTTAGGTGCGGCATTTAAGTCTAGCCCATAGCGGCAAATTTGGTTAATCCGGCCCTGTGTATACTGTATGCATACAAAATCGACTAACCCAAAATTAATAGGAATTTATTTATTTATTTTATTTAATTAATTAACATTTATACAATAAGAATTAGTCTTTAATAGTATATCAATAGAGGTAAATCACATTTATGTACTTATTATTTATTTAATAATTAACATTAGTCTAATTACTATGTGAATTTTTAATATAAAAAGAAATTAAGATTTAGCATGTAGATTAAATTAAATTAAACTGAATATTAAAATTTGAATTATTGAAGAAATTTTCTTTTTTAAAGAAATAATTAAAGTGGAACGAAGAAAAATTAAAAACAAAGTAAAATAAGAAGAAAACGTTTAAAAGATATGCCAATAAGGAAAATAGCGAAAGAATAAATTTAAAGATTCAATTATCCATCAACAGAGCTAAAGTAATTATTACCTGCTTGTTCAAAGCTGCTTCTAAAAGTTAATATTTTAAAATAGTTTGGTAATGAATTACAAAGTCTAATGGTGCTTATGAAGAAAAATCTACTGCTGTTGAGGTAGTTGTGTCTAGATACAATAATGTTGGTAGACCGAACTGATTGAAAAAACTGTAATTTCTCATAAAGATACCCTGGGCATTGTGCATTAATAAGACTGTGTAAAAAGATGATATTACGCATATTCAAGTATTAAACCCAACCACATTCAAGAATTTCTTTACTTTTCAACGAAATATGGTCAGAACGTTGGATTTTAGCTGGAGCTTATGCTGTGATTGGGAATCAAGCTGATTATAGAAAACATCTGAAAAAGTAATATGTGGCATTATCAGTTGTACTACAAGCCTACGAAAAGTATCAAATAAAAAGTACGCAAAGTATCGTAGATTTTACTTATAATGTAATTAATATAGTCAGTACAAGTTAATCTAGAGTTAATTATGAAACCAAGGTTTTTCACTTTTTTCACAACGTCCAATTTATCAGTTCCTATTGACAAAGGTGGAATATCCACAAAGCATGAATCATTCCTTGCAATTGGTTGCACTTAAGATTTTAAAGGATTGATTTAAAGTAAGTTGGTGATTGCCCACTTGTTAAGCAATGTCAGATCATAATTCAATCTAAAAGTTAAGTCTTCTTAAAGACCAGTTGGTCGAGAGAGGTATAGCTGAATGTAGTCAGCTTAAGCATGAACTGTTGAATACTTACAAACAGAGAAGACCTCATTTAAAAAAAATAGAGAAAAGTAAGGGACCCAAAATAGACCCTTCGGGCACACCGGCAGAAACAGAGCAAAGGAACGAAAAATTATTACCAACTTTAATCCGTTGCATTCTTTTATCTAGGTAATTGGATACTAGTTTAATTGGATACTGCCCTGTTACTAAAATAAAAATAATGTTTAAGCTTATAACAAAGCAGATTGTGATTGACAGAGTCAAAAGCTTTGGAGAAATTTATAAGGCAAAGAAGAGTTATACGATTCTTGTCATAGGCTATTCTAATGTCATACATTATTTTTATTACTACTGTCGAACAACTGTGACCAGAGCGAAAGCCAGACTGCAATGGGGATCACATTTAGGTACTCAGAAATCTGATCAGACATTATTTTTTCAAAAAACTTACTAAGAGCAGGGAGTATTCTTATAGGTCTGAAGTCTTTGGGATCAGAGACAGAAGTAGATTTAGCCACAGGCATGACCGTGGCAATTTTCCATAATTATGGGAAACGGGAGCAAGTAATACAATGATTGATAATATGAGTGAGGGGCGCTAAGATAAAGTAAATAACTAATTTAATAATATTTGATTAGCATTTCATCAATCCCTACTGTAGGGGTTGTCTAAAGTCGACCGTACGGGCATTTTGCTCATACGGGCGTTCTGCCTGCCCGCCGCAAGCAGCACGGGCGACAGCATATGCTGCATGAATTCGATTGTAAAAGGAACGAGAGGACATGTGCGAAGAGAATGAGATAGAGCGTAAGAAAAAGCGCCATTTATATCGTGATCAGTGTTGCCAGAAAAATGTTGAGCCTGTAGCGAAAATTGCTAACAAAAGTAGCTAAAAAGAGTTAAACATTTTTTAAAGCTAAAAAAGAAAATGGTTTAAAAAAACACAACTGCTATATTTAATCAGTTTATCAGATTAATCAGTTTATCAATCATATCGATTGTTTTGTAAATGCAATGTATTGGTGCATAAAAAATTATTAAAATCTTTTTTTAATCAATTTTATATACACAAAATTAAAGAAAATTGATAAAATTGTATGTATATTAAATTGAATGAAGGTATTTATAATAATTTTTTTTTATTTTCGAATACAGTTTAATATTGCCCTTTATTAACAAAACAAAGTAATAGCTAAAGATAACTACGCTCTAAAAAAAAAAAATAAACTGACTCTAGCTATAAAATTAGCTAGAAAGTTTGCATAACTGGTACGTTAACAATAATCTTTTTCTGAATATTAATAAATGTCATGTAATATCTTATACTAAAAACATACACAATATTACATTTCAATACTGCATAAATAATAATTGTCTCAACCGAAATGATGAAACAAAGGATTTGGGTGTTTTTTTTTATTCCAAATTAAAATTTAATGCCCATGTAGATTTTATAACTTCAAAGGCGTATTCCATGATAGGTTTTATCAAAAGAAATACATCAGACTTTAGCAACCATAGGTCTCTTAAAGCTTTGTTCGTATCTCTGGTCCGTAGTAGACTTGATTACTGTTCGATAGTTTGGAAACAGAGTTACAATGTGAGTACTCAACGTATTGAGAGAATAAAAGGATTGTTTACCAAATACATACAGTATCGGACAAATCTAAAGCACGGAATATTGCTTACTACTATGTAGTTCAAAAAAATTGGAAAACTTGGTTGGATTTAATTTTTTATTATTATTTTATAATGATTATACACTAAGTTTACTAAAAAAAAACAAAACATAATAATATTCTTTATTTTAAACAAAAAGTATCATATTTAATTGAAAATATTCGTTATCCTTACGCGACAAAACTAAAGCACAGGTTCAATATATTAAAAAAAAATTTTATTTATCTAATACTTGGTTGCGTAACCCTTATTTTTCATAACTGTTGCACATCTGCATGGCATGGACTCAATAAGATTGGACAAGACATTCCCAGAAATGCCTTTCCATGTGATTTCTGCTTGACGGAAAAGCTCGTCCTTATTTTCGCAAGTTTCGCGTAATATTATATGATCTACAATTTCCCATAGATTTTCTATGGGATTGAGATCTGGCGATTGGGCTGGCCACTTTAAAACATCGATCTTATTATTAACAAACCACTCTTTCACACATTTTGCAGTGTGTTTGGGGTCGTTATCCTGCTGAAATATCCACTTTAGTGCCATTTCCTCCTCTGCATGTGGTAGCATAACCTCTTGCAAAATATCTTTATACATAAAACGATCCATTATACCGTTTATCTTATGGATTGGTCCGATTCCATGACCCGAAAAACATCCCCAGACCATTACATTCCCTCCCCCGTGCTTTACTGTGCCTTTAGTATAGCGTGGGTCGAGGCGTTTTCCTCTTGGTCTACGCACTAGCTTGAATCCATCAGAATCCTTTAAATTGAATTTTGATTCGTCAGAAAAAAGCACAGTTTTCCATAGAGAACTAGTCCAGTTAAGATGTTCCTTTGCAAACTCAAGCTTGGCCTTTACATTTTTATGGGAAATAAAAGGTTTTTTGCGCTTCTGTATGTTGCTAAGCCACCATCCACAGCTCGTCTTTGGATGGATCTGGGCGTTATGTATAATTCCAATTGATTTGCAATAGACCTTGCTGATACAAAAGGATCCTTTTTAATAATCCGAATAATTGCCTGGTCTTCGCGTTTGGTGGTTTTTCGCGGTTGACCACCTCCATGTATGGTAGTCAACGAACCCGAAGAGCTGAATCGGCTTATAATCCGGGAAATTACGCTATGGTGAATGCCAACTTTCTTAGAAATGCATGTCACTGATCCACCATTATTAAAATCACTAATTATTTTTTCTCTGATTTGAGTTGAATACTTATTGCGAGCCATTTTGTTTGATAAATTTTAAAAAGATGCACGGCTACTTTGAATGATCAAATATGACTGATATCCACGTGTCAAATTTTTCTAAACACTCAATGTTCTACACAAGATGTTCTCCAAATAACGGTTTTCTTATTTAACGGCACTTGTTGTTGGTAGTTTCTAATAATCAAATAAAACAGCAAGCATCAAAGATTATGTGCTTTAGTTTTTTCGCTGGCATTTCTTGGCTTTTTGCATAACTTTGTAAAAAAACATGGTAAAATTAAAAACAAAAGCATTTTAATTATAATTTTTGTATATTTAGTATGTTTTCCACATAAAATAAAGAATACAAATTAAATAAGTGTTTTTATTTAAACTTTATTGTATAATTTGGGAACAAGCAGAAGTCCGTGCTATAGTTTTGTCCGATACTGTATTTTCAAAAATGCACTGGTCAGGTGATATTCCATCATACATAGCTAGGCGTAAGCTACTAGGATTACAATCACTAGAAGATAGAAGTTCGTTTTTTTCTTTAAGGTTTGTATATAATTTATTAAGTGGCAAAATATTCTGTTATGAACTCTCTGACCTTCTGAACTTTATGAGCCTCCAAGAAATCTGAGAACAAATCGTTTATTCATAGAATCGACGCTCGCGAGGATTATGCATTCAACGAGCCAGTCGCAAGATGTTTAAGGTTATGCAATAATATTTCACCCATATTGATTTTTAACGTAGATGAAAATCGTTTTAGACTTAATCTTTTCATCTTATTTAATTAAATTCTATGTATAATGAAATTTTATAATAGTCTGTAAGATATATATCAGTAGACCGAATGAATAAATAAAATAAAAAAATAGCTGAGCTGGCAGCACTGATGGTGAGTGTGAGAGTCTGCTTAACGAAAGTCATAATTGAGTTCATTAATGTATTCAGGGTTACCACGTTTTTATTATTAAATACTTTATAAATTTAAGCTAAATATCTTATAAAAGTTTTAAAAATATATTACAACGGAGAGTTAGTGTGTAAAATTAAATTGAATTTAATAATTTAGTGGTCTTAAAATTGATTTCTTAACTACTCTAACATTCTTAATTTACTTCAAGTAAGACCACGATTACACAATCAATTTTTTTCGGCAAGAAAAGTTAGAAGCTCACCTTTAGATTGTAGATAGTATATACACTCTAAAAAGTTTTTGTTGAAATTTATTACAATATTTGTAGGCAATAGTTTTGTGGATATTGCTGTAGTAAATTTACACACCCTTATTTAATTCCACATAAGCTATTTGCTATTGACTTGTAGTGAAATTCAAAAAATTGTGTTTAAGTTTGAGTTAAATATGTAGCCATATTAAAGAAAAAATATTGATATTTCAACAAAATTACGCATCAATTGCTATCATTTATGTAGTACCATTGCAAAATTACTACTCTCAGGTTGGTAAAATTCAACAACTTGAATTTATTTTTATTACAATTGATGTACTAATTGAATTTTCTATTGATATTCTAGCAAATGCAACATTCTTATTTTTGACATTCTTGGTTTATAGCACAATTTAAAATATCTTGAATTTTCACACTTTTGACGGTACGTGCAAAACACCAAAATGAGGATTAGATACTTCCATAAAGAAATTACTGCCGATGAGTATCCAAAAAAGAAAAACTAATCAACACAGACATTTTTTATAGATTTTTATTTAATTATTAACATATTGCTCACATATACACATTGTGTTGTGTTGTACAACATAAGATGCTGCAACATAATAAAAATTTTACTAAAAAATGAATTATTACTACACTTTCTCAATTGAAAATTATAAAACTCTTACATAATGATCTGAACACGTTGACAAGCAGAGTCGATTGAACATCTGTTTAAAATATTGTAAATGTTGAATATTTAACATATAATTCCTTAGTTCAATTTATGTAGTAATATAAGGCTTTGCAGTTGATATTGCAGCAAAATTCATCATTTATCGCTTAATTTTGCTAAGAATAGTGTTTATTGGTAAAAACTCGAAGATCAATTTAAGATCTATAGTAAAATTACACATCAGTTGGAATTTATACAAAAAATTACTATAATAATTATAGTAAATTTACATTTATTTTATAGAGTGTATAAATATATGGAAATTAATTTTGAAAACGCGTCTTTAAAAATTGTATTGTTTGTTTTTAATTTAAATAAAACAACATATTTGTATTGCTTTCTTATATGATAATTTAAATAATTCTAATATGAGCTACTCAGTGCAATAGTGGCCCAATGCACAAAATATAAATCAAGTATGCAAAATTGTTTCGCTTTCTTTTCGTACATTTAATTACACTAGTCAACACAATAATAATTTATTTGTGGCTTGAGTCACGTTTGCACTGAGAAACTCTTTTAAGAGTACTCAAAATCGAAGCCAAAACTGAGCTTACAAAGTCAGTAACAATTTTTTTAATATTTCGTTCAAATCCGCGTGTGGAGTCAAGACGCATTATTCATTCCATATCAGAAAGTTGACTTATCAAACGGGATATAAACTTATCAAACGCATTTTTTTCTTTTTTAGAGCTTCTAATGCTGCTATTATATTGCAATAATACCTGCTGAAAACAAGCGTATATTATAATTTTTTTTAACATTTCAGGGAGCCTTAGCTTCTGCTGGTTTTTTAATGCAGTTACTTCCTCAGCATATTTTAAAATGTTAAAATTTTGAGATTTAAATAGCGTTTCGAGGCTAGGAAAAAAAAATCAAAATTATATTCTCCAAGCTAGCGATTCCAAAAAACTAATTTTTGACTGAACTGACATTGAATTGTTCATTTTATAAATGAAATTTTTTTCACATTTAGGTGAAGTGTAAAGAAGAAGTTTTCTACAATTTTAAATAGTCATATTATAAATAACAGTATAATATTATGTTTGATAGAAGTAGTATTTATATATTGAATTAAAATTATATCGTTTTTATTCTCAAAAAATAGTAGTATGGTAACCCTAGTATGAGCATCTGCATTGCAAAAATTATAATTGCTTTTATTGCGCTCAGAGCCGCCCACAATTAATGTTGCATTTTCAGTGATATGAAAAACCGGGCATTTTATTACATTAATCGTAAATAATTTGCAATAATTCCAGTTACAGTATCGCGTATGCATTTTGTCATAAAAAACAAAAAACTTTAGTAATCTTTTGACGTTCAAAACTTTGAGGAAAAGATTTTTGTTTTTTGTCATTTTAAGCTAAGATTAAAGACAAAAAATGCTTGATATTCTAAAATGTGTTTCTAATGGTACCTGCGAAAAAAGCTATAAGCTTTGGTCAATATTCGCCACACAAATGATTTTTTGGCATATAAAGGGTGATTTTTTTGAGGTTATGATTTTCATGCATTAGTATTTGACAGATCACGTGGGATTTCAGACATGGTGTCAAAGAGAAAGATGCTCAGTATGCTTTGACATTTCATCATGAATAGACTTACTAACGAGCAACGCTTGCAAATCATTGAATTTTATTACCAAAATCAGTGTTCGGTTCGAAATGTGTTTCGCGCTTTACGTCCGATTTATGGTCTACATAATCGACCAAGTGAGCAAACAATTAATGCGATTGTGACCAAGTTTCGCACTCAGTTTACTTTATTGGACATTAAACCAACCACACGAATGCGTACAGTGCGTACAGAAGAGAATATTGCGTCTGTTTCTGAGAGTGTTGCTGAAGACCGTGAAATGTCGATTCGTCGCCGTTCGCAGCAATTGGGTTTGTGTTATTCGACCACATGGAAGGTTTTACGCAAAGATCTTGGTGTAAAACCGTATAAAATACAGCTCGTGCAAGAACTGAAGCCGAACGATCTGCCACAACGTCGAATTTTCAGTGAATGGGCCCTAGAAAAGTTGGCAGAAAATCCGCTTTTTTATCGACAAATTTTGTTCAGCGATGAGGCTCATTTCTGTTTGAATGGCTACGTAAATAAGCAAAATTGCCGCATTTGGAGTGAAGAGCAACCAGAAGCCGTTCAAGAACTGGCCATGCATCCCGAAAAATGCACTGTTTGGTGTGGTTTGTACGCTGGTGGAATCATTGGACCGTATTTTTTCAAAGATGCTGTTGGACGCAACGTTACGGTGAATGGCGATCGCTATCGTTCGATGCTAACAAACTTTTTGTTGCCAAAAATGGAAGAACTGAACTTGGTTGACATGTGGTTTCAACAAGATGGCGCTACATGCCACACAGCTCGCGATTCTATGGCCATTTTGAGGGAAAACTTCGGAGAACAATTAATCTCAAGAAATGGACCGGTAAGTTGGCCACCAAGATCATGCGATTTGACGCCTTTAGACTATTTTTTGTTGGGCTACGTCAAGTCTAAAGTCTACAGAAATAAGCCAGCAACTATTCCAGCTTTGGAAGACAACATTTCCGAAGAAATTCGGGCTATTCCGGCCGAAATGCTCGAAAAAGTTGCCCAAAATTGGACTTTCCGAATGGACCACCTAAGACGCAGCCGCGGTCAACATTTAAATGAAATTATCTTCAAAAAGTAAATGTCATGGACCAATCTAACGTTTCAAATAAAGAACCGATGAGATTTTGCAAATTTTATGCGTTTTTTTTTAAAAAAAAATTATCAAGCTCTTAAAAGATCACCCTTTATATTATCATTGAACGTTCAGTATGAAATGCTATACGTTTACCCCAAAGTTTAAATAAAAACAAACAAATTTATGAACAACCGCGCTGTAAGACGCAATTATACGTCAAAGCAACGCAACATCGCTTTTTGTAACTATGTCAAATAATAAAAACCCTTTTAAGGAAAAATTGTCTTAAAATGCAGAATGCTATCACGCGTTCTGTACATCTACGCTCTTCATCCTCTCAAAATTTTCCGCTCCTCTTTCCGATTCGCCCCCGAATTTATCCAGCAGACGACAAAGTGCACTGCCTGCCTCTGTTGACGCACGGGCAAGAATTCTGAACGGCCCTACCCTACTGCATTGGAATTTATTTTCATTATGCATTTGGCTTCATAATATCTCACTGACAGATGAGAATCCAAAAGATGACAGGGGAAAATCAGTTGCATGTGCTGACAACATGCCATTGTTGCCATTAACCCAATATTTTTAAACTTTTTAATAGGGTTTCTAGACTGTTTTTAACAGTAACAGCAAAAGAGCTATGTTTTTTAAGAAAATGATAAACAGCAAACAGCTATTTTTGAAATGCAGTTCTTACTGTTTTTTTTTTAATTTAAATTTAAATTCGAAGAAAAAATCTATATTAAGTTACAGATAGTTATAAATAAATACCGATGCTTGAGTTCATCTCTTACTAATTAGAGTACGTTCACACATAAGCTAATTTGCTCATTTTGGTCAAAAATTCCAAATGAGATGCGAAATTGGCTCATTTCCCATAAAAATTCTAATTTGAATTTCAAACTCATTTTACCGAAATGAGAAGCAAATGAGATTAGTTGAAAGCATTGATGTTGAAATAACTGAAACAACTGCCGATAATTCCATAACTTATGGTATTCTAACTCTACAATAAGAACTTAATGTATTACTTCAGAAAAAGTAATCACCAGCAGTAGCTCCGGGAGAAGCCAATTTTAAGAGTTTATTCTCTTTAATATTGACTATTAAGCCAACATCTACAGAAGTGGAAAAAGTGTTTTCAATGTGTGTTAATTTATTCATAAAAATATGATCACGCCTTTCTGACAAGCCATTATCAGCACTTGTATTTTTGAAGTATTATTATAAGAAATAAAATGTTTTTTAAAGTTTGAAGCATTCGATAAAATCATGTTTATTATATGGACAAATTTAACTTAAACTTTTATAAGACATGAAAAAACAAGCAAACAGCTGTAAACAGCTGTTTTTTTAAAAATATAAAACCGCAAACAGCTGTTTCCTTAAAAGCGACTGTTTTTCAGAAACCCTACTTTTAACTACACATGCTCGGTACATTTCCTAGTATCAATACAGCATGCATATTTTATTTATATGCATGCTATTGTGTATAAACAACATGCATATTGTTAGCATAAAATAGCGACAAAAAACATTTTAGCGATTTTGGATAATTTTTTTTTGTTACAATGCATACCCTTGTCAATACTGCTGCTTGCATGCAGCATGCATGTTTCATCTGTGCATGCTACTCTGGACATGCTGGAATCTTTTAGTTGATGTCAACTCAAGACAACATTATTAGAAAGCCACCCGTTGATAATGAAAGGATTATAAATAGAACTGCTTAAACATAAAAAAAAATAAATTAAAATATCGCCTATCTCTCATAGAAAGTTATAAAAATTTCTTAATTAGAAGTAAATTTACATTAAGAATCATAATGAAAAATAATTAAGGTCAGTGCATAGTGCATCTAATAGGGACAATATACAAAATTTGTGGCAAAGTACAAATTGTCAAATTTTAGATAGAATTTTGCGAATATCTTTATTTTAGAAATGCAAGATTTTGCTATTTAATTAAAAAACAAATATTTATTCAAGAAAGAGATTAAACTTTTGCAGAATTTTGGGACAGATGTATAAAATCAATATAAGCAAGATTATTGTTTGTTTTTATCTAATCATGGACACATTTTGCCTTAGAAATCAAAACAGCAAACTTTGATATGTGATTTGTGTTATAAAAATTTAAAAAATGTTTTATTTTCGACAAGGTATCTTCTTTCAATTTTCAAAATGTTATTTGATACTACAGTGGTACGCATTCGTTTAAACAACCTCTAAATATTTTAAATTTTCTTCCCAAATATCAAAAAATTTACAAGTTGGCAACTTTTTTTATTATAAACAAATCATCAAGTGTCTACTCTCTTATTACTTTTAAAGCATTTACTTGCTATTTTTGTTTTGTTAGAATAAAAGCTATTTACCTTTACATATAGCTACAATGAGCGACAAATTCGCTTAAACGCATAAAGTTTCTTTACCGCTTAATGAATAAAATAAATCGTAAAATATATTTTATTACAATTTTTGTAGTGAATTAGAAAGCAAATAACGTGTTAAAGACAAAAAGAGGCGTGACTTACAAAAATTTATCTGTTTTGTAGAAGAATATTTAAGTGACTCCGAAAAAATTTTTATGGTGTCTAATTCAAATTCGTAAATTCGGCGTTTAATTAATATATCGGATTGAGCTATTTGCAATTTTTTTAAAAATAAAATGATTCAAGAAGTCCAGAAAGGAAATAAGAAACTTAATAAAAGACAAATTCGGACCATCAAAAATGGACTCAAAAAAAATTAAATGCCACTCAAATAGAGAGAAAACTCGGCCTTTCGAAAAATGGAAGAAGCCTCGCAGCAAGGTTTCTTTTCGACCATTTGCCCTCAAACACATGTATTGGATGGCGGAATGGAACAATCTACGCTACAAAGATGTTCATATGTATGTCAAAAAGGAACTTTGGAAGCGGAAGTGTAATGGTCAGGGTAGCATTCTCTTTAGAAGGAAAAGCTAAAATATGTTTTCTGCCAACAAAAATGAACTCAGACATGTTTACTTATATGTTCCATGTCGGTCAACAGCAGTTGGAAAAAAACAGTGAGGCGCATAAAAATATTTAAGCCAATAGGAATTATTACCTTCAGCTTCCGTAAGATCCTCAAAAGTCTAGTGCAAACAAGATAACACTGTTTATCACAATGTTCGAGGAAGCTGACAATTTTGCAAAAATCTTTTGTGGTGGTCTACCCTACTATCTGCTCTTTACACTGCCGATACTCATCATCTGCTCGGCGAGTCTAGTGCTAGCCTCCAGTAAATTAACGGTGCAACGCATGTCTCAGTTCGATGTGAATGTCGTGTCCTATGGTTGTTTTGCCTCAGCCTTGTCACTCGAAGCAAAAATCATTGTATTCTTAGAGAACAAATAGGCATTGAATAGTGACCAAATTACAAGATATGACCATCAATCAATTCCGTGAGATAAGCCAGAAAGCAGGCGGCTTGGTTGTGTTGCTGCCAAAAGACATTTCAGCAATGGTGCCGGAAGAGAAAAAGAGCATCAGCATGCCGGAATATTTCTCGAAGTACAACGATGAGCTTGACAACGGTATTGACGACATAACGCGTACTTCCAGCGACACGACTAGCAGCAGCGATAACACATTCAAAAAACAACAACGCAGCTCTGCGCTTGCCGATCTCTTCTACTCTATTTCCGCGAATGGCTATCAAATAATTGTGTCTGGTGCCAGTCATATACCCAGCAAGACGGCAAAAATATCTATCATACAGGGTGAGCTGGGGCCAACCTAGCATGTTCACAAAACGAGGGCGGCTTAGATGTTAACAGCAAGTTATCGTTGACTATCGTAACCGCACATTGAAATACATTTGGAGAGTTTTAATTTTGAAGATAAAATTGGAGATAATTTTGGAAATTTCTAATGTAAATTTGTTCATCAAGACAATGTGATGTCTTTATCTGCTATCTTCAAAATAAAAACTTCCTTTTTCCGATTCCCCAGGAAAAATTATTCAGATTAGGGCTGATAGATAGAACAACAGTTCAGCGGTTAGTTAATGATGAAAAGCAATATTGCGAAGAACAAAATATAGCTAAATATAGTTAAATGAACGATTGCTATGATAACAATAATACTTATAATGTAAAAAGAAAAAAAAAAAAATAAAAAGTGGTGAATTTCATGGAAGAAAATAATTTTATTTTTTTTCGAAGTAAGCTTGACATTGATTGCAATGCGAATGCAATGGTGCGTCTAAAATTGTTCTATTTTTAGATCAATGAATTCATCCATTAAATCTCCAAACACTTGGTAAAATTTACATGTAGTTTAGAACTATAAATTTATAAATAAATAAATGTATATCAAATTTATCAGAATGCTGACATCAGTATCGTTTAAAGGAAACATAACCTTCTGGTTGCTTAACTCTTGTGCACAAAATAAACTTGTCGATGTGTAAGTCAATAGCAGAATTTTGTGGATATGGTGGAGTATATGTATATATATGTACTTGTTTAAGGCATTTAACATTAAATATCTTCGCGAATACAATATAAATTACAAACGATGCATTATTTTATTATATCCATAATTTTCCCAACGCATATGACTCGATGTCGAAGTCTTATAACTGAAAATGCATACACATTTCTAGGTGAGTTTGGTGGTATTTTAACTTCATCAACGTGATTTGAGAAATAAGTAGAAGACAACTATTTCTATTTTTGTTTCCACAAAAACGTTGGTATATTTGATGATGCTTCCCAAAATATTTCAGCTTAGTCAATACTAAGATATATTTCAACAACAAATAGTTCATTTGCTGATGTTTTACATCCACCAAAGAAAGAACCTTTCCAACTAATTGAGAATGTTACATTCAAATAAAAAAATTAAATCTGCCTTGAAATCCACACGCTAAGTAATGGAATCTTTTCGCCAATGTTACTTTTTTCCACAAATTACTCAAAACTATTCATTAAAATAATTGTGCATATTGCTCTGCTCACATCGCTTGATAAAAGCTAAAAAAAATATATATCACGCATACGCCATGATGCACATAATGCAAATACATGTTTCTATGAAAAGTACATGTGAGAAAGGTATTCAAATAAATTTTCTCATTTATCTTGGCAAACCTTATCAACATGATGTGTTGAGAAATTAATTACCAACAACTGTAGATAAAAACTATTAATTAAATATCAACGTCATTTATAAATGGCACTAAATGGTGCACTTAATATAAGTTTTAATTAAAAACACGCATGCGACACGCTTACACGCTGCTGCTGATGTGTTGGGTACTGATGTCGCTAACATGCTTTTAATATACATATATACATACATACATTAGTGCATTTTCAAAATTGATCATTTACTGCACAGTTTTAAAGAGCGCAGAATAAATCGCCTTTAATTACTTTGACAATTGGTAAAAACAGAAAAAAAATCAACTCAATCTTTGTTATATACTTAATGCGAAAAATTGAGTTCCATTGCTTTGTGAACAATAATCGCTTTCAAGTGCATTCAAACGCATAGCAAGTGCTAGCTTCACAGGCAAATAAATTCCCTTCTGGCAAATGAGCAGCCACAGCTACAAAAGCACACTCACATACACACAGAGCAAACTACTCAGACAGACTTCACCGATTTACCTATAACTAAGTGCTTCAACCATACACATAAACACACACACACAAACACACACGCACAAACAGGCACCAATAAGCACACTCTGCCATTTGTACAAAGCGGTAGAATTAAAGTGCAGAGAATGTGCATGTGTATTAAAATGAAAAAGGAACAATTTTCTTTTGCTAAATTGCACGTGCATGTATGAGTGAGTCAAATCAGAAATAAAGGAAAAACAAAATATTCGCTATTTTTGTCAATTTTAGAAATTTCCCTCACGTTTCTCCCCACACAGTTATATTGGAACTTTAAATATGTATGCATACACAATCAAACACACACACAAACACACACATTGACATATATGTTTTTTCTTTGAATTTTTACTTCTACGCCTTGGTTAGCAATTCTGCATTAAGCCATGAAATATGTATTAAAATTCTCTGAATGCGCTATGAGTTTCACTGACAAACAAGCAAAAGCAAAACATGATAAAAAACTAAAAAAACATGGTTAATAAAAACAAAAATGGCAATGACGGGATACCTTTGTGTGATACTCATTTCTGCAGAACAGAGGTCTCTTAAATATATGTGTGAGTGTGCGTATGTGTGTTTGTCTACGAAAATAAGAAAAAAAAAAACACAAAACAAACGACGCACAGTGTAGCGAGGTCTATAGGATGAAGGACAAAAATAGAAGAAATCATCGTAGGTACATGAAATTAAGTATATGTTATCTATTCTATTACATAAAAGGCTTCTTATGAATCTGCGACGACGCTAAACATAAAAAATACTGAACCGATTTTAGTAATTATTTCACTAATATAATACTACATGTTAACCATAAAATCTTGCATCCTTTATTTTTTTAAAACCACTCCTAAAAGTTAAAAAAAATTTAAATTTATAAAGTAGCCAAAAGAACCAAACATAAAATCACTGCTTCATTAAATTGTTAGACACACAAGAAGCATAAAGCTTTATCTCTCTTTTCCTCTGCAATAGAGTTAATCATTGTTTCTATTGTGGTGTAGGGCAGCTTTGCACATTTATACTCTCTCATATTGAGTTTGAGTATGTATTGATGAGCACTTTAAAGAGCATACTGAAAACAACCCAGTGGTAAATGGACACATGACGTTATCAAGTTTTTCTTAAATACAATGTAGCAGCGAGGTCTCCAACACCTGTATACAATTCTGAGTTACATTTTTTCCGGCATGTCCTCTTAACAACTGATGACATCTACCTTACACAGTAAATTGCTTTTTGCAGAAATCTTATAAGACTTTAGGTAGGTTTTTTGTGCTCTGATTTATATTGCAAAATTAAATAAATGTGTAGTGGGCTGTCAAAGGTGAACATACCGACAGACGGATAATGTGAATTACAGATAAATAGAAGGACATGCAAAAATGTAGACGAATAGTTAAAAAAAATAAATATTTTTAAGCTGGAACAAAAACTGACATGAATTTACAGTAAGGTGGAGCGAAAACTATTTGTTTTTTGCAAATTTTTTTTTGCCCGGCCATGATAAATTTGAGAATGAATGTAAGACTATTTGTAAAGTGCGAGCGCATTAGTTAATAGGTGTTGCTAAGAAAGAACTGCTAGATGTGGTGTCAGGAAATTCATTAGTAAAATCCTTAATCTAAAAGTATGGATACAATGTATAACGCAAAGCTACTTATTTTAAAACATGATTTTAAGTAAGTAAGTAAAATTTATTGAGACTTGAATTATTTCTTCACTTCACTTGAATTATTTCTTCAATTTTAACACACTAACATAAGGACAACTTAGAACTATATTTGTACTATTCTAATAACATGAAAAAGCTGAATGCAACGAGCTTACACAGAAAAAAGAGAAAAGGACAGAATTAGTCACAGACATGCAATATATAAAACAATGCTTGCTCCCGGCATTTTGGCAACATGATCTTTCAAAAACTTTTTATTTGTGTTGAATAAAACAAAATTAATATTTTATTTTTTTGGGATATAGTACATCTATATCTTTACTAATATATAAAAGGAGACTCACTCGGTAACAGCTGAACCGATTATTTTTTGATAATTCTTTATATTAGTTTTTTGATTACAATTTAATTATTTTTATAATTCTTTGATTATTCAATTCCTATGATAATTTCCAGTGTCACGGCTTACTAAGTTTTTCGAAAAGTCTATTTTTTAATTTGGACAAAATTCACGTATTTTATTTGATGCTTACATTCAATAAGCAGCACAATACAACGGCAAGCAAAGATTTCCCCTCTTTTTGTCGCGAGGGCTAATCACAATATAACACGACAACCATGTTGTGTAGTTTCTTTCAGGGGGATTCTTGCTGACATACAGTGTTGATTATTTTTCTTTGGAAATGTTTTGAGGGGAGTTGCCAGAATTCAGTTAAAGGCATAAATTATGTTTTGTAGCCTTGCCAATACACGATGGTATTAGTCTATCTATCTATCTATACTATCCATCTATTATATCAAAAGCGTTGTGACACTACACGGAAGTTTGACAATCACGCGAGAACCAATGAACCAGTTTAGATGATTCAGATACCAAACGATTTGTTATTTTAACGAAATTGTGATAGCCTATTAATATTTTGCCATTCCTAATTTTAACGTCCACAATATGCAAAAATGCTATATTTCAAACGGTTTTGGTCGTACAAGACTATAATTTGGTAATTTTATATGTATGGTTACTTTCGACAGCTGTACTAAAAATTAGTACCACGCCCCCTTTAACCGCCCAAAAATCAATAAAAATGACTCATTTGGAATCAGGCATTTAAAAGTGCTTACAATTCATTTGTTTTAAATGAGTTGAATTGCAACTGAGAATTTGTATGGGAAACGAAATTTCTTCGTTTCTCATTTAGCTGAATGGGCTGAAATGAGTAATTTGACCTAATGTTAACGTAGTATAAGACTAAAATTTGATAATGTAGTTTGTAATATTTGAAAGAAATTGTTTACTGAACTTTTTTTAAGCTGTAGAACATTGTAAAAAATATAATACATTTTGAAAAAATGCAATTTCATATATGAATTTTAATGATAGAAACTATTAATTGAGTTTTGTGTCAAAATTAAGCAATTTTTTCAGATAAATGATATTTATTGAAGAATGGGAAAATGAAAATTGAAAAAAAAATTGAAACAAAAGTAACTTTTGGCCTCATTTTTGAGCACAAAATGAATACTTTAAAAGTTTTGTGAAAACAATATAAGACATTGAATGGGTTAATGTTTTCTCATTTCTCTAAATTCACTTAATTGACCCTTCCGAAAATGAAATTTGATGAACATCGATTTGAAAATGGCCGATATGTTTGATTGCAAATTAAAAAATTTAAATTTCAATAGGATTTTTCTCATTCTAATTCTAAAGAAAATGTGTTATATTGAGAAAAAATGTGTTATATTGAGAAAATCTCAAGATATCGCAATAATTTTGATGTCATAATAACGGTAATTTTCAATTTACTAGATATACGCACAAAATTTTTTCCAAAAATCTTTCGTATACCGTTATTTTTATTAATTAACGACTTTTCATAAAAAATGCGTTGTACTGAGAAAATCTACAGTTTTCGAGATATAGCCAAAAGTTTGATATCATTATAAAGGAAATTTTTCAAAACTTTAGAAGAATATATTCAGACTCAGAACTTAAGTCAAAATATTTAATTTTTAAATTAAAATTTTAAAAAAAATTTATGCCAATATTTTTAAAAATCCTGTTATGCAGAATTTATTAAAAAAATCATAATAAGGAAAAAACCAAGCTACTTTATTTCACCATAAAAATTACTGTGAGAAGGTAATTCAAAGTAAATAAAGTATTTTTCTTATATTTACACCATTTTTTAATTGTTAAAAAAGCTCAAATATTTTTATATTTAGCATTTGAAGATAAAACAAAAAAAAAACTTTAATTTTAAGATTTCAAATTTTTACATGGTATTTAATATATTTATTGCAGGGGAAGCAGCGGGTATTTGCTATTATTTCATTTATATAAAACGCCACACAAACTTTCATCAGCCATGTAATTCGTCCACCTTCCATACAAAATTAAAAATAAAATTGCAATATCATGAGTTGTATAAGGTGTATGAAATGAAATGAACTCATTTTTTATTCACTAGATTCACGCAATTACCATATAAAACAATCGTCAAGATCTGCTACTCCCTTCGCCCACCTCCCATAAAAAAAAAGTGGAATAAAAGTGCAACGACTCGAGCTGTAAAAAGTATATAACTCTTTTTACTTCACTATCATATAATTATTTTATTCAAATTGGCCACTACCTTCTCCCATCTCACTCACAATATTTAATAAATTTTATAAATTCAAAAATATTTTCATTTTAGTACATAGTTTTGTTGAAGTTTTACATAAATCTTTAGAATGAGAGAAAATAACAGAGAAAATTATTGACTGGCATCAGAGTAATTTGTAGAGTCACTCGACACAGAGTTAGAGAAATTCATATATATAATGAATTCAATTGTGTTACTATCACCGTTGACATCTTCAATTAAAATAAATTTATTGATTTCATTATCATTATTATTTTTTTTTCAATATTTTTCTATGAGAAGATTAAGAAGGATCTGATAAAAGCAGTAATTCACGGAATAAATCTAAATTATATATATATTAGGTAGTTAGCTTAGACATGGGTATAATTTAAGCTAATTTTTCTAAACTTTTTACGACTAGCTTCTAAAGAACTACAATTAATATGTTTACATGTATAATAACACATAACCTTTACTATAATTCTTACCTACGGGAATATTAATGGTTGAAAATGACAGCATTTTTTAAGAAGTAACGCAGGAAGGGGCAGGTTGAAACCAATCTTAATAATTCTAGTGAATGTTTTAGTCAGAGTCCTAACAAAGAATTTGTGATGAAACATGCTCAAACCAGATCAGCGTGCAACTCGAGAAATCTTGGCTCTGGCTGAAAAATCATTTTTTCAACGCCACCTAACAAGACCAAAATGCATAAAAAAAATAAAAATTGGCAATACAAATAAAAAAATTAAAACTATTATAGTTTTCAATTTTTAATATTTTGGACCTTGAGCCAGCAAAATTAAGGATACAAATTATTTTAAAAAAGGTCGTAAAAGAAATAAAATAAAATTTAAAATTTGTAAAATATTGTTTTTTGTATTATTTACATGCTTTAAAAAAGTGGTCACAATATCTTTTTTTTAAGAAGTCTCAGACCAAATTTTGGGAATGGGTTACGAAAGACACATTTGAAGCATAATCGCGAATAGTGTTTTTTTTGTGAATACCTCTTATATCAAAAAATCAGTCTCTTATATACAAACAGAACTCAGTAAGCAGTTGAGCAATTTGGGGTATTTTTATCGCATACCCAAAAAAAAAATTAATAAAAATGAAAAAAAGTGCTTGTAAAATAAAATAAAGTGAACAATCACAATTTTTTTACAACGTTATTCCCGAGAACGCTTCATTTAAAGACATACTTAAAAATAAATAAAACAAAAATGTCCTTTGTCTTTAATTGTATATAGAAATACAGTTTTTTTTAGATTTCTAAGACTTTTTTGAGGCATATGCACATTTTTTTATTTATATTTTTTTAGCCATCGTTGTTAAAGTTTCGTGTATGAATTTTATAAAATTTTTGCGATTTTGAAAAATATTTAGCACAAAACTATTATAACTGAAATTTCGTTAAATTTTCAAGGCTTATATGATATGTAAAGATCATAACTACACAAATAAAATGATATTAAACAATCCATTTAGACTCACATAATTAAGACCCCTAACTATAAATTTGCATACTTACTTTTACAAATTGATGCCTTTTTTTTCCATACCTAATTTTGTCCCCCTCATTACACTGTGCGCCGCTATGAATGCTCAAGAATCCTGTTGCAAACATTTCTATTATAAATTTGTGGCAAAAATAGCAAAAGGGTGTCAGTTAGGGTTTACCTTACTTTATGTTAATGCAATTGCATCGCTTGAAATTTGTTTTCCTCCTTGTCTCAAAAATATCACTGAGTTTGTGTGTTGCAACAGAGAAAAGCTTAGATGTGGGTGAATCTGTGAATATTTGTGTGCATTTTCACATTTTTTAAATGCCATGTAATAACACAGCAATGAGAATGAGACCAACGCAAAAAACTTGATAGTTTTTTTTTATTGCATACAAACTAAATAAGGTAATTCTTTGCTGCAGTTAATAGTTATGTTATGTGCGTTGTGTGTTTTATGGTGTTCTAGTTATGGAATTGGATTAAATATATTTTCAGAATCAATTACGGATGTTATATCTGCAATACCATCTGTATTATCTCATTTTTAACGAAAGTAGTAGATATTTTATTTGAAGCAGTAGTTATTTTTGTTGACTGTTTACCAAGAAAATTTGTTTCTAAATAGAAAAACCATACCACTGATGTGATAATAAAAAACAAGGTGTGCGTTACGGCATGGTAAAAATTAAACTTATAACCGGAAAATTTTAAATCTTTAAATGATTAACTAATTAATATGTTTTAAAGTCTCTCTTCAAAATTGTCATTTAAGTTATTGATTCGAGTACAACTCATGGCCTCAAGGCATGACAGCATATCTAAGTTTTTACAAATTTTCAAAAGACCATTTTAAAATTTAAATCGATATACTACATTTTATAGCAGAAGCTTTTTTGAAAATACCTCAAATCCACATTGTAAATTGATGTCGAATAAACATATAAATGAATTTGCTGCTACTTTTTAAGTTATGGCAACCACCCCTCATTCAGGATTTACCGCGAAGGGAGGGATTTTTATTAGCAAAATGTATTGATACGAACAAGGGCGTCCACAGGATTTGTTCTTGGGGAGGGGGCAAAGGCATAATGGAGTCTGAGAATGCACATAAGGAAAATGTAACCTATATAATTCTATTTTCTGATATTTTTGGTACTAATTTTGTTATCATGATACACCAATTGATACACGCTTGTACACAAAAGAAAATTATTATAATTAACCGAAGGGTAAAAATCTTTCTCGTATCATTCCCGAAAAATTGTCAAATTAAATTTTTTTTATGTAATTTCAAAAATTTTTTTCAAATCGAGTTTCCTATTTAATTTTTAGTTGATCTACAATTAGCCTACTTTATTCAGAATTTCCTAATTTTTTTTCGCTTTTGAACTAGAAGCTTTGCCCACGCCTAGATCGCTGCAATTTTCTCAAATTTAAATGCTGCAAGATTGTTAGCAATTTTATTAAGTTTACGAAAAATTAAAAAATTATCCAAATAATCCAAATCATAAAAATGACACAAAACGATATTTTTTAAGCCAACTTTTTGGAAAACATTTAGTTTTTTAAATTTATTTTACTTTGTTCTTGTTTTTAATTACTTTAAAACATAAATTCTCTTATCGTCCAAGTTCATATGCGTTATTGGCTTAAATGCCCCTTACCATCTGTTATTCCAAAGAATAATCTTCGACTAATACGGATATCATTCCTTATCATTCCTCAATTCTTCTATAATCTTCCATTACATTCGTAGTATTTACTAATGGCTTCTTACTATTTAATATTAGTTGAGTTAAAAAAATTTACTACCGAAATATTTCAGCCTGTTTTGTTGAACAATCACCGAATATAAGGAAATGTGTAATTGCAAGGTGGCCGTAGTCTACTGAAAGAGTACGTGGCTCGTAAGCTAAAAAGCCGTGGTTCAAACCCCAGTTCATATAGAATGTTTTGTTTTTCGTTATTAGTCAATGTAACAAATGTATTCGTATAATATACATTTGTTTTTGTACGAATACGAATGAAATATTTGTAATATGTACCAAACTATGCCCAATCTACGAATCCTATTCGTGACTGTAAATATTCGAATAATATTCGTAGAATGGACGCAGTTTTTATTAATATTTACACACAAAATGTTTGAGTGAAAGAATACGTATTGAAAAGTTCCTGTGAAACAAGGGTAAATGAAATGGTTTCGTAACTTATTACTGCGACGGGTACAACATACTATTTAAAAATGCATGGGTTAGCTCAGCTTTATTTCTAAATATACCTTAAAAAAGTATTTTTGAGTTCTCTTCAAATTATATTAACATATATGTATAATGAAAATATCGTCATATAAAATCAAAAAAGCTATAAGTTACAATAAAATCAAAGTCGACTTATGTATTGATTTTCGATGCACCTTATCAAAATACATTTTTCTGCTAAATCTTACACTCCCACAACTAAAAATGACGTTTTTATTAAAAAAGTTATAAAATCCCTAAGTTTGAGCGCAACTTACAATTACAATTTAGAAAGTTTTTGACTCTCCTGTAAAAATATGTAATTGCAGCTTACGGCTTTTTGATTTATTATAAAGATATTTAAGAAATTGTCACTTCCTAGGGGGAAAGCTCCCCCTTTACCCCCTGCGGACGCCCACGGATACGAACCTGGTCGTCGCCATGGCCAGCAGTGAAAATTTTTCATATATCTTCATATTAAATCAAAAAAGCAGTAAGTTACAATTCAAAAATTTTGCGGGAGAAGCAAAAAACTTTCTAAGTTGTAGGTTGCAATTATTATTATTGCTTTCTTAATTTAGCTACTAGCTAAATAAATGATATAGCCAGTGTTACTAGAGAGTAATTTATATAAACATTTTCAATTCTGGAATAATGAAAAACGTGTTCAATTTTAAGTTTGAGTTACTGTTTTTCTCTTCCCATCCAAGAACTACAACATTCTGCTAAATACTAGAACAGCAATTTGACTATTTCTCAAGCAATCATAATAATAACAAACAATGATTACAGTAACGCTGATTATGCTTGCCAACCAACCAATTGGGGAGAGCTAACTACACCCTAAAATGTTTTGTGTTAATCTTCTTTAAAGTACAGGAACTCGAAAATTCAAGAGCTAACAACAAATATTTGGTAACACTATTAAAAAGAGAGAGAAGCAGAGAGAGAGAGAGAGAGAAATACTATAAATGTGTATAATAAATTGAGCGCAAAAATATAACATTAATATTACAGCAAAAAAAAAAAAAACAAAAGGAAACACAATGTACTAAAAACGCGAAAAACTGCGGCTGGCAACAAAAACTTACGTAAACCAATTTCCACGCTTTGAATGTGTACGCTTCAACAGGGTATCATCGTCGCTAGATTTCGTCGACATATTTTGCTGTAGTAAGAGCTGGGCGATTCTAGTCAACAGCGATTTCCACTTTTATATTAAATAATTTTCTTAATGACTACTTTAAATAGCTTTTCACTACGACGTGTAATTAAATACTTTTTAAAGCACTTTTAAGCACATAAAATAGGTAATACTTAAAAACACACTTTTTGCTCAAATGGTTGTTCCCTTCAATAGCACAATTAACTGCGTCAAAAGGTCTATTTTTATGTGCATTGCGTCATTTAGCTGGGCGCGTTTATAATGAACAACACTTGCGGCGACAAAGACGAAGGCAACGACAACGAATCTATGCATTTTAATGTCAAATTGCAATGAACATAAATGACAGCGATAAGAACTTTACTTTACTGTATCAATTTGTATTTTTATGCTCACCAAAACACAGATGAAAACGTGAACAAATTTTGTAGTGACTTTATTACGCGACTAACAAGCAACGCGTCTCCGTAGTAACTAAATGTCTAGCGTGATCTATGCTGGCAAAGTTGAAACAAACAACAACAAAGGAGGAACAAAAAAATCAATAAAATTTTAATTCAGTTTAGCAAAAAAGAGCGCAAGTGCGAGCGTGAGAGCTTTATAAATAAAAGTTAACTTTGCTATCAAGATCATTGTGGATAAAAGCTGTATTTTATGGCTCAAGGCAGGTGCTCACTTTGTCAGTTTTGAAGTTTGTAACTCACGTTGCTTGAACAGATGCTTAGTTGTTATTGTTGCGGTTGAAGATTTGATCAGCTGTTGGCGCGCTCTTTGCATCTGTTGCCAAAGGCAGCTTGATTTTTGTTTTGTTTAATTATATTAATCAGCGTTTTCTTAAAAATTGATATCGTTTTTTATTGTTTTTTTTTTTTTTATTGGAATAGTATTTATTTCCAAGTATCGCATTTTAATCTCTCACTATCTCTTTCCCTCTTCCGCTTTCATTATTATTCCGCAATAATTATTATAATTGTGTTAAAGAATTCAGATTGCCGCAGTTTTGATAACTTGACTATGCCTCATTTTTATAGTCTTAATTTTTGTATTACCTGGCCTATCTTATCTGCTGATTACAAAAACAAATGATTGTTATAGCAATAAAAGGGTCTTTGTACAAAAAATAAAAATTTATTGGCCTCTTAGGGTGGATGCCGCGCTGATAACACTGATAAATCAAATGCTAGTAGCCAGGATTATTAGTGCAAATTTTGAAGAGATATTCACGCTAAGATCTGTACCAAGGGGAACCTCTCAGGGAAGGGTTCTTTCGCCTCCACTCTGGAATTTAGCAGTAAATGAACTGTTATTAAGGCTGGAATAAGAGGGGTGCAGAGTGATAGCTTATGCCGATAACGTTGCAATTGTTACCTCTGGAAAATACATATCTACCCTTCGAGATATGCAAAATTGCCTAAATTCTCTAGTCAACTGGGCTATCAGCTGTGGGCTTAGCGTTAACCCAAACAAAACTGAGTTAGTGGTTTTCACCAGAAAACACAATTAATTTCTAATTAGTCCTCCTTATATTGGATAGGAAACTAAACCGGAAGCCCAATCTGCTCGAGAGAGTTAAAAAAGCGATTATTGCCGTGTACTCATGCAAAAAGGCGGTAGGTAGCAAATGGGGCTTACAACCAAGTGTTAGTCGCGTTATAAAGTCACTACAAAATTTGTTCACGTTTTCATCTGTGTTTTGGTGAGAATAAAAATACAAATTGAGACAGTAAAGTAAAGTTCTTATCGCTGTCAGTTATGTTCATTGCAATTTGACATTAAAATGCATAGATTCGTTGTCGTTGTCAATCTTGCACCTAAACCTTTTCCGTAAAGTTCAAAGATCAACGGAACTGTGCAACGGTGGTGCCTTAAGAACCACTCCGACAGACGCATTAGACATAATGCTCCATCTTACACCACTTGACATTCTGGTTGAACCGATGGCCTCTAATTCAGCCATCCTACTAGAAGCCACCTCCCAGTGGAAAGAAGGTACACTACGACGTTCTTGCATTAGAAAATTTCTCCCTCTCTTACCTAGGTCCATTGACTACATCACACAAAAACTTTCCTTTGAAAGGAAGTTCGCTGTATCCATTCCCTCTCGAGAAGAGTTGGAAATAGGTAACCGTTCACCTCACAATGAGATCTTTACTGATGGATCAAAACTAGATGGCAAAGTAAGTGGAGGAGTCTACTCAGAAGCATTAATGTAGCCTTTAGGATTCCTGATCATTGCAGTGTATTTCAAGCTGAAATCGCTGCTATACATGCACACAGAGAATTAAATCGACTATCGCAACCGAATAAGTGCCCTACCGACTAAGTTGATTGCTGAAAACTTTTAAAAGAGTGATCACCTCAACTACCTGAATAGCCTTGATTGTAGCACTCCGTTGTAAGTACTGCGCTCATAGTTTTATGAACGAACCCCTTAATCCATTCAACCTCCATTCAGTTAAATGAATGAGCTTTTTAATCGTTTTAACCTAAACTCAATTGTGTGAACGTAGAAGTTATTAATTTTAACCTACATTCGATTGTATGAAAAGAGCTGTTATCCGTTTTGACTTCCACTCGGTTGTATGAATAAACCTGTCAATTATTTTGACTTAAATTCGGTTCAATTAATGGACCCATTAATCGTTTCTACCTACATACGGTGACCTATAGCCAATAACCGACTATAGGTCACAACCATAGACAATATGTTCACAAAAATTTTTTTTTAAAAATGTACACATCTTGTGAATAAGTGAATTTTTCTTTTATTACATAAAATATAATAGATAATTCAAATAATTTTAAAAGATAACTACAAAAACATTACAGTTCATTACTTATAGAAAAGTCCATTACATAGGCTGACTTTGAATTACAATGAAACGTATTAACCAGTGTGTTCTGTTTTGAATTGGACTGAAGCTTTTGAAACAGAAACTTGAGTTTTACACATATTTTCATATGACAAAGAATTTACATATATTTTTTCACAACTCTTTAAAAAGAAAATTTGCACAAAACGTTTTGAACCAATCACGTTGAAGAACTGTGAGAAATAAAATAAAAGCGTCTTGCGATTGAGGCCAGTTTACATAACTTCGTGTTTGTAAAAGTGTGCCTGATTCACTCGACAAGTCGGATGGTTTGACAAACTTTCAGTTCCAAGATTGACTGTGGAGATTGATGGTTTTTAAAAATAAAAAATGCTTTTAACATAACTTACAATGTGGTTGTTACAATAACTCATTTTGTTCGATTGCGCAATTCAAGAAACTAACACGTCATATTCTCATTTCAACTGAACAAAAATTTGGAAATGAGGCGACTGCAAAGGAACGATTCGCATTAACTAGAAATCAATCGTGCTTATATCATTCTAGTAACATTGAGCAAATTTTAGTTGTAGGAATTTTCTTCCGATTACCCCAAATAATATTCATTTCCCGCAACTTTAAGCCTATAAATTAATTTTCTGAGTGTGAAGCGTTAACTTGGTTTCAGGTGAATGAAATATCTTCCATGGATATTTGCATACCATCTGACAGTCAAGCCACTTGAAAAGCCCTAAGAACTATTGAAATAATATCCCAAACAGTTCTCAACTGTAGCAGATCTCTAAACGAGATGGCAGATCAGCTCAAAATCCTTCTATGCTGGATTCCTGGACACAATGATTTTATAGGTAACTTCAAAGCAGATGAACTTGGTCGTACAGGTACTATCAGACAACTATCTATAGATAAAGCAAGCCTTGGTATTCCTCTCACCACATGTAAAGTCCTTACACATGAGTTATCCTGTACCACAACCAACAACAGATGGTCAGCAGGTAACACGTGCAATATAACGCGGCAAATCTGGCCCAAACTTAACCCTAAGCGTTCAAAAGAACTCATTTCTCTCAGAAGAGACCACATTAGCACCATGGTAGGGATCCTTACAGGGCATTGCCTTATAGGCAGACACGCTCAAAGATTGAACATACCTCACAACGACTTCTACAGAAGCTGTAGAGATGAGGAGGAGGAAGAATCTACAGTACATTTTCTCTGAACTTGCCCAGCGCCGGCTCAAAAACGCTTCCTCCACCAAGGTAACCGATTCTTCAATGACCTTGACAAACTCCTGGAATCTTTGTTTTACCAACCTAGGCTTAGTAAGTAACTCAAACTGGCTTATATAGAGATAGGAAAAAATTAACCCTTGGTTAATCACCTTGGAAACTACTTTTTGCAGAATTCTTATAAGACCTTAGGTGATTTTTTTGTGTGCTCTGATTTGTATTGCAAAATTAAATAAATGTGCAATGGACGTACTGTCAAAAGCAAACAGGTAAATACAGGAATACAGGTAAATAGACGGACATGCAAAAATGCAGACGAATAGTTAAAAAAAAGTATTTTAAAGCTGGAACAAAAACTGACATATGAATTTACAGTAATGTGGAGCGAAAATTATATGTTTTTTGCAAATTGTATGTTGCCCGGCCGCGGTAAGGTTGAGAATGAATGTAAAACTTATTATAAAGAGTGTGTGCATTAGATAATAGGTATTGTTAAGAAAGTACTGCTTGATATGGTGTCAAGAAATTCATTAGCAAAATCTTTAAACTAAAATTATTGGAACCATGTACAATTAATTTTTTTTCTTCGATTTTCCAAATGGCCACCTCGTTCCGCAGTGCTTCGTCTCAAGCAAACCAATTTATGTACGCAGTTACGAGTCCAGAATATTTGGTAGCAATCCATTTAATACATAAAATATTTTCATTTACGTCAAATCTGACAATACATTTGCTAAAAATTGATAAAAATCTAATAGAATGCTGGGAACATATAAATCTTGTAGTTGAAACTTTAGAAAATTTTTGGAAGAACGACAAAGAAGCATTTAAAGATATATTTAATAAAATTGAGATGTGCTTGCATTAACTTGGAATGGAAATTAGTTAGCCTCGTTTATCAGGATGCAATGTAACGGCAGATATAGCAGAGGATTTTTATCGATTTGAGATTTTCATTCCTTTCGTATATCAATTTGTTAATCAAATGAAGTTCCAAATTCCAAAGCATTTCCAAATAATTTCAAATTTTTAAAAAATAAATCCATCAAAAGTTTTATAGTCCTTTTTTCAAACTGCTATAAGAGTCTTGCATCCAAATAATATAGATATAGAAAAGTTGGGAACCTAACTTGAAATAAAGAAAACTAAATGGACCAACAATAGAAATAAGTATTGCAGAACAGGTCCTGAGACACATAAATTATTTCACGGCGACAGTTGTAGCTGTATGAAATGGATGTTTCCGCAATTTAACAAAAGTCTTGAAATAATTGTTAGTAACAGCTAGTGTTTGAAAAATTGGCTTCAAAATGCTACTGGAATGGAATACCCTACTGCTTTATCACTATTAAATAATCATCGATCATAGACCTGGATCTCGTCTATTAGTTGGTGTCGGTTGTGTTTTATCGTGTTATGTAAAAGCCTTTGTTTGTTATATTCGTGAGTGTATTAAAACAGTTTCAATATCGTAATTACTTAAATATTATATTGTACTTACTAATATCATTAATATACAACTATTCCATTAAATAATAATTGTGCATTTAAGTTGTGTATGTTTAATTCTTGCATATTAACTTTGTTTAACTTGTTTAGTTAATGCAGTGTTGTTGTTTTTGCATGCATACTGTGTTTTAGTTTCTTCTTTGTGCTGTAATTTGTATATCTTCAGCTCAGTGAGTGTTGTTGTTGTTTTTTGTTTTCTACTAAACTGTGCTCACACTGTCTGAATAAAATAACCAAGTCATGCCTTGACGACTTAAAATCTCTGCGATCAGGTCTTCGCTGGTACTGTGCTTCGTGTAAAGCACTTTCCCCAGATGAACTTTATTCAAAAATTAAGCTTTTTGGGGAAAGTCTTAACTCGTTAAACAACAATTTTCGAGAAATTGTAACATTTTTTAGTGAAGTTAGGGCCGCACCCAGTACCAGCGTCTATGATGAAAATTCCATTTCGGAAAATATCCCGCTGTCTTTGTCACAGACTGTTTCTTCCGGGACACAAACAATCCTTTCATCAGAAGACCATATTATCTCAAAAAGAAAGAGAAAAACTAAAAAAACTAATAAGAAGCGAAAATCATCTGGATCTACTCCTCAGGCCAAGCAGCCCTCAGCACCTCTTTTGAACAGGAACACTCCAGTTACTTCCTCGTCACCTTCTAACATTCCTTCTTTGACTAATAGTTCAGTTTTGACTCCTATTGAGCCTAGAAATCTATCAAGCTTAAGGGAAGTGTCGAGGAAAAAAAATTTATTTATTTCACGTCTTCAGCCCGACACAACTGTTGAAAATGTATTGACTTTTATCAAACATAATAACTTGTTGAGTCAAAATGCATTTTGTTCATGCAAAAAAATAGGTAATAAACCTTCCCATGCTTCCTTTATTCTAACAGTTCCAGCTGAAGAGTTTGCAACTGTTCTAAACTCTAATTTGTGGACTGATAATATTCTCGTTACAGAGTTTCAGCCTAAGAATAAGCCTAGAGGGACGACTCAAGCAGCTCGTCAATCCCAAAAAAAAAAATGAATAGGTTATCCCTTTACTATCAAAATGTAAGGGGATTACGCTCTAAGACGCGAGACATATTTTTAATGTCTCAGAATTTCTCTGAGGATATTATCGCACTGACTGAAACTTGGTTAAAAGGAAGCATTACTGACTTAGAATTGTTTGATAACAGTTTTGAAGTTTATAGAAGAGATAGACACTCTGACAATACTTCTGCTGTCGGTGGAGGTGTCTTATTAGCTGTAAGGAACTGCTTCGTTAGTTCTATTATTGTTATTCCCTGCTCTGCTAACATCGAACTTATATGCGTTAACCCTTTGAGGACCATAAGCCTTTGGAGAATTTTCTTTTAGAATCTTGGCATTAACAACGCTAATTGAGATCCAACTAAGGCAAAAATAATAAAAAAAAAATAGAAAAGTATTTTCCGTTATGTAGTTTTTTAATGGGAAATATATGTCCCTATGGTCCTTAAGGGAGTCAAAAATCTTGTTTTTATGTTATATTGGTTTTAGTGTTTTTTCAAAGATATTTACATTTTTCTTGTAAAATTGTGCTCTTAATAACTAATTATGTCTGATTATGGTAGTCTGTAAAACAATTACGATTATTTGTGCAACACAGATGCACCTTACATGCATTACAATAGTTGTTGGTGTGATTTTCAACCTTTTGTTTAGAGCAATGGAAACATCTCTTTCTTATGTCGCCTTTGAGCATGGAGTGCAATATATCCAACCTCTTGTCAGCAGCAGTTTTAGATTTCTGAAATATTAGATTTCCTCTCGTTCGCATAGAATAGTCACCGATCAAGTTTTTTTGCAACCAATCGTCTGTAGTCAAGAGAGTTCAGCTGCGATCCTTCCACAAGATTTTTTGCTTTACATTCGGTATAAATTACAAAGGCATTGTTCACGCTTATATCAAACGTATCAAAAAAGAACCGAAGATAGTATTTAATTTTAGATTTACGGTCTAGTTCATAGAAAGACTTGCGTTGATCCATTAAATCTACCCCTCCCATATTTTTATTGTAGTGTGTAATGGCTTTTGGGCATGTTACGCTTATTTTCTCAGCACTACAGGCGATGCGACGTTTTACAATATCCGTCTCCGAAGGCGAAAGGAAATTTGTAAGGAGAGTTATCTCTCTGTTATCCATCCACTTTATGAATGATATGCCTTGAAAACTTTGTATGTAAATATCACCTCTTTTCATATTTTTATCGGCTGGCACACATTTTGGAATTTGTTTTCGGTTGCTTCGAACTGTTCCGCAACACTTAATTTGGCGTTTTTTCAATTCGTACTGCAGCAATGGTGAGTTGAAAAAGTTGTCAATATATATTTCGGAGCCCAAGCCTTTGATCTTTTCAGTCAACTGAAGCACAATTGATTCACCTAGGCCATATTGAGTTCCAGACTCTTTTTTACCAGAATACAGATCAAATTCAAATAAATAACCAGTAGCTGAGTCACATCTACACCACATCTTAAATCCCCATTTTATTGGTTTATTTTTATGTACTGTTTCATAGCATTATGACCTTTAAATTTAACCATATGTTCATCAATTGATTGTTTGTATGTGTTCTTCATTGCGCATTGAAATGCTTCATTGAAATGCTCTATGAGAGGTCTGACCTTATAGGCCCGATCAGTCGTATTTGCTTGATCTTCATTATTGGCGAAGTGCAAATTACGGCGTATTTCTTCAAATCTATTTCTGGTCATGACATTTTTTACAAACGGTTCACCCATATCAGAATCTTCTGACCAGTAATCACGAATTGACGGTAAAACATGATATGTCATTACCAGATTTATGCCAAGAAATGCCTGCAAATCATCAGTGGTAAGATCGAAAACCCTTCCATTTTGCTCAGCATATCTTAGTGATTCTCGAACTAATAATTTAAGCAAAACATCAAAGTTACAACTCAATTCGAAGATTTGAAATGGCGACAGTTTAGTATTGAGATCGTTAACATCGCAAATTTGCACTTTTCCGAATTCATAATCATTATCAGTAAAAATGTTTGGAACGTATGACTTTCTCCATTTGAACTCTACTACACGTTCACCGATCGATATTCTAGGAAGCTCGTCTACTTGTTTTACAGCGTTATCATCGATTTCACAGAATGTTGCACCTGCGTTTACATCTTCTTCAAGGAAAATTTGGTCTTCTTGATCCAGCTGTAAACCATCTTCGTCTTCGCTATTATCTGCCATGAGAAATTGAATTATTTCTTCTTCATTCAGGAGAAATTCTCTACGACGCGTTGAAGCCATGTTTCTAAAATTTTAATTGTTATAAACATATTTCAGCCTCTACATTTATCATACATACCGAATTATATCAATCAGTAAATTAAATATCACGAATTAGTTTTATATTAATACTTTCATAAGACACAAAATAACACGACTGCTTCTTATAAGTTCGCCAGATAAACTAATGATTCAAACAGCTACGCCAGCAATTGTTGTTTTCAAGTTTAATCGGGGAAACCCCGTTTTATGGCTTCTACATTATTGCTACGTTAGTTGAGTGTCCATATGAAGCAGTTACATTCAAATATTTCAAACGCAAAATTTATTTAAACTAAATTGTTGGAGTTTTTTTTCTTTAAATTTTTTGGTACACAAAATAAAACAGTTTGAAAATGCCACTTATACCAGCTGTAAAACATGATTTTCAAACTGCGTAAATACCGTTACAATAACTTTTTTTTACAAAACATTGCTTCCAATCTTAAAAAACTAACATTTTAATTTCGAATGGTTGAAAAAACCAATACTTTTGTTATTCGCTTTTGATTAAGGCAGATTTAATCTTTTGGGACAAATGTGTCCCTTGGTCCTCAAAGGGTTAAGGTTGTACATTGCAATTCTAATGTATATCTTATTAATGCATACGTTCCTCCTAAGAGCAGTGTAGAAGTTTATGCAAGCCTTGCGGATTGCATAGAATACGTTATAAGCATAATTGACGTTAATGACGACATTTTATTATTAGGTGATTTTAATCTGCCTGACTTGAAATGGGAATCTTCTGACGATGATACATATTTTTGAGCATCTAATTCGAAGACTCGCCAATAGCATATATTTGTTGATAATATATGTTCTGACTTACAACAAGTGAGTTGTATTTATAATAGTCGTGAAAGACTTCTTGACCTGGTCTTAACTACAGACAGTAAGAATGTGATTGTTGAAAAGGCCCCCTCATGCTTTGACTGCTGTTGATGAATACCATCCACCATTGAGCATATGGTACAAATCAGACAGGGATAATATAGTAAAGTCTAACTCAATAGATAAAGTTTATGAATTCGATTTTAAAAAAGCTGACTTTTTGAAGTTGAATCATTTACTTCAAAGTAAACTTCATGCTATTTTAGAATATGTTGATAATAACACTCTTGATGATTCAATTAATTTTTTTTATATGGAAATCTTTGCTGTGTTTTCTCTGTCCGTGCCATATAGCCTCAAATTTGCGAACAAAGGAGTTAAAGATTCTTCGCAACAGCAGGAATAGGGCATGGAAAAAAATATGTCTGTAGCTTAGACTTGAACGACCTAGAAATTTACAAGCGTTTGTTTCTGGATTTTGAAAATTGCTCAGCTACCTTATATAAAAATTATTTAGACAGTATTAAGCTGAGAATATTGTCTGATCCGAAGAAATTCTGGGGTTTCATAAACACCAAAAATCTGATGGATTCCCTTCATCATTTAAAACCTCTGACGGATTTACTGACGATCCTGTCGTAATTTGTGGTCTATTTGCCAATCTCTTTAAAGAGTCGTTTTGTTCAGACTCGTTCAATCCTGATGAAGAGTACTTTGAATATATGAACTCTACACCCAGGGTTTCGTTGGATTCTATATCCTTTACTTCAGAGAATATTTTAAAGTATATTGGATTGATCGATGAAGATTTTAATGCTGGACCTGACAGAATTCCTGCCGCAGTGTTAACACGATGTGGTTCCGTTCTAAGTCAACCACTGTCCATGTTATTCAATAAATCAATTAGCGAAAGTATTTTTCCACTTTTTTGGAAAAAATCTTTTATAAGTCCTATTTATAAAAAAGGTTGTAAAAACAATATAAACAACTACAGGCCTATCGCGAAACTCTCGTCGATTCCAAAACTTTTTGAGCGGCTCGTGTATGATCGTGAGAAAATTGACTGTGGGAAGGTCATGACAACTCGTCAACATGGATTTGTTACTGGCAGATCCACTGTGTCTAATCTCCTCGATTTTGCAACGTTTTGCTTAAATTCATTTTATTCAGGTAACCAGGTCGACTGTATTTACACTGAATTTAGTAAAGCATTTGATAAACTGCCACACAACTTAATTCTATTTAAACTAAAGTTAATGGGTTTTCCACAATTTTTTGTAAGCTGGATTCAATCGTATCTGTCAGAGCGATCTTATCAAATACGATTTCGAGGCGTATTGTCAGCTGAATCTATTGCTGAATCAGGTGTTCCTCAAAGTAGCCACCTTGGTCCACTTCTGTTTATTTTAGCCATTAATGATGTAACCCACATCATCAAACACTCTCATCTACTTATCTATGCAGATGACATGAAAATATACAGAACAATAAATGCTAAAGACAATTCAGATCTGCTCCAGTCTGATTTGAAATCCTTTGAAATTTGGTGTTCTAAAAATAATATGTTTCTAAATCCAGATAAATGCCAAACTATGACCTTTTCGCGAAAAAGGAATAATTTAATTTTTGATTATAAGATAAAAGATACCGCTTTAAGTCGTGTAGATGCTGTCAAAGATCTTGGTATATGCATGGATTCTAAGCTATCGTTAGAAGCTATCGTTTAACGTTCATATTGATTACATTTGTAAAAAAGCATCTTCTATGCTCGGGTTTATGAAACGCTGGGCCAAGGAATTTAATAGTATGATCACAACTACAACGCTGTATTATGCAATTGTGCGACCTCAATTAGAGTATGCAAGTCAAGTTTGGTCCCCAAGTTACAATGTACATGTTGGATAGAGAGAATCCAAAAACGTTTTGTTCGGTTTGCTCTAAGGGGCTTAAGTGCAACGGACACTTTAAACCTTCCTCCTTATGAGGATCGTTTAAAACTATTAAAAATGCAATCTTTGAACGAGAGAAGGAAGTCTGCAGATATCGTCTATTTACACCAACTCATAACTGGTGTATTCGATTCACCAGAACTCCTAAGTTTTATAAATTTTAACACTAACCGTAGAAGCAGTAGAAATGCTAACAATTTAATTTACTTACCTTTTAGTAGAACAAATTATATGGCTACTGCTCCTTTACATCGCATGAATACCTTTGTTAACAACTGTAGCTTTTTTGATGTTAACTTATCGAAAGGTCAACTCAAAAGTAGATTGAAAACTAATGTATGATTAGATCTATGTAAACGCATGGTTAGTTGTTATGTCTTGTGTTGTCCCTGAGCCCAACCCATATTATGGTGGGTAAATTTTTCTCACTTTAGATTGTTTTGGACCACTCTTATCGATATCATTAAGGCTATTCACAGTTTGAGCGTATTTTTGACAAATCGTATTTATAGCATTTGTTATTGTTCAAACTGTGAGCACTTCGCCATGTGACTGTCGTATAAAAAAATTGTGCAACCCTGTGATGCATGTGATTATGCGGCTGTAGACAGAGCATAAAAATACGAGGTACAAAAAACACGTCCAAGGGCTGCTTTTATTTACGCGTGCCTGCGTATTTGCGTTTGTATGCAAAACAACAACAAAGCAAAATACGTTTTCGTAAATTGGCGTACAAATAGCAAATCGTACAAATGGCAGACCAGCGTATTCCAGCGCTGTGAATGGCATTATTGAGGTAATTTAATGTTATTTGGTCTGGTTCTTAAGATGATCTAATGAGGAGAAAGTGAAAAAAAGCTGTAGTAGCTGAACTCTATTGTTATTGCATGTTATATCATAAGGATAATTCTGTGAAAGAGGAAACTGTTATCGACAAATTTACTTCGCGCTCTACACAATTGGCTTTGTATCTACAACAATGTATAAATATGTTAATCTTTTTAAAATATCTGTTTTCGTTGCTTTACTGAAATAAATACTTGTTGTCCTGCTCAAAATCAATTGTGTATGTTAAGAATTAAAATAAATAAATTACTGTTACTTTTTCTACTTCGACTGTTGAAATCTGTTAAGAAATTTGGAAAAATCTTAGGCCTTCAGAAATTCCAATGGAAATAATGAAAAACAAATATTTTTTATTGCTTCAGTAAGTCGCCCTCTTAGGAAATACTTATCTACGGCATTGCTAAGAGTACGCTTTTACTTTTAAAGATACAATTATGAAACCTCATTGAGACTTTAAGCTTTAAAAGCTGAATTAAGGAAGGTAATTATTGTAGAGTCATTTAAGATAAATTGACATTTTTGATTTCTTTTATTGCTTAAAAAAAATTTATTTGCTGTCCAAAAAATGTATCTCCAATCTTTTAAACCCAAAAGAAAGTCCAAAGGGTCCTCATAAGCCACCAAACTAATGCACTTAAAAGGAACTCCAAAAGTTTAAAGCGTTAATATTTCTCGCCAGAGAATTTATTTAAGAAACCATAAATTTATTTTATTAAAAATTTTAACAGTTAAAGTAGTAGGTAGTTAAAGAGTAGTTTATTTTGGCTCAAAATTGTTTTGAAAAGTAAAAATACTTTTTAAAAATGAACTTGTTCTGTAAAAATTTGTACAGTAGTTTTGTTTTTAACTTTTGTTTTAATGTTTTGTAGTTTTAGGTTAAAAACTTTGACAAGAAGGCTTGCATAACGAATGATTTACAATAACAAAAATTATTTCATTGGGAAAAACCAAAATACTTGTCTGTCAATTAAGGTATAATTTATATTCTTTCTCTTTTTTTTTAAAAGAAAATTAAAAATTTTTCCTAAAAAAATTAATTCGAAATAATTTTTAGAATTATCATTTTTAGAACTTTCTGCGATATTAAATTTTGAAAAATGTCGAGTCTTTAGCTATCTTGATCGTATTCCAGCGTAGTAAACATTTATTGTTTATTTCTCAAAATTGAAACAGTACCGCAACTTGAACCTTCTCTTAAAGTTGTGTTTCAACAAAAACTTTCATTAAGCACACATTTTTGCTAAAATTTCGAGGTCCACCAAATGGGCTAGTGGACTTCTGATTAATTCTTAGGGTCGCTCCTTCTTCGATCAAAAATACAAAAAGCCATGGTGACTTTTAATGTAATTAAAAAAATTTGAGGGCATATTCAAGATTAGATTTCAAGAAAAGTCCTTACTTTGAATTTTGTATTAGCACCAATAAATTTTCAAAATAAACATTCCTCCCTCTCTTATAGAAAATCCAGGCTACAGGTCTGTATTAATTTTGCGTATCAAAATTGCTTAAAATTTTATCGTAGAATATTTTTTTCATTGTTTGCGTAATCTTTCTACTATAAGTCTTTTGCTTAAAAGAGGATTACGTATAAATTTCATCTCTCCTTATTTTTTTATGTCAAGCCGTTAAAGTTTAAGTTGATGTATTTGTGCATTTCCGCTCGAGAAATTTAGATAAAATCTAGCTGCACTTGAAGCTTTTGTTTTGCCTCATTCTTGGAATAACTTGTTCAAGCAGCAATAATTTCTTGAGGAACTCAACAATACCGGTAAATTGTTATTTGCAAGCTAGCCAACTAATTATTATAAGTTGGAGTGTAGAGCTGCCACCCATTTGTTTAATAGTATATGATCTTGAATTAAAGAACTCACGTGGAAACGTACAAGGTTTCTTTAAAGCAGGTAGGTGATGTAGTTTAACGAGGTTCTTACAGATTTTAAAAGGCATAAATGGTACTTGCGAAGGATGAATAAAGAAAATACATATACATTAGGAAAAACATAAGCTATAATAACAAAAAAAAAAGGGAGAAACAACTCCTTGTCTGCGTGAAGCGCCACTTACCTCCACAAAAAGAACGCCATGACGATTAGAACTATGCCAAAGCAACTGAAAATGATGCCAACTAGAACCGCCAGATTATAATCATTGTGCGATTGACGTAATAACGGTTGTAGCTTCTCGCAGTTGGGTTGCAATGGAATCTAAAAAATTAAAAGAAAAAAAATTTAAAATATTTTTAAGTACAGCGATAATAATTTTTATTTTAAACATAACTTATCATAGCTGATAAAAAGTACAAGATAAATCATTAAAAAATTATTTCAGTTTTTATTTCAAATTTATGTGACTGCATTGCAGGCAGCTAACAAAAATTCCTGTCATAAAACCAAAAAGCAAAAAATTAGCGTACAAACTAACTTATTTGCATACGTGGCAATGTGGAAAATTTTGTTGCAAATAAATATAAATAACGCTTGCTTATTCAGCTTTGCATTTTTAGTACGAATGTAACAAATCTACTACTATTTTTTATTTTTTCTTCTTCTGTCGACAAATGCATAGCATTTTTGCATTGCTTATCGTGTGTTGTATATTTTTTCATATGTTTCTTTGTAGATTAGAACAAAAAGGGAAAAAGCAAAAAAAAAAAAAAAACAATAATAAATAAACTTTTATTTGTCTGTATTTTTTTCAGCAGTTTTCCACGAAATTGCAAAAATTTGAAAAACTTGTTTCATAATTTTATGACTATCAACAGCGACTGAGCAGCAAAATCTAATAGAAAGCATTGCAAAAATCTCCACATGAAATTGAAGCTACATATATAGAAGTCGCAGAGTTAGTTTTCAAAACTTAAGTCATGAATTTAATGTATATTTTTATCGCTCTGCTGCTGTTACTTGTGTGATAAAACTGTAAATATTTGTAGTCTTTAATTGTTGCTAGTAAACGTTAGCAGCTTTATTTTCTAAATAAAGTGGCTAACAAAGACGCATATAACGTCCATAAATTATAAAACTTTAAGATAATTTTTTTTCTTCCATCATTTTCATTTAACTATAGAAAATTGTAATTATGTATTTTGTTAAAGTTTTTTAACACAACTTTTTTGACAAAAATAATAAAAAGCAAAGAACTACAGCTTTTTTGCACTTACTTGCCATTTCACTACCTAAAAATCATTGAAATATCTCAAGTGACCCCAAAACAAGTTAGGGAAAATTTACAAATCAAAGTATGGACAGACTTCAGGAACAACACAGAACGTAACAACTAACCATAAATATTTACATCTGATAACACATTAATTTTCTATTTAATTTCAAGTTGTCCTTCGACATGTTACATTCCAGCCCCATATCAAGAACCCAAAGTCAAGGCATGCACAAGCATCAAGTTTTTTTTTTATCTGCAATCAAAAAATTTCCTAAAAAAATTCTTAATGTATAAAAACCTACATTTTTCATTAATTTTACTTGTTTTTATTAAAGTCTAATATCTATACTATTATATAAAAATGAAACTTTTAAAAAGTAAGCATATTTATGGCTGGCAGTAAATTCAAGAACTGCTGAACGGATTTATGTGAAATTTTCACTATTCGAATTAGAATTGGTCATAGATGATTCATGTATTCTCAAAAATTTTATATAAATAATAGGGAACAAGTTACTGACTGAGAAACCGGCTTAAATATCAATTTTTGGTAAAATTCAGCACATTTTCCCATTTCCTGCTTTATTTGCTAATTTGGTTTTGTCGTAAAATTGGCATTTTAATAAAAAATTAAATAATTTTTTGCAAGCAGTTTGTCTGTTGATTGGCTTTAATCCATTTCCAGCTATTGGTGCGTTTATGCATCAGTAACTTTAGAATTTTCTCCAGGTGAGCGCGAAAGTGATTTTACCTGGCACTGTAGGGATTATGTTAGTATGAACCTTTGAAAATATATATTATTTTTTGTTTGAGTCGATTCGGTCGTTTACTTGGATTTTACACCCACGGACCGTCGCAATATTTGGGGGTTTGTTTTGATTTTTGAAAATACCTAAAAATTTCAAATCGCAATATCGTAAATTGCTTTAAAAAAGTAACTACAATAAGTTTAAATTTTATGTTAAAACAAATTTAGAGCCCGTTTGCTGTTTTAAAATGGGCAGGTACGGTTGTGAAGGTATGTGATGCAGCTAGTGGTGCAAAAATGCATCAGTCCGCCCAGCCCTTACCTGGGGATGTACAAATTTTTTGGGCCAGAAATTTTTCCAGCTAAAGTTTAGGGCCATATATAGACTCTGTACGAAGTTTCATCGATCTTGGCCTGGTAGTTAAGGAGCTGCCGGAAATGGGTTAATGCTGTTATAAACACACATTTTCACATGTTATTAATGACACATTTTCATTGTAGTATTTTGTTGGGCAGATAAATTTTAAGACTTATTGAGAATTCGGAAATTTTTATTAGAGGTATTTGCAATTCATTAGTGTGGTTTAATGATTTCATATTGTTTGAATGTAATTCTTTAAAAATAAAATTTGTTTGTATTTAAATATGTTCAAAAATACGTTTGTTAAAGCATAAATTGAGTGTTGCTTTAGCTTTATGATTGCTTGTACAAATATTTAATAAGCCCAACCTCAGTGTATTTACCAATACTAATACTAATACCAAAAAGCTGTAAATAAGAACCTATTTGGGCAATCTTATCGTATTCACTTTGTGTATTGTCAATACAAAATTTAAATTTCCATACAAATTTCATATTCAAAATATAAAGTATTTTTAACTTATTTGAATATTGAAACTATTACATTCACTTTTTTACATAACGCAACAGTGGGTGAATTTGCATAAAGCTGGATAACTAAAAAAAGGGATTTTAATCTAAATATTTATTTTAGTAAGGATTTCTGAGATGTCAGGATTGGCGTAGGGATGTGTAAGTCGAAGTCGAAATAAGTCGAAAATCGACTTTTACTTGATAATTTTTGACTTTTGGCAATCGACTTCTGAGAACTGCAACTCTTGATTCGATAAATGTAAAATAGTAGTCGCCTAAATTAAAAAAGGAGACTGTAAGTGGAAGTGTGACAAAGCAAATGCGTATCATCTGATTACGTTAAACGCGTTACAAAATGTTAATGAAATTGTCACTATTTGAAAAGCAGGTGAAAATTTTTTTAAATTTATTATATTTGAGCTTTAAATTTTGTTTTGAAAAAAAAAAACCATTACAACAAACACATAGAAACAAACAAACTGGGTAACAATTGTTACTTTGCTAGAATAGGGCTGTTAAAACAAATTTATATTCACAATATTCAAACTACGCTCAAATGGATTAATATTTTATTATAGACAACAGAGCAATGTTCTGCTTTTAGTCAAGCTGGCAAGAATTTAAAACGAGTTCCATTGAAATCACAAAAAAAATTATAAAATTGAATTGGTAAAACCATACGCTTCTTTAACACTTCTAGATCCTAGGTTAAAAAAGCACGCATTTCAAAATATCCGTGAGTGCTCTCAAGCTATCTTTCACCTTGGTAAGTAGCAGTACATAATTTATATATTATATTATTTATATATATATTATATGTTTTTAGTTTTTTTCCATATACTGGAAAAATTAAACTGGCTTTGAAATCGAGTCAACGCGTACATTTTCCTGTCATCAAACTTTTTTCCAATCGTTGTGAACCGAAGGACTTAGACGCTACGAGTTACTTAGGTTTTGAGTTGGATCTTCATTCATGTTGTGGTATTCGTTGTATTCTACATTAATTATAGACCTGGGTATGGTCTTGTCTTAGCCAATTCAAGTTTATTAATCATCACAAATTTCCACAATAAAACTAATATGTTATTAATTTTACCTTTTTTTAATTTTTATTTTATTGGCAAGACCAAGCTAATAAAGAATAGGTATCTCCTGCGATTATTCAAAATTATTTGTTCATAGAAAAGAAAAGTTTAACCAAGCTTCTTTTTTCAAATAATAAAAACACAATCAAAATGTTGATACGATGAAAGACATGTGCAAAAAACAAATATTATTTTAGTTTAGTTTAGTTTTATCGAATGCAAACATTTTCTAGACGTTAAACTTTTTTCGATCGTTGTAAGTCCAATGATTTATGCGACACGAGCTACTTAGGTGTGAGCTGGACTTACATTTAATTTTTGACATTCATTGTATTTCTTATTAATAACTAGCTGAAACCCGGCGCGTTGCTGCCACTCTCCCTATTCAAACGCCCATAAAATGTTATCAGTTAAACAGCATGTCTAAATTGAGGTAGAATACTGAATTCCGAGACTGTGCGACCTATATCCACAAAGCCATTCGATATAACAAATTAGGGTTGTATAGGAAGTGCCACGCCCTCTTGATCACCGCTCATAGAATGTAATCAATTAAACTGCATGTGTACATGGAGGTTGAATTCCGAATTCCAAAACTGTGCGACATATATCTCCAAAACTATTCGATAGCACAAATTTAGGTTGTATGGGAGGTGCCACTGCCCTTTTCCTTACGCCCATATAATTTAACCAATGAAACTGCATGTGTAAATTGAGGTCGAATACTGAATTTCGAGGCTGAGTTACCTATAACTCCAAAGCTATTCGATATCGCAAATTTGGGTTAAGTTGGAGGTGCCACGCCCCACGACAAACTCTAAAAAATTTTATCAGTAAATCTGCATGCGTAAATTTTGGTCAAATACTGAATTCCGATGCTGTGCGAAAAGAACTATTATTCCCTGGTAGACGTTGTTCTGCCACAGACCGCCTTACTGCTATACACAAAAATGTCAAGAAATGTCAAATATATTCACCATTTTCAGTACAGCTGCCGAAAGTAGCCATGTGCACTAAATAACCACATTTTAGTCTAATACGATCAAAACCGTGCGAAATATAGCATTTTTGTTGTTTTGCAAGCGGTAAAAAGGGGTGCGGTAAAATGTTTCCCTTGAGCCATCTCGTAATCGAAACAAATCGACTGTCCAAATTTCAGCTCAATTTAGGTTAAGCCTGGCGCACTTTACTTCACTGGACGCTAACTCCACGAAAAGTGAGTTTAACTAAAGTAGGGCAGGCCTATTTTTAGTGCACTTGCCGAGAGTAACCATATGTACTGAATTACAAAATTTTTGTCTAATACGACCCAAACCGTTGAAATAAAACGTTTTCATTGGTTTGTGGGCGGTAAAAGGGGGGCGTGGAGACCAATTTTTAGTACAGTTGCTAACAGTAACCGTACAAACTAAGCCAACATTTTAGCTCAATCGACCCAGTAGTCAATTTTGATGGTTTCTTAAAAAGTGGGTGTGGCTATATAGCGCTGACGCCCTTTTTTAGTACAATTGCCGAAAGTAACCATACAAACTTAAGTATCATATGTTAGTCTCATACGGCCAAAACTGCATGAAATATAGCATTTTCACTGATTTGTGGGCGCAAAAGGGGGCGTGGAAACCAATTTTTCGTACAGTTACTGTCAGTAACTTCACAAACCAAAGAAACAAATTTAAGTCTTATACAACCAAAACCGTCTGAAATAAACCATTTTCATTTATTTGTGGGCGGTAAAAGGGGGCGTGGAAACCCATTTTTAGGACAGTTGTCGACAGTAACCGTACATACTAAATTACAAAATTATAGCTATATACGACCCAAACCGACTGAAATATAACATTTTTATTGATTTGGGGGCGGTAAAAGGGGGGTGTGGCAAATTTTTTCCTCAACCATCTCGTACCTGAAACAAATCGACTGCTAAAATTTCAGGTCAATCGGTTCAGTAGTTTTGGAGTCTATAGACATCACACAGCCAGACACACATCGTTTTGTTTTATATATATATATAGATATTGATTTGTGGGTGTTAAAAGTGGGCGTGAAAACATTTATAAATTGTGTTCGTCTCTTGGAGCACCTAAAGAGCAAGTTTCACTGTAAAAATGTGCAGAACTCCGGAATTGCCATGATTTCGAAAAAGTGGGCGTATTTATATAACGACCACGCCCATTTTTTGTACAGTTACCGACAGTAACCATCTGAACAAAATCCCCAAATCTTAGTTTTTTACGATTGAAACCGTGAGATATTTTTCTTTTTTTTTGTTTGTGATCGATGGAGCAAATTTGGCTTGTATGGGAGGTACCACGCCCCCTTCTCCAATCGTTACGAAACCTCACATGAACACTCTCAAGATGTGGCTTTATTTCCCCTGAAAATTTCATAAAGATCGGTTTAGCGGTTTTGGAGTCTATACGTGATATAGTCACATACCCACCCACATACCCACCCACATACCCACATACCCCCATACATACATCCATTTTTATATATATAGATAGGCCATTGCTAAGGTCCTGCCTTAGCCAAATCAAGTTTATTAAAATCTTCTTCACAAATTCTTACAGTGTTCTTAATCGTGGGTTATCTTGAGAATAGATAGAATCCTAGAACCGAGACAAATACCGAAAAAGTATAAAATGCGAACCTTTACAAGGCAATCAAGCGCGCTAAGGTTTTAAGTTTTTGTTTAAAATATTATTTTAATGCCATGTGAGTTCTATGAAAGGTTGTTTTGTTTTTATGTCATAACTTTGGCTAAAGTCATGCTAGAAGCTCCAAATTGTGTTTGCTTATAGTTATTTATGTGTTTAACACAGCTACATTAACAACTCAGTTCTATCTTAAGTCGACTTCAGCGATTATTGATTATCGACACAAATATTCTAATCTATTCTTTTGACATTTCCATCGTGTCATGTTTTTTATAGTTTTGATTGTTACAGCTTTCATTTCACTATAATTTTAATGAGAATGGAATCGCAACAATATCTCAAATTTTCAAAAACAATTAAAGCTGTTATTTACGTTACTCACTGTTACAACAAAAATAAAAAATTAAATTGTTTCTATATCGCGAGCAAAGCCGCGGAGGGTTTTAATAAGAGATCAGTAGGTAATATCAAAAAAATTGCACTCTTCAATTTTTGGCTTCATCAAAACTTCATAATATTAAGGGGACATTATGATTTCCGAGGACGAAAAAAATAAATTTTTGCCAATTTTTTCTCAAATCTGATTTACTTTTCCCGACCAGGTGATAAGTTTGTAAACATTACATGAGACTTTCATGACATAATGTTGCTGATACGCCGTTGATCTGAATAGAAATAATTAAGTAATAATAACAAACATAAATATAGTAGAATTCGCAAATAATCTTAAATCTAGGAATTTAACAGGATCTAACAGGAACTTTAACAGTGTTACAGAGGCAATACCAAAACTCGTGGGCGTCGCAAGTAATAATCCTTACGTTAACGGTAAAAATTGGTACATCAATACAGGCCCGTAGCCAGAATTTACCCAACGAGGGTTTTGATTAAAAAAAAAAATATTGATAGTTTTTGATATCGATAAAGCAAAAGGATTAAAAGTGCCAGAGTTGTGATATTTTACTCTTCGAAAAATGTTATTTTATTTCTTGTTTCAATAAAAAAAATTGTAAAAATCCAAATTTGAAAAATTGCAACAAAATATAGTTGAAATATTTTCGGAAACAACACTTAATAAAAATGAGGACTGTCTGTTCAATAGTTCTTTTTTTTTGAAAAAAACTGTTTTTGTTATGGTTTAGCTCTTAAAATATTTAATGCTATCATTTGCACAAAGAAAAAAATTAAGAAAAACGTAAATTTTTCCAATATTTTGTGCATAAGAGTTTATGTTTCTGTTCAAAAGATATGTGAACACAAGGGATTAATTTTCATACAAGGTTTTAGTGTTGTACAATATTTTTTTGTGCAAAATTATCAAAAACATATTCTGTGGTGCGACAAAATGATAGCACATTATCATTATAGAAACAAAAATGATAGGAAACAATTTGTAAATTTAAATAAATTGAAATTATTAATAATGAGTGGATCTTCCTTGGTTTTTTAAGACTTAAGAGTTTTTTGATGTATTCCCTCGGAATCGCTTCCCATTTTGATTTTATGCTACTTTTTAGTTCTTCGACTGTATTATATTGTCTGTATTTTTGGCATAAACTTCCGTTTGCTAAATACCCCCAACAATTTTCAATAATATCGAGGTCAGGTGATCTTGCTGGCCAATCCGATATTTCACTATAAAAAGTCCTTTACAACTCTCGCTGTGTGTACAGCCGCATTATCTTGTTGAAATATCATTGGACTTTTAGTTAATTGTGACCCAGGATTTACAATTTCATTTCTTATTAAATTTAGATAATCTTGGCTATTCATGCGTGTAGGAACAAACTTGATTTCAGACTTTCGACGATAACCAATGCCTGCCCATACTATCACACATCCACCTCCATGTTGACGACGACTTAAGACACGTTCCTCTTTTCTCAAGTCGTGGTAATAATAACACCAACCATCAGTAAACAAGACGCGGCGCCATCGTTTTCTCCATTTAACATGACCTTCAGCAAAACTCAACTTTGCTTCCCGATGTTTCACAGTAAAAGGGGATTTTCTTTGCAGTGTTTTGCGTTTAGTTGTTTTTGATTTCTTTAAAATCCTTTGCACATTGCGGACATGTGTATTTACTCCAGCTGCCTCTGCTATTTTCCTGGCAGTGAGGTTAGAATTGGAAGCTACGCGCAATATGGCGCGCTCATCTCGCCGTGCAACCGCTTGTGTACGTCCACTGCTCACAGCTTTACCATAATTTTCAGAATTTGTTATTAAATTTGAAATTACTTGACGACTTCTCTTTAGTTTTTTTGCGATTTCACTTATTTTAATGTTTTCATTGTGAAGACTTAAAGCAACTTTCACTTCCGCACTGTTTAGCCATTTAATAACGCAATAAGTAAGCCTTACAAAAATAATGGTGTTTCTTTTGCGGCTTATAAACTCTCACTAAACACAATTACGTAAAAATGTGGTATCATTTTGTCGCACGATTTTTTGCATATATTCTTAAATAACGGGTTTTCTATCAGAAAAGAGCTAACTCGTGAAACATTGCGACACTGAGAGAAACATTTTTAATATGCATAGTAAATTATATTTTGATGAAAATATTAAGGTGCTATCTTTTTGTCGCGGTCTGTATATTTTATTGTTCTGTTCATTTTATAAAATGCTTAAAAACGTTTTCAAAAATGTCGATTTCTTCAGTGACTGCAAAAAAGACAAATTTTTAGATTTGAAATCTCTATAACTTTGAAACCATTGAAATTTTTTCATGCATGCTCCACACAACAAAAACTAGACTTTTTTACCGTTTTCTTCAACTTCATACAATGTCAAAATAAGCTCTTTTGAACAGACACCAAAATTGCAGAATCCCCAAAGATACGAAAATGCAAAATAAAAAAAAGACATAACGGATTGCTATAGCATAGTCCTTAGCTATTTTGTGAAGAAAAATTACAAAAGACAAAACGCGGATCAAAAAGTTATAGCTGCTGAAACATGTTTTTTCAAAAATACTCAAAGTACCTGTGTTTGGGCATTTCAAAAACAAAAATAAAAAATTATAAGAAATTTTTAAAAAAAAACTATATTTATCATTTAAAATGATTTCAATCATTTTAAAAATATTTTTGATTTTCGTTTTAAAAAAAATTCACTGCTAATTTATATAGTAATTTTAAATATTTTAAAATGGCAACTCTAAGACGTAACCAAAGTGAAATATAACTGCTGAACATTTCAATTGACGTTACTAAACTAGTGACGTAATAAGTTTATTAAATTTTTCTGTTCTAGTTATTAATTTTTAGGAAAAAACAACAAAGAATGTGAGTGGAGAATCTTGATCACAAATGTATTTAGTTGGAACTGTGACCACATTAATAGCCATTTGAAAATCAAAAGTTTTTATTGTTTTTATAAGTTGAAATGCTAGAGACGACATTAGGTTGCGTTGTCTTAAGCTTAAATAACAGCCTCCTGTAACTCTTCTTCCGTTACAAATGCTTGTGCTTCTTGTAGTGAAAACCATTCATGATAGCCGCACCATCGTAACCCTGCCCGAACATAAAATCGCAATCTATGCCGAAGTCCTTATATTATCTATATTCTGGAAGCTTAAGTCTCAATTCAGTTCAAAATTGAAGTGGGTTGCAACTTTTATGCTGTTGCGTTGTGTTGCCTCAATGCTAATATATTAGATATTTATACTTTCTACATCCTAAGGGGGGTTTTAACCCCCAAAACACCCCCTTGTCTACGGGTCTGCATCACTAACAAAACTCACAAAGCCCCCAGGGACCGGGCAAAACCACAGCATAAATGACAATGTGTGCTCTACAACGTCAAATGCTTTCTATCTCAGCTTATAACTTAGCTGCTACCTAAACATCTCTTCAGATTTTTCAATAAAAAGCATGTTCTTTTAATAGACGCAGGAGCGGACACTTCTATTATAAAACAAAACAACGTGCTCCAAACAAATCGCATTAACTACAACAATATCGGAAATATTGAATGTATAGGTGAAGGATTAATTGAAGGATTCATGACTGAAATGTAAGTGATAGCTTAAAACCGGAACTTAAACATTGTATTGTATTGTCAGCAGTTTTTGACCATTTTAAAATTACACCCGACGAAAAACATTACTCGTGAGAGTGTTTTTCAAAATTATTAAAAATTGTTATTAAAAATTAAATTAAAAAATTGTGTAATTATTTGGTCGGAGTTGGAGTTGAAGTCGGATTCGGAGTAGGAGCTTCGATGTTTTGAGGAGTCGAAATTTTTTATGGTTATGTGAATGATGAAAATATTGTGAATGCCCTGGTTATGTGAATGATGAAAATATTATTTGGTGCGAACTATGAACTTACAACTCCATATCTCTTATTGTTTTGGCAGCAATAGTTGAAGTACAGCCAGGAAAAACGTTGCAAAAGCCAATTTTTGCAAAACTGGTTTTATAGCAGCTTAACGTTAATATGACTCTCTTACATTGCCTTAACACTAAAGTAGATAAAAAAATGCACCTTATCGCTATCAAAAAGTATTTAGAAAGTGTTATTCAGTGGAAGAACGTTGTAAGTTACATACAAAATTATTAGATATGAATTATCTATTGAAATTGATAAATGCAACAGAGGCATGCAACAGAGCAAGGAAAAAATATTGAGTGAGATATTGTGGTAATGAATTTTTTTTGAGAAAAAAAGTATACTTCCAAAAAACGCTCCAGAGCGGGTAATGAAATTGTTCTCATATAGATTTGTGATTGCCCAGGCTTCTTTACTTGCAAACAATATAGCATAGATGCAATAAAGGAACATTATTAAAAATTTAGCAATAGAAACTAGAATGAAAAACGGCTTTTTTAACATTTCGAATCGAATTGTGCGAGGCTCAGAGACTAAGAAGAGCTAAAGAAAGTATTTCTCATAGCAACGCTACTGTGCATTATTTTTTGCTGATCAAGAATGATAAAAGAGTAAGAGTATGCAATCAATCTGCAGTTCAATTAAGAAAAGTATAACATTTGTGTTTAAAAGTAAACATATATATTTTGTTGAAGGTTTTAATATATTTTCTTTTAAGGTCTTGAAATTAATTTTGGTTTTTTTAATGGTTTCTTTTAAAAAAGAAATTATTTTAAATTTATTTCGAACATTTAATTTAAAGAAAAGGATAAAATCAAACAAGTTTTCTTATATAAGTATGTTTTGATTGAGAGAATAACGTTTTAAAAGCCATCACACTCTCTGCTTTGCGTGGTATAACGTTTTAGCAACCAACGGGTACTGGATATGTAACGTTTTTCCATTTGAAACAAAGATAATACATGATTTACTAATCAAATATTAGTATTAATATTTTTTTTACTAAATAATTTATTTACCTAAATCGTTTATTTACTTTGTAGTCTAGTGGAGAGTGAGCTAGACTATCAACCCAAAGGTCCCTGGTTTGAATCCGGGTGCGGGCATGGTTCTTTTCACTTTCTCTGTTCTTTTATACATTTAGGAATTATGGAAAACTAAAAATCCACAGCTAAATTATGGAAAATGTGGAATTAAAGGATTGGAACAACTAAGGGCTGGAAATGCGTGCTGAGGTTAAGGCATAACACTAGCCTCGGTCAAAAGCAATTCAAATTGCCTTTCACGGTTGTTTCGCAATTTGAATTTTATCAATAACTCACGTATGGTTCCAATTAATTCCTCTAAATAATCTATCCCTTTCCTTTCAGGTCAAAGACCAAACCTTGTTTGTATAAGGCGCATGCCTTGGTTGTGCGATCTTTTCTTAAAAAATAAAAAGTATTTCCATAACGTATTAAAATAAAGTGTCTTAAAATTGTCTGCTACATTTAAAACGTTTTTTATGTATTGCGAATGATTTGCTTTTTGTCGCTTAAAACGCTATTCGCAGCTGTGCTTCAATTTTACAAAAGAGCTAATGCTTGAGTGAAATTTTTGATTGCGATAGCCTAGCAAAACCAAAAGTCCTTACCCAACTGCAAAACTATCGATTTCGTTGTGCTTCCATAAGAAATGCTAAATATATAAATGCTGTCTTTAATTAATGTCAACATTTTAAGTATAAGATAATTTCACAGCAAGAAATGGTACTCATTAGAAGTTAGAAAATTTTATTTTTAAAAAATTAAAAAAATAACATTAAGAACAACGCTGACACAAACTCATAACACTGAGTTGCATGTCGTTGCATAAGCAAGAGCATAAATTTTGTGAGCATTTTGTAAGAAATAACGATACAGCAAGGATTATAGCAAGAACAATACTACAGCGACACACTTACAAAAGAGAAATGAAATAAAAACTGCAGTGAAAATGAAAAAAATAAAAAAACAAAAAGAAAAAAATGTCGCCTTCATGATTTTTATATGCAAGCAAGCAGGTGCACGCTTAATATAAATCTTATACATCCGGTCACAAGGATTTTTCGTAGCCGTTTCCGTTTTTATTTCTGACGCCATGAATGTTGCTGTAGTTGTTATTGTTGTGATTATTGTTATGTTTGATGGTTGTTGTTGTTTTTGTTTACATTCTTGCTCTCCTTGTGGGTTTTTTCAACTTTTTAATCATAGCATCTCGTTGTAGCGACGTGATTTTCGTTGTTTTTGTTGATATTGCAAGCTTTTATGAGACACAACCAGCTTGTTGGCGTTGTTGTTTTGCTCATAATACCGATTGTTTTTGCTGTTGTTGTTTGTTATTATGCATTTGTTTGAATTTTTAGTTTTTATGCGCACCACCTTCTTGTGCTTTGGCTTAGCTATTTTGTGTGTGCTCTCTGCTTGTTGTTGTTTATGCTGTTGTTGTTATTATTGCTTGCACTACCGTTCTTTTGTCACTGTTTTTGTCTTGCTCTATTTAAACTTTTCGATGTAGTTGTGCATGTTATAAAACTGTCAAGTTCTTTTGGGTTTTTTTTCTCGAAGCCTCACTTCACTTGAGCGCTTTCATTCATTATCCTTGTTTAATCCTTGTAAAAGCAGCATGTTTTTAATATGAAATAAAAATAATTTGGTTTTGTCTACATTTTTTTTGTTGTTGTCATTTGCAGCTTTTGTTTTTGCGCTTACAAAGCTTTTTTAATAAGTTTGCAGTTCTTGTCGCTGATGTTGAGTGGTCAGGTTTGAAGGATATGCCTTTTGTGTAGAAATTTTTTATAGATATTTTTTTCTGTAATTGAGTAAAACAACATTTGAAGGAAACGACTACATAATTAATGTATATAGAAAAATTTCTTTTTAGTTAGTTTTATTCTAAATCAATTTCAAATTCACGATGAAGATGAATAAATATCAAAGCATCTTTAGCCAAACAATTGTATGAAAGATGCAGTATCTTGTTAAAATGTTTTTTAGAAATTGATTTACGTTGCTCCATTAAAAAGCTTTTAATTTCTTTGAGTACTGTTATTACAGCTTTTAAAATTGAATTTTCTAGTTTAAAATCTTCAAATTGCTTGCATACTAAAATTTTTTAGATCAATTCTCAGAGCCAACTTTATTTAGCTTCCGTTTGGCTTATTTAATTTACAGAAATTTCTTTCATGTTTTTTTGATGTCAAACAAAGCATGAACAAACCATATTTTGCACTCAAAATATCAGATAAGCACATTGGAAATGAACTCATCTATAGTTGAAAATCTAATTGTCCACACAACCAGTGGTGAATACGTTTGACCTCAAAATTTTAAAGATTTCAGTCAATTTTAGTGAAATGAAAATTGAATTGACAAAACACACTCACACACATACACACTTACGTCTAGCTGTGTAAATGTGTGCTTTTACAATTAAATGTCATATTTGACATGTGGATATGTTCCTATATCCAAATAAATAACAGAAGAATTCAGTTCTGGTAAGCAAATAAATGCAAATGTACCAAGAAGATGAGTTCTTTTTCCCTACTGTACAGCTTGCAATGAGAAAGAGGTTTTTTGTAGCAATGGAGAAATGGAACCAACCAGTAATGTATAAGAAAAGGGGACTTAGCGACAGTTGCAAAAAAAAAGGAATTTCAAAATGTCTACAGAGCAGGGAAGGGCACCAACTGACATCAATAATCATGACACAGAAAAAAGTAGGTATTGCAAAAGTAGAATTGAATACCCCAAGACTGCTACGAATATTATAAAAAGCTCTTAAATAAAAGGCTCTGCATCCATGTAAGGTGTATTTTTTTTTGAGGTGGAGAACTTTAAATTGACAAAACTGTGTTTTGTGACAGCCAATTTGACATTTATCGAAATTAGTTTTGTTTGAAAATTCATCATGAAGAAACTTACGCTGGAGTAACGTCTGTAATTGTTAAAAATTATTTTGAAAAACACGGTTCAATTCGGAAAACACTTTGGACATTCATTCAGGAAAAGTCACATTTGGTGTCCTCAATTAGCAGGAAGCAGCTATTGGTCCATATGTTTTCAAAAATTAAAATAGTCAGAGCGTTAGGTTGCAGACAGAGTGAACGCCGATTCAGACAGACAGGCAGATAGGCGCAGGCAAACTCTGTGAACAAGCGAGATAAAAGCCAGCTTTGATTTATTGCTATCTCGTTTCTTCGCAGGTTACTGCCTGTGCCAGTCTGCTTGCCTGTCTGAATCGGCGTTCACTCTGTTTGTAACCTTACAGTCAACGATGAACGGTAATGAGACATGATTGCTAACTTTTTCGTGCTTAATTGGATCTACTGCGAAGACTGTGTGAAAATTGAACTTCCAGATTACGCTATCTACGCGCTGCACAGTGCGACTTTCTTAACTTTTAGAATGCTAAAAGAAAAAAAAAATAATGTTCTCCGATCGCAATAGTTTTTTGATATGCAATAGACGAATATGCAACTGTTATAAGTAATCAAAACAAAACAAAAAACGAGGGCAGAAACGTATTTCATAGTCTGCAATTTAAAGTGAACTTTGCGGTGACATAACTTTTTTTGCATTAATATTTTGATTTGTCATCACACTACTCCGCCAAAAAATTAGAACAACTAAAAAATTTTCTTAAAAAAAGTATTTAATGTTGTTTTTAAATAATAATACTTAAAAATAACACATTTTTTTAGGAATGAGTTCTTAAGGTATAAGTTTATTAAAGTACTTAAAAGAAAGCATTTTAATTTAGTACTTAGTCACATATCTTTTACTTTTAATTAATGCTTAAATGCTTTCATACAACTATTTATATAGTCTTTATATATTTTTTTTTATATCAGGGTCGTTTTTCCATATATCCTGAACGCTTTCTTTTAACATTTGAACGGTTCTATTTTAGCGAGTATATAAACTTTAATTTTGAGGTACCACCAAAAATTTTTAATATAATTTATACCCGCGAATCGCCTCTTCAAGAAAGTACTTCAATATTATTCTCATCCAGCCATTTACTGCATTTTCTGGAGGTATGGCAAGGTACGCCATCCTGTATAAACGTGAATAGTGCTAAAGAATTATCGAGGCTGTTCACATACGGTAAATATACATCATGAAGAACTTTAATGTACTGCTCGCTATTCATTCCTTGTTCAACAAAGAAAACTCGCCCTTACACCTCAGAAGAAATGCAACTCCTGATCATTGTTGCGGGTAAGTGCTTTACATTTTTTTGAATGCATTCAGAAGAGAATCGTTCCCCAGGAAATCTGAGACCGTTCCGTAGTCACTGAAGATAACCTTACGAAATAAAAAAAAACCCAATTTTAAATATTTTAGAAACTAGATAAAGAAAAAATAAAGAAAAAAAATTTAAAACGTCTACTTTTTTTTTTTAAAGTTATAGGTCAGAAATTCTTTAAGCTGTTTTTAAGCAATTTTAAGCCCGTTTTTTATGCTTTAAATGTTCCTTATTTTATTTTTTAATCCCGTTGTAACGGGGACCCTGTTACAAAATTGCACCCAGCTCCCTACGCCACTGTCCCACTACGCCACTGTGCACCTATAACACAGCCAACAGCCAGGCATATAACAAACACACAAACATATCAGCTCAACATAGTCAACAGCCAGGCATACAACAAACACACAAACACAGCAACTCAACGTAGTCAATAGCCAGCAACTCAACAGCCAACTCAGCATGGTATAATTCCCATCAAGTTTTTAGCGGAGGACAAATAAGAATGCGTAGTTTGGCAGACTTAGGCACGGTCCGAAAGCGTAGTGCTTAGCCCGTCCACTACTTGATAAGCAAGTAGATGAAATTTTCCGACGATCTCATTTCTGCAGATCGTCGCTAATACATGTAGTAGTTTTATATATAAGTTTAATTTTTATTTTGTAGTTTAGTTCGGACTTTTCACGTCGGCTTCGGTCGGTCGGACATCCGAAGCAGTTTCTTTTGTTCGGGCTTTTCACGTCGGCTTCGGTCGGTCGAACATCCGAAGTAGTTTCTTTAAGTTCGGACTTTTCACGTCGGCTTCGGTCGGTCGGACATCCGAAGTAGTTTCTTTAAGTTCGGACTTTTCACGTCGGCTTGGGTCGGTCGGACATCCGAAGCAGGTTCTTTTAAGCTCGGACTTTCCACGTCGGCTTCGGTCGGTCGGACATCCGAAGCAGTTTCTTCTGTTCGGACTTTTCACGTCGCCTTCGGTCGGTCGGACATCCGAAGTAGCTTCTTTTGTTCGGACTATTCACGACGGCTTCGGTCGGTCGGACATCCGAAGTAGTTTTTTTAAGCTCGGACTTTTCACGTCGGCTTCGGTCGGTCGGACATCCGCTACATAAATTTATGCTTAAGAGTTTATTTTATTTTCTTTCTTTTTTTATTATCGTTAGAGTAATAGTAAAGCGATTCACGCCACATATAAAATCATATATATTAAGATTAAATGCTAAATAAAGCACCGTAGTCGGGTTTTGCCTAAGTCGTCGTCATACCGACCGTCACTGAACTTCACCGAATACCGAATACCACCGAATTTCTCCGAGTCACCGCACTCCACCGTAAACCGAACACCATCAAACCAGCATACGAGGACTTCATCGGCAGATTCAATTACGTATCATAGCATTTATTTGCAATATTGTGTATTGTAATAAGTCTGGCTTGCTCATTGAATTAAACACTAAGGAAATATATATATACTGTGCACACTGCTAAAAAATTACAGCAATTATAATAAGAGCATTAAAATTCTTCAAGTCTTCTTATTTATTGGCGAAAGTTCGAGGGTCTCTCGTCTGATCCTGGAGCGGCTGAGCATACCTCAGGCTTTGAATAAAACCCCCCTTACAGAAAACGGGACATAGAAAACGTTGGTGGAGCGAAAAAAACTACTTTTGCATTTTTCATATATATTGTGGGTGCTCTGGTGTTTAACTATATTTTGCATTAGTAACCATATTTTATAAATATAAAACATAAATCAAAAATAATTATAACATTTTACAGAATTCTAAGAAGATTGAGCATTAATTTATAAATAAAGTTTGTGAACTCTAAGGGTGTAAGCCGGTTGATGAAATAAAAAAATAAGTAAATTTAAAATTTTTAATTCGTGACAAAAATATGATGAATTTTTTTTTAGTAAGTAAGTAAGTTTATTTCATTCAAAGTTTCAATAATATTTACAATTTTTCGGACATAACTTTTTTTGCATTAATATTTTTACTTGTCATTTGACTTATCATTAGGAGGAGTCCGAAGGCGTTAGGTTATAAAAGGCCGTCCACACTCCTTGCCAACACAGTTGTATTGCTTGTATGAAATGGGAAAATTTGTCAGGTCTTACGCTCTCCTTGCTGAAAAGAGACCTGCCAGAAGCGCTCTTTCGGGAAGTCGCGTTAGAAGCAAAAGCAATATAAATATCAACTTGAAATAAAAAACTACTAACAATTTCAGATTTGAAACATGGTCCTCGTGGTACGACATCATACCTACTCGTCTATCGTAGTTGTTAAAAATCAATAGCTTATTTTGCATCAATACAAATGAAAGTAAGCTGTCGGGAGCCCGAGTTCGAGACCCAACTCGGCAAAAAAATTTTTGTTGTTTTTTTAAATCTACTTTTTTTTACAAACTGTTCTGTGTATTTAAAGTTTTTTTTGGTTTTTTTTGTAAATGTTTTCATATAAAATAATATGAAAAGAATCAGAACCTTCAAAATGTAGGCCTTACAGAAGTACTCCTCAATGCAGTGATCATGTAAGGTGTATTGACACCAATAATAGCAGTGCTAGCATGCCTTCTTTTGCGGAGCACTCGCTAAAATGCCCACTAGGTAAGGCTGCAGGAAATTTTAAATCTATACTATTATATAAAAGGGTTTTCACGTATCTGCGACGACGCTAAACTTGAAAACTACGGAACCGATTTTTGTAACTCTTTCACTAATATAAAGCTATATGCTTAACTTACAATCTTGCATCCTTTATTTTTTAAACCGCTCTTGAAAGTTATTAAAATTTATATTTAAAAAGGAGCCAAAAAAATAAAACATACAAATCAATGCTTCATTAAATTGTCAGACACACAAGCAGCATAAAGCTTTATCTCTCTTTTCCTCTGATATAGTTTTCCTCATTTTTAATTTTGCAGTGTCGGGTAGGTTTGCACATTTATACTAGGGCAATTCACGATCTTGTTGCATCGTTGCAAATGCAAAATAAACAGCTTTTACAAAAACAAAAAGCATATGCTGCAAAAGCTTTTCAGTGCTTTTTGTTTTTGTAAAAGCTGTTTATTTTGCATTTGCAACGATGCAACAAGATCGTGAACTGCCCTATTGAGTTGAGTATGTATTAATGAGTGCTTTAAAGAGTACACTGAAAATAACCCGGTGGTAAATGGACACATGACGTAACCAAGTATTTCTTAAATACAATGTAGCTGCGAGGCCTCCAACACCTGTACAGAATTCTGAATTACATTTGTTCGGGCATGGCCACTAAGCCACTGATAAATTCTAATAACTTCTGATAACTTATAATTTTCTTACACAGTTAACTGCTTTTTGCAGAAATCTTATAAGACTTTAGGTGATTTTTTTTGTGCTCTAATTTATATTACAAATTAAATAAATGTTTAGTGGACGGACTGTCAAAAGCAAACATACCGACAGACGGATAATGTAGAATACAGGTCAGCAGATGGACATGTAAAAATGCAGACGAATAGTTTAAAAAAAAACAAATATTTTTAAGCTGGAACAAAAACTGACATATGAATTTACAGTAAGGTGAATGAATGTAAACTTATTAAGTGTGTGCGCATTAATTAATAGCTATTATTAAGAAAGCACTGCTAGATGTGGTGTCAGAAAATTTATTAGTAAAATCTGTAAACCAAAATTACTGAAACAATGTCAAACCTAAAACTATTTATTTTAAAATATGATTTTAGAAAATTATAAATCTTTCAAAAACTTTTTATACGTGTTAAATAAAATAAAATGAAAATTTTGTTTTTTATCTGAAACGAAAATAGATTCCTCAGAGAAAATAATTTCGGGATATAGTATATCTATATCTATGCTATAAAAGGAGACTCACGAAATCTTCAGCCAGACAAGCTTGGTAACCGCTGAACCGATTATTTTTTGATAGTTCTGTATATTAATTCTGTGACTACAATTTGATAATTTTTATAATTTTTTTGTTTATTCAATTCCTATCATAATTTCCTTTGTCATAGCTTGCTAAGATTTTCGAAAAATCTATTCCTTAATTATTACAAAATTCACGTATTTTATTTAATGCTTGCATTCAACAAGCAGCACAACACAACAGCAAACAAAGGTTTCCTTTCTTTGTCCCGAGAACTTCTCTCAATATAACACGAAACGGTTTCGATCGTGTAATACAACGTTTAAATTGGGCCAAATGACTCATTTGAAATCAGTCATTTAAAAGTGCTTACATTGTTTTTTTTTAAAGTATCTCATTTCGATTGACAACTGCTTCTTTGTTTTGTTTTTTGCTGGTTGATATTGATAATGAAATACGTGTACAAAATGATTTGTTGTTTGACGTTTTCCTTTTTGTTTGAGTGTGCTAGTTTGTAAAATAGTTTGTAATAAGTTTTAAGAATGTATCCAATCTCATTCATTTGTTTTTAATTAGTTTACTTGCAACTGAGAATTTGTATGGAAAATGAGATGACTTCATTTCTCATTTGGCTGAATGGGCTAAAATGAGTCATTTGGTCCAATTTTAACGTTGTAGAAGACTAAAATTTAGTAATTTAGTTCGCACGGTTACTTTTTGCAACTATACTAAAAATGAGCGTGTCCCACTTTATTTACGCCCACTTTTCGGAGGATAAGTGTGGAGTGCAGACTGTTTGGGTCGTATAAACTAAAATTGGGAGTGTTCCACTATAGTTACGCCCACTTTTCAGGGGATAAACACACCCGCATTACAGCCCACAAATCATAAAAAATGCTATATTTCGGACGGCTTTTGTCTTATTGGACTAAAATTTGGAAATTTAGTTCATATGGTTACTTTCGGCAGCTGTATAAAAAATGGTGCAAATATGTATAACATTTTTTTCCAAATAGCATAAAAATTCATATATGGCGGTAAGGCGGTCTGTGGCTCCTGCCGGAGAGTATTTTAAATCAATAAAAATGCTAAATAGATAATTAAATGACTTAAAACATACATTTATGTTAATATATACATAACTTGGGAATAGTTTGAATTATGTGAAAATTTTTTTCTTAGAAATTATTTTTTAAGCATTGTAAAAACTATAATAACATTTTGAAAGAATAAAATTTTATCCAAGAAATCAATTTGGTGGCCCATGATTTTTATGATAGAATTGAATTTTGTGTCAAAATTAAGCAATTTTTGCAGATAAATGATATGTTCTATGAAAGAAAAGGGGAAAATGGAATTTGAAAAAAATTTACAACAAAAGGAGCTTTTGGTCTATTTTTGGAGCACAAATATAATATTTTAGAGGTGTTGTGAGAACAATATAAAACATTAAATTGGTGAAGTAACGATTAATCCTTTCCCATTTCTCCAAATTCATTTAATTGACCTTTCAGATAAAGGAAATTTGATGAAAATATGCTAGAAAATGAAGAGTATGTTTGTTTGCGAATTCAAAAATTGAAATTTCAATCGGTTTCTTCTCATTCTAAGGCTAAAAAAATGTGTTATATTGAGAAAATCTGTAGTTTTCAAGATATCGAAATAATAACTGTAAATAATATTGATGGCATAATAATGGGAATTTTTCAATATACTAGATATAACTACAAAATACTTTCAAAAAGCCTTTCATTAACCGTTTTTTTTATTAATCAACGACTTTTCATAAAAAAATTCGTTGTACTGAGAAAATCTACATTTTTTCGAGATATAGCCAAAAGTTTGATGTCATAATAATGGAAATTTTTCAAAACTTAAGAGGAATATATTCATGCTCATGCTTTTTGAATTACAAAAATAAAAATATTTTTTTTAACCAAATTTTTCATAATCCTATTATGCAGGACTTATTAAAAATCAAAATACAGAAAAAGTCAAGCAACTTTTTGTAACCATAACAATTATTGTTTAAAGTAGGTAATTGAAATTAAATAAAGTATTTTTTTAACAATCATACCATTTTTTCATTATTAAACAAACACAATTGTTTTTATATTTAGCATTTGAAGACACAAAAAAATACTTTAATTTTAGGATTTCTAATTTTTACTTGGTATTAAATATTTTCATCGCAGGAAGCAGCGGATATTTGCTAGCAATAATAATAAAATTAAAATACAAAGAAAAAAATAATAATAAAATTTAAACGGAAAAAAGTGAATAAACTAAACTAAAAAAGGCAGTTAATCTAATAGATGCGGGGCTTGACTCAGACAGTAACGTTTACATACATGAAAGCCTTACTGTCGAGTCAAGGAAACTTTTGCAAGCTGCTATTTCTTGTAAGCGCAGAAACGAAATTTTCAATGCATTTACTCGCAGAGGATCGGTCTTCATCAGAAGGTGCAAAGGCAGTGATGCAGTTAAAATCAGATGCGAAGATGAGCTTCATAGTATTATCTGCAATGCTGCTACTGAGGCTGGTGCTGATTAGTTGCCATTTAATGTTCATTGCTGTATTATTATTACCTCTGTATTTTCTGATATGTTTTGCGTTTATATATATTTAGAGAATTGTACTTTTTAATGCAAGAAGTCTTAATGACACTAAGATGGATTGTATAAAGTGTGCATTTTCAGATTCTAGCGTTGATGTTATCTGTGTATCGGAAACTTGGTTTCATGCGGATGTAAACGACTCGTTTTTCAAGTTACAAAGCTTTAAACTATTTCGAAACGACAGATTGGAAAGTAGAGGTGGTGGTGTTGCAATTTATTGTAAAGAAAACTTAAACGCAAAGGTGGTAGGAATGTCAATTGGATCCGGTGTCGAATTTATAAATATATCTATATCGGATAATAATGTTAAAGTGTTAGTCTCATGCGTGTACAATCCGAACCGTAGCTGTAGTCTGGAACCAGTATTTACTGAAATATTGAATTGCGTAATTGATTTCGAACATTTTGTCTTGTGTGGTGACTTCAACATAAACCTCTTAGCTAACGACAATCTCCCCCGTAAGTTTCTCGATGATGTAGCCCAAGTAGGTCTTAATGTAGTAAATACCATTATGCCAACACGTTTCTCAAACAATGTCTGTCCAAGCTTGTTAGATGTATTTATTGTGTCTGATCCTTCACTTGTAATGCTTTTTGATCAAATCTCATTTGTTTCCGATCATGACCTAATTTTTTGCACGTTGAATATTGATTTTACAAGGACTGCTTCTGAGACCTCCTTTCGTTATCGTGACTATAGGTCCACTGATTTTTCATCATTGTTTAATAGTTTATCTCAAATAAACTGGGCAGAATGTTGGTTTTTTGAATCTGTCGATGAAAAGCTAAATTTTTTCATAAACAACATAAATAACTTGTTTGATATGCATGTTCCCTTGCGCACACGTTACATTACCAACAAAAACTGCCCTTGGTTTACTGAGTCTGTCAAATTAGCACTTAAAAAAAGGAACAGAGCTTACAGCAAGTGGAAGCGGCATACCAATTTATTAAACTGGGAGGAATATAAAAAAGCCAGGAATGAAGCTACAAATTCTATAAGAGTTTCCAAAAAGTTGTACTTTATGTCAAAATTAAATCCAATTTTACCATCTAAACAGTTGTGGAAAAACCTGAAGAGCTTCGGTGTATATAATAAAGAAACCGAACCGTGTGATATTAACCCAAACTTGCTAAATGATTATTTCGTTACTAATTCTACATCTACGGCCTCCTTTATATCTGCATATGTTGATGAACCTTTCAGTATGTGTCCCTATGAGTTTCAATTTAGCACAGTGAATGAAATGGACATAGCACGTTGTATTAAAAAAATTAAATCAAACGCCACTGGTGTTGATGGCATCAGCATTAAATTTATTAAATATATTTTACCTTATGTACTGAGTCCACTTGCACATATTATAAATCACTGTTTTACCACTTCCAGTTATCCTAATCTGTGGAAAGTAGCAACTGTTATTCCCATCGCGAAAAAAACCAATGATTGCGGACTATCCGATTTCCGTCCAATAAGCTTACTGTCTTCGTTGTCCAAAATATGCGAGCACCTCATGGCTGAACAAATTGTCCACCATATAAATACTTTTGACCTAATACATAATTTGCAGTCGGGCTTCCGACCTGGACATAGCTGTTCCTCTTCTGTGGTAAAAATCTTGGATGACATTAGAGTGCCATATGATATGGGCCATTTGAGCTTACTCTGCCTGTTAGACTTTTCTAAAGCGTTTGACACCGTGAACCATTTTTTACTGTGTAGAAAACTCATGCATAACTTTGGTTTTTCTGATACGTCTGTTCGTTTCATGTTTAGCTATTTAAATGGCAGGTCTCAAAGAGTAAGGGTAAAAAACAATTTCTCGTCTTTTAAAGCTACCAGAAGTGGAGTTCCGCAAGGCTCAGTTCTTGGCCCAATTCTGTTTACCATGTTCATAAATGATATTTTTAGAACATGCAATCATGCAACCATGCATGCTTATGCTGATGACCTGCAGTTGTATATGTCCAGACCCAATTGTATCTCTGAAGATTTATGTGCAAGAGTGAACGAAGATTTAAATTTGGTGGCAAATTGGGCCAAAGCTAATATGCTGGAATTGAATCCTCTTAAATCGTATGTGTTACCGATTTCACAAACACCTTATATGAATCTCGATGTTCCCCCTATTTTCCTAAATGGCGTTGAGCTAAAATTTGTAAGAAAGGCTTCTATTCTCGGCTACCAAATAAACTCGTCGTTGTCTTGTGAAGATTATGTAAACTCCTGCGTTAGTAAAATTTATTATGTTCTCAGAAATCTTCGGATGACTGCTGCGTTCGTACTTGTTGAAACTAGAAAGAAGCTTGTCTTACAGCTGTTATTGCCAATATTTTCTTATGCGGAAGTCGTTTATAGCAAACTTGACTCGAGATCTATGCACAAAATTCAAGTTGCATTTAACAACTCTACACGCTATGTTTATGATCTTCGGAGGTATGAGCATATAACACCCTTTAATAAACAGTTATTAGGCCGTAACTTGCTCAGCTATCTTGAAGCAAGAAATTGCATTTTCTTACATAAGGTCATCCACTCTCGTTGTCCAAGATATATATTTGAGAAGATAACGTTTTGTAGGTCAAACAGAAGCATGAACCTTGTTATTCCGAGGCATAACTACCTAAACTCTAGCCGATTGTTTTTCGTTAGCGCCATAAGACTATGGAATTCACTTCCAAGAAACATTAAAACAATTTCCAACCCTAACCACTTTAAGCATTTAATCTTCACCTATTTCTCTTAACTCTATCTCTCCTGTTTCTGATCTTGTTATCCTTTACTAAAACATAAATTAATTTTTAATTACTTTCTTAAAATTTTTTCCTTTCAATATAATTTTTTTGGCATTATTATCTTAATAATTTTTATATATTGTATATTTGAAACAGTTTTCTTTTGTATTTTTATCCTCGAATAATTGAATTGTATTCCGTTTTATATGATGACTCAGTAAAATAATCTGAAATTTTTTTTTTTTTTAAATTAATATCTCTATAATTACTTTAGTAATTATAGTAATAGTTTATTATAATTTATTTAATTAGTTGTTATCAATTTTTATATGCGGCATGTAAAAGATTTAAGTCTTAAATGTCAACAATTTGTCTAAATAAATAATAATAATAATAATAACTAAAAAAAATTGTGATAGAATTTGTTTTTGCAATAATTGTTTTTTGATAAGCTGATTTCGTTTTTGAGCGTGTTGAGTGTTGATGATGTGTGCTGGGAGTCCGTTAAGTATTGTTGATATCATCGAATCTAGTGAGTTTCATCCAAAGTTGTTGTGAAATTCGGCTATTTTAAATTTGTCATCTGCTCTTCGCCTTGTGTTGTGCTGATGGCCGATTGGATTTCGAAAACGATTATTTCCGATAAATTCGTTGAGCAAGCTACATTTGAACAGATCAGAGACGTTTAACCTTCGTATACTCGCGCATTGGTCTGTCAGATCGACGGCTTGCTCTTACTTTTCTATAAAACTTTTATTAGTATGCTTTCGCATAATATCATAAAACAGTATAGTTAATATTAAGATGATATTTTATTAGCATAATACTAAAATGGGCCTAGCCTTTTATGTCTCACAGACCGTGCGTGCGAATAGATGTTGCACTATTTGGCGCGAGTACAGGAAGGTTAAAAGTTGATGTTGCTTGTTAAGTGGAGTATTGTTGCGTAATATATTATTAAGAATAAATGGGTTTTTCACGCCTAAGAAATTTTTAAATAATAATTTCCTGATATATTAATACATAAATACATAACATGAAATTATTAAACGATAGTATCGAAACAAGTATAGCAAATATTTCAAAACAAATGCTTGCCTTCTGCTATCAATTTTTTGTTTATAACTTATAAAATAATTTACATATTTAGTACTTACTGTTGTATTTCACAGTGGTTAATTTAGACAATTAATATAAAGATCCACATCACAATTTATGCAATGTGTAATGTACATATTTAGAACAAAAGAACGAGTTTTATTCTGTTAAGTTTAGTCAGCTGTTTAGAAATAGACTAATCAATGAGGAATCGGCTCCTTAGCTGATATTACAAAGCTTTGTCAGCTTTTACAAATGAATTAATTCTAATATTTGTAAATTTTGCTTCTAAGATATTTTAGATTTTTGCTTGAGAGATATTTGAGAGATTTTTCAAAATCTCAAAAGGGGAAAAAGGGAGCTTTTTCATATGTGTGTGGTAAATTATACATAAATATTAGGGCGGGTCGATTTGTAGGGAGTGAAAACTTCACCAATTTCCCTATGATTTCCGTATTCTATGGGTTATTCCATGAATTTGCCGAAGGAACCATACCTATATCGTTAAAATCGAGTCCCCTACTTTTTGTTAGTAGATTTGTTCCCAAATTGACGTTCGTATGAAATATTACCTACACGTTCACATCCATAACTCAAAAACTATCAATCGGGTTTAATCGCCAGTAGGCGCGTTGGAAAGGTTAGCTCATTTTGATCAATTTACAAAAAAAAAATCTCCAACATTGGTCCAACGGTTCAAAAGTTACGGGCATTTTTGTCCAAATTTTGGACCATTTTTCCAATTTTTCATTATTTTGTCCAAGAATATTACTTTCATGGCCATTTTTTGGCTCAATCCATTATTTAATTCAATTTACAATTCAAAACGAAGAGTTTAAGCCCAAATTTATCGAATTCGGTTGATTAATTCATGCGATATTGCTAAAACAAAATAACACATAAAACCAACTTTTAGATTTTTTTCCCTTTGTGTGCACCCTGTGAAAAAATATGCCAATAATGTAAAACGCAAATCAGTCCAGTCGTAACGTAAGGTTCGTAAGCTTCGTAAGTCAAAAAAATTGAGCCAAAAAAATGGCCATGAAAATAATATTCTTGGACAAAATCATGAAAAAATGGAAAAATGTAAATTTCCAAATTAATCAAAATGAGCTCACCTTTCCAACGCGCCTACTGGCGATTAAACCCGATTGATAGTTTTTGAGTTATGGATGTGAACGTGTAGGTAATATTTCATACGAACGTCAATTTGGGAACAAATTTACCAACAAAAAGTAGGGGACTCGATTTTAACGATAGAGGTATGGTTCCTTTGGCAAATTTTCATGGAATAACCCATAGAATACGGAAATCATAGGGAAATTGTTGAAAAATAAATCGACCCGCCCTAATAAATATACTGGCAACACTGAGCTGCGCACTAGCCTACTTGTTTGTTATGCTAACTTTACACGGTCAATCGTTTCACATCAAGCAAGTGTATACGAAGAAAACTGTTTGCTGAATTTGTATTGTGGTTAAGCAAAACTTGCGCTTGAATCTCAGCTACTTCAAAATTATGCTAGATTTCAGCAAAAACTAATCAAAATGTGCTATTCTAGTTTATAATAACTTTATAATAACTAATAACAGTTCATAATTGCTAAGTTATTATAAACTGCAAAAGCAAATTTCTACTAAATTCAAGCAAATATTTGCTAATTTATTATAAATTGAAATAGCAAATTTTGATTAGTTTTTGCTGAAATCTAGCACTTTTTGAAGAGAAATGATTTTAATTATTAAATTAAATGGAAAAACTACCATTATCCGAAGACTTGAACCTCGGCCATCGCAGTTGCTAACTAATCGTCGCCTAATTTTTTTCATTAAGAATAAACGTTTGCTCGCGTGTTTGAAAGAAATTTGCTTGAATTAAGTCAAAATTAGCTATTTGAGTTTATAATAACTTAGCAAATATTTGCTTCAGTTTAGTAAAAATTTGCTATTTGAGTTTATAATAACTTAGGAAATAATTTCTTGAATTTAATATAATTTTGCTTCTTCCTAAATATATATGAGAAGTGATTTCAATTTAATAATATTTTTCTAAAATTACACCGTGATTGAGCAAAATTTTGCTGATTTGCTTTGCAGCAAAACAGTTTCTTGATTCAAGCTAAATAATTATCTCCGTGTACGTGTGGCTTTATGCTATTCTTTACACACATCAAGACTTACACATCATCTTAAGTTTTTTACTTACAAATGTTTGACTGCGTAAGGTTCGGATTAAGGTTTTTGCCCACTTATGGCACGTAACGAAATTCAGGGATCCCACACTATTTTAGACCCTTTAAGTCCCGAAATTTTCTTTCCTTAATAACGTGATTTTTAAATAAAAAATTAATATTAAAAATATTCATGTAAATGCAGCCATTTCAATATGAGTTGATATTAATAAAGAATTCGTAAAACCTTTTATTGAGGCTGAAAAAGATTGTTAGGAAAATGAGTGTGAATTACTGGATCGAAGATTTTGCAAAGTTTTGCAAAGAACTCAGCTCTATATTTCAAAATTGTCAAATATTCTGACTTTAGAAATAATTTTTTGTTTTGTGATAAAGGCAATCGTAATCGAAACTTATAAATTGCTTACGATTATCGTACAACTATTTTCCCAACTACCATAGAAGCAGAACGGTGCTTCTCATTAGCGGTTTATATTTGTAATAATATCTAAAAAAAAACTCTCTAATGGAAAATAAGACACGTTGATCAGCTTCATGTGGTTTTTTAAAAATAATTGAGACAAAAAATTTAATTTTGAAAAGTCTTTTCCAACCTTAATTTGCCTTAAACACTAAAAACATGAAGATGATGTCTAAAAAAATGTTTTATATTTATATAATAATACCTTAAACTGTTCTGTATTTTTTTATATTTTTTGTTTTTTAAATTAATACAATTTGCAAGTCATTAATAATATTTAAGTTTTTTTTGCATTTATTAATAATAAGGGTATTCACAATTGTGTGGTATCGTAGTATTGTGGTTTTTAGCCATAGTTGAAACCACAATTATGAGCACCCTTTAAAATAGAACTTGTGATTGGCAATCTCCCACTATAGCTTTTTGTTACTATGCAAATGAATTAACTATCCAATTTGTTATATTTTATTAATATATGGCACAAAAAAGTTTAACTTGCATTTTGAGCTTCTTCCATTTTTGCAATTAGAAAATAACTGGCAACCAATCAGTTGTTTATGGAACTTTAAAAACCACGTTCGCTTATCATATCATTAGGCTACTTAAAATTACCCCACTTTTGGTTTTTAGAGATTTCATGTATCAATAAAACGGGGTTTTTTAACTACACTGAAAACAACGCAATCGTGAATACCCTTAACGTGCTTTGTTCTTGTTTCTTTATAAATGAATAACTTTACATGAATAATTACATTAATTAATACAAAAAAATTGTATTCAAAACGCTTTGAATTATTTGATTCTTAAAGTTTTCAATCCCGTACTAGTCCCGGGATCCAGGCATTGAGATTTTCAATCCCGATAATCCCGCTATCAAGAAAAGCTTACGGGATTGGACTCCCTAATCCTCACTAAGCGACGGCGCAACTGTTGACGCCGACGAAAAAGCGGGTGGTGATCGTTGCTAAAAATTCTGAACGGTTTGTCCTTAGCTTTGTTTACAAAAATTACAATGGATTTCAAGAGTGTATTGTGCAAGGTAAGAAATTTGCCATCAATAGGTCTTTTTTAAATCATATGATGAATCCAAAACCTACGATTTTATTAGTTTTCTCCAATTGTGTGTTAGGAAACTCTGCGCTTATTTTTTTTTATTGTTTTGTTTTAATTATTTGTTTTATTGTTTTAATTAAAATTTTTGTGGCCATTCCGTTAAGTGTACACTGAAAATTACGTTGTCTTTTCGTTTACAGTCGCTTCGATACGTGCCGTAAGTGGGCAAAGATCTTTAGTCTGCTCGAATCTCAACACTCGTTGGCACACACACAGCACACTCGCCAGCTAATTTGTAGTCTGCTCGATACTGGCACGCATACACACAGAAATCACACTGTAACGTGATTTTTTCTACCAAGTCGCACTACCCGCAAGCTGCAAAAAAGAACTTCGTTCCAAAAAGCAGTCTTCAAATGCTTCCAAACGCAAGAAAATGCAACAAATTGCCCAAGACATCGACTGAGATGAAGCATTGGATATAGTAAGACATCATTTACGAAGCCAGCGAGAATATTGTAAGGTTAATTCTAAATTTTTGAGTTGGATAATATCTTATTTGGCCGATCGTTTGTGCTTTGTTGAGCTAAAAAAAACTAGATCTTTCAAATTTATAACAATTTTGGTCATGCCACAAGGAAGCATACTGGGCCCTTTATTTTTCATTTTGTTTATAAATGACATTAGCTCTCGTTTTTCTTTTTCAAATTTTTTACTGTACGCCGATGATTTAAAAGTTTTTAAGACCATTCGTAATAGTTTTGATGTCTATCTACTTCAGTTAGACTGAAATCGTTTTTATAATTGGTGCTTGAGAAATAGTCTGTTTCTAAATATTAATAAATGCTACCACATTTCGTTTGCTAAAACTAGAAAAGTTTTTTCAGCTACATATTATATTGGAAATACTCAACTTCAATTTGTAGATGAGATTGAAGATTTAGGGGTAATTTTAGACTCAAACTTTTCTTTCAATAATCATTTAACGTGCACACTTTCGCAATCATATACAGTATATGCATTTTTAAGAACAGACTGTTCAAACTGTTCGGAACCCTACACGTTAAAAAAATCTTTTTGTGGCTTTTGTAAGGTCTTGTCTTGAATATACATCCTTTATACGGAACCCATATTACTTGGTTCATATCATGAACGTATTCAAAAATATTTTTAAAATTTGCTTTAAGATCATTTAATTTTGTTGAACCACTGCCATCATATAACGCTTGTTGTTTATTATTGAATTTGAAGTCATTGAATACGAGACGAAAAATACAATCACTGGCTTTTTTATATGACATCGTTTGTGCTTCATTAATTTCAATGTTCCTAGTAGAAATTTATGGAAATTGAATTATTTTAAAATCAACTTTTGTAGAGCGAACTATTTGTTGTTCTAACCTATGAATAGATGTTTAAGTGAGTTTAATTTACTGAATTCAGAAATAAGTATTGATTTTTCTTACTCTAAAAATTAATATATGCCGAAAAGTTTGTTGGTAGATCAAGTATCTGCAAGATTTCCATTGCAATGTGTTGTAGACCACACTGTCGAAAGAATTTTGCAATCAATTAGTTTTGATGCAGAACATGATGATATGCATTTAACTTTGTACTCTAAATTTGGCTGTGGTGGGTCTTCTGGACAAGGTCAATACAAACAAAAATTGGGTGAGGTATTCCATTCCTTCAAAGCATTTTAACAAAACTTTCATTTCTATTACTTTGGATATGAGAATGTGATATTGAGACTGAGACAATATTTTTATTTTAAAGATAAGGACCATTGCGATTCGCACATGTTTATGATTTTAACAGTACCCCTCAGACTTACATTAGATACAGCAACAACTTCTACAAATCTACAAAATATGAAAGAGTTTGGGAAAAATGATCGACCATCTTCAGTTCAATATTGTCGCCCTATTGAATTCTCATATTCCAAAGAAACCATTGTGCTCATAACAGAAAAATATAATTATACGAGAAATGAAATAAAAAACTTGAAATATACGGAGTTCTTTTCTAAAAATGGGAAAATGGTTAAAATTGATCACGATTTAAAACTTACAATGGTTGATAGAAAACTTGAGCAGACAATATCAGGTATAAATTGCATAAAGGAAAATATTATAAAACTTAAATTAAATTAATTAATTAATTGAATGTTTAGTTAAATTTTTACTTTTTTTTGGAAACAGATCAACCAGATCGTGATCTGTTTGCCATGCTACACAAAAGCAGTTTAACGAAGTCGATAGCAAGGCTTATGAAGATATCGAAGAAATGTAAGAACTAGCGCTTTCACCACTTCATGCAAGAATCCGTGTTATGAAACATTGCTTAAAGATAGCGTATGAATTAAAGTTTCAAGAGTTCAAGCAAAATAATAAACAATTTGAAGGCCTAAGTGCAAAAAAAAAACAAGAAACTAGAAAGAATTTGTGGCGGCCGTAGCCTAGTGGGTAGAGTGCGTGGCCCCTAAGCTAAAGAGCTGCGGTAGCCCGGGTTCAATTCCAGCTCAGACAGAAGGTTTTTTCAATTGAATTAATTTTTCTGTTCGGTCGTCACCTCTCTGCAGACAATGGCAAACCTCAGAGAGTAAAAATTGCCATGTAAAGCTTCTTGAGAACATAAGCCGTTCGGAGTCGGCATAAAACACGTAGGTCCAGTTCTCGGTCATTTGTGATCAAACATTTAATAACACGCACAACACAATTGATCAGTAGAAGCTAGGTCAAAGTCCTTCCAAGGGCTGAAACGGCCAGTTTATTTTTTTTTTTAGAAAGAATTTTATAGCGGAAAAAAAAAGAATTCAAGATGAGTTTCAAGAGGAAACAGGGCCCAGTACTGATTTCCCTAAGCCAGGATTTAAAAATAGTAATGATGGAAACGCTGCGAGGCGTTTTTTGGAAGATGTTGAAGTGACTGCATCAATTACAAAAATCAATGCAGAGCTTTTAAAAAATTTTACGAAAATTTTGATCGCCATCAATTCTCGCCACCTCATTGACGCAGAAAACTTTGAAAAATTCGCTATAGAAACGCAGATTTTACACAAAACTTTATTTGGAAGTTGGAAGGACATAACTCCAACTATTCATAAAATTATGTGTCATGGGAAGGTTATAATAAAATATAATTTTTTCCCAGTTGGTGAGCTATCGGAGGAAGTTCAAGAATCCAAAAATAATTAATATAAAAGTTACAGACTAAGTCACACAAGAAAAAATAGCAGGGAGAACCAAAATACTGACTTAGAGGCAATGCTAATGATATCATCGAACCCAATTAATAACATCACTGCGACACAAAAGTGTACAAAGAAAAAGTTGTTCTGAAGATAATTTTGACGATAACAGAGGTCTTTTAATAAAACAATAAAAAACTGGTAAACCTTTCTCTAGATATGAGTATAATGAAGCTTAAAATGTCTAAAAGGTTATATTTTTAGTTTTTCATGTTTTCAGGCAACACTGGTATTTTTACGTAGCACAGTTAAAAAATTGTCTAATTGTCTCTTGTTTTTTATAAAATTGTGTAACTTTTACACGAAAAATCAATTTAGCGTTATTAACTGAATTTTAGTTAAAAAAATACTTCTGAAATTATATAAAAAAAATTATCATGCTTCGAACCACCAACCAGAAATTTTATGTGATGGCTATATAGCGCCATCAATTTCCTTTAATATAAAAAAACCTGGTTGAAAAAATCTCAAGTGGTTCAAAAGTAATAGATTTTATATAAAAAAAAAAATGCCAAAAAAGAGCACTGTGCGACGTTATGTAAAAATCTAAATTTAACAGACTTCTAAGTTACCTTGCGTTTTGACTAATCAAATACACACAAATCTCATTCAGTTGCTTAAACTATTATTTCTAAAATTAAAATTTTTTTCAAGATTTCTGAATTTTTTTTTTTTGGGAATATTTAAGGTGGTTAGTTTCAATGACGATTTTTGATAGATGGACAAGTTTTTTTGTATTATGATGATCTGCGAAGTTTTAGATAAGATGATAAAAATTTTGTTTGTGGAAGTAATGAAAATGATATCGCTCAGAGTTTCCGGGACATACTACTTTTTTATTTTAAGATGGTTTGTATTTTGGGGGCGATAATGTTGTCTTAGTTGAAAGGACACGAAATTTGCAAGAATTTTAATGAAGGTCCAAAATCAAAATTTTACTCAGTTCAGGAGTTAAAGAAAACTAACTACGGCCTCATACTATAAAATGTTATCTTGAAAAATCGGTTCTTTGAGCTAAGCCAGAAACGTCCCTTGGACGATGTATTCTAAGGATCAATGGCTGTCAGAAACTATTGCAGTTCTTGCAGATATTTGTTTGTGTTGCACAGTGATATCAACATTGTTATGTTTTACTAACATTATGTAACGTAATCATACCCACCATCATTTTCATCTGGATTATGTCCATAACACTGGTGTACAAATTTAAATTTTGTGGTTTGCATGACATGACTTCATTCAAATTGTAACTAAAACCATGTGTTCAATATCAAAAAAAGCATGTTGTTGGCAAGATAAAGTAATCTTTTGTATATTGTTTGTTTCGATAGAGCAGAAAATGGTCAAGTAATAAAAAGCTCATCAAATTTCAAGAAATATTTTCCAAAAAATATTAATTTTTTATTAAGGGTTCATGAGAAGTACTAAAAATCTGAAACAAGCATATAAATGTTAGCATATAATTTCAATACAAATGTTTTAAGCCTAAGATGACTGAAATCAGATGAAAATACTTTTGTAACCTTCCTATATTCGCGCCCATCGACATTATACATATACTCGCACACTGAGTCAGACCGATATTTGATCTCGTTTGCAATATATTAATAATATGCTTTTTAAGCATTATTAGTGTTTGTTGTATAGAAGAGAAAAAAAATTGAATAAAATAAATTAAAAAAATATTAAAACTCTAACTCTATTTTCTAAAAGTATTTTTTCACAGTCTCTTAACCCATTAACGACGAATGGGTATTTAAATACCCAAAAATAGAGCTGTCTTAGAAAAATTCTATCTAAAATCCTGTGAGAGGTATCGCAAATCTGTTTTCACAGACAGGTAGAGAAAGAGTGGCAATAATTAAAAAAAATTAGGAGTGGCATATAGGGTAATGTCTTGGGGAGAATTTAGAGGGTCAAATATCTGGAATTTTACATAATTAAATAGTTTTAATATAAATTAGTCTGGAAAATTTGGGGAGTGGACTTCCCAAAAACCATCTTGGCACCTTATAGCATTAGATGTCCTCTGTCTTATAAAAAAAGAAACATTGGGATAGGTCGACTCCTCTGGGCTACAGGTACGATAATATTGTATGGGTATTTAAATACCCACCTAGGCGTTAATGGGTTCAACAATATATTTTATTTTTCAAGTAAAAATTGGTTTTTTGTAGATTTTTTTTTAGGTTATCATAAAGAAAAATAGTTTTATACTCAAAAATACATTTCACGTAAGAGATTTATTATTATTTCGATTTTTTTATTTTCTCAATATTTTTTGGGGTGCCAGCATGAAACTGTGCAAAACAGTCCTTTGGATGTAAGTTTGCATTGCATTTTGTGCATGCATACTCAGTTTTACCTCCACATTGCCCACATCGGCCGCGTTTAGCAATCTTTTCAATCATATGATCAAATTTATCCATCCGCTTTGACATTATTTGCGCATTTGTGACAATTTTACTATAAACACGGCAACGATTTTCAGTTATTGTTATCAATGCTTCAACGACATTCATACGGTATTCGAGTTGACTCATGAGTGGCGCACCTTCAAGTTTTCTACAGATGCAGTGTAGCTTCCAAGCATTCACCATAGCAGCATCCATAGCATTAGTGAATAACGGCCAATACCATTTCTTTCCGCGAACTTGAATGCGATAATTGTTCATAGCATTATCAAACAAATCAACTCCACCCATTCGCTGATTGTATTCATGAATAAGATGTGGTTGCTCCATAATTGCCATCTTTCGACTTTTCCGATCAAATCTTCTGGCTCCACACATCGGCTCTACACCCAAGAAATTTGACATCACAGTGACCACCTAAATAAAAAATATTCGGTATTGTAGTAATAAAGTGGAATAAGTTATATTTACCGAATTATCATTCCAACGAACGACGATTATTTTGTTGTTTTTGCCAAAACAAAAATCTGATGAACCTCGAGGCTTCTTTTTCATTAATTTGAGATCATCCAATAGTGCATGATTGGTACGATTGTCGCGAACGGTGCCTGTTGCAAAATATCCTTTTTCAGTCAATATGCACAACAACTTATGGCTAGTAAAAAAGTTATCAAATGTAACATTGTGTTGGGTTGAATCTGATATATTTTCTAACAACCGTAAGACTACATTCTCTCCAAGACCACAATCAGCATTATTGTTGGCAGAAGCACCAGCATATGGAATATAAAAGTAACAGTATCCTGCGGCTGAAGCGAGGACCCAATATTGTAACCAAATCGTATTGGTTTACCTCTAATAAACATTTTCAAAGAGTGGCGGCCGTAGTATGCAATCATCTGTTCATCCACGGAAAGGTTGTATGCAAATACTCCAAATTGCATGAACTTTTTATTTAATGCATCATTTAGTGGGGTAATTTTAGCAAATTTATCATTTGTATCAAGATTTTTATTGTCACAAACGTGGATGTTTTGTTTTCGTTCGAATCTATCTCGACTCATTGCATCTTTCACAATTTGACATTCTAGAGATGCTTAATTTGACCAGTATGATCTGATTGTTGGCAAAGTATTATATCCTGTACAATACAAGATTCCCAAAAATGTTTTTATTTCTGTGATTGAAGTAACGAAACCAGAAACATTTTTTTGTCCAGCATACTCATTCGTACTTTTGACGATCATATTCATTACTTCTTCATCGATAAAGCATTCCCATAATTGTAATGGTGTGTACGAACCTATGAAAAGTAAAAACAGCTCTAAGAATTTGTGCGCAACGAAGGTATGCCACGCAACTTACCAATTTTTTCGTACAATGCTTTTTGAGCATTCTCTTCATTGTTGATGGGTTGTTTATCAAATTTATAATTATGTGCTTTACTCCATTTAGGTTTATTCCCCACTGAGACACGAGCTTTCGACTTCGATGTAGATGGTTGGGGATCATCGTCTGTATCCAGTGGATCATTGTTTGTTTCCACTAATTCTGAAACCACTTGCAGATTCACATTATTATCGTCATAAATGTACTCAATCTCAAACTGGCCTGCCATTTCATTAGGAAATTGAGTTTTATCGTGAAGTATTTGCAGATTATCATCTATATTTTCATTATCACTAATTTCATCAACCTTATCAGGCGGAGTAATAACAAAATTTATTTTGTTTGCTTTATGTCCCACTTCATTTTCTTCTTCGTCACTAGTCCATCCATCTATTTCTGCTTGTAATTCAGTTACAGTTAGAACTTTACGACGCCGAAACATTTTCACAAAATTTAAAAATCACTGAGTAATATTTTTTCACTGATTTACTGAACTTGTCTCAATCACGACACACAATGAACTGCATATAATTTTTTATTGAACTGAATTCCACATACTCTACACAAAAATGGGGAAGTCCCCAATTCTTTATAATAGACAAACACACAACACAAATCACACACTTGGTTTTCAAATATATAAACTCACCACAAAACATACAAAAAGTTCGCTTATTGCTACTGTGTGCAGGCTATTACCTTAACAATGAAAAAAATATTTTAGAGCTCGTTAATGCCTAAGTGGGTAGAAAAATACCCATAGGCCACAGACTCGTGTGGGGCAGATAAAAAAACTGTCACTTCAATATAAATGCCCTAAATACTAATTCTGTTAATTTTCATCAAAATCGGACAACGGAATCGGTTGTCAGGCGTTAATGGGTTAAAAAAGGAACATCTTTTTTAGTACATTAACTTTAATAACAAAAAAAAAACTTTTTTATGTGTTAATTATAACAAAAACGCTTAAATCTAATATATATAAGTATTAAGATCAAAAAAATAATATAGAACTAAATATTTATGACTTTTAGGGTTATTTGTATAGCAATCATCGCATACCATAGCTGCGTGTTCGAGACAAAAATTTTTTCAGTTCTTGCCGTTGTATCGTGCCTTACGGCTTTTTTTACGAAAAGAGTAAACAAGGACCTGCTTGATTAACTTTTGAGTGACTGTTTCATCGTAATTTGAATTGAAATCTTCACAATCTATGAGCGCTCTTATTCTTTCTTTGTCCAGTGTGGTAACAAAAACGGCTAAAATGAAAGAAAACCATTCTAAAATAATGTTATGCAGTATAACCAATAAGTATTATACACTACTATAACACAGTACAACAAAATCAAATTTTTTTTAGTACGCATGAGAAATGTTAACATAATATGAAAATAGGCTTAAAATAAAGAAAAACATGTCTCAGCGTTTTGCTGTAGCACGTCAAAATTTTGAGAAAATCAATTTGTAAGCTTCGAAGGACCGTGGAGGTTCACTTTTAATGTAATACTAAAGGGTCCGCCAAATAACTTTTTTTTTTTAAAATTCTATAAAAAAAACTACTGGATATTTTCTCAAATTTATGTTTTTATTTGAAAGTACAATCCTTCCAGTTAATAATGAAAAATAATTTCATTCAAATAGCTGCCTCGGCTGGCCATGCAGTAGCCTACACGATCGGTCAAATTTTTAAGCACATTATCGATTGTGTGGCTTCACGAATATTGTCCTTTAAAACGTCAATTATCTCTGGCTTGTCGGCGTAACACTTATCTTTGAGGGCACCCTACAAATAATAGTCCAACGGTGTCAAATCGCAGCTCCGAGGTGGCCAAACGACATCAGCTCTGCGGCTGATAGTGCGATCTTCAAAAACAGGGCGCAAAACATCGAGTGTAGCTTCGGCTGTGTGGCACGTAGCGCCGTCCTGTTGAAACCAAATGTTGCCAATATCCTCCTCTTGAATTTTTGTGAACAAAAATTCGTTCAACATGGCCCGATAACGATCGTCATTGACTGTAACGGCCACTCCTTGCTCATTTTCGAAGAAAAATGGTCCAATTATGCCTCTGGACCAAAATCCGCACCAAACAGTGACTCGTTTTGGGTTCAGCGGCTTTTCAATGTATGCGTGCGGGTTTTCTGTGCCCCAAATGCGACAATTTTGCTTGTTTACATACCCGCCAAGATCAAAATGAGCTTCATCTGAAAAGATGATTTTTTGGCAAAATCGGCATCTTCTGTAAGTCGATCGCAGGCCCACTTAGCGAGGCGAAAACGCATTGGATAGTCAGTTGGCTTCAACTCCTGAACCAATTGGACTTTGTATGGCGTCATACCAAGGTCTTTATGCAAAATTCGTCTTAATGATGTCTCCGAAATGTTCAATTGTTGAGAACGACGGTGAATTGATGTTGATGGCGCTTCAAGCACACTTTCTGCCACAGCAGCAATATTCTTGGGTGTACGCACTGTTTTTGGCTTTTCACGCTTTGGTTTATCGATGAGAATGCCAGTTTTTTTCACTTTTTTCACAAGATAACGAACATACGGAGCTGATGGTGCTTCTCTTCTTCCAAAATACGCAATTTTCGCACACATTCTGCAACATTACCATGATTTTCAAAGTAATGTCGCAATATTTCCCAGCGTTGTTCAAGCGAATACACAACCATATTCGTTCAGCGGAAGTATAAAACTAATTATCTGTCAAATCAGACATGAGCTAAGTGTTCCATTCACGAAATAAGCACTAGTTGAAAAAAAAAACGTTAGATGGCGGACCATTTATTATAAAAAGTTCTATAAAACAGAATGGGTGAACCGATTTTAATGCTTGAGCCAGTTTTGAAAAGAGAATTAAATTTTGATTTTTAAAAAAAACCATTTTTTTCTCCGCTAGATGGTGCTTTAATTTTAATGTTAATTTAAAAAATAACCAAAAATGTACGAAATTCATTAAAAGTATCGCTGAATCCAGCGGTTCCCGGCTAGCATAGCACATTCTACTTTAGGTTTTAGATTTCAAATTATAAACATTGTATTTTTAATGAATTTCGTACTGTTTTGGTTATTTTTTAACTTTACATGAAAATTATTTTAATAAAAAAAAAAATTCAAATTTAATTCCCTTTTCAAAACTGGCTCAAGCATTAAAATCGGTTCACCCATTCTGTTTTTATAGAACTTTTTATAATAGTATTACATTACAAGTGAACCTCCACGGTCCTTGGAAGCTTAAAAATTGATTTTCTCAAAATTCTGACGTGCTACAGCAAAACGCCGAGACACATATTTCTTTGTTTTAAGCCTATTTTCATATTCTGTTAAAATTTCTCATGTGTACTAACCACTGTCGTACTGTGTAATAGGTAACTACATTTCATTGAGTTATGTTCTGAAATTAAAAATTTGTTATTTACCTAAAACAGCAACACTTATATTCGCGTCGGTCTCGCAGACCGATAACTGTAATAACCCAATGTGCACAAAAACGGATGCGGATCCGTTACGAACCCGTTACGAGTCCGTCAGTACGCACTACGCTTTCTTATGTTTCGACGGACCCGTTTCGAACCCGTTACGAATCCGCCAAAAGAGTCTGAAACGGATTCGTATATGAAGTCCGTTGTGAGTTCGAGGCGGATCCGAAAAAATGGAAAAAGCAATTCGTATTTTCGAGAGGAATCGCTCTTATGTTTTGACGGACCCGTTACGAACCCGTTACGAATCCGTCAAAAAAATTACCACAACGTTAACATAAAAGACAGTCTTAAATTTGTTTTACAATTTCTTATTTTATTTTCAGTGGATTAGGGATACGAAATACAATTGTGTACTTATTTTTATTTTGAACAACTTTTTTATTTCATTAGGCTCGTGCTCCTCAAGCTCTCCTTCAAATCGAAGAAAAGTACTTGTCGGAATTTTTAAATAATTATCATTAGTGATCAAGTTAAATGTGACTATGTGATAGCCGTACACAAGATATTTTTCGGAAACTTTTTTAATTGCGTGCATTTTGTACGCTTTGTCATTATAGCAGTTAAAGTTATTGGGATGCTTCAATGAAAAATAATGTTTAGCTGTTTGAAGAAACAAGTATGAGCCATCCTGGAACTCACCAACATTTTACTCGTTTGTTTGATATTTTGAATTATTTTTTTACCATTTAAACTAGCCTCCACTACTCTCTTATAAATTTGATTACAAAATAATTTTTTTGTTTTAATTTACGTTTAATTTCCTGCAAACAGTTTTCGAATTTGAATGCGTCAAACTTGTTTAGAGAACCTATATTTTTAGCATCTGTAGCTAAATGCGTCAAACGAGTCCGTTGCGAGTTCGCATTATTTAAAAAAAAGAGTCTGAAACATCTGTTTCGTATATGAAGTCCGAAATGGATTCGTATATGAAGTCCGAAACGGATTCGTATCTGAAGCCCGAAACAGATTCGTATCTGAAGTCCGAAACGGATTCGTATCTGAAGTCCGAAACAGATTCGTATCTGAAGTCCGAAACGGATTCGTAACTGAAGTCCGTAACGGAGAGAGGAATTTCATACGAAAAAGGATCCGTTCCGGATGCGAAACGCAATCCATTTCGGACAAAATGTACGAAGAAGTGAGTTCGTTACGGATTCGTAACAGATCCGTTTGGCACACTGGGAAACTATAAGACGTCGACTCGGCACCTGCACTCGCGCTGTACTTAAAAATGCGTAACAAAAAAAAGAAAAAGCTACTAAATACCGTTAAGACCCAGTGACTTTAATTTTTAAAAAAACGTAGAATTATTGATTTGTCGGTCTGAGAGACCAATGCGCGAGTATAGAAAGGTTAAAAATTATTTTGTGAATCAAGTAATTTTTCGATTTTACTGCTTATGCTATATATGTTTATTCGAATATATTAATTACTGCGATTTTTCGTTTTCATGATAAATTTAAACTTTGAAGAGCTATTACTTGACCATTTTCTTCTCGATCGAAAAAAACAATAAACGGATAAAAAGGTAGTGAAATTGCGTTTCCAACAGTATGCTCTTTCTATGATCGAACATATAGTTTTAGCTACAAATGAAGTCAGGAAAACCACAAAAGTACCGTTATCTAAAAAAAACTCACAAATGAAAAAAAAAATTGTATCGATATTTGTGTTCAGGAGGCTCAAATTCACATACGCACAGTGTAATTTTCAGTTGCAATATAACTAGAACGATTCAATCGTTATGAAAATTTTTTCAAAAATATATAAATAAAAAATTTAACTTTCACAGAAAGTTTTAGGAATTTAATATTAAGTCATAACCCTCCCCCCGTCCCTACACCAACACAAAGAACTATCTACGCCACTAACATAACAACCCGACAAAAATATGAACTTAAAATTATTTTATTAAAATATGTGCAAACGATAGACAAGTTTCACATACATATGAAAGAAATACCAAGTAAGAAAAGAAAATAAGGCAAGTTATGAAAACTCACTGCATGTCAAAAAAGCCGCAAATATTTAAATACCATAGCAAAAACTAAAACAAAAAGGAAAATAGAGAGAAAAAAGATTTAAGAAGCAGCAATATTTGCTTGCCAAAAACACATAGTTATGAGCTGCAGTCAGTGAAGCTGGCAACTTGAGACTTTTGCAATCTTATTGCCAATGTTTTTCCCAACCAGTTTTCCCTTTGCACGCGCGTGTTGATATGTATGTTAATATTTATGAACTTGCATATATATTTATGTGTGTGTGTGTGTATGTGTGTGTGTGTGTTTGTGTGTGGGTGTGTATTTCTTCTTTTTCGTTTACAATTTCACAAAGTTTGGCTCAAACCAAAAACTTATTTCACACAACATACATACTTATAAAAAATTATGTTCTTGCTGTTGTTGTTGTTTTCTACTTTTATGAAGATGCCACAAAACTTACCTTCTTTGCTTCGGAAAATTTGCCCAGTATTATTTTCTTTGGATTTATGACACTGAAAGTTGCTGCCGCAACTTTTACTTCGTAAACAGAATTTGTTGTTAGATTTTGCAGAATCATCTGAAATATTAAAAAAGGAGAGTGTAAATATGCATAAAATAGTGTATAACAGAACTTTTTCTGTTTGCCATGACGATAATATTACATTTTTATTTCGAGTCTCAAATCTTTTACAATTTTGTCAAGTGCTCAACAGAGTAGCAGCAGTATGCTACTTTTCTTAGTTCATATAGGCTATGAGTTATTAACGCTATACGAGTTGTTGTAAATTTGGAAAATATGTTTTATGTGGCAAAATCACCTTGTATGCAGTAAAACTAGGTTAGTTTTTTGGATTGATTAAAAACAAAAATGATGAATAGATGCATATCCTTAAGTACTTTAAAATTATTTTATATCTTATTAAAAGTGGTACGTTGATTTTGTTGATTCTTGACTGTGGTACGTCAACATATTGACATAAATCTTATATTAATGGAAAGGTATTTTCAAGTAGATTTGCAGAATATAATTTTTATTCGAATATGTTGTCATTAAGATAGGTAAAACCTATCGAGTGTAATTACCTTTTTTCCCAATGGGACCATGAGAAACAACAACGAAATACATAGCGACACAGCTCTGATGAGCATCGTTGCTGTGTAAACTTACGCATCTTTAAAGCGTTGCTTTAAAGCAACGCTTATATTAAAAAAATCTAAAAAATCAACGCATTGAGGTTTCGACTTGAAATTTAGGAGAGACGAAGTTTAACCTATTGACTTTCAAGGTAGCTAATAAACTTTTGAATTTCTTAAGGGGGAGAGGTACCTTTGGAGTTACTGAAAAAATCAATTTTTATACATTTTTTTTAACAGTATATTAAACGTAGGCAAAGCTGTTATTTAGCAAATTATGACTGAAATGTAAAGCCAAAAGATCAAACTAAAGCACTACCTTCTTACTTAGTTGGCGCTACAACCGTATGTCGGTCTTGGTCTCATCTAAGAATTTGCGCCAGCCATTTCTGTCTTTCGCTTGCTGGCGCCAGTTGGAAATTCCAAGCTTCGTCAGGTTGTCCTCTACTTGGTCTTTCCAACGAAGATGCGGTCGTCCTCTTCTGCGTTGACCGCCGCTGGGTACCGAATCGAATGTTTTCTTCACTGGAGCATCGTCTTTCATGCGCTGAACATGACCAAGCCAGCGAAGCCGCTCGATTTTAATGCGCTTGACTATGTCGATGTCAGCGTACAGCTCATACAGTTCATCATTCCACCGTATTCGGTACTCGCCATTGACGCAGATTGGTCCGTAGATCTTACGAAGAATCTTTCTCTCGAATGCTCCTAAAGTCTTTTCATCTAAACTGCTCAGCGTCCAGGTTTGTGATGCGTAAAGTAGGACGGCCATGATGAGCGATTTATAGAGCGTGATTTTCGTTCGTCGAGAGAGGGCTCTGCTTCTCAATTGCTTACTGAGCCCAAAGTAACACCTGTTGGCAAGAGTTATTCTTCGTTTGATCTCAATGCTGATGTCGTTGGTTGAATTACGTCTCAGATCAGTTGCTACTACGTCTCAGATCAGCAGCTCGGATGATCTTTTCCATCATTAGGTTGAAAAAGTCGCACGATAAGGAATCACCTTGTCTGAAACCTCGTTTGGTAATAAATGGTGAGGAGAGGTCCTTCCCTATTTTAACTGCGCTGCTGGTGTTGCTCAGTGTCATCCTGCAAAGTCGTATTAGTTTTGCAGGAATACCAAATTCAGACATGGTGGAGTACAGGTGCTTCCTTATTGGGCTGTCGAAGGCGGCTTTGTAGTCGACAAAAAGATGGTGGGTGTCGATTTGTTTTTCTTGAATCTTCTCCAAGATTTGTCGTAGCGTGTAAATCTGGTCGATGGTGGACTTTCCAGGTCTGAAGCCACACTGATAAGGTCCGATCAGTTCGTTTACAATGGGCTTCAATCTTTCACATAAAACGCTCGACAGGACCTTATATGCGATATTAAGGAGGCTTATCCCTTGGTAATTGGCACAGATAGTGGGATCGCCTTTCTTGTGGATTGGGCAGAGCACACTGAGATTCCAATCGTTCGGAATGCATTCTTCCGACCATATTCTGCATAGCAGCTCGTGAATGCATTTAAGTAGAGCTTCGCCTCTGTTCTTAAACAGCTCAGCAGGTAAGCCATCAGCTCCCGCGGCTTTGTTATTTTGAAGCCGAGCTATAGCTGTCAGAGCTTCATCATAGTCGGGCAGCGGAACCTCAACGCTGTCATCCAAAATTAGGGTTTCCGGAATATCATCTCTATTGGCGGGATTGTTGTCAGCGTCGCCATTTAGAAGCTTAGAGAAGTGTTCCCTCCATAACGTCAGTGTTCTTTGGACATCCGTCAACTGATTCCCGTTTTCATCCTTGCAGGAAGAGGCCCTGGTTTTAAAACCATCGGCAAGGCGTCTTATTTTTTTGAAAAATTTTCGGGCCTCATTCCTGTCACCATACATCTCAATCTTCTCCTGTTCGCGCTTTTCTGCTTCTCTTTTTTTCCGCCTGAAAATACGTCTCTCTTCCCTCCTTTTTTCTTTGTATCGCTCCTTAGCAGAGCGTGTTACAACCGACTGCAGGGTGGCTTTGTAGGCGGCGTCTTTCTCTGCAGTGGCGTCGTGGCACTCCCGGTCGTACCACTGGTTTCGGCGAGGGCGTTGGTAGCCAATCACCTCTTTAGCAGCCGAACGCATGGAGTTGGAAATGTGTGTCCACTGCGCGCATATATCATCGATTGGAGGAGTGCTTTGAAGCAGGAGTGAGAGTCAAGTGGCGAAAGCATCGGCTGTCTGTTTCGATTGCAGCTTGTCGACGTCTAGCTTTCTCTGTGTAGGGTTGTGTGTATTCTTAGCTGCGCACAGACGTGTACGGATCTTGGCTGCAACAAGATAGTGATCTGAGTCAATGTTTGCACCACGGATCGTGCGTACATCCAATACACTGCAAGAGTGCCTTCCGTCGATCAAAACGTGATCAATTTGATTCATGGTTTTTTGATCAGGGGACATCCAGGCGGCTTTATGTATATTGAGATGCTTGAATCTAGTGCTACTTACGACCATGTTTCGATCAAACTAAAGTTCAACAAATAAGAGCTCCACTTCAAGTGATCATTCAACTTTTAAAATATTTATATATTTTTTTTTAAATTATGTTACTTTAAAACAATGTTGGCCTGATATGAAAACTGCTCCAATACATATTGTTTAGTCTTTGTTCAAGTAAAAGTTAATTGTTTTCTATGAAAATACTAATCTGTTTTATTTTTGTTTTATTAATTGATGCACTGAGTGCAAAAAAGGTGCTTCGAGAAAATCGAGTCTTAAGTGTTTGAGAGCTTGTAGCTCGTAAACTTATGGTTACATTTTGCTGATTTCTGTTTTGAAATTAATTCTGATGTTTATTTCAGTGAATGATCAAATTTATTTATTAAATTTTTAAAGAAATATATTAAATTTAAAAAGTCATGTCGGACGTTTTTTTCCGGAATACCAGAATTTTGGTTTTTTTTAAACTCAGAATTTGAGATCTAGGAAGCAAAGTAAGCAATTCCTGAAAAAATCATCGAAATCAGCCGACGGAATCACATGTCGGCAGTTAATAGGTCAAGTTTAGCGGGCTAGCAGGGCTAACCATTAATGTAATTAATAATCGGGATACCATTAATATAATTATTATCCACTGTGAGGATTGTGAAATTTAATGTAGCTTTATTTGAGTAGAATAAGAATTAAAATGTTGATATTTTTGAAAAGCAACTCGAACATACACACAATCCAAAAAATACTTAATGATTTATCGTCGTATGACAAAATGGCAGATGAGAAAATAAATTCTAACGAGCTTATTCGAAGAGGTGTCAAATCATATCAGACTTAAACACAGTGGGTTGGTCTGTGAACAGCGAAGCAAAAAAACTGTCGAACACCAATGAATAGTGAAACAGAACAACTAGAACAGATGGCAACTTTGGTAGGGTTGGGTTCCATAATGTGTCAAATCATATAAGACTTAAACAGTGGTTGGTCACAGCTGAATCAGTCCAGACTACTGAAGGGGAAATGTAGCGATTTTCGAAATAGGCTGTCTAGTCAGCTGTGTGATTGACTCTATATAGAGTTGTTGTTGTTACCTTCTTCGAACTTACTTGAGCTAAATAGCTCACAATTAAATTATTTTTTGTTAAAACTATTTTTTGTCATAATGGCTGAGTAAAAAAAGGGCTATGTTTATGGCATTGCGGCGGGAGGATGCAGTTTTTTGCAATTATCTTATTAAAGCTTGCTATTCAACTTAAGCAGGTTATTGCTGTTTTTAAATAGTTAAATCATATGATGACAACGACCCGATTTCAGCATAGGATCAGCAGCATGAAGAAGACGACAAAACTCTTGGTATTTAAGCAAAATTTTAGGAAAATGGGCATTTATCTTCACAAATTTATTAGTAAAGTATTATAAAGTCAACATAATTTATTAGTAATATTAGTTTAAATTCATTGTTTGAAAAAATACCTTGCCCATGAACATTTCTGATAAGAAGCGCATGTATTGCCAAATAAGGTAAGTACGTAAAATGCATTTAGAAAAACTCTCCATTTCAATACTTTGCAAATAGACAAATTTTTTTCATTACCAATGAAATCACAACTGTGATTTTGAGCAGAACAACAAATCTTTAGTAGTCACTTTTTTGAACTTTTTGAGCATTTTACACAATTGTAAAAAACACTGATTTGAAAGACAAAAAGCACATATTCTCTCTTTGAGCTTGTCAAAGTGAGTGGACTATATAAGCCACAGAAGACTACTGAAGAGTTGGTGCAGCGATCAACAAAACAGCTGTCTGGTTTGCATGGTGGTTTTTTTGTTAAGAACTTGCTGTTGCAACCAGTTGCTTCATGAACTTATTTGGCATAAAGATCAGATATAATCTATATGTTCAAAATAGTTTGTCCCTACTGATTGACTCATCACCGCCCAAACCATAAGACCCTAGTTACATGAAGTTTTAAAGGTTGATGTCTTTGGCTGATGTCTTTTGGTGACGTGAACTTGCACTTAGATGGGATTTTTGGAAATTTTTCCCCTAAAGCTGTAAAAGTGTTATAAACAGGTGTATTTCAAATCCACTATATCTCCAAGAATTTTCGAGATATCTTATTTAAATGTTTTTATTTATTTAAACGAATTTCTAAAAAAGTCAGTCAAATTCCATAGGGAAAGAGTTAAATATAAATATTATGCGTTTATTCGACTTAACATAACTCCTGACTTCCTCAATGCATTTCCTTTATTTTTGCAGTTTTGTACTTTCAGCAAGTCAGTCTTCACATTATTTTCTTTCATTAGTCAAATTCAAAGTGTTGTTCCTTCGATGGGTTTAAATGTTGTCATCAAATTTGCCATAAAATTTATAGTATTTACATATCCGTAAAACCCAAACAGCTATATTTATTTCCTATGCGGTGATAAGTTCTGACATGGCAGTTGTAGACAACGCTTCAAACATTTATTTTGAATGAAGCTTAATTCGAGATAATTTTAGATTAATTTTCTTGATCTGACTGGCTTTAGCATAATAGTTACGTGGCAGTAACTATTGAAAAAGATTATGAAAAACTAACATCTCTAGTATTAATATCCAAGATTTTATTGTTATATCTATTTTATTATTGGTACAATATGCATTTGAGTAATGTCTCGAAAACAACTCGATCAGAGTTGGCAATTTTTCTTCAATAAAAAAAAAAAAGAAATTTGTGTGTAGCCGCCACGTACGGTAGAAGTGAAACCTTGAAGTAACTGTAGCCATTTTTAGTACAACGTCTGTTTCATACAACTGCGTTACCTAAGAATGAGAAAAAATCGACTTGAAAATCAATATTTTGACTTTCGATGCAAATATGTTCGCTGTTTTTCAATTATTTAAACGTAAGTTTTTTTTTCAATATTCCAATCAAAGGACTTGAAAAAATAATTTGAACTATGTTTTTTTTGTCGAAGTTTATTTTTTTCAAAAATGTTTGTTTTTATATTTTTTACCAAATAGTCTAGTCTGAAAAATAATTTATGTGAACTTAATTAATCCAATATTTCTTTCCAATCAAAAGTTAAAACAAAAAAAATAAATGCCATCGACTATCTATTTTATATTAATAAAACTCGTTTTCTGTTTATATGCTTTTTTAACCTTACAACATACCTAAACGGGTAGTCGGATTTCCCAATATTTTTGAGTGAATCCGCGCTCCCAAAAGCTTACTTTTATTTGTAATGATGCAAAATAAGCTAAAGTTTGTTTACAACAGCGGTAGACAAGTGGATAAGGTGTCGGACCGCCACATAAGAGGATGTTGGTTCAAATCTGGAATTTGTTAGTAGTTTTTTCTTTCAAGTTGATATTTATATTGCTTTTATTTCTAACGTGCATTCTCAAAAAGGGCTTCTATCAGGCCTCTTTAGAGTCGCGAGAGAGGAAGGCCTAGAAAATTTTCTCGTTTCATATAAAATAGTTAATGGACTTGAATATGAGTGCGAAAGGGTTAAAAAACCATATGATGGTCTGCTAGAAGAGCTTCGAATCCCTGCTTTTGCCCACTGGGCCCAGTAGTGGGCAATCACACGGTCACGTGATTTTTTCTTCTAAATCGCACTACCCGCAAGCTGCGTAAAGGAACTTCGTTCCAAAAATGATTCATTATGCTGAATAAAGAAAATGAATTTATAAAATGAATATGAATGCCAATTAAAAATTTTATTTATGAATCAAATACACATTCATGGAATGAATTCTTTTGTCGTTATTCAGTTTAAGTACGAATATGAATTCATATTCTCTAAATGTCAATAAGGCAAATTGATCAGATGAGAATTGGCATTAACAAAGCGCGTGTTCAATATCTGCATATTTTAGGTTTAAAAATGGGAATCCATGGTTTTCACATGGCCAGCTGTGCGTCGCTTAAACACAAAGTAGGAATACGAAAAAGTTAATTTATTTTTATACCAAATGGAAAATTTAGCAAAATTGTACATTCATTGGTATTGCAACAAGAAAGTTACAATAAAAATAGGAATTTTGTACTAACTCATTCCTTGAGAAGGGTAACATACAGGCTAACCCAGCGCGGTCAAAATATCACATCATCCTGATATGTTCATATGATCCATATGGAAAACTTTGTTTTTGCTTGAAATGCGAATTGGTAGTGAGTGAAAAAAGTGCTACGGCACATTAGTTAGACAAGTGATATTTGTTTATTCGAGTAATTTTACATGATGTTATTATTTTTGAGTTGAAATACTGAAATGTGGTCTGGGGTAAGCCAGCACATTTTCTTTGGGGCTATTCGGCACGGATTGTTTTTGCGTTTAACTTCCAAAATTATCAAACATTCTTTAAGTCATCTAGACTTTTGCACGAGCACCACCCCGCACTGTGGGATTTTGGCTGCAAAAACCCCCTTTTTTGAGTGTAAAATATCAAAAATGTAATGATGCAGTTTTGTAGAGAATTGTTTAATTAAGATAAATTCATCATACAATTTTTTCTACAATTTTTTTTTTTACAAAATAACGCGGTAAAGTCACCTAAACGAAATTCTGCAGTAACTGCCTTAGATTTTCATCCCATTTCAATGGGCTGGAAACATAATTTCTTTTTCTCGTATCTATATGATGTAAGTATATTTGAAAAATATAGTATTTCAGCATTAATTTAGAAGTAAAGGAATTGCATTACCGTAATATTTTAATATATATTTAGGTTCTTTTTTGAAGGCACTCAAAAAGTCAGTGTTTTTAGTTTTTCTTGGACAAAAAAAAAGGTGAGCGTTATGGATCGTTGTGTTCTGGTTGCAAAAAAATGAAAGGTGGGACTGTCTTCTTTAAATTTACTCAAAAAAATCCACCAACTTTTCTCAATATTTTACAAACGCATAAATTTTATAAAAAAAGTCAATAGTATTACAACGAAATTTTGCAATTAAATGTAATAAAAAAAGTGTGCCTACTTTTAGGCATACACTTTAGCAACAATTTGTTAATAACTGATTGACAGCAATTCCAAAGAAAAGCATAACAAAATAAAAAACAAAAACATATGATTAGGTAAATAAAATTTGGTAGACCAAAAGTGTAATAAAATTGTGAAAAATAATTATTAAAATGAGTTCATTTTCTGTATCATATCATGAATTGTGTATGGAACTTATTAACTGTGGTAATAATGTTAATTTATTAACGGATTTTATAAAAGCAAAAAACTCGGTGCTTACGATTAATGAAATCAAAATAGTGACAAAAAACATTCATAAGCGATTTCTTGGTATTTTTGTAAACGCTGGGCGGAATCGCACAAAATAAAAGCGTATTTCTTTCAGAAAAATTATGTCTGGCTAAAAAGTAAGTTGCGAAACAAAAATCATTTATTGTTAACTTTGTAAACCATAACAAATTTTTTTAAGATATATTTGAAGTATCACTTGCTGATGATCAACCTTGTTGTTCAAGGAACAAGGGAAGGCCAGTTAAGGAATTCGATGATTGCAAATATCGTAGTAAAAGGTACAAAGCTGCCGATTTAACATCCCAGTACAGCCAACAACAATTAAAAATGGCAAGTGGAGTTACCGACTCAAAAATAAAATCATTTTCATATATTCCTTCGTCTACTGCGCTAGCGTTATTGCTGGATGCAGAGTTAACAAAACATCAATACGAAACAATAAAAAATGTTTTGAAAGGAGAGGGATATGATATTTTACCACCTTATATAAAGGTATCTGAGGAGAAGAAAAAATGTTATCCCAATGAAATCCGAGTATCAGAAAAGGAAGCGTCTGCAAGCTTGCAAAGTATGATGATCACACCACAAAGCGTCTCTGTGCGCTTCTGTCTGCGATCGAAGCAAGAAATAAGATTTTAAAACAAGAGCACAAGGATCGAATTCAGACGGCATTTAAAGAAAGAATGAATTTGCGAGTGGATGCTGTACAACAAGGATCTGGCACTTCGAACAATGGCAATACCTCAAGGCGTTTCTTCTCCAATCCTGCACTTGTTGCTGATATAACTGGTGTTAATGAAGAACTAATAGATCGCTTCCGAATCATTCTGCAGATAATAACGTGTGGACAGAAAGTTGATAGTGTGAAGTTTCAAAAATTTGCATGGGATACAGCTGAGCTATTTGTTCAAAAATATAAGTGGTACTTTATGCCTGTTACTGTGCATAAAGTACTTATACATAGAAAGGACATTATTGATGCAGCAGTACTTCCTATTGGTATGCTATCCGAGGAAGCAGAAGAAGCACGCAATAAAGATTACAGAAACTATAGATTTATGTTTTCTAGAAAGTGCAATAGAACTGCAACAAATACTGATGTTTTCCATCGTCTGCTTGCATCATCTGATCCATATATAAGTAGTATAAGACGTCAGCCGCATAAAAATCTGTTAGAACTAGATGATGTAGTTAATTTTTGAGGGCTGAATTTTGAGGAAAATAAAAAATAAGGATCGAAATCAACTTGGTTACAGCAGAACTGACAAGGCGGTAAAATATTTTCGTAGCTAATTTATAAAGAAACTTAATGAAAATCAATAAACTAGTTTGACAAGTTCTATAAATTTTTGGTCGGCCAAATGCTGAGCGACAAATGTTTAAGGAAAACTAACCAGCAAAAGCTTTGTTTACAGGCAATGAATAAAATTTTGCAGAAAACACGTGCAATTGTTTACTTTTTGGATTACTAGGTAATATTGAATAAAAAATTAGGATAATAATTTTTTAAATGTTTTGTCGAGTATATTAAGAGGGTGGAATCATTTTGATGGCCGAAAAATCTAAAAGACGACAGAAAAAGAAGTAGCTCGCTTAGTTAACAGTAACTTTAAGTGCATTATTCTGTATCACGAACAAGCACACCAACGATGAGAAAGACACGAGAAGCAATACAATTTTGTATGGAAGAAAGTATTGCTTCTCGTGTCTTTCTCATCGTTGGTGTGCTTCTTCGTGATACAGAATATTGCAGTAAGTTTCGTGTTTGAAATTTTTCATTTAAAAAGTTTTCTTCTAATATTATTGCAAGAAGAGAAACAAAATATAAGTTCTGCATCAAAACTAAATAATATTTTTCATTTACGTGATCTTTGCGATGTTATATCCAAATAAAGAAATATCATTGTGAATTTATTTTAGTATTTCTCTTATAACTTTCGAAGAGGACTGCATGGTTTTATGGAATTGCAAATTGGACTGCGTTAAATAATTTTTATCTTAACTTCAATTGCTTACAGAGGCAGCCTTTTAGAATTGGCGTTCCCACAATAATACTGATAATAAAAGGCTTCGCATCGAGGCAAAGAATAGCTGTAATGCAATTCTCAAAGGCGAAAAGTTTCTGCACGAAACTTGCATTCGAAAAAAGTTTCTTCTCTGCTATAAGGTGAGCAAAAATGGTTGGACATTTGTTAAAAGAGTAAAGAATCAGACATTGTCATCGCTTACAACTCTTTTAGAAGATGACCAAATATTTACTGGTACGGCTAATAAAGCGAACCTATTGACTGGATTGTTTGACCAAAATTTCACTACCTCGGATAGCAATGAGCCATTGCCCTTTCTTGAGGGTAGATCTTCTGCAATGCAAAAAATTTACTTTCGAACGAGGGCAGTTAATAAGCTCCTTACAAATCTCAACATAAACAAAGCTCCTGGTCCTGATGGAATATCGTCCATTGTGCTTAAAATGTGTGCTCTTCGCTGACTCAGCCCTTGCGAAAACTTTTCAACATCTCCTACAGAAGAGGAGATAATTTCCTTCTTGTTGAAAGGAAAGGTCGCAAACGTCCAGCCAGTACCAAAAAAGGTCGATGGCACCAACCTTGCAAGCTACCGACCCATTGCGATATTCTCTTTGCTTTTCAAAGCTATGAAGAGCGTAATACACTTTAACATTATGAACTATCTGGAGCACAACCAACTGTTCGTTAATATGATTTCTGTTGGGTCTACTGGTGACCTCATTGCATTTGTAGCAGAAAAATGGAACCAATGCGTTCACTTTTTTGGAGAGAACAAGGTTCTTACTCTGGATATGGGTATTTCCACAGGAAAGTCTACCGTGACCAAAAAATTAAAACTTATTAAAATCTTATTATTTTATGATATTATCTAAGAGAAACATTTTAATTTTATTAATTTAAGCAATTTGTACATAAAATTATTAACCATGATGATCACATCGTCTGCACTGTTTCACAAATGTAGTTTTTCTTTCTCGTAAGTGTTTAGTAAATGTTTCATAAACATTTTTGTTTTATTAAAAATGGAAGGCATTGGCTGAAGACAATGAAAAAATGGTTGATGCAATTAAAGGAAAATATATTGAATTTGTTTTTAATTACCTAATTACATAATTACTTAACTACCTAATTACTTAATTACCCAATTAAATTGCAATGGAAAAAACTGTCCCGTGCGACCTGTCCCATGCGACCGAGCTTAATATTAAATTAAAAAATAAGTGTTAAATATTATTGGGTAAAATAAAAGCAATTTAAAAGAAACACCAATGCACAATATCCATAAAATAAACTCTTTGAAATATTCCTTCAGACTTCGCTGAATTCGGCGCTTGAGTTGTTGTCCTCGAAAAAAACTTCCGTTTTTGTCCCGTGCGAACCCCGTTGTTTTTGGCAATTATTTTGAAAAGGAAAAATTACCGATAATCAACCTTAGCACCACTTATAGAGCTTACTATGAGTTATAAGTTAAGACCATTATCAAAATATAAATCCGTGTTATTACTACTTTTTTTCCAATTTAACTGCGTACGACTGTCCCGTGCGACACCATGGAAATGCCCATATCTTAAAGGCTTATGACCTTAGTATGGCATAAAGCGCTCGTGTCAAAACTATTGCTATATGATGTTGGTGGTAACTCTGCTCGATGGACCACGTGTTTCCTCAAGGACATAACGATTCATGTAGTAGTGTACGGCAGGCGCGTATGCAGGGGGGTTTTGGGGCTTAGACCCCCCCACCGAAATGAATGAAATTAAACGAGCTTCGAGAGGAACACTCAGCACAACATGGCAGCCGTTGTGTATTTATGATCACGACAAAGATCTTTAGGTGACATTTCACTCAATTTAAAAAATTTATTGTGAAAGGACTATAATTTATAGACTTACAATTTTTTTAAGAACACTGTCGGAATATGTGTTAAAATTTTAAAAATGATTTTTTTTTTAAATGATTTTATTTTTTAAATAGAGCTTGAAAAAATTTCATTTAACTTAAACTCAAATATTTGTACAGTTCAATTAAAAGCAAAAGTTTTTTCAAAACAATGTTTTTAAATATACTTTTACAGTAAACATTTACAGTTTAAAAACATTTGTTTTTTTAAAATAAAACATAAAAATTATGTTTTAAAATATTGTTCTTAAATTAAAAACAATAAAACTAAACTAAAATTTAAAGCATTAAAGAAATAAATTTGTTTTTATTTCATTTAATGTTAATTATTTGTAATACCAATTATCTGGTAAATATTGCCAAAGATTCTACAGCATATAATTTTTTAATTTAAACTCAGATAGCGACGTATTTTTTGTTATTGTAAAGATTATAAGAAAAAATTATACAACAAATAAATGAGTTTTTAGATGAAAATTTAATACGCTTATTTTAAATTTTGTTTTGTAGAAACGCAAAAGCGTTAAATCTCTATTTTAAAATTTTTTGTTTAATTTGAAAGAATGTTTTTATTCTCAGTGTAAATAATATAAAAAAATATTCCAAAATTAATTTTGTTTAAAATGTTGTTAAGTTTGTTTTTAAATGCATTTTCTTCTCGATATGTAGCATAAAAAAGCAGTCCTTTTCTGCCGGTGTCAAGATTTTTTGGTCCCAATTTATCTGAAACAAAAAAATCAAAGTGCATTTGAATAAGGGAAAAATTGGGAAAATTGGGGAAAATTATAACTAAACCTTATCATACTAGTTAAAGTTGTCGTAATCTTATTAATATTCACTTTGATTTTTTGTTTCCAATTTCTTGACACTGGCAGAAAAGGACTACTTGAACTTTAAAAAAATGTACTTTGAAAAAAAATTTTAACTTTCTTTGTATTGTAATCTTTTCTCAATAAATATCAACACTAGTTGAATTTGTTGAAAACGATTTTTCGCCATAACTTCCGAACCCTTAAAGAACACACTTTCATTTCATTTCTTTGGAAAGGTAATGGAACGTAAAAAAAATGAAAATAATGAAAATTATAGCACCTGTTGGTATTAAACTTTGAAATTAATAATTGGTCATGTAACTGCAATTATTTCAAAAGTTTAAAATTTTTCCCTCAAAATAAAATTTTTGATGATACCCTATTTACGAAAATCCCATTTAAATTGACCGAGCTACGTTGTTTCAAAATAAAGCCTATTTTGGCATTCACATGGCTATGGGTCCACTAAAAAAATCTCAAAACCACAAACTCCCGGTTTGGTTTTCTAAATAATAAACTAATCTAAGCACAAAATTTGAGCCAAATTGAAGATGGTCTGTGCAACTGATATTACATTTCGATGTGAAATGGGCTACATATTAAAAACAATTTGTTTCTACTTAAGGTGCCCCCAGACTATATGTTTCATACATATGACATGTCAAATAAAATTACATACCGAATTTCATCTGTGTGTTAGAATTAAGTTTTTGTCAGACAGCTTTTTTCTTTTGTATCCACACTATCGACACGTCATATGAAAATAAAAAACAGCTTTTGAAATTTTATTAACCTTAAAGCTCTTAAATGTCCTCTTGTAGCCATTCAAACTAAGAATAAATTAATTATAAATCAATTTATTGAATAAATATCTTAATATTTGCCTTTTCTTCCATTTTCAAATAAAAAATTTATCAAACTGACATTTTGTACAGATAGAAAAACATACGAAATTAGAGACAGTTCTAATTCAAAAATTTACAGACGCAAATACAAACGACATTTCAAAACCACATTTTCATATGTTCCACACTATCTGTAGCTAAAAACCATTTGTAATTTTTTGACGTGTCATATGTATGAAACATATAGTGTAGAGGTACTTTTAGACGAAATATGTTTGATACAAATTTTATTATAAAATATTATTAAAAAAATGGTTTAAAACAGCTTGAAACATTATTTTAAATTTTGTATGAAAAGTCTTGCATTGATATTAAAAGCATTGTAATGAATTTAAGAACATGATGATTTTTTCAGTGTATAAATTGATTTTGATAAATATTTTGAAGCCCATTTTTGTAGGAACTGCTTGAATCGGACAAATCGACCTGTAATGTTTATATATCTATACGTTATATATCCATCAATAAACCGATTCCTGAAGCTTGGTGCAACGTTGCCGGTTTCAGGCGCTTCAAGCGAACCCACCTTTTCGTCGCTTCGAAGACTCAAAACATGCATGAGAAGTAAAACTGGAGAAGAATGGTTCAACGGACTAGCTCTTCTGAATGTTCACAGGGATGTGGAAGTGACCACGGAAGAAATTTTAAATGCACTGCCCAAAAAATAATATACATATATATTATTCTTATATATTATATAATAAAAAAAAATTGTAATAAGTCTAAACGAAAAAAAAATTAAAAACCCTCGAAATTTTTTACTGGGTACGCGCCTGGTGTACGGTATTTTGCCCGAAGAGCACGCAATCAACGGGTTCGGTTCTAACGCCAGCCTTGTTTGTGGTTTTTATGAACAACCTTCGTTCGTTGCCACATAACTCAATTCATTTAAACGTGGACAACATTTATCATTCATACTCATGATACAAAGAACTACAGATAAAGTATTGCGCATGTCTGCCATCTTTGTTGTGACGTAGTTCGAGCTTGTCAGAGTGGCTAAATAAAAACGTTGCCACAATATATTTAAAGGGGATCATTTATTTATAGCGATGAAAAATAGCGACATTTTCTAATTGGTTTATTGACATAAAATAAATTACATTATAAATATATTTATATATAAATTTAAGCTATTTAAGCTTTTGAAAAGAAATTTATATATAATAGGGGTATTTTCTCCCATTTGTTCTCCTACGCAAAAAAACAGCTACGTTGCTTGATGTGTTTGACAGCACTTTGATTGCTTCTTTCTCGTTTTGTTGTTCTTCTCGTTTATTGAAAAAAAATGTGAATTAATTTTAGGGCCCAAATTAAAATCGTTGTTACTCTCATTTAAACCATTTAAAACTTTAGTACTAATTTTAATTACATAAAAGATGATTGAAAACTATAATTTACACGTACTATAAGTGCAAAATATAAGAAATTAAACTAAATGAATGCAATATTTCTTAAATGCTTGCAATTGTGCTGCTTGCTGCTTGTGTTTACTTTTTGCTTTTTCACATTTTCTTTTGTATGTATGCACCAAGTGTTACAGCTGACAAGCTCGAGTGACGTAGTGCGCAGAAGATTTCAATTTTTGCGCACGGAGTAATAGAATGCCATAATAGAATGAGTTGAAGGTAGTATTAATCGAGCTGAAACAGCTGTTCAGCGTGGGCATATATTGTCAAAATGAGGTGATGACATTTAACGATGTTGTTTTTCTTAAGTAAAAAAGGGATTTTTCTTAAAAGGGAAATAATAATTTTTAAAACGGCACAATTTTCGAAACATTTAACCTTTAGCAAAAATTGTATTTTTTAATTTTTCAAAATGTGTATTTGGAGCTAAAAAGGTAGTAGTGAAAAAATTAAGGGCCGCTCTGAAGTCGTTCATAAATTATATGGGTCCAAAGTTATAAAAAATTACCTTAACATGTGATGTTTTAAATTTTCCAACAAAAGTAATATTTATTGGTATCAAAAGAAAGGCAAGTATCTATTCAACGAAGTATAAATCTTGAAAATTCATGCATATCTCTTGAAGATATAGCTCTTTTTGGACTAAGAAAATTTAACGTTTGAAGATGTTTTTGTGATAAAAAATTGTTGTCCTTGAAATGATCCCAAATTGATGTTAAATCGAAGTTTTTACAATAAATAAGTTTAGTGTATAAATACCATTGTGGATATAATGAGAGCAATATTACGCCAAAATGCTTGCTTTAAAAACAAAAAAAAAACCTCTTGTTATTTTTGTTTCGGTGTACATCACTTGTTTTTGACATCTTATGCCCACAGCTTGGCAGCGCAGTCGCTATTAATAATACCTGGTCATTGTATCATGGGAGTAAGCTATCTGGATATCTTTGTTTCATGATTCATACTCATTCAAAAAATGCACAAGTTCCATAAAGATTGTGAGGAAGAGGAAAAAAAATGTTCAAGAAAACGTCAATTTTCTACATTAAAATTAATTAAAAACTACTTACGGGAAGCTATGAATGAGGAGCGATTAAATGCACTGGCCTTATTAAATATTGAAGCAGATCTAGTACAAAAGCCAAGCTATGAAGACATAACAAATGATTTCGCACGAGCACATAATGAAACTCTTTATTTTTAATATTTATTATAATTACTGAGTGTAAAAATTGAAAAATACCATTTATATAAATTTTTTTTATTGTAAGAAAAAAATTATGATGTTAGAGGCGGCGCTTATGTCGGGCCTAGGGCGGCAGAATGCCTAAATCCGCCACTGGCTGCGCCAAATTATACAAAATTCGTTATGCTTGGAAACCCCTCAGAACTTGTAAAAGATATGCCTCATATTGTAAGTATCTTTGATCGAAAGTTACTCAATCAAAGTAGCTTTGATTTAAATGTCAATATGATGCGATATATGCAGAGTCATGACATAAGACCAACAAAAAAAAGTGCGTCCAATTAATCCGTTCTCCTCTACAGCTGATTGATATTTCTTTAAGAAAGAAAACCTGATGTAAACCTCTTTAATTACGTTTTAAAGAGATAATAAGTCCAATTAAAGCTCTAAGCTACTCAGGGGTTGTTTGTATGTATGTGTTCTCGCTGTCATGGAGCTTTGAGCATAAAAATATTTTATTTGTACCAAATAGCCACCAGGAAGCCATTAATCCCGGCACAGTACCAAAAGCCCACATTGCAGCCAAAGTCTAAGAGCTGTGCGTTTTGCAGCAACAAATGTGGATAAAACATCATAGAAATAATTTATTGCATACTTTTCAGAGGTGGAGTTATAAACATTTTTTGAAATGTTGGCAAAACAGCAAACAACATAAAACGAGGATATAAAAAAATAACAGTATTATTTATTGTAGCCAGCGCTAGTTGGAGAAGCATCAGCGGTGTTTTATTCTCTCTATTTCGAGCACTCATGCAGCAGACTAAAAATATTAGATTAAAAACAAAATGACTCTCAAATATATGCAACAGAGTATAAAGCGCGGCTATAAAGTTTGCAACTCGTTACGGAAGTCAAAATTTCCAAATAAAGGAAAAAAAATATTAAACTTTATAGTATAACGCCAAAAAACTTGCAGGTAAAAAAGCCGTAGCCATAGTGTTAGCAGATAGAAGCAAAAATGTGACAAAAATTTCGACTGACGAATTGCCGTGTGTTGCAATCATTGATTTTTGTTGTTACTGGGATTTTATTTTTTAGGTATTTTTGCGATAAAATTTTTTTTGTGTTACAGACAAAAAAAAAACAACAAATATAAACCTTGCAAAAAGTTTGTATAGCCAATTATTGTTGTTGTTATTTATTGCACAACTAAGTTGTAACTTATTTTTGGCAAACGTATCGAGAACTGATATTTTTTGGTGTGTTTTTTGGTGTGCTGATTTTCATCACCGATTGACAACATCTCCTAAAAATATGTCACATTTATTGTGCTGCCATCACGATCGTTTTTGTTGTTGTTGTTGTTGTTGTTATTTTCGTCTAACTTTTAATCTGCCACACCGATGGATGTCCCTCCCCATCATTCGAATGTTGACTCTTTACTTCTCATTGAACCCTCTAGAGGGCAGTTTATGCAGAGGTTGTTTACGACTTGATGGCAACAATAAAACTTTTACCGTAGTTTTTATGCAGCATGCTGCAAAACTTTATAAAGCTTTGATTGTCGAATATAAAAAAAGAAAATCAACACAAACACAAAAGCAAAAAACAAATAACTGCTGATGGACGTTGTGCCAAACAAGGTAGTCATTAAAACTTTCTTATTTTTGTAAAACTCTTCGCGAACTTTGAGTAAATCTGTAAAAAACTCGTTGTTTTTTCAATACATATTTAATTTTAATCAATCCACTTGCTTCACCCAAAGTCACGTCGACAAACTTATATTTATGACGACTTATAGCATCAGCACCTGACTGCTGATATGCGTTCATTCATACGTTTGTTCCTACTTACCGCTGATTCCAATTCCTTAGCTGAGGCATTTATACGTATATCCCTATGTGCATCCTGACCCTGCAGACGTGCTTTAATTATGTAAAAATCAATCGTGTTATAGAATTCGTAAGGACGCTTCCAGCGTATTGTAATGGAGTCCTGCGAGTGACACGTGACATTGACAACAATTGGTGCACTTGGTCCAGCAACGTCAGTACGCTGCACGATCTGATCGCTGGAGTCACCCTCATTCTTGGTAGTAAAAGCTTTCACAATGACGCGATACTCTGTGAAAGGTCCTGAAGTTAAACGAAGCGAGAGAAGAAAAAATTAAAAATTTCACATAATTTATAATGTAATAATGACAAAACAGGCAGGATATATGAGTGAGCTGACAATGCGTCAATATTGCATGATATAAAAAAAAAACCAGTAAAACCAAAAGACAAATCCAACAATTTTAATAATTGCAATAAATTATATGAAAAATATGATTAATGATGAAAACAATGCGCTTAAAAATGGATTACTTAATAATAAATTCCTTATTGCGACAGATAGACAGCCCGTCAGCCACTCACTGAAGGTTGAAATTAATCAAGTTATATGCGTATTAAATGAAAAAAAAAAAACAAAAAACCATTAAAATAAAATATTGCATTGTGTGATTGGCTCTGTAAGCTGTAAGCAGCTGAGCCATCAATTATGATCATAGTCAAGATATTAAAGAATAATGTACAGTGGCAAAATTGTGATGAAGTAATTCATATTTATTTACATTATCCAAAGAAAATAAAGTACAAATACTTAGAGCTTATTTGGGCTAATAACAAAAAGAAGAAACAACAACAGCCAAATGTATCTGTATCTTAGTACGAAACGATTATATGTTACTGAAAATATTTATGTAAATATAAAATATATACACAAAGAGAAATGTTATCCTTTATTATGTAAATATTTTACTTGATTTAAGAAAATTAAAAAATTAAGACTCATTTGCTCCAGTTAAGCATTAAAAACTTAAATTAAGAAAAAATGTACAATGAGCATTCGTTTCTAAAACTGAATACAATAAATGATTGTTTGAAATAAGAATGAAATACTTGATTCTAGAACCTGGAACAAGACTTGAATCAAAAATGTATTTTCTTAATTTAAGTAAACGCAGAGTTGGTTATTAAAAATATTCTTGAATTAAACAATTATTTTGCTAGATTTAAGAAAATAAAAATTGATTTAAATAATGCTAAATTATACAAGTAATTTCAGTATTTAATCTTTCAAATTTAAGCCTAACAATTATGAGTGAAAAAAAGTAATTTTCCCACATTCATCTGAAGTTATATAATTCACTGTGCAAATTAGAACAATTTAGATGTGGAACTTAAAGCAAACCCCAATTTTTTCAAGTGGTTCTTAATAAATATTTAGGCCTTGAATTTTAATTCCTTTTCTTTATTAAGAATTGTTCATTTTAAAATAAGATTTTTATAATATAAATTTGTAAAATAAATGAATAACATAAAATCAATACAATAAATAAAAAACTTAATAAAATTTAAAATATTTCTTAAATATTACAAGTTTTTGTTTAATTTAAAAACGCAATGTATTTACCATTTTCGGGTACAAGATTAAACAAATCTTATATCACGCAAAACTTTCCAATTTAGAGACAATTAATTACTTTTATCAAGCAAATTCTTCTATTTATAAAAAAATTAATCAAATGATTCTAATATTGAGAAAACTGTTTATTTGGTTTAAGTAAATTCTTCTCAATTCTAGGTAAACGAAAAATTGAGCATTATTCTAAAATTGAGCATTATTTTTATCGTTTTCAGCAAGCTGTTTACTTAGATCAAGCATGCTCCGATCTTATTAAAAAAATTACTTTTCTAATATCAAGCTAAACAATATACTATTAAGAAAATTACTTATATGAATCAAATAAATTGTTCTCTACTCAAGGGAAACAAATTTCTCATATCCAGCAAATTATTCTACTTTTAATTTACTGAATCAAGCAATCTCTTCTCAATTCAAGGAAAATAAATTTCTCAAATCAACAAAATTACTCTAGGTTTCAGCAAATTGTTAACAGTAATAAAGCAATTTTTTTCACTTCAAGCAAATGTTAGATTTAAATCTTAGCAGTTTTAACCCTTTCACGTTTATAGCTAATCCAAGAGAATTAAAATGATTTTGTGTTTTTTACGTCTTGTAAAAATATTTTCCTTAATTCGAGCGTATAATTTTTTGACAGATATTAGTTTTATTTTAGTGTTGCCATTGCGAAAAAAAGGTTTTCTCTAGCCAGTAATACTGTAAATTATGAATATTATGTGGGGACAAATGTGTTCCCTATGCGTGAAAGGGTTAAGCAAATGTTTCTAGAATTAAACATTTTAATGTTAATATCATGTTTTTTAAATTTGCGCTTGAGTGTAAGCTGATAGCCTGTTTGCTTGATTAGGTTAGGTTAAGGTGACGGCAGGTCTTTAGACCAACCCTCTTAGACCATATTGGTCTGTTGTGATACCACAGAATGGAAGAAAAGAGTTAGCAAGTGAAACTTTTGTGTCGGATGTTCTTGATGTGGTAAAAGCTGTAGAAACATGTGATATTAAATCTAAAGCAAGTGTTAAAGTACCTTGACTCCAGTCAAATCAAGTTACTAAGCGTTTCTCTCCACAAACTTTTGCTACCACCACCAACTACAACTTTTCGTCGTAAATTGATGTGTTCTAAAGTTCCTTTGATTAGAAATAAGGAAAGAAAGGTTATAGCGAAGGACCATGGCCCAGCCAGGATTCGAACCCGAGACCCCTGTGCAACAGTCAAGCTCGCTACCACTAGATTATTGAGGCCGCTAAATTACACAGTGTGTAATTTTTTAAGTCATGGCAAAATAACCATATACGGACATCACTACGTGATAAAAGACAAAAAAAAAAGACCCCTGTCTCCCAGTTATTTAGTTGTTATTGAGTTGTTTATCTTAGGTTCATTTTTGTAGTTGATTATTTCCTTGAATTTTGAACGGTTTGCTACCTATGCACCTGAACAGGGGAAAAAAGGTAAAAAAAAATTGAAATTTTTAAAGTTTTTTGCGATTTTGACCTTGAACATGAAGTTTTTTATTTTATATGTTCACAATTTTTGTTCTTTATGACAAGAGCTACAACTTTTCTTCAGAAAGTAAATTAAAATTCCGAACGGTTTGCAAGATATGAGCTTGAGAAAATGATCATTTTTTTGCAAAAAAGACACCGAGGCCCCACAATTTTGGGGGCCCATAAAAAAACTTGGAGGTCCTTGGGCAAAACTGGGAGACAGGGGGTCTTTTTTTTGGTCTTTTATCACGTAGTGGTGTCCGTATATGGTTATTTTTTTTCGTGTTGCACTGTGTTAGCATAGAATGAATGCTTGACTTTTTCATTCTGTGTACGATAACTTTGCGAGTTAAGATATATATAAAGCGTATATCTTTGAACATTACAATTGGCGGCGAGGCAATATTTTTTAAAAAGAAACAATTTCAAATATCTATTTATATTGAACCCGTCAGGTCAGATTTGGGATGTCTGCCTGTCCAAACTCAGAGAAACCCGCCAGAGGACCTTTGGGGAATCTGCCTGTCCCAAGCTAGGAAAAGAAGTGGTGAGGGTTTGTTATTGGATGGGAACTCATAATGAGTTCATTCTTGAGGCACGGCTCTTGAATGTTCATCTGATAATCTGTAAAAGAAAAAGGTTTACCTTGAGCCTTGGTTGTTGCTGCCAAATTCTTGGAGAAAGCATGGTTTTGATATTAAGTTATCATAACACCGTCATCTGTAATATGCTTTCGATGGACGACCAATCCAACATAACTTGAAGAGCGGGGACAGTCATCCATCAATGATGAGGAGACCTGATCTATCGTTGTTCTGCAGACCTTATCTTAGAATAAAGGTTTTATGTAGGAAACATTTAATCTTTGGACCGTTGTATAAGCCAATTGGTATACAACGGCTCATGCTTCCTAGTTTTCCGAAAGAGGCTTTTTATTAAGTCTTAATTAGGTTAACGAAGTTGCATAAGTAGAATTGTGGTTTATCCGGTTTTACTGGGAAACCAATGGTTATTTTTAACATAGTCATGTACAATTCTAGTGGCGGAAGGTGTCACAGTCAAATATAAATGTTCTAAGAAGTTTTAGTCTGTAAGACGGGATGTTGAAGAGCCTTGTCGGGTGGAGCCTTTAGCCCAGGTATTGACTGTCGTTTGGGTTTGGCCCACGTGGGGTTTTCAATGCGCTCTGGCTGTGGTTAGGCCAGAAAGGCCGGTGTGAGTTACACTTAAGTTGAACTCGGGCTAGTGATTCCCTTAAATTACTAAGAGAATGATGGTAGATTGAATCTCGCTAATTTCAAACAGTAAATGTTAGGAAGGTAAGCAACTACCGGATCAATATACTGTGACCTTTGGAATTTGAGTACAGGCGACGGGGAAACCTAAATAGTCTGAGTTGTGTCCACTGAGATTGAGGTACTGATTGCATGAGTGACAAGCCTAGTTAGTTGCCTTAATTTTTCATGTCAGAGAGTGATGACCTTTGATATGGATATGATGATTTTGTAGCGGCCAAAAAATAATGGGTTGTATTATTGGTATTGATACTGAGATAACCCATGGTTATTAAAATAACCAAGTCATGTTTAAATTCGAGTGGCTGAATGAGTCACGGTCATGAATAGTGTCTTTTTGACATCAGTATTGGGGGTTCTGTGGCATGTTGTTAGGGGAACCTTTCAAAGTTGTCTTTCTTGAATTCCGAAGGGGCGTTGGCCGATGCTTCATATTTGTCCCAAGCTTTGCAGCACCGTTGAATTAAGCCTTCGCGGCAGGGGTCAACGTTAAAAACATAGTGGCTTTCTGTCCAAACTCAGAATAAGGTGTGATGGTTGGATATTTCATGGAGAAATTAGACAAGGGCCATCAATTGTTCTCAAAATGAGTTCACTCTTGAGGCAAGGCTCTTGCATGATTCATCTGATTTCTGCTTATGGTACTATAGTTATGGTATTAAATTATCACTAGTGATTGTCCCCCGAAAATCGCGTGAGCTGGATATAAGCATCGGAGATATATTATTAGTATTATGACTGGTTTGAATAAAAACCTTTTGATATACTCATTTTTGGAGTTGAAAGCGTGGTTTCTGTGCAACAACTAATTTTAGTAACTTTTCATAATTCAATATAAAATTAGCCATATTAGTCAATCACTTAGCTGACTAGTCAGCTGAATAGTCAAGCACTTAGCTGAATAGTCAGCTAAGTGATTAACTCTATACAGAGTTGTTGTTGTTGTTGTTGCCTTCTTTAAAAACTTACTTGATTTAAAGCTCACAATTTAATTCATGTAATAATTTCATAGATCATAAAACGAATTAACTAACCATACTGCAATTTGAAGGTTAACACTTCAACCCATAAGTTGTAAGCAACAACTACATGACTTAATGCAGTATTTGCTAACACTACTTTGGCTCAATATTATTCATTTGACGTACGATTCACCTTAATTTCCCCACTCGTGAATATAAAAAACATGAGCACTCTTGTGTTAAATGTTCATGGCGATCAAATGTTTTTCATCCCTCTTGAATAGTTTTCGCTTTAAGATGGAGCTCCTCACATAAACTAAGTTGAGCAATACTTTCTGTGTTTCTGTTTTTCACTCATATAATTTTTCTCTTTACAAAGTTTTTGCAATGGAATAAACTCATTCCAATACAATTTTTGCACTCGCTGATAAAGGCCGCCAATAGCTCTAATTTCACAAAAATTTCATATGGCACGCCGGTGTGACCTCTAGAGGTGCCAAATATAAAATCAGATTCTATTAATTTTTTATCCCTAACAATTCTTTTTAAACTACCCATTCATATTTGCCACCCTTCTAAGTGTCCTCCAACAAAAATTCAAAAAAGGAATAATATGTTCACCTTGAATAAATAATTCATATTTCTCCGAAAAATTTATTTCTATTTATATAAACGAAACCTTTTATTTAATTTAGTTTTAACCAACATAAAAATTAACAAGAGCAACATATTTATCACTTAAAATATCAAACGCAAAATGGTTATACAAAACAAATTTGTTTTTAAATAATTTTTTTTAGAAGATAATGCTTTAAAACAGTTTTGACATATATAAATGAAAAAAACCTAAATTTTTCTCTATTACTGTATAGAAACGAATTCTACGTTTATACTTACGAAACTATCGAAACAGTGTCTTTTTTATTTTATATATTTTTATTTATTTGTTTAATGTTTATAATACTATGTTTAATGTTTAGACACTAAGTCTTGGTCTTTTAAAGTACATCAATTGAAAAAATTAACATTAAGAAGCATAACTGAACTAGCTAACTTAAATCTACACTAATAAAAATCATCAAAAATTTGAAAAGTAGACAAATAAATTTTATTAGCAAAAATATTTTGTATGAAATATCAGGAACAAATAACTTATCCAACTTAATCTTAAATAACTTAACTAACTAGTAGAATAAAAATATAAACAACCGCAAGAAGAATTGAATATAGTTTAGGGATAAGTGTGTAAGTGATATATAGAAAAAGAAAAGTAAGAAAAGTAAACGATAGTTAAAATAGGCTAAAATTATAGATTAAATTATATATAAAAATGATTATTAATTGCACGTTTAAAGATTGTTTTTAATACTTCTTGTTTTAAGCAATTTGGTAGTGTATTCCAAAGTCTATGGTGCTTATGAAAAAGAATCTATCACTGTTTAAAAAGTTGTATCTATAAACGATTAGATTTGTAGATCGACAAGATTGTAAGAACCAGACCTGTGAAGTACTTAGTATATACTATATTCAGTACCATTTAAAAACTATGTACCAAGTAAAAGTACCTAGGTACTTAAAAAAAGTAACAAATGCAAGTACTTCACTACTTATATTTGAAATCGGCAAGTTTAAGTACCGTAATTTCAAGTACTTTTCAAGAGCTTTATGAAGTACTTGGTGATATTGCAACTACTAATACTATAATTATTTTAAGAGGCGTTGTCTCAGTAAAACAAGTAGTAAACGTAAAAAATAAAACAGAAAATAATGCAATTAACAAACAATGTATAGGAAAAAACCGTTCGCACTTAATACAATAAGCAAAAAGAAGCAGTCCAGGTAGTCTTTTAACAAATAACAAAGTTATGCTCATCCACATTTTTACATTTTTCTGTAGATGAATCAAGCGAAGATATAATGGTTACTCAATTCACATCACTGCAAAGTCCAGACTATAGCAAAATTGTACAAGATCAATTATTTAAATACATTAATGACAAATCTTCACATTTTGACATGTTGCAAGGACTTATCAATGAAAATAAACTCATCTCTCACATCTTTTGCTCCAGTAGAGCGTTTGTATTCGTTAGCTGGTGTTGCTGGTAAACAATCTCTAACTGATTTTTTTTTAAAAAATTAGTTACAACGGAGGCCAGCACTAATAAAATTTTAATTATATGTTATGCTTATTTTCGTAATTTTAGTAATAACAATAAGTTTAAAAATGGCCAAGTACTTCATAAAGTAGTTGCGAAATTCATGAAAGTAAGGTACTTGAGCTTGAAATTTTCAAGTATAAGTAGGGAAGTACTTGTACATACACTCAGGGAAAAATAGTCGTACTTGATTCAGGTAATTTTTACCTGATGAATTTGGTTAAGAGAATCAACTACATCGAATTAATCTGATCCATGCTACTTTCACCTGACGGATCTGGTTTACAGAAATACATGTAGGAAATAGCGAAAAAAACATGGTAGGCTTATAGCCTAAAAAAACAACCTGCCAGATGTTAAATCCTGCTCTAATGATGCAGAATTTGTAACAAAGGGTACTTCGGGTAGGTGAAATTAACCTGTCTTTAAGTTTTCAATTTTAGCTAGTTCTGTGGTCATTTGATGTATAAAATAAAGTAACTATTCATTTGCTCTAGCTCATGATGCTCTCATGATGTGGTTGTTGAAAAATTTCGAAGTTTTCATGTAGATGTTTGAGGTAAAAAATGTAAACACGGCATAAATAAACCTTATTCCATTCGATTTAACCACAAATACTGGCTAAAATTCGGTTTAGATAACCACATTTGTCAGTTTCATTAAACCACAAAAACAAATTTTGTTAAATTAACCTGATTTTTTTTTTGGGTTAGTACTTATTTTGTAAGTACTTAGCTACTTATACTTGCACTTGTACTTATACTTATTACTGCAGGTCTGGTAAGAACATGTGTTTTCTTATGTTTTCAAAAAGATATATATTTTAGTTCTCATCAAAATTACCCTGAAATATAAAGCCTCAATATACAGCAAGAAATTGTAAATAATAGGGAATATTAGAAATGAATAATAATAAATTGTAACATTTTTTTTTAATCAAAATCAAAACTGCTCGATTCAAGTAAATTAGAATTAGTGTTTTCAAACATATACTTAAATTAAGAAACTACTATTTCGTTTTTCCAAATTTAACGCTTAATTTTTTGCCAAGTCCCATGCTTTTAAATGAAGGCTTAAACTCTGTGCACCGTACCAGCATGTGGTTGAATGTTAAGCAAGTTGAATCTAGGCAAGTTCAAAATTCAGAAAACAGTTCAAAATCATTAGCTGTGAGCTTGACGCTTAGCTCAATGAAGAGCCAGTTCCTTAATACCATCCAACCAATAGTCTCTTAGGCCGCGTTTATAGTGGACGCTTTGGCTGAAGCTGATCCATAAAAAAAGCTGCTATGTCAAGCTTTTTTTGATCAAAGTGAACGATAATTCAACGTTGTACAAAGTAGCTTACTGAGCTTATTGGTGTTTACACTTTATAGTGTGAGCAAGCGACAAGTAACTTTATGCTCGGAGTCATCTTGCACTATGAACACTTTGAGCTTTTCCCATATGATTATATACAAAGCATTTTTCAGCTAAACCTCTCAGCTCAGCAAAAAGCGTTCACTATGAACGCGGCCTTACAATTCACCACGTAAATATCTTTTCCTTAAAGCATTTGCTTGATTCTGAGTCTGTGTCTGTGTGAATTCAAGTATCAAGCTGCAAATGCTTGATAAAGTTGAGTTTGGCGCTGTTAGTGTATATTTAATGACGAATTGTTGTTTAATTAATTAACGACTCATGTTGCAGCAAATGTCGTCTGCACTGACATTTGCTGTCTCCCACTAAATATGCACCTCTTTTGCTTTGCTGAAGCGAACTACTCCGTTCATATTTTTTTTCCACTGTATAAATTCAATTTATATAATCTGCGTAAAAGTTAATTTTTAAAATAAACGCTTTAAGAGTTAAAAGAATGACAAGCGCTTCGCTGCTGCTCATTAATTATATTAAATATTTTTTAAATGCACCCAGAAGTTTGTCACATCCTGACAAGAGTGCATCCGTTGTGTCCTGTGAGTTCACAACTGGAAAAATTTTAATGTAATTTTAATCATATTCAAGCTTAATACAAATGGGCTTTATATGTTTGTGTGCTCTTTTGTTGTTGTTTTTGTAAAAAGTTTGCAATTTATTGTAAAATTGGAAAATGGTCAGACGGTCTGAGTATGTATATGTTTTGGTTGCCATTTTTCCTGTTGTCAGGATATGTAAATGTTTTTGGTTGTTGCTCTCATCATTGCCAAGCCGCAAAAAAAAATTTAAATGGTCGAAAATAAGAGAAAATGACTTTCACGCATGAAAACTACATGTCCTTTGCTTCCATTCGGCACATTTCTTCCACAGGGTCAACTCAATTTATTTTTATGAAAACCGCAAAAGTCACTTGTTAACAAGAGCTCAACATTAACATATTTCAGCTCAGTGTTAATAGCAAAAAATGTACTTTTTGCACAAAAGATATTATTTGAGATCACGAAAAAGTCTTGAAGTAAAAAGTTATGTAAATTATACAAGTTAATATAAACAAAATTTAAGAAAAAGTCAATACTATAATAACATTAAAATCATTCTTATTTAGTAAATTTGAGTTTTAGGAGTAGATTTTTTATTTAATACATGAAAAAACAATAGTATTGCTGCCTGAAAGAACCAGTATATGTTATACACGGCTAAAAATCTTGGACTAAACTTTATTACAGCTAAAATATTACTAATTTTTTTTAAACCTTGTGGCTTAAAATTTAAACTTTGCAAAACTCTTCTGTATCAAAATTTAAACTGAAAGAAATATAACAGCTTCCCTTTTAGCTTTTTGGGCTAAATTAAAATACAAATGAAATCTTACAGCATTCTTTTAAGCCTTTTTTTAAATGTTTGTACAATTCTGTATTATTTTAATATAAGTTGACTAAATTCTAGGGACTGGAACATTGGGATACTAAATTTGAATCTGGACCCGTAAACAGTTAGCCTGGCAATGTTAAGACTCAATATTAGACAATTCGGCTCATATGTTTGTTTATCGCTTTTGTTACTTATAGCGCAATAGCCTAGTGGTAAGAGTAGTAAAAGTAAGAGTAACTTAAAAACTGAATGTCGTGGGAGTCTCACGGTGTTTGTTTTTTTTTTAATATTTTCATGCAAGCTCGTACCAAATTTTAAACCAAAGCTGTATTAAAGCAATATTTTGGTGTTTTGCAAATACTAGATTGGAAACTAAAGCTGGTTTAGACTACTTGATGCAGTACAAAAAAGTTTAAACTGTAGTACAAGATTATTAACCATGTACCTATGTAAAAGAAATTATATGACCCTAGCTTGCATTTTAAAGAAATGTTTTTCTACTAGTTTGAAAAAAAAAAGACACAGTTTCGATAGTATCGTAAGTATAGACGCAGAATTCCTTTTCATACAATAATAGAGAAAAATTCTGGTTTTTTTCATTTATAGTTTTCAAAACTATTATAAAGCATTTCATCTTCTAAATAAAAATTATTCAAAAAAAAATTTGTTGTTGCCTTCTTCAAACTTACTTTATCTAAAAAGTTCACAATTAAATTCATTTGTTTTGTTTTATAAAAAGTTTTCGTTTGATATTATTAGTGATGAATTTGTTGTTCTTGTTATTTTTTTATGCTAGTAAAAACTAAATGTAATTCAAAGTTGTGTCTAATAAATGGATATAAATATCGGAAAAATTTTAATTATTTATTTTTCCTGTAGTAAATAAAGAACATATATGTATTAGAGTGGGTCAAAAAAAAAACCAGTCAAAACAAAGTGGGTTAAAAGTGACATGGAAAAATGTGTTGTTAGACACCTTAAAAAATTCTCACCAAAAATGAGCTCTTAACTTTAATACGAAGATGCTCCGCATCGCAGTTTTTTTTTCTCAGTCCAATAGAAAAAAATTCATACCTCATCAATAATTGATTGCACAGAAAAATGTTTTCCAAGAATTTTGTGGGAAATTTAATGCTCTACAAAAAAGGTATCCCATATTTTTGCCGTAAACCTCACTATTTGAATGATATTGAAGATTTAAGTTTGATTATTTTAAGAAATATTTTAGTTTTGTTTATGAATTTTATAACTCGACAATAAATGAATATTATAAAAAGCGCAATACAAATTTTTGTAGAAATGGTCAAATGGTCTATAAAAATGGTCAAAAGGCCAAAACATATGATTTGGCGAGTAAATTAAGCGTTCAAAAGACATAAATTGTACATTGTATATCGCTTAGTTAATTATTTTTTAATAAAAAATGCAAAGTTTTCATTATAAATATGTTATGATATGTTTGAAAAAATGTCCAATCAGTTATAAAAAAGTTTTTTATTTCAATTTTCAAATGAGTTATTAATTTTCAAACAATTTTTTTGTTGCAAAAAGGGGTTATTTTTTCAATGATCTTAAACAACTTGCAATAAAAATTGAAATTGCTCTTAGTTTTGTTTTTAAGCTTTGGTTATATTCAATTACTAATGCGACATCTCGCTCTGCCACATCATTAACAATTTTCAATTGTGCAAAAAATTCTTTATTTACATTATAACTGTCATCAGTAGACCATAAATCAATATTTTTGTCAAGAAAATCATACGGTAGATAAAAGAACTCAAAAGGTTTCAATGACAGCTTCCACAATATTCTTCTTTATGTTTAATGGAACGGTATCTTAAAAAAGTGATTTTTTTTAAATACTTTGAAAATAAAACTCAAATAATACTTATATTAATGACAAAAAATGAAATTTGTATGAAATTTATAAATTAAATTGAAATTTTTCGGTTATCTCATAAAAAACTCTTAAAATCAGCATACATGAAAGTTTGATGATGAATAGCTTTCGAATGCTTAATTTAATCGCCAAAACATATGATACCATTTTTATAGAGCAGTTAATTTCCTACAAAAATTTGTATTGCGCTTTTTATAATAGTCATTTATTGTCGAGTTATAAAATTCATAAACAAAAATGAAATATGTCTTAAAATAATCAAACTTAAATCTTCAATATCATTTAAATGGTGATATTTACGGAAAAAATATGGGATACCTTTTTTGTAAAGCATTAATTTCCTACAAAATTCTTGGAAAACAATTTTCTGTACAATCGATTAATGATGAGGTATGAATTTTTTTCTATTGGACTGAGAAAAAAAAACTACGATGCGGAGCATTTTCCTATTAAAGTTAAGAGCTCATATTTGGTGAGAATTTTTTAAGGTGTCTAGCAACCCATTTTTCCGTGTCACTTTTTTAAAAACAAATAATTGATTTTTTTATGACCCACCCTAATATGTGTATTTTAAAAGTATAATAAAATTAAAATTTTAGTTAACAATATATATTTTTAATATGGAAAATATAAAATGCATAACAGAAGTAATTCGAATTTATTATGGTATTTCAAAAATAAATAGATTTTCAAAGAACAACGCATTAGTAACGCATGCGCAAACCTGCGTAGTAATAATACATACTACGTACATAATACATACATAATACACGTATTCTCTATTGTGTTTATTTTTCTGAAAATAAACAAAACCAATAACAAACGACAAAAACGAGAGCATTTAATGTGTATTTATATATGTACATTAATGTTAATAACAACAACCACCAAGAAAACAGCACAACAACAAACGACACGATTGCGAACCAAAAACAGCAACAACAACAGCAGCTGAGCAGCTACTAAAGTAGCAGCTACTGAAGTAGCTGTAAGACGTAATTCTACGTCAAAATATGAAAAAGTGATTGCATTGATTCTGCATAGATTTTTTGTTGTGGTCTTTGTTTACATCTTGTATGACTTTTTGGAATTTAGTGTTCCTGCAAAACTAATACGACTTGGCAGAATGATACTGAGCAACACCAGCAGCGCAGTTAAAGGAAGGACCTCTCCCCACCATTTGCTACCAAACGAGGTTTCAGACAAGGTGATTCCTTATCGTGATACTTTTCCAGCCTGTTGATGGAGAAGGTCATCCGAGCTGCTGATCTGAGACGTAGTGGCACAATATTCTACAAAAATGTTATGCTGCTTGCGTTTGCTGATGACATTAATATCTTTGGCCATAATAAGCGCGAAGTCAGTGAGTGCATCCTTCTCCAGATTAGAAAAAGAGTCAAGTTAAATGGCTCTGGCAGGGAATGCAGATAAGATGAAATATTTTGTGTAAAAAAAAAACAGTCCCAGCGTCTTAGAATCCACGTTACATATGACAATACCTCCTTCGAGGTTGTGAAGGACTTTGCCAATCTGGGATCTAGCATTAACTTAACCAACGACATCAGCATTGAGATCAAATGAAGTATAGCTCTTGCCAACAGGTGTTACTTTGGGCTCAGTAGGCACTTGAGAAGCAGAGTCCTCTCTCGATGAACGAAAATCACGCTCCATAAATAGCTCATCATGCCCGTCCTACTTTATGCATCACAAACCTGAACGCTGAGCTGATCAGATGAAACGACTTTAGGAGCCTTCGAGAGAAAGATTCTTCGTAAGATCTACGGACCAGTCTTAGTCAATGGTGAGTACCGAATACGGTGAAATAAATGAACTCTACGCTGACATCGACATGAAAGATGATATTAGAGTGAAGAAAATATTCGATTCGGTACCCAGCGGCGGTCAACGTAGAAGAGGATGACCGCATATTCGTTGGAAAGACCAAGATGAGGATAACCTGACGATGCTTGGAATTTCCAACTAGCGCCAGCAAGCGAGAGACAGAAATGGCTGGCGCACATTCTTAGATGAGGCCAAAACCGACATACGGTTGTAGCGCCAACTATGTAAGTAAGTAAGTTTTTTGGCGGACTTACAGGGTGTACAAAATTGTAAAAATCAATTTGTAACGCTGATAGGGAGGCGCTGCAGGTATAAAAAAGTATATATTATTTTTTATGGTTCATTATTCAAAAATATTTGATACTGCAATAACTAAAGAAGATAGAAAAATTTGTTCCAAAGAAGAAATGTGCGCCGTTTTTTCAGCTTTCGATTGATGTTCACTAAAACTTAATAACATTATTTTTTGACTGCGAAAATAAGATTTTCAAATTGGATTTTTTTTAATTTGGGCCTAATTTTTTTTTTGTTGTTAAAAAAGCCAAAACCTTATTCCTATACTGGTAGAATTCCAGAGTGGGCACTTGAATACTAACGGAGCAATGATTTTTTCAATCGCAACTTACACGTGCGAAGTGACCCTCAGTGCGACTTGCTTGACTTAAGAGTTCTCTACTATCGTATACTCACAAAATACTTATGTTACAATTGAAGGGTTTATTGCAAAGAATTCATCAAGTTATACACTTTTAGAAATGAAATTTTTTATAAAAAATTAAATTGAACAATTTTACTGCAATAATTTCTAATGGACCTTAATAATTTCTAATGGACCCGTTATCTTATCATTCAGTGTTATTATTGAATTGCGTAAGAGACCCAAATTTAAAAAAAAATTAAACAAAATCCGATTTGGAAATCTCTATTTTTCGCAACCAAAAAGTAATGTGCTTAATTTTTAGTGAACATCAATCAAAAGCTAAAAAAAGGCAAACATTTCTTCTTTGGAACAAATTTTTCTATCTTCTTCAGTTGCAGTATAAGCGATTGAAAATGGTCCTTTTTTAATAACGTAATATAAAAAATTATTTTCTCGTGAAGTCCTTTTTTTAAAATAAAAAAATACGTATTAAATATTTTTGAATAATGAACCAGCAACCATAAGGAATAACTTTTATTGAAAAAAAATTTTGGTGTCAAATTTTTATGGAATGCCCCATATATATTCTTGAAGAACATTACCTCCTGAGTCGATTTTTCCATGTCCGTTTGTCTTTCTGTCGACACTAAGGATGTCAATCCCAGGATTTTGGGATTTTTCGCCTTTTTTAAGTACCGAATATGCCGGGATTGCTGAAAACAAATTTTTTAATAGCCAATAAAATTGTTCAAACTTTTATTACGAATATTCCCCTTTTAAGGGCAAAACCTGAATTAATTTTGAACCCTTAATGCCCTAATTTTCTTAAGATCACATTTTGATCAAAAGAAGGAATAATTTTGCTTCGTTAAAAATGGAACGGGTCATATTTTATATATTTTACTTGAATATTGGCCTTTTTATTTTTTAACTATATATGTATTTGTCAAATTTTAAAATTTTTTTTTTAACTGAAAATACTTATTTATTGGCTTAATATATATAAATATAATTTTGAAATTTTGTCAAAAGTGCTTTTTTTTCATTTGAAAAATGACTAAATGTATAAATATAACTTGAAACTAGAATTATGGTTGCTTTTTAATGTTTGGCCCCAAAGTCAGTTAAAATCGCTTGAAACCAAACGATATTATGTCATAAATTTATTTGTATGCATTTTTTGTGTTTTTGAGTGATTACAGGAATGACTTCAAATATCAGGAATGATGGTTGCAGGAATAGCAAAATCGTCTTTATTTGGAAATCGCATATATGCTCATGTGCATGAATTACTACATATTGTATTTCTTTGTTCTATCAATTTGATATCGAATACAGAGGTGTTGTTGTTGCTGCTTCTTTTATAATTTATTTGACCTAAAGCTCTAAATTATAACTTTAACAGGATGATTATAGATGTGTTGCACTTTTTGGCAAAAACAAATTAAGAAATCAAAACTGCCTGAGTTTTGAGATCTCGAAAATAACGCGATCGACGAAATCCCGAAAATTTACTTCACTAGGCAACACGATTACAGTCGCAATCTTATAGCTATCGCATTTAAATTTGGCATATGAACGTATATTCAAAAAACGAAGAACAAGTTTGAGAATGAGATTAATCGGATGAAAGCCATGCCTACCTCCCATACAAAGTAACTTTATCAAAACAATAAAATATTTAAGAATACCGCAAAAATTTATGTAGTGACTTGAAATTATGCACATAAGCTTTGATTGCAAAAATTTACTATATAATTGAAATTTGTCAAATAAGATGAAAACCACGCCTACCGCCCATACAAAGTGACTTTAACAAAATAGTCAAATATCTTTAAATGCCACAAAAACTAATGCAATAACTTTAAATATTCATCATATACATATTTAAAATTTGTCACAATAGCATAAAAATCACGCTACCAGCTAGCATAAAAGTCACTAAAAATACCACAAAAGTTATTTTTATTTATTAAAATTATGAACTTATGCTAAGAAAATTAAAATTCACTTTGAGTTTGAATATCGACAAAATCGTTTAAAAAGTAGGACAATCTCCCATACAAAGGGACGTTATAAATTCCACAAAAATGTGTGTATTAAAAGAAAATTTAACAAAAAATCTTCCATATTTTAAACGTGCCCTGTATTTTGAAAAACTTAAAAAACTTGGAAAACTTGAATGAAGACCACGCCTATCCTCTATACGAAGTGACGCCATCAAAATTTCAAGACCATAACTTAAAATATTCTGTGGGGGAGTTTTAACTTCGACCCAGTCAAAGATAATTCCTTACTAGTTTTTATTCAAATTAGTTCAGGCAAATAAAAAATTGTTATGAAATCGATATGTTTGCTGCTATACTCAAATAATTAAAATTAGACCATAATAGTTGATATGTATTTGAAAGCGTTATTAAATTCTGTAAGAAATCTTTTGAAATCGTCTTTTTTTAATGAGATTTTTGAGTGAATGGTTTTCATGTCGGATCATGTTTTTGTAAGGGGCTTAACCACTGTGGCAGATTACTTTTAAAAATAAGCTTTTTTCAGAAAAGAATTTTCTATTCAAGGGTTTTTATGACCTTCAAAATTAATAAGATCTGTTGCAGCTTTCAGTGAAAGAAATTATTTTGAAAAAGGAAAGGGATAAGGCGAAATTTCCAAAAAAATGGGGATGTGTTTTAGAAGTAAGCATAAAAATATAAAGTTTGCACCTGAAGAGAGCTAGTGTAATCCTTATTTATGCAGAAAATTTCTAGAAAACTGCTTAAATATTTTTCAAGCCTATGTCTTAATTTTTTATTGTTATTATGTATTTTTTGTCTCAATTTCTTTATTTTATTGGAATTTCTTATGAGTTAAATGGAATAGTTTTATGTTCCCGACATCAGATAAAAATGCTGCATTAGATGTTTCTAACCTCAACTTAAACGAAATTATTAATAAAATTGACGGCTAAAACTTGACATCTTGGTATTAAGAGTTAGGAATGGACAAAACTTCGGCACACATGTGTGGGTTGATTTTTTTTTTGTTTTCCCTGTATTTTCAATGAATAGAAATAAACACTTTGAGACGCTCTGTGTAGTTTAGACGCAAGAACAAATATTATCGTATTTTCTAAAAATATACAAATGTTTGCTAGACCGTAAGTCCGCAAAAAAAAGCCATAATAATGAGTTATTGAGTACCAAATAGAAGATGAAGGCAGCAACAAGGAAGTAAGTTTTGATAAAGTTCTTAGGGGAAAATGGATATTTTTTGTTGTTGTTTTTGTTTTTGTTTTTGCCATGTAAGTAGCAAGTTATCACATAGTAAATAAAAACGTGGCTGGTGAAAGACTTTTTTCATTTGAAAATCTCGCCATTGTAACACAACAGAAAACCGTTACGAATTCATCGAAGTTATCGATAAGTAAAATCCAAAAAATAATGAAATATGAAGCGTGGTAAATCAAAAGTGAGTTCGTAATTTATAAAAAGCTTGTGTGTACAAAATTCTTTGTCTCACTTCATCTCTTGGCGACAGCTTTTCCTCTACTTACTTAAATTCGGTAACGCAAACGTGATGGTCGTCTCCACAGAGTTTCGAATATTTTTGACAATCTCAACTCCGGTTTGATTTTCGTGAATATGAAAAACGTGATATCCGGCAATGGCGCCATTCTGATTCTTTGGCGGATGCCAGGACATTGTGATGCTGTTGGCGCTAACATCGAGTACGGTAAGATTCAAAGGTTGACTTGGCACTGAAAAAAAGATGAAAAGAAGTAAAATAAATGAAAAACACATTTAGTTTCAAGTAAAACAAAATCTATTCAAAGAAGTTTATTTTTGTTGTTTTCAATAGAAATACGCGAATACATCAATAAAGTAAGCAAGTAGCTAAAAAATCCCCCAAACACAATAAATCTAAAAACATCCGTACTTTCGACAAACGACTTTACGACGTTGAGACTTCAAGATAGTAAAAAAATAAAATACAATAAAAGAAAAGCTAAGCTTCAAAAACAAACTTGCTTATGTTGGGTTTTTCTAAGGATTCCATTGAAATGTAGAAGGCATTAAGTAAACGTAAACGCCAACAAGCACACACACACACACACACACACATATCTATATATATTAGGGCGGGTCAAATTCTGGCTCAGCGAAATTCGTAAAATACATGTAATTTCAAGACTTTTTCTCCACTACAGCATATACAAATTCTGAAAAAAAGCTGTGCGGACTTTCGTAAATAGATTCATACACATACATTCATACATTCACATTTTATAATTGAGAACAAAATCTATTTACGAAAGTCCGCACAGCTTTTTTTCAGAATTTGTATATGCTGTAGTGGAGAAAAAGTCTTGAAATTACATGTATTTTACGAATTTCGCTGAGCCAGACCTCCAAAAAATTCGTCCATACAAATTGACCCGCCCTAATATATATATATATATACATATACCCTTCAACACGTACCGTACACAGCAGTCAAAGTGTTAAAGAGCAAAGCCTGCACCATGTCAATAAAATCTACGTTTACTTAAAAGCGTAAAAATATCAAGGAAGCTATTGTAAGCACTGTAGAATATAAAGAAGAAGAATAAGAAAAATAAGAAGCAGTAGAAGTCGAAGGTTAAAGGCTCAAAAGTCTGCTAACGAAGTTCAGCAGCAAATTGAAAAAAAAAACAAACATAAAAATAAATACTTACAAAAAGAAGAAACCAAAAAATATGAACAACAACAACAAACAGCAATGAAAGGCAACATTTTACAAAATGCCGCAGCCTGGAAAACACGCGCTGGTTTGAATAGGAAGCAAATCATTGAGCAGTCAAGCTGACTGACGCAGCCTAAAGTAAGGATAATGAAAAGGCTTTAAAATTTCTCAATGCTGTCTGCACATATATACTTACACATACCCATACACATACACACCACTCCCACACCCGCCGAAAGCCCCTTAACCAACAAATATCTATGCTTCAGCAAACAGCAGTCGCTTTCAACACAGCTCAGTGGTAAAGAACAATGAAAGATTTCGGGCGGACAGCTTAAAAAGCTGCCGGATTTTTTAATGGCTTGCCGGAGGAAGGATGCAACATAAAGTGAGTTCAGTCTAGCGGCACAACTTAAGTGAGTGAATAAGAAGTAAATTGTTCGCTCTAACTTTCCCTCCTCTATTTCCATACATTTTCATCAGTTTGATTGGCCGATTGAAGACAGACAGTCTAAAAGCCGTCAACGTAACGATGTAGTAAGTAACGGCTAGAAAATGGTTAGGCTAAAAAAGGACATTCACAAGGCTGGCTTTAGAGAGCAGTAAAAAAAAAATCAAAAGCATCAGCAGTGTCCTTAGCACTGTTGGCAATTAAAAAGCACATCGAGTTCAAAAGGAAATTTTTTAGAATTTCTTAAAAATACATGAAGAATGTTAGCTGATTAGCATCAAAGGCAAGAGCAACATTCTTACAATGTATTGCTATGTTATAATAAATAGTAGGTTTAGTTAAAAATAACTGACAGCATAGTAAAATTAGAAAGCTACAAATAATACTCTTTTGAAGAATGGTGGATTAGAGATACTTGTGATTGGTTTTATGTTGCTTTGTAACAAAAGGGTTAACTTAAGAAAACTTTTTCGAGTTACTATTGAAATATGGTTGAATCTTAAAAACAAAGTGTGGCTAGAATTATATTATTACATACATGTACTCCTTTTCAAAAAAAAAAACCCCGCTGAAATCGACAAAAAATATACCGTTAACAATAGAGAGAAAAAAGTTTCAACAGAACTGATTCCCTTCCTAGAATGCTTTGAACATATGTTTTCAGTAACATGTTCAAAAATGTCCGATTGAAGACAGACAGTCTAAAAGCCGTCAACGTAACGATGTAGTAAGTAAGGGCTAGAAAATTGTTAGGCTAAAAAAGGACATTCACAAAGCTGGCTTAAGAGAGCAGCAAAAAAAAAAATTCAAAATCATCGGCAGTGTCCTTAGCACTGTTGGAAATTAAAAAACATATCGAGTTCAAAAGGAAATTTTTTAGAATTTCTTAAAATTACATGAAGAAGGTTAGCTGATTGGCATCAAAGGCAAGAGCAACATTCTTACAATGTATAACTATGTTATAATAAATAGTAGGTTTAGCTTAAAATAACTGACGGCATAGTAAAATTAGAAAGCTACAAATAATACTAATTTGAAGAATGGTGCATTAGAGATAGTTGTGATTGGTTTTATGTTGTTTTGTAGCAAAAGTGTTAACTTGAGAAAACTTTTTCGAGTTACTATTGAAATATGGTTGAATCTTAAAAACAAAGTGTTGCTAGAATTATATTATTACATACATGTACCCCTTTAAAAAAAAAACCCCACTGAAATCGACAAAAAATATACCGTTAACAATAGAGAGAAAAAAGTTTCAACAGAACTGATTCCCTTCCTAGAATGCTTTGAACATATGTTTTCAGTAACATGTTCAAAAATGTCCGATTGAAGACAGACAGTCTAAAAGCCGTCAACGTAACGATGTAGTAAGTAAGGGCTAGAAAATTGTTAGGCTAAAAAAGGACATTCACAAAGCTGGCTTAAGAGAGCAGCAAAAAAAAAAATTCAAAATCATCGGCAGTGTCCTTAGCACTGTTGGAAATTAAAAAACATATCGAGTTCAAAAGGAAATTTTTTAGAATTTCTTAAAATTACATGAAGAAGGTTAGCTGATTGGCATCAAAGGCAAGAGCAACATTCTTACAATGTATAACTATGTTATAATAAATAGTAGGTTTAGCTTAAAATAACTGACGGCATAGTAAAATTAGAAAGCTACAAATAATACTAATTTGAAGAATGGTGCATTAGAGATAGTTGTGATTGGTTTTATGTTGTTTTGTAGCAAAAGTGTTAACTTGAGAAAACTTTTTCGAGTTACTATTGAAATATGGTTGAATCTTAAAAACAAAGTGTTGCTAGAATTATATTATTACATACATGTACCCCTTTAAAAAAAAAACCCCACTGAAATCGACAGAAAATATACCGTTAACAATAGAGAGAAAAAGGTTTCAACAGAATTGATTCCCTTCCTAGAATGCTTTGAACATATGTTTCCAGTAACATGTTTTCAGTAAAAAAAAGAATTTAATAAAAAAATAGCTAATGTTTCAGACTTTGAAAACAGAAACAAAAAACACAGTTTCTTATTAACCCTAAATCCATTCAGGGTGTGTAGGAACCCCATTTCAAATTAAAAGTACCTGTATTTTTTTTTGTAAACATTTTACAACATGAATTTTACCACTTTAGCTCTTATTTCTCTGCGTTTTGGCAAAAAGAATTTCATAATATTTTTTATTTTTATTTTATTTTAAAAGCAGAAAACCAAACGTAATCGTTATTTATACTTAAAATATTCAAATACTCAAAAGTTTATAAGACAACACTAAGACGAAATCATAATTACTAATGCAGACAAGGGTTACAATACAGTTGTAATGTACAAAGAAGAATATAAGGAAAAAATTAAACAATAGTTGGAAGATAAGGTTGCATTCTGAAATTCCATTTTTTATTTTAAGGAAAAACACTTGTGAATTTTATAACTGAAAATATATACATCACCTTATTAAACCAGATAGAAAAAAATCAAATTGGAAAATAACGGTTATGGTATGATGGTTTTTTTAATAAAAATCATAGCCCTTACGGTTCTTTATTAAATTATATTTGCTGAATTTTTAAATATTTTAATTATATAATAAGTTAATAAAAACGTTATGACGTTAAACGTTATATTTCAGAAAAGTTAAATATAATATAAAAAAATTTGAAAATATCAAATAATATTTCACTTTATTATAAACATAAAAATATAAACGTAAAGAGTTTAACATAACAAACAACATAAATTTATTTTTAAAAAATTTTAAAAGAAAACAAAACATCTTATTCAAATAAATTAGTTGGCGTTTAGTAAAAAGTATGATGTGAATAAAATATTATTTTCATAGTAAAAATACTGTAGTATAGTAATGCTTTTGTTACTGTTGCTGCTTTTGAAATTCCATGAAAATTGAACAGCCTAGAAAACAGTCTTTTAAGATCATAACCAAAACAAACTAAAAATTAGTCTTTGAAATTGGATAGAATTATAAAAAAGAACAAGGCGATTTTAATAATAAAAAAACCATTGCTTACATTGCATTTGCATATATTGTTGCTGAAAATTTTTATATTTTCTTGTAAATAAAATCCCGGGATTTTAGGTTTGGAATCTCGGGATTCCGGGACTAGAAATGGGCTCAGGAACATAGGATTTCAAAATTCAGGACTCCGGGATTGAAAGCCCTAATATGCATCATTTGTTTCTTAATTTAACAAAAATCCGCTTTTAAGTAAATGGGGCTTAGGGGTCCTCCATAAACTACGTAACTGATTTTCCGGTTTTTTTTACCCCCCCTCCCCCTGCGTTACTTTTCGTAGTGCTTTTCAAAACCCCTCCCCCCCATAAAGTAACGTGACATATGAAATTAATTCATTCGAATGATTATATATTTTGACTAGCTCCGACAATTTTCACTAGTATTAGTGACTAGTATGACTTGATACATTAAAGGAACAATTGGAAAAAAATCAATAATTAATATCATCTGTAAAAGCTATTCCATCTGCGATCCAAGATTCGATGCTCTCAATCACTGGGATAGAAGAAGCTGGTAGCTTTGTTGAGGATTCTTCAAAATAGAATTTTTCATCGGATTCTATGTCGACCCATTCAGATGAATCCTCATTTCTAACGCAAAGAAATTCACCTGGTCTTTGACAGAATACCCTTAAAGGCTGCACCCGAGCTGCACCAAGTTCTGTGTTTTTGTGTAAATGCTTTCTGAAAATTGATTTATTTAAATAGTATTTTGAATTCCGATTTATTGTAAACGATATAATACAAACTTATGGCAATTCATAGAAGTTTTAAAAACGAAATACAAGCCGCAGGTAGGACATGATCTTGAACCGATTTCTTCTTTCTGAGAAGGACAATACATGTCATACGGTATCTTTGATCAAGAACATTCAGGCCTTAACGTCAGAGCCTGTCGCAAAAGCAAAGACCCAAATTTTTCAGACGTGTGCTGAGATGGTGAGGGAATACCAAAAGGTTCCTGTGTCGAGGGACAAGGTGGTGGAAGAAATTGTTGAAACAAAAGTTAACCATCAATTTAGACGATCAAACATAAACATGTAAGGTTAAAAATTTTTGAACTGATTGTGTTATTAATTAGAGGTTTTTCGTCGATTTTTTAATTTTTGGTAACGTTACAATATCTAAACACCTCCCCCCCTACCGTTACTTATAGTAGTGCATTTCAAAACCCCTCCCCCCCCTAAATTGGTAACGTAGTTTATGGACGACCCCTTAGAACAGTGGTGCTCATTCTACAACATGGGCACTTTTGCTTCTTTGTTAGAGAGCTTTAAGCTTCTTCACTAATAGAAATTAGTTGTGTAAGCTTTCTGTTGCACAATTCTTTGATGTTTGAATGAAAAAAATACTAGAACTTTTTTTTCTTTAAAACGAGCGTAAAGTGAAAAAAAAGAAAATAAAAAACATATTTTTCATATTTAAGTGGCTTTAAAATATTCCGTGGCTTAAAATACCAAAAAACTTTAACAGATATTAGTAAAAAAATTAAAAAGATTTAAACAACCGTTTCAAATTGGTTTCTATCTGTAATACTTTGCAAGTTATTGCGTTAAAAGTGATGACACCTATGAATGTAATTTTCTGCTATACTTCCGCTTATTACTCGAAATAGTAGGGAAGATGGACTACCACTGCTACACAATTTTTTCTTGTCTTGACCCAAGTAATCAACCAGCTTTGGATTGAAACGTTGATCTGGGACACCCTGTATATGGTGACCATCCGTACTCTATAATACAGTACAGTAATCTTTTTTGAAGGCAATGTCCTGTATAAATTATTTTGTTATGGAAAGCATATAAAGTGTTCTGTTTTTGTACTGTATTTCATAAAAGTTATTAAGGAATTTTTTTATTTTACTTTGTTATTGTTATATTAAACTTTTTACTATCCTCATTAAACAGAAACCTGTGATATAGATAGAAACTATTCACTAAAATTAATTACGTTAAACTATTTTTATTTTTGACTTTTAAACGCTTTTAGTGTCAATTTGACACTATTTTTATATAGGAAATTGTCTTCTTATTTTCACTTGGGATTTTGGCTCAATGTGAAAATCATGCCTAAATTTAGGTTTAACCATAGAAAAAGTCAAATTGATGTCATTGTTAAGCTGCATACAAAATTTCCCTCAAACGATGTTCAGTGTCAAATTGGCACAAAGCTAGGAAAAAAAAAACGCAAAAAAAAAAAACTATAACTGTACATTTTTTGTCAATTTTTATAAAAATGTTATCTTTCTTTATTATATCTTTACTATCTTCAGTTTGTCCAATTCCTATTCTTGCCCCATGTTGGTGAATAACAAACAAACCGTTATTTTCAACATTTAATGAACTATTTATAAAAATAAATAGTTCTAGTGTGGCATACAATTCTAGAACATTCCTTTTGGATTTTTTTTTAAATAATTATTTTAATTTTACATGAATATAAGCAAAAAATTTCGTTTTTCGTGGTATTAAACTCAAATCTTTGGTTGCAAGCATAGTGCCGATTTGACACTAAAAGTCTTTTACGTTACAAAAAATCAAATGCTTTTGAAGGTAATGAAGAAGTAATATCTGAAATATTAATAAAATATGTACGTACTCAGTAAAAAATATGAGCATAAATTTTATATTATTTTGTATACATATAAATCCAAACCAAAAATGTTTTAAAAGCTATACCATCAAATCTTATTAATTTTTCCAGACCATTTTTCTCGTCAGACCAATCAAAACCATTATATTTTTAAATTTCCCGATTTCGGTGAATTTTTTTCTTTCGAACTATAATATATTTTGATTAGCACATGATATCCATATGAAATTTGTAAATTATATTTGTTTTATTATTTTTATAATATTGAGTGGTATAAAATTTATAAATTATTTGGAATAAAAAAAGTTTACACCACACAAATGTTATAAAAAAGATAAAATTTACCCTCAAATTTTTTACTGTGTATTTTGTGAAAAGCAATATCAAAATTGCAAATCAGTATACAAAGCGTAATAAAAGCTAATCTGTTAATGAACTCGTATGTATACTATTCTAAATATATACTGTTATGTCCACTATACTTGTGGCCGTATCTGGCCGATAACTCTTCGATTGTTGATTTCCAGGTGTTCAATTGCTTGTGGCTTATCAACGTAGACAAGTGACTTTACATAACCCCAAAGAAAATAATCCATTGGGGTTAAATCGCACGATCTTGGGGGCCAATTAATTGGGCCATTTCGTGAAATTATTTTTTCGTCAAAAGTTTCCTTGAGTAAATCAATTGTAGCGCCCGCTGTGTGTGTCAGTGGCTCCGTCCTGTTGGAACCGCATATCAGCAAGATGTATGCCAGCTTATTGAGGTACGAAAAAACTTCGAATCATGTTCCTATACCGTTCACCATCGACAGTAACATTCTGACCATCATCGTTCTTGAAGACATATGGGCCAATGACTCCGCCAGCCCATAAAGCTCATAAAAATTTGCACAACTTGCACGCGTTACTCTGGTGTAAGTCGATCCGTAATAAAACGTCGAAGCAAAATTAACAAAAAGCAACTATCAGCTGTTAAATGGGTGGTCAAATAAAGCGGTGATTCTAACTCAAAGTTGTATCATTCTATAAAAAAATCCTTTACAAGCTTGTAAGACGAAAGTAGCCCAGGTTGAAATGGAAAGCATGTTTTTTCATCTTTTAAAGACCTAAATGATAGGTATATTACCTCATAAAATTATTTTATTCTTAGTTTAGCCTAGCCATTGAAAGGGTTAAAGAACAAAAAATATAAAAAAAGAACAGTTTAAGGTATTACTATTTAAATTTTACACTTTTTTTTGTACACTGTCTTTATGTTTTTTTGTGTTTAAGGCAAATTAAGGTTGGAAAAGACTTTTCATATAAAATTTTTTGTTTTAGTTATTTTTAAAGTAATACATTAAGCAGATCAGCTCGTTTTATTTTTTATTGGAGAGTTTTGTTTGAATATTATTACAAATATAGCCCGCTGATGAGAAGCACCGTTCTGATTCTATGCTAGTTGGAGTAATAGTTGTTTAATAGTCGTAAGCAATTTTTAAGTTTCGATCACGATTGCCTAATTTATTTCCTAAGTCAGAATATCTGAAAATTTTTAAATACATTGCTGACTTCCCGATGTTACAAATTCTTCTATAACTTTCTAACGTCCTAACAACGACCTAACAATCTTTACTTTTCATTACTTTTTTTTTTAATTGTTTGTTTTGAACAAAACTAATAGAGACTTTATTTAAATAAAACACAACAAATATAATCATTTTTAGTCGATTCGACTAACAAAGTACATCGAGGGTTAAAGACATTTACAAGAAATACTTACTTTACATTCAAAATGCAATTGTCTGTGTCGATTCGAAGCGATTTCTTATTCTAGACTTTACAATATTGAGCTGGCAAAGCGCTCGTTCAACATCAGCATTTGACCAAGGCAATGATAACGGGTGCAGTGAAAATTTTAGCAGTTCCTCAAAAATTAAATTTACACCTGAGCTATTATATTCAAGTTCTTCAAACCAAAAATCAGATGTATTAGATATATTATTGATTAATGCTTAATTTTTGCTACTGATATAATTTTGCCGATATATGGTCATCGTTACAATCAAAAGTTTTCAAGAAGAAAAAATATTTTTTTTACTGCTTTTCAAACATTGTTAACGGAGAAGGTCAAAGCGTGGTTCTATTTTGGAGCTACAAGCAACCAAATAAATTTCTAACTGAAGCCTGTTCCTTTTCTTTGTTTTGATGTTCATCATTGATGAAAATGTGAGTGAGCACATATTATAAATGTTAGTTAGTAATGAATGCTACCAGGAATTTTTAAAGCTTCCCCTTGCCAGTCGTAAAATTTTTTTTTTGCTCAATCCAGAATATGTAAATTTTTTGTGAATATAATTGTATTTTGAGCATGCCGTAATCAGCTAAGTTCAATAGATTTTCTTTCATTTTCGTTGACAGACTTCAGTTTTTCTGACATGTCTAAAAAATGATTTTGTATTATTAAAAAATTATTTTTTTGTATTATACTAATACTAATAATAATACTAATAATAATACTAATAATAATACTAATACTAATACTAACACTAATACTAATACTAATACTAATACTTATACTAATACTAATACTAATACTAATACTAATACTCATACTAATACTAATACTAATACTAATACTAATACTAATACTAATACTAATACTAATACTAATACTAATACTAATACTAATACATATACTAATACTAATACTAATACTAATACTAATACTAATACTAATACTAATACTAATACTAATATTAATACTAATACTAATAGTAATACTTATACTAATACTAATACTTATACCAATACTTATACTAATACTAATACTAAAACTAATACTAATACTTATACTAATACTAATTCTAACACTAATACTAATACTAATACTAATACCAATGCTAATACTAATACTAATACTAATACTAATACTAATACTCATACTAATACTAATACTAATACTAATACTAATACTAATACTAATACTAATACTAATACTAATACTAATACTAATACTAATACTAATACTAATACTAACACTGATACTAATGCTAATACTAATACTAATACTAATACTAATACTAATCCTAATACTAATACTAATACTAATACTAATACTAATACTAATACTAATACTAATACTAATACTAATACTAATACTAATACTAATACTAATACTAATACTAATACTAATACTAATACTAATACTAATACTAATACTAATACTTATACTAATACTAATACTAATACTAATACTAATACTAATACTAATACTAATACTAATACTAATACTAATAATAATACTACTACTAATACTAATACTAATAAAAATACAAATACAAATACTAATTCTAATAATAATACTATTATTGTACTAATAATAGTACTAATACTTAAACTAACACTTATATCAGTTGCTATCTAATACGAATGCTTGAAAACATTTTGTAAGCATTCGGTATGTTTTAAGCATATTGTCGTAATACATGTGAATGTCTGTAATCAAGAGCTTGACTTGAATGGACCTTGTTAAAATGGTTAGCAATAATCAATTATTTTGCAAAGAAATTCAATTGAACTCTACAGCAGCAGAGGCAGGAGCAGAGGAAAATGGATTCCAATATTATTACTGGCAGGAGTAGAATGAAAAAAACGAATCGGTCTTAAAACAGGACATGCACTCGCCCAAAGAAAGAAGCCAATTCCAGCAATTTACTATACGTATATTATTGTCCACTCACACAGTAAGGGTGTGAGAATAGTGAGCGAGAATAAAGCTCAGGACTCAGGATGCAAAAATAGAATAGATTTCATTTTATAAATTGAACAATGAATAAAGAAAAGATAAGAAAAAAAAACAAACACCGGAACAATAAAGAAACGGAAAAGAATAGGAGTAAAAAAAACAAGATTTTTATGCATTTATTCCTAGGTATTTCAATAAAGGATGCTTGCCCACTTAAACACATATGTACAAACCAAGACCCGCATATATTCACCACATCCCCACGGCACACCAGCCATATGTGATGTTCACAATAATAGTTATTATTGGGCATAAGATATGCAGAGAACCCATGCAAATCCAAAGGTTTACACAAATGGGCTGAACTGCGATGGTGATAAAGGGTAAGGGGGAAGTGTGTGCAGCTAAGCAACACTAGCAGCGACAAATGACTGGCCAAAGGGCAGTAAAAACACAAAAGAGGACTAAGCAATAGAAAAAAGAAGGCGCACACAAAAAGGGTCAATACAAGCAAACTTAGGTGAATAAAAATAAAGTTTATATGTATAAAAAGAATGCAAAAATCCAGGAAATAAACCTCGTACCTCGTATGGCTATATAATACATATCCTTATATTAAAAAATGTATGTGTTTGAATGTATGTATGCTTGTTTGAACAATTTATACAACTCAATAAATTCTGTTTCAATTGAAGCGGAAATAAAAAAAAAAAGGAAACGAGGAAAATAAGTTGAAAATTGAAATCAAGCAATAAAAATTAAATTATAAATGAGCAACCGGAAATGACACAGAAGCAGAAGTAATTCTTCTTAACCGAAAAGCTAAATCAACAACGGGTAAAGCAAGTATTTATAAAAAGTGAGACAAAAACAATTAATAATGTCAATAGCGAAAAAAAAGAAACAAATAGAATTTAAATCAATCTTGTAACAAAAAAAGCACATTTACTAATGTGCTGCATAAATTTTGTTAGCGTTACGAGTATGCAAACATAGAAGACGAACAAGCAAGAACAACAAACGAGTATGCAAATGCTTTATATCAAAACAAATAAAAAATATCCTTCAGATAACAAGCGTACTCTTGAAAAAAAATACTAATCAACTTATAAAAGAACGATGTTGTAGCATGTTTGAAATAAAGGAAATTAACCAATAGTTTGCATTGTTGCTCTTGGTTACTTGAAGTTAGTTTTGTGCTTCCCTTTATGTAGTTGGTGTAGCTTGGTTGACTTTGATTGCTTCTATGCTGTTGAATTGATGAAGAGCAAGAAAAAAACACTTAGAAAAATGCCAGCGAAAAATATCATGATGCGATTATGTATAACTTCATCACATTATGTCATACTGTGGAATACTTTACTACCTACACAAAGTCAATTAATTGAAACTTTACTGTGAACAAGCACTGCGAAAGAGAAGCTCACTTAATTTTAATTAACCTTTTCTTTTAAATTGTCATTACTATTGCTTTCATATTCAAGCGTTAAGGTAATCCTCAAGGCTTTTTATGCTCAAAATAGTTTGTAAATACATTTTTGAAGGGCTTAGAATAAATTATCCTTGATTGAAAGCATTTTTTTCACGGTGAGATACCACGATTCAGTGATAAAAAAATGTGGCTTCTTAATCAAATAGCTTCACACGGTTACAAATTTTGGAATAAATTTTTATTCTTTTGAACTTCAATCTATGTATATCTGTGGTCTCATTTAAAAGGCTTGAGTCTGTGTATTATTGGGGGTTGGAATTAATTTTAAAGGTTTTTTTTCGGTTTTTGAGCATTTATTTAGAAACAACGGTGCAATGTATATTATTCAAAGTATTGTCCATCGTTAGCTACAACATTTTCCCATCTTTCTGGCAGCATATGGATTCCGCGCCGGAAGAACGATTCGTCTTTTGAGGCAATCCACGAATCGACCCATTTTTTGGTATCCTCGTAAGAAGTGAAGCGCTGCTCAGCCAAGCCATGCGTCATCGATCTGAATAGGTGGTAGTCGGAAGGGGCTATGTCTGGGCTATAAGGCGGGTGGGGTAGCACATCCCAATTCAGCGCCTCCAACGTTTCCTTGACGGTTCTTGCAACATGTGGCCGTGCTTTGTCATGTTGAAAAACCACTTTGTCGTGTCTTTTGGCATATTCCGGCCGTTTAACCTTTAATGCTCGGCTCAGTTGCATCAATTGTTGTTGGTAGCGTTCCCCAGTGATGGTTTCGTTAGGTTTTAGCAGCTCATAGTACACGACACCCTTCTGATCCCACCAAATACACAGCATAAGCTTGGCGCCATGAATATTCGGCTTGGCCCTCGATGTTGATGCATGGCCGGGTGGTCCCCACGATTTTTTTCGCTTAGGATTATCGTAATGGATCCACTTTTCATCACCAGTGACAATACGATGCAAAAAACTCTTCCTTTTATGCCGTTGAAGCAGTTGTTCGCACATGCAAAATCGCCGTTCAACGTCTCTCGGCTTCAACTGGTACGGCACCCAATTTCCTTGCTTTTGAATCATTCCCATGGCCTTCAAGCGTTTGCCGACCGTTGATAAGTCGACTCCCAATGATTCTGACAATTCTTGAAGGGTTTGACACGGGTCTTCATCGAGCAAAGCCTCCAATTCCTCATCTTCAAACTTTTTCGGCTGGCCCGGACGCTCTTTGTCTTCTGTATCAAAATCACCACTTTTAAACCGACGGAACCAGTACTCACAAGTAGAAATCGATGGAGCATAGTCCCCGTAAGCCTCAGTAAGCGTGCGTTGTGCTTCAACCGCTTTTTTCTTCAAATGGAAGCACAAAAGTAAACCTTCCCGCAAATTGCGTTTTGTTGGAACGAAAGTCGACATGTTCACAGAGAAAAAAATATATGTTGTTTACACTTCAGTGGAATGACACATACTGAAAAATTAAGCTTAGACAATGTGCTTTGAAATGAATATAGTCACAGGTGTGCCCGATGCGATCTATTGATAGTTACGCCATCTCTTAGAAAACCTTTAAAACTAATTCCAACCCCCAATAAAAAGAGTTAATGTATCATTTTGGTTGTTTCTTTGACGAAAATATTTAATAATATTACAATTTGAAAAAACATTTCAAAAAGAAAATATATTATATCGATATCAAAGGTAAAAAGTGCTCTCTGAAAAATTGCACGATTTGATATAATGCCACGAGATCACATATATATAACCACACCAAAAACAGGTTCAATATTAAAAGGAAGTTTAAATAAAAATTTGTATTAAAATTGAAACATATATCATTTTTAACAAAAATTTAAACGTTATTTTAATTATTTATTTAATATTACAAACTGAGTTTTTAATTAATATGTTCACAAACATTATTTTTTTTTTAAATTTTTTTTAAAGTGACCAATGAAGTTGCCGAGCGCGGGTTGGCTCTTATAGACAGTTTTAATGGGAAACTAACCTCAAACGAGAAACAGTATCAGAATTTATTACTTTATAAATAATAGCTATTATGCTAGGAAATTTTTTTCCAGATTGAACCAAAAGCTGGTCTTTGTAGTCTAGTGAAGAGTGCGCTGAACTATCAACTTAGAGGTCCCCTGTTCGAATCCAGGTTTGGGCATGGTTTTTTCACTTTCTTTCTTCTTTACTTCATTTAAGAATTATTGCAACAAAAAATCCACAACTGAATTGTGGAAATTATTGAATTAAAAGTACAGAAACAACTGAGTTCTGGAAATGCTTGCCGAAGTTTAGGCATGACACTAGCATAGGTTATAAGCAGTTAAAATTGTCTTTCATGTTTGTTCCGCGTAATCAATAATTCACGTATGGTTTCAATTAGCATTTCCTCTAATAATCTATACCTTTTCTTTCAGGTCAAATACCAGACGTTGTTTGTATAAGGTGCATGTCTAAAAAAGAAATAAAATAAAAAAATTTATGAAACCCTGAATTATGAAACCATTTTGTCGATTAAGAGAGATACTTACTATACTCCAAAATGAATTTTTTATATTTATAAATGTAATGTTTTCCTAAATTAGTACGTTAAGGAATACGTTTAAGGAATACTTTTCTTATATTTACTTTCTTTTCATTACTTAGATCATATCTTGAAAAGGAATGGGTTACAAATAACAAGGTTTTCATGATTATAATCTGTTTTGACGGGCAAAAAATCTTGCTATTTTTATTGGTCGAAAGAAAGTTAAATATCTTACTGTCAAGCATTGAATGTGAACTTAATTTAATTAGTGTTTAGTGTTTTTTCTTGAATATTAATATAAACCTTGATCGGACCTAAACCTTAATAGTCCCATCATATACAGCGATCTTGAAGAAATAACGTTAAATCACGAAATAAACCATCGATCACCACACTCTCTATGGACATATTTTTAAAAAATAATTTTATTTATGCTGCCAAAATTTGAAAAATTTGGAGACTAGCAATGCCTAAGGGTTAATATTTTGGGACAAAAAATTCACTAAATGCCTTCAAGATGTAATTGAAGCTATAAAAGATCCTTTGTTTTTTTCGGTCGATCTAATAGACATAGCAGGCCTTAGAGGAACCTAATCGTTCTCAACTTCTAGTACACATTTTTAATTAAATGCAACAAAAGTTTTTAAAGTAGATGATAATTGATGCAAACGGCTTAGCAGGCAAAAAAAATATATGCGATTCACCAATAGAATCTTCGGATTTTAGTACATTCGCATTAAGCTCCTGACGTTGCTCCATTGGATTAACGTCTCTTCTTGCTGATGTAAGCCTTTTGGTTGGTGATATAAAATTCAAAATAAATAATTGAACAAATCGGATTAAAAATAAATCCGAAGAATATTTTGTTTTATTTACTTTAATCTTGTGTTAATCTTGATTGACTTCGGAAATCACGACAGTAATAATGCTTATATTCTCTTTTGGCTCTAACTATCCTACTGCAATCCATGAATTTTTTCAAGAGTGTATGGGCATTTAGATTAATCGAGTTGATTTCAAGATACCAAATACTTTATCCTCTTCTTTGCAATATTGAATTTTGTATTTATTATATGTTTTGACTTACAAAAACATATGTGCTTCACGTAACACATTTTATAAACACAAATCAAATTTTACAATTAATTTTTATGCACAACTCTGCAATAAACAATAATTACAAAGCAAATTTAATTTACAATAAAACCAATAATAACAACAAGAGATACTTATTTACTCTATACTTGAATAATGACGTCTGAATAAAAGACACATACAAGCAAAGACACACCCACGTACTTGTATACAGATCAACTAACGCAATTGCAATGAAAGCCAAGAATTTGCTAACAACATAGCTATTAAAAATAAGGCGATAAGAATTCAGAACAGCGGAAGTCGATGTGTGGGGCGCAGGGGTAAGAGTGCTTCCCACAAGATGGCACAGCAGGGATAACGTACATCGCCAGGATTGATTGAGTACGTGGTGGGATAGTATGTGTTTATACGTAAATATGACTTTGCGCTAGTGAGTGCATAATGTTGGTTGGTTGTCAGTGCACGTGTGTATGTGTGTACACGAGTGTGTGTGTTTGTACGAGTGCTTTGGTAAAGCACTGGTTTATTATTCTGTTATCATGCCTAAGATATATAATGCTGACACAAAAACTACAAAACTTATATTTTCCCAAAACAAAACTTTGGCACGAAAACATATAAGGAAATCGTGAAAAATTGGGAACAAATCTATTTGTGGTAAAGTTTTTTAAGAGAGATAAGAAAGGATATCAATATTGGATTTTGATAGAGAGTAGTAAACATGGGTAACGCAGTGCAAAATTCTGCATTGATACACCAGTTCAAGTGTAGTTTACACATTCAGTAAATTGCGTTAGCGCAATTGCGCCATGAGATATATTGAAAGGTTATGATGTCTGCACCAACAGAGCTTTAATAAATGCAGTGCGATTTTAAGTTGCATAGCGCTTTGAGCTATACGATTAATTTTGGCTAAGAATGTTTCGTCTTTATTTGTGTTTCGTCATGTTTTGTCCCAAATAAATGTGCTATTGACATATTTTGTATGGCGATGTTCGCTAAATACGTCAATTGACTTTCTGCTGGATACAGTTTTATCTAGTACAAAATTAGTTTATTTAAAATATGTTGATAATTGGTTTAAAATAAATCATTTAAAACTAGTTTAATTTGCACTCATTGAAAATTAATTTAAAAGCATAGAAGTTTAAAACTTGTATTTATCAAAAAAAAAAAAAAACTCCAAATCATAACGATTAAACCGAATATTATTTCTTAAATATTTTTATTATAAATACTTTAACGCTAACTTTTAAGGAGATATTAGGGGTATTCACTCACGATTCAGTGTACTTGCCTGTGCAGTTGAGGACTTGGGGACTTGAGCAGTTGTGCAGTTAGGTTTACGTGAACACACCTCCTTAAGCTTTTCTACAATTGCCTTAATTTTTAGCAGTTTTGCACTATACTGCAATAGATCACTAGTGATCTATTTCAAAGCTGTCAACATTTTTCAATGCACACAAGTGCACAACTGCTCAAGTCCTCAAAATTTAGGCAATTGTAGAAAAGCACTTGTGCAGATTTTTGACGTACGTTCATTTTGTTTTTGTAAAGTGCACAAGTGCTCAACTCCTCAACTGCACAGGCACGTGCATTCAATTATAAAGTTTTACTACAGAAACAGAACAATTTTAAGCATTTCTCCGATTTCAATTGATTCTTAATTAAAGAGTTTAAATTAAACACAGTAATTCTTAAGTATGCTTTTAATACCTAACAATTCTTAGTAATATTAGAAAAGCTATTGTATATAAAAAAGTATTTTATTAATGCTTGTATGTCACTTCATCTTTTTTTTCCAATTTTTAAATCTGATAACAAGTGGCGCGTGGATTAGTCAGATACTGCAGGAAAAGGATATAAACATACATCGTGCCAATTGTTGACATCTCCGCAACGTTACTAACTTATCTCTCTATTCTGATTGGCTGCAGAAGAGCTCAAGCTTGTTTTTGACTTTAACTGCTTTATTCTGTATAACGAAAATGCACACCAACGACTAGCAAGACACGAGAAGCAATACTTTTTTCTTTCCGAAATTCTATTGCTTCTCGTGTCTTGCTTGTCGTTGGTGTGCTGCTTGGTGATACAGAATAATGTACTTAATATTTGATAGAAACTAAACGAGTGACGAATTGAGAGAAACGTCAAGAGCAATGCATTAAGAATGCTGTCCGTCTTACGTTCTTTTTTCCAATTCGTACTATATGCATACTCACTCACACCTATTGAATCTATGCATTCGTACTATTTTAACTGATCTATTTTAATTTTTAATCACAAAACATGAGTAATTAAATGAAGTATGAGGCCATAAGGAATTATTATTGGACAAATTTTTCAAATGTTTGTTGAAAAAAAAAAAAATCAAAGTAGATGACGCCGTATAATATAATGCAACTACATGTTTGTAATTATCAACTACATGTTTGTAAATTAGTTTTTCAATTACTTCTTTTGAAAAATAAGTTACAGAGAACTGCAGCGATGAACTGCAACTGCTTTTACACTCAGTACATACTTGGTTTTTGTATGACTTCAATATCATTAATACCATGCAACATATTCTACGCCATCGAGCTCACTTACAACATCAGGCATGTTGCATTAGCCAATTGTACCAAAGTCAAACACTGTGTGATGTGTGCTTCGACTTCAGTGGAAAGTATAGATGTTTGCATAAAATAATTATGTGTATAAACCACAGCGCACGAACGGCAATCGTTATTATTATGCATTATTTTGAGCTACTGCCTCGTGTACCATTGCAGGTTGATTTCAACTTCGGCTAAGCAGTGATACAAAAGTAAGCTTACGAACGATGAAATCAGCGCGTACACTGCATTTTTACTCAAGTGTTTGTGATTACTTCAGTATGAATAGAGTAAATAGTTTTAGCAAGTTTTAGGGGTAACTTATTTCGAAGATGATGTCAAACTTTAAAATTTAAGATGGCGGAAAGAGTTGCCACCTAGATTTTTTTCATTTATGCGAATTCTTGTAATTTTGAAATTCTGACAACGAATTTGATTTCGAATATAATGTAACAGTTTAAAAATTTAAGATGGAGGTTAGGGTTGCCACCTAAATTTTTACCACAGTATTGCCACCTAATAGTATGTATTTTTAAGAGTTTTAAACATCATTTGTCAGTGTTAAGGGGTCGCTGATTTCGAATCTAAAGTCAGAATTTTAAAATTCAAGATGATGGATAGGGTTGCCACCTTAATTTTTTGTAGTTTTGTTAATTCGGGGATGACAAAAAAAAATGGTACACTAAAAATGGGTCGTTGAATCTGAATCCATTATCAGAATTTCAAAATTATAAAATTTTGAAATAATAGGGTTGCCACCTAATAATATGTATTTTCAAGAGTTTTAAACGTCATTTATCAGTGTTAAGGAGTCGCTGATTTTGAATCTAAAGTCAGAATTTTAAAATTCAAGATGGTTTATAGGGTTGCCACCTTAGTTTTTGTAGTTTTATGAATTCGGGGCTGGCAAAAAAAAAATCGTAAACCAAAAATGGGTCGCTGAATTCGAATCCAATGTCAGAATTTCAAAATTATAAAATTTTAGAGTTTTAAACGTCATTTATCAGATATAATTTCTTAAAAAACTAAATTTAATAAATGTCTTTAAAAATTTACTAAACAAATTTTATTGCTCACTCAATTAAACTTTAGAATTTATTTTAAAAAAGAAATCAGCTCAATTGAACCATTAGCTTATGAGCTACAAGCTCTCAAAAGTCACGCAAAGTAACTGCAATGTTACTGCAATGTTACTGCAAATACTTTGTGTTCGGAGAACAAAATAAGCGCTGGTTTTTTTATGCAGGAGTTACGCTTTATGTCTTTGTTTTGTTGCTTGTAAATGACCACACTTACCATTGCATACCAGAAGTTGAAAAGACCCTGCGCTGGTTATCAAACCAACAACTCGAACATGTATTATTGTGGTCTTACGACACGCTCATACACAGTTGGCTTCAATGTTGCAAGTATGTTCGACACAACAATCGCAGCGCTTGCGTAGTGCGGTCAGACTGTCACTGTATTTGTTGAGGGTAGATTGCAAGTAGCGAAAATGCCATCGCTTGCAGATCACTGATAAGTTAGTTTATTCCTGTAGGGCGATTGCTTGTTGCTGTGTTGTGCAGTGTCTTTATTAACGAACTATGTGCTTCGTCAAATGTATGCCACCGTTCGTACTGTGTATAGGAACCCCAAAACGGTGGCAGATATGAGGTGGGTTTGTTCAAAAGAAATGTTGAAAGTAGAAGAAATGAGAAAAGTTAGGAGTGAAAAAATATTAGATTCAGGATTTACAAATATATTTGACCCCTATAGAGAGCAATTCAGGGCAGATATGAACTATTTTCTTCATTGTGTTGTATTCGCTTTTCAACCTTTGGTTGTTATTTCAAAAGCACTAGTAGACAATTTGTTGCATATTGCTACCTTAGCGCTAGTTTTTCAATGAATGACACATACATTGTAGTTTTTATAAGGAATAAATTACAAGTAAAAATTTACTTCAGTAGGAAATAGCAAAAGTGCCTGTAAATTGACTTGAGTCATGATTCAATTGGTCATGATTCTATGAGGTTGTCTATACGTTTGACAACACCTGTAACAATGAAAAAAAATAAAAATATTCTCGCTTATTTCTCGCTCCGATATAAATGACAATCGGGGTTTTTTGGTCTTCTCTGTGTAATTTTTTTAAAAGTAGTTGGTCTATATTTTGCTGCTAGCAAAACAAAATAAAAAACATGTGAACGTAAAATAACGCTTTAACGCAACTTCAAGTTACTTGAATCGAGTACGGAAGCAGACCTTTTGATTCGTGAAAATCGTAACATTTGGTTGTGAGCCTTGTTGCCTTCAACGTGCGATAATTGTAAAACCATTTATTCAGGTGAGAAATTAATTTCGAAAGTCTAATCTGCCCCTGGATCTGGTAAGCCATCGGCGGTGGGAAAATATATGTTGTGTACAGTTTTCAACATTGGAAAAACTGTGTGAAAAACATTTCTCACCCCGTGATGTTTCAGAAGCAGTTGAAGCGAAGCTGCTCAGACGGCTGAAAACTGGTGCTGTACCAACATTGTTTTTACCATCGCTGACAAATAATGAAGCAGAAATATCCAAGTGAGTACTAAATAAATTCCAAGTTTTTTTAGTTTATGCTATTTTTTACAGGTCAATTTGCACAAAAATTCTTGTTGATAAAGGAATACAAATGAATATATTTGGAAGTTAAAAGTTCTCCAAAGTACCCAGTGCTCTTATTAGCCATCGGGAAAAAAGCTCTCCGAAAGGCCTTTTTGGGTGCTTTCGAGTCAGCTGAAAGCGTGATAGCGCTAACCTGATGTATGACACACCATTGTAATTTTAACATGTCATAGGAAAAAAGCACTCCAATTTAACTCACTTTGAATTGCTTTAAAATGCCTCTCTTGGATATAAAATTGGTTCAGCTATTCATTTTTGTTTTCAAGCTTTTTGAACTGTTCGCTTGCACAACAACAAAGTAAAGTGCTGACGTTTTGCTCCTGGAGGAAGCTGCATGATACACCATGATATACGCATGATGATACGCATATCTCAGAAAATAAAAAAAACCTTTCAGTTCGTTTTAGTGACACAGAAGAATGGTTAATTTGGTTTTATTTGTAATTTCATTTAGCGCTACTATATCAAGGAAATATTTTTCCGTCAGAAAGCTTACTTGTTTTTGTTTGAACAAAGCTTTAATACGAAAAAAAGGGGTTTTTTCATAAAAGTTGGGTTTCGAGGGTTGAACTGTTTTAAGAAATTATTTTGCAAGTAATATTCGATGTTTCAATCATTGAAATATATTTTAAAAAATGTTTTCAATGAAATTTACCTGTAAACTGACTGTTTTTTTATTTATTGTTATTTCGAAGCAAAGAAATATTACAAATACTCATAAAATTTAAATTTATTTTATTATTTTAATATTGATTTACACGACAAAACATTTTCATTACATTTTTAAAAACTCAATTAAATTTTCAATAAAAAAAAGCAAGTAATAGAAAACGTAGTAAAAAAAAGCAGTAGTCAAATGTATCCTTGAGTATTTAGTATCACTAAAAAGTATGATATCGAAGCAACTGAGTGCTTATTATGTTATTAAAAATTATTCTTTTGCTCTCCTCTTTATTTTACTGGTGCATATCATCCTTCTTGTGAGAAAATCTCAAGCGAATGCACAACTTATTAGTAATTGAATCATGAATTTTAATATAGTTTATATTTAGTTCTATTGTCTTTCTTAAAAAAAATTTTTAAAAATAACATGATATTTTCCTCAAAAAGAAAAATAAAAAATACGCAAGTTTTTGAGTTTTTGCAATTTCCTAAAAAATGTTTTAAGTACAGCTGGTGTTTGAGATTAGGCAAAATTTATTGGACACTCATCGCACGCAAAAACGCATATCTACAAATTTTTAAATTAACCCAATAAAGACGATGAAGCCATATGGCATCACTAAGTCGGATGTCGGATATCTAACGGTATCACTTAAAAATAGTCAAAATTAGCCCATGTGTGAAAAACTGTACCGTCTTTAAAGAGCTTATCTGATAAACGGTTTTGACTATTTTGGTATTGGCTATACGCATACATTCTATGTTATTTATATAGATTATAATCTATACTTACCCCAACCCCTTGCCCCAGTAGTACTCAACCCTCTTCAAAGACATATTGCAAATAAGGATCACATAAAAAATAATGAAAATAATTTAATTTTAGTGAAAATAGCACAAAAAACAAAACAAAGAACTGCATGAAAATCTGCATTATCTCTAGTTCGATGGCAAAAATTTCGAATATTCTTATGCAGATTAGATTGGAAGAACTTTTTCTGTACTATACTACACACCAGTCAATATTTAAGAAATATTAAGTCAATAAGAAAAACCGCATTTTATGAGGTTTTTCAAAATAATTTAGCTTCCTGACACTTATAATTACGGTCAAAATATTTTGTAAATCGTCATAAATTTTTAATAAATAAAATAAATTAACCGTCAAGGTTCAATGCCTATGGAAGTCGAGGCAGTTTAAAATAAATAGATAAAACAAAAAATTGATTTTGATGGCTGGTGCATTTATATTGCAGTTAAAAATTTTATTTATTAAATGGCTTCAACAACTCACTATATTTTAAGGTCCCGCAAAAAAAACTTCTGTCATACCAACAGCAATACAACGTTTACCATTAAAAACACACACTATTTCATCTTATCTATTCTCAATTTGCACAAAAACGAATGCGAACTCGTTTCGAACCCGTTACGAGTCCGTCAGTGCAAAATTCGCTCTTTTATGTTTCGATGGACTCGTTTCGAAACCCGTTACAAATTCGTCAAAACAATGATCAGAACATTAACACAAAACAAAGTTTACGTTATCAAATTTTTTTTTTATTTTCAATGGATAAGGTATACAAAATGCAGTTGTGTACTTATTTTATCTTAAATAACATCCTTACTTCATTGCCAAGTGCTCCTGTAACTCTCTTTTGAACTGAATAGAACTACTTGTCAAAATTTTTAAATAATTATGATGAGTGAACAAGTTACATGTGACTAAAGGGAAAGGGTTTAAGTATTGTTTTTTCATTAACCTCCATAGCGATTTTCTTTCATGATGTTAATGATCATCTGGTTTGTGACGTTTTGATTTTCATGCGAGTTAAATCACAGTGATTTCATCCCATACAAAAGTTGAAAAAATAGAAATAATCGTCGTAGAGCACTTTTCGTGGTAGAATTTTGGGCAGAGGATTTCGATTTGCTTTCATTAGATCATTGACAAAAATATTGTGAAATCCGGCGTACCTCTCCAATAACAAAAAATAAAACGCATTTTTTTTGGTATTGAACCAGCTACGAGTATAAATCTAAGCAACTTCGTCAAGAATCCTAAATGTAAGTTAACATGACTAGCCATATAAAAGTAGTGGTATTATATTACTAAAATTTTGGTACAAGGTAAGTTACCCAAATAAGGCCAACCTAACGGTTTTTACCAGACAGAAGAGAAACGAGTTTTTTTAAACTTATTTTTGTAATTTTGTATTTTTGTTTATTCAATTCTTTTTTCAAAAACATAAAAATAAAGCATGAAAAAGTAAAAAATATATCCAACTCAGAAGGTTATAAAAAGGTCTGATTTTTGCCATATTAGGACCACCATGTCTAAATAAGGCCCAATATATAACGGTTTTGGAAACATAACAAAACAGTCAGAAAATAATAAAATAAAAACACATATTGTTATTACAAATGTTGGTTTACATTTATACTAAACATAAATGCTATTCATAGCTTTTTTTTATAAAAAATTTTTCGAAAAAATACCTTTATTGCCAAAAGTTCATTTTGAAAATTAAAATAAAGTAACTCTGGCTTTTTAAAGAAAATTTTGGTAATTTGCTGACCTTTATAGTTGAGGGCTTTCTTTTTCGTAGTTTTTTTCTGCCAGGTAGATTTAGGTGTGGACATGAGATCGGAAAAAGAAAGCCGGAAAGAAAAAAAATGTTTGGGCCTTTTTAGGCGCTCTCAATATAATTTCATTAATCAAGTTTTTCTCGGAATACACCACAGTTAGATTTGATCAATTTACCTTTTTGTTTTCGTTAAAATACCTCTCTTGATTTTTAATTCAAAGCTGGACATAGGCAATAGTTAATTCGTAGAATAACGGACTTTTAATGCGAGCACAATATTACATCAACCACGTTGTTGGCGCTACCGCTGACTTCGTTCGACAGTCACTCGCTTCACAGATGCACAATTTTTTTTGCATCGTGATGCAGATACGAACATGTTTAAACGTGCAAAAAATAATTTTGCAGGGAATGCAATAAATGTGCGTATTAGAAATCGGGCCTAATTAAGGCTTGGGCCTTATTTGGCGAAGAGACCTTACTAGCCATGCCATATTAAAAATGGCAAATTGTCGTTCTTTTCTAATCCTATACCTCAACGAAAAAAGTCACTACTTTATGCTGGTTAAAATAAAAATCTATATTAATTGCTTTTAATACCCAAATGGTATACATATAAAAAATCAGGTACAGTAAAGTAAAATTTAACAAAGCAAACCAATTCTAATATAGAAATTTTTCCAACTTATAGAAAGCATAATGCTTCTCTTTTAATAACTAGCTAAATTACATCTATTGCAAAATTAATCGATCTGGAATTCAGCACATCTTGCATGCAAACAAAGTGAAGGTCAGAATTTTCTTCGTTGGATCGAGTTTTTTATCAGTAAATCTTAATGGCAACTAATACCCAAAGTCATGTGTGTTAAAATCCACATAATGCTTAAACTTTATGCTGTTAGTATATAAAAAGAAAAATTCTAAAAACTCGTTATTAAATGTATATGTAAAGTGATTGTTAATAGTTTTAACTTCAATTCCTAATACATAGAAAACTTTATGTATTAACACACATAAATATTACTATACATAATATGATCAACGGATTAGTGAGATCTTTTACTTTGAAGTTTGTTTTAATTAATTTAAAAAAATTTTAATAAATATACCTTCATGTACAGGAGAAAATTAACATTAAAAAACATGTAAGTTTTCTTATTGTTTAAATCTTATAAATGTCTTTATTTGGGCATTGAAACATTTCAAGGCATTAGCGATAGAAGATCTTGTTTGCAGCAATGTCTCTATCAACATCGTGCTCATGAAGAAACTATTATGTTCTTAGCAACAAAATGTTTTATTTACCATTATGTTCTTAGCAACAAAATGTTTTCTTTGCAACATCGTCTTAACAAACATTAACATTGTATTCTGTAGTGACACAATCAACTTTAGAAATATAATGTTCTAAAAAAACATGATAAGCTTTTGAAACATTGTGATGGTAGGATAGGAATGATGCTAATAGCAACAGAGTCAGCAACATTCAATAATGTGAGAATCTTTCTCACTTATTTTGAAAACATATTATTATGCACTAAGATGACGTTTTAGTTCTTTTTAGTTATTTTTGTTAATTTTCACGGTTGTCCGTTTATAGTCCCACGACAGATCACTGAGCATAGTCTGGTAAGGTAATAAGAGAGAAAATAGACGCACTCAAAGCTCTCTTTTAATTAGCTCTGTTCATGGTATAATTATTTAACAAGGTAGCCGTTACAGTTTTTTGGCGATTGGTAGTTGTCAAAAACAGCTAAAGAACTTGTAGTTTGCTGCTGTTGACTAGCTACGTGCTTATTTTTAACTTTTCTTAGATTCACTAAATTTATTTGCGAAGTTTATTGAAATGTTTTTAGTTTGCTGCGGTTGACTAGCTATGTTTAAGCCGTCGCTTATTTTTACACTTTTCTTTGGTTAATTGCATGAAGAGCTAATTTTGACAACTACCCATCGCCGTTCGTGAGAAAAAAGCCAGTCTACGCTACTTCCTTGCCAGTAATTGTGCCATGGCTCTATTTTTTGGTGAATTGTAGAGTGCAACATACATTATCACCACGCAACAAACTGTCATTTTATATATACTCCCCTTTTAAGTTTAAGGTCCTCAGACGAAGCAATATTTCTTTCTTGAGCACTGCTTACTAGTAAACAAATTTGTCAAAGAATATAAGAATTAACAAGAATTAACAAAGGAATCAATTCAATTGAATTCTTAGTTTAAAGTATTAAACATTTATATCGATATAAATGTTTATGAAACGTGCAAGGACAATGAGATTTTTAAATTTGTTGGCATCAAAAACTACCATGATTGCAGTAGTAAATTTAAAGAGCAGTAGTTAATTGTCATAGAAATCATTTGAATCCTATTCCTCTTAAAGTTTTAACAATATGTTTGGAAAGTTTAATTTCAGATTATCCTTATGAACTTTTCACCATCAATTAGAAGAGCAGTACTCAAGTCCTTCTGAACGGTCTTATGAATATAAAGTTTTCTAAACTTATTTCCCTCCCTCTTATTTGTTTTGACGTTTACTTTATCACCTGGCTCAAAACCCTAGTCTTTCGTTTTTTGTCCTAGCGACTCAGTAAAATGGTCTTGGACTTAATTTTGTTTTAATATTTCTGTATGCAAGATTCAGGAATTGAGTGAATTAATTCGATTGGCTTGTCAGTATCTTCTGTGCCTTGTTCTAATTTAATGCAACAAGCTATTTCTGTCAATGTGTCGTGCCACTTATTGGTGGGATTGTTAAAACTTCGACGTTGAAATGATTTTTTATGAAGAAATTTTATTACCTCAGAGTTTAAAGATAATTCACTATCGCATACAAGTAGAATAAAGTAGTATTAATTTTTTTTACTTTTCGTTTTTTTGTTTTTTTTTTTCTTATTTTGGGTATTATTATGCATTTTTTCTTTGGTTTATTATAAAGTGGTCAGCTATACAACCCTTCTAAGTAAAAAAGTCATATCTCCATTTGAGTAATTTTGAGATATTTAGCTTTTACGTTGTTTTATCTTTCTAAGAAACACACTAGAAGTGACTACTTTACTTAAAATTTTTCACAAAATCACAAAAATCAGAAACTCATTCACGGTTCCGAATCTGCCTTTTTCTACATTTTGGAATTTTGGCGTTTGTGACTTTCTTTCTTAGGACGGCAGTATACGCAGTAAATTTTTTTAAGTTAAATAAAACACTGGAAAAAGGATGTCTTGATAAAACCATTTTTTTAAAAAATTATTTAAAAAAAAAAAATTATAAATAAAAAATTTTCAGCAATAAAAAAATTGTATTAAAAAATGATTTTTTTAATAAAAACAATTAAATGTGTCAAAGCAGTATTATCCACCTGAAAATGGCTCAAAACTATGACTGATTTTGAGAGTGAACATTTTCACTGCATGTCCACAAAAATTAGGGAAACTTATCCAAGGAACTGTTTGAGAAATATTCTATTGAAACATGGAAAAAATTTTTAATAGGAACAATATATTAAATTCCACGTAAAAAAGATTTTAAAACCACTTGTGAACGGTGTGAAAATTTAAGAAAAAATCAGAAGGTAGTAAGATAAATGTAATCGCTCATCATGCCCGTCCTATTTTATGCATCACAAACCTGGACGCTGCGCAGTTCTAATGAAAAGACTTTAGGAGCATTCGAGAGAAAGATTCTTCGTAAGATCTACGGACCAATCTGCGTCAATGGCGAGTACCGAATACGGTGGAATGATGAACTGTATGAGCTGTAAGCTGACATCGACATAGTCAAGCGCATTAAAATCGAGCGGCTTCGCTGGCTTGGTCATGATCAGCGCATGAAAGACTATGCTCCAGTGAAGAAAACATTCGATTCGGTACTCAGCGGCGGTCAACGCAGAAGAGGACGACTGCATCTTTGTTGGAAAGACCAAGTAGAGGACAACCTGACGAAGCTTGGAATTTCCAGCAGCCAGCAAGCGATGGCGCCAGAAATGGGTGGCGCAAATTCTTAGATGAGGCCAAGACCGACATACGGTTGTAGCGCCAACTAAGTAAGTTAGATAAATGTTCCTAGAGCACAATTAATACCAAAAAGTAAAAGAAGCTTGTACTTTCTTAGTTATATTGCTTTGCTTTTTTGGTGCAATCCTGTCTAGCAGTTTAAAGATAAGTCTTCTTTGGATTTTGATATAATCATATAGCTATTTTGTTTTTTGTTTTATTGTACCTTCTGCTGTGTGAAACTAAAAAAGGTGAAGCAAAATTATTGCTGTCAATTATAGGCGGGCAAAAATCGTCGCCATTATTTGGCTCATCTTGGCTTTGACTATATTTAGCCAACCGAAAATGCACGAAAATTGCCGAAAATCAGGAGTTTTACAATATTTTTACCTCTAAGCAACAAAATGAGTCCAATTAACGTGAACTTATTGTAGAAAGATAATACATATTAAGATGTTTCACAAGACTAAATGCAATATTTGACAGATAAACGAGTTTTGTACCAATACTTTAAGAGCTTAAATAGGTTTCGAGAGCTTCTTTTGACAAAGACTTATTTTATTTTTATTGAACTAAAGTTTTTTCCTAAATGACCTCTATATTTATTATGTTGACTTTATATGATTTAAATACAAATTCTAAATGTTTGATAGTTTTAATCATACTTGATTTTAAATACAAATTCTAGTTGTTTGATTGAACAATTTTTATTGAACAATAGAGGAATGATTCTAAAAAAAACCTGAAAAACAACTCGGTAATAATTCATGGGTACAAGAAATATGAAAAATTGCCTTGAAATAATTTCTATCATTTTGCAACGAATTATTGCAAAAAATATTTTTCTCAAAATTTACGTGAGAAAAAATTTAAGTCAAAATTTTAAATATAAAGAAAATAAAAGTCACGACAGAGAATTATTATAATGAAAACAGTGTAGCATGAAAAAGTACCATAGCCTTCATTTTAATATTTTATTGGTACCAATACACAATTTTAATAAACCCCCCTGCATAAAATCCTGGCTAAGATCTATATATCCTAACATCGGAACTTGCTTTTTTTTCTGACCAGATTAAAAAAAATAATTTTCCAAATCATGCAGTCATCATCGCTCAAGTACAACAACTTGTAAAGTTCTATGTTTTTTGCTTTGTTTCTTGTTTATTCATATTTACCTAGCTAGTTGCTGTCAACAACACATTGTACTATAGCAACGTTTGACAAATTAGCTGTTCTCCAACATTGGCAACACTTGCAAGTTTTAAAGCACTTGGGAGCGCTTTGTAGTTGGGCGCCAAAGCAAAAGTTAAGAAAACTTTTTTCTTTTAATATAAAGACCAGCCAATGTTAAAACTGCGAAATTAAGAAGAAGAAAAAAAATAAAAAACAAAATTCAACTACAACAGTCACAAGCTAGGGGAAAATTATAACAGGCACTTCATTAATAATAACAAAGTTAAAATTTTAGTGCAACATAACAATGTAGCGAGCTAGAAAAAGGGTTGAAGTTTAAGGAAGTAATCAATCAACGTGGTAGGAAGGAAAAAAGTGACAGCAACCATGCCGCGTGGCTTTTCAAGTTCACGTCATTAAGTGAAAAAATGACAAAAAAAAAAAAACAAAATATATAAAAAATAACACTTGAAGCATACTTCAAGACGTGCGAAACGTGTTGAAGTTGCCATCAAAAGAAGCTCATTGGCAGACTTGCTCACTTGCAAGTTGCAGCTCGTGGCTTCTTACTGTTGTTGTTGAGACCGTAACTGAGCCAGTGATAAGAAAATTTCAAATGTTAGCAAATCTGATGTGTCTTTTGAGCACACACACACACGCATAACCACATCCTTTTTCTTGTCTTATCATACTAGCACAAAGCATCCTTTTTGCACTCCGCACTTCAAAAGTTTTCATGCGTAATCTACGTCGACGTAGTCATACTTTTCAGCTGTCATAAACAGTTTTGAAGTTTTTGCCTCTATGGTTTCTTGCATTGCTGTTGCGGTTGTTGCTGTTGATGATTTATATGCAACGCCAACTCCTTCCGCCGCCATCTGAATATATTCGATCTGTTATGGGTAGGCAGTGAAAAAGTTTTGTCATAACATCAAATGCAGTTTTGACTAGATTTATAGAATAAGTTTAAATCCTCTTCTGGTAATTACATTAACCATATGGGCATTTCCAGAAAAAAGTCTATCGTGACCAAAAACTAAAACTTATTAAAAACTTATTATTTTATCTAAGATATTATCTAAGAGAAACATTTGTATTTTATTAATTAAAGCAATTTATACATAAATTCATTTATCTTGAATATCAAATTGTCTGCACTGTTTTACAAATGTAGTTTTTATTTTTCATAAATGTTAGTAAATGTAAGCTTTTTTGTTTTATCAACAATAGAAGGCATTGGCTATAGATAATGAAAAAAATGGTTGATGCAAGGAAAGGACAATATATTAAAATTGTTTTTTAATTACTAAATGACATAATTACTTAACTACCTAACCACTTAATTACCCATTTGAACTACCGTGGAAATTAAAGTAACGTAACGCCAGTTCAAAAAACCTAATAAAATAATCAGGAGAAGATTTTTAGATGTGATCACTTGGAAAATTATCTATTATAGACGAAGAATGGTTTTTCATACAATAATAGAGAAAAATTCTGATTTTTTTCATTAATAGTTTTCAAAACTATTTTAAAGCATTTCATCTTCTAAATAAAAATTATTAAAAAAAAAATTTGTTTTTGCTGCAGCCTTCTTCAAACTTACATTATCTAAAAAGTTCACAGTTAAATTCATGTAAAAATTTGTTTTGATTTATAAAAAGTTTTCGTTTGATATTTTTAGAGATGAATTTGTTGTTCTTGTTAATTTTTATGCTGGTTAAAACTAAATGTAAGTTGCTAGACACCTTAAAAAAATTCTCACCCAATACGAGCTCTTAACTTTAATAGGAAGATGCTCCACATCGCAGTTTTTTTCTCTCAGTCCAATAGAAAAAAATTCATACCTCATCATTAATTGATTACACAGAAAAATCTTCCCAAGAATTTTGTAGGAAATTTAAGGCTTTACAAAAAGGTATGTCATTTGTTTTCCGTAAACCTCACCATATGAATGATATTGATGATTTAAGTGTGATTATTTTAAGACATATTTTATGTTTGAATAAATTTAAATTTTTCGATTATCTAATCAAAAACTCTTAAAATCAGTACACATGAAAGTTTGGTAATGAATATCTTTTGAACGCTTAATTTTATCTCCAAAACATATGATACCATTTTGATAGAGCAGTTAATTTCCTACAAAAATTTGTATTGTGCATTTTATAATAGTCATTTATTGTCGAGTTGTAAAATTCATAAACAAAAATGAAATATGTCTTAAAATAATCAAATTTAAATCTTCAATATCATTTAGATGGTGAGGTTTACGGAAAAAATATGGGATACCTTTTTTGTAGACTGCGATGCGGAGCATCTTCCTCTTAAAGTTAAAAGCTCATATTTGGTGAGAATTTTTGTAAGGTGTCTAGCAACCCATTTTTCCGTGTCACTTTAAAAAAAAAAATTGATTATTTTGACCCACTCTAGTAAACATACGAGTTCATTAAAATGTATCAAAAACAAATTAGCTTATATTTCGCTTTGTATATTGATTTGAAATTTTGATATTGCTTTTCATAAGGTACTTACAAATTATATTTATATTTCAGACTTTAACGTAAAAGACTTTTAGCGTCAAATCGCCACTATGTATTGCAACCACAGATTTGAGTTGAATACCACGGAAAACCAAATTCTTTGCTTATATTCATGTTAAATTAAAATAATTATTTAAAAAAAATCCTAAAGGAATGATCCAGATTTGTTTGCCACATAACTATAAAAATAAATAATTCATTTAATGTTGAAAAAAACGCTTGGTTTGTTTTTCACCAACATGGGGCAAAAAGAGGAATTGGGCAAACTGAAGATGACCAGTAACAAAGAAAGATAATATTTTTATAAAAATTAACAAAAAATTTAGAGTTATTGTTTTTATTTTTTTTTGCGTTCTTTTCTTAGCTTTGTGTCAATTTGACACTGAACATTGTTTAAAGAAAATTTTGCACACAGCTTAACAGTGACATCAATTTGAATTTTTTATGGTTAAATCTAAATGAAGGCATGATTTTCAGATTGAGCCAAAGTCCCAAGTGAATTGGAACTCAAATAAGAAAGATATACAATGAACTATACAAAAATAGTGTCAAATCGACACTGAAAGTGTTTCAAAGTTAAAAATAAAAATAGTTTAACGCAGTTAATTTAAGTGAATAGTTTTAATCTACATCACAGGTTTCTGTTCAATGAGGACAACTAGTAAAAAGTTTAATAAAAAAATAACAAAGTAAAAAAAAAATTTTCAATAACTAAAGTTTTTTCTAAATGTCCTTGTTATTTATTATGTTGATTTTATATGATTTAAATACAAATTTTAAATGTTTGAAAGTTTAAATCATACTTGATTTTAAATACAAATTCTAGTTGTTTGATAGTTTAAAATCGTTTATTGAGCTTAAGAACAAAAGATAGAACAATTAATTGTTCTAACGAATCTTTCCAAAGAAACAACAACAACAACAACAAAGTTTTTTCAATATGAAAAGGAAAAAATCACTAGCAGATTTTATTGCAATTTCGGCCGTGCTTAAGGTTTCATCAGAAATCTTTGTGCTGCCCGTGCTTTGTTATTGGAAGCATTGGCCGTAACCATGCTTTGTTAGTGGAAGACTTCCAGCAGATTGTTGGACTCCAGATTAATAGCATAAGCATAAAGACTAAAGTACAGCAAAAATACTTACTTACTTACTTATGTACTTAGTTGGCGCTACAACCGTATGTCGGTCTTGGCCTCATCTAAGAATTTGCGCCAGCCATTTCTGTCTTTCGCTTGCTGGCGCCAGTTGGAAATTCCAAGCTTCGTCAGGTTGTCCTCTACTTGGTCTTTCCAACGAAGATGCGGTCGTCCTCTTCTGCGTTGACCGCCGCTGGGTACCGAATCGAATGTTTTCTTCACTGGAGCATCGTCTTTCATGCGCTATGACTATGTCGATGTCAGCGTACAACTCATACAGTTCATCATTCCACCGTATTCGGTACTCGCCATTGACGCAGATTGGTCCGTAGATCTTACGAAGAATCTTTCTCTCGAATGCTCCTAAAGTCTTTTCATCTAAACTGCTCAGCGTCCAGGTTTGTGATGCGTAAAGTAGGACGGGCATGATGAGCGATTTATAGAGCGTGATTTTCGTTCGTCGAGAGAGGGCTCTGCTTCTCAATTGCCTACTGAGCCCAAAGTAACACCTGTTGGCAAGAGTTATTCTTCGTTTGATCTCAATGCTGATGTCGTTGGTTGAATTAATGCTTGATCCCAGATAAACGAAGTTCTTCACAACCTCGAAGGAGGTATTGTCAACGGTAACGTGGGTTCCAAGACGCTGGGACTGTTTGTTTGTTGACACTAAGTATTTCGTCTTATCTGCATTCACTGACAGACCCATTCGACTTGACTCTCTTTCTAATCTGGAAAATGCTGCACTGACTTCGCGCGTATTATGGCCAACGATATCTATGTCATCAGCATACGCAAGCAGCATAACACTCTTGTAGAATATTGTGCCAATACGTCTCAGATCAGCAGCTCGGATGATCTTTTCCATCATTAGGTTGAAAAAGTCGCGCGATAAGGAATCACCTTGTCTGAAATCTCGTTTGGTAATAAATGGTGGGGAGAGGTCCTTCCCGATTTTAACTGCGCTGCTGGTGTTGCTCAGTGTCATCCTGCAGAGTCGTATTATTTTTGCAGGAATACCAAATTCAGACATAGTGGAGTACAGGTGCTTCCTTATTGGGCTGTCGAAGGCGGCTTTGTAGTCGACAAAAAGATGGTGAGTGTCGACTTGTTTTTCTTGAGTCTTCTCCAAGATTATTCGTAGCGTGAAAATCTGGTCGATGGTGGACTTTCCAGGTCTGAAGCCACACTGATAAGGTCCGATCAGTTTGTTTACAATGGGCTTCAATCTTTCACATAAAACGCTCGACAGGACCTTATATGCGATATTAAGAAGGTAATTGGCACAGATAGTGGGATCGCCTTTCTTGTGGATTGGGCAGAGCACACTGAGATTCCAATCGTTCGGAATGCATTCTTCCGACCATATTCTGCTTAGAAGCTCGTGAATGCATTTAAGTAGAGCTTCGCCTCCGCTCTTAAACAGCTCAGCAGGTAAGCCATCAGCTCCCGCGGCTTTGTTATTTTTAAGCCGAGCTATAGCTGACAGAACTTCATCATAGTCGGAGAGCGGAACCTCGACGCTGTCATCCGCAATTGGGGTTTCCGGAATATCATCTCTATTGGCGGGATTGTTGTCAGCGTCGCCATTTAGTAGCTTAGAGAAGTGTTCCCTCAATAACGTCAGTGTTCTCTGGACATCTGTCACTAGATTCTCGTTTTCATCCTTGCAGGAAGAGGCCCCGGTTTTAAAACCATTGGCAAGGCGTCTTATTTTTTCGAAAAATTTTCGGGCCTCATTCCTGTCACCATACATCTCAATCTTCTCCTGCTCGCGCTTTTCTGCCTCTCTTTTTTTCCGCCTGAAAATATGTTTCTCTTCCCTCCTCTTTTCTTTGTATCGCTCCTTAGCAGCGCGCGTTACAATCGACTGCAGGGTGGCTTTGTAGGCGGCGTCTTTCTCTGCAGTGGCGTCGCGACACTCCTGGTCGTACCACTGGTTTCGGCGAGGGCGTTGGTAGCCAATCACCTCTTCAGCAGCCGCACGCATGGAGTTGGAAATGTGTGTCCACTGCGCGCATATATCATCGACTGGAGGAGTGCTTTGAAGCAGGAGTGAGAGTCGAGTGGCGAAAGCATCGGCTGTCTGTTTCGATTGCAGCTTGTCGACGTCTAGCTTTCTCTGTGTAGGGTTGCGTGTATTTTTAGCTGCGCACAGACGTGTACGGATCTTGACTGCAACAAGATAGTGATCCGAGTCAATGTTTGCACCACGGATCGTGCGTACATCCAATACACTGGAAGAGTGCCTTCCGTCGATCAAAACGTGATCAATTTGATTTTTTGTTTTTTGATCAGGGGACATCCAGGTGGCTTTATGAATATTGAGATGCTTGAATCTAGTGCTACTTACGACCATGTTTTGTGCTGCGGCGAAGTCAATCAGCCTCATTCCGTTATCGGAGGTGTTGTCGTGCAGGCTGAACTTTCCGACTGTTGGACCAAAAATGAATGAATTTTCCTTGCCCACCTTAGCGTTGAAGTCACCAAGCACGATTTTTACGTCGTGACGGGGGCAGCGCTCGTAAGCATTTTCAAGGTGCTCGTAGAAAATTTCCTTGATCTCATCGTCCTTGTCTTCTGTCGGAGCGTGCGCACATATTAGGCTTATATTGAAAAATCTAACCTTGATGCGGATTATGGCAAGTCGTTCGTTCACAGGAGTGAATCGCAGGACGTGGGGCCGTAGTCTCTTGCCAACTACAAATCTGCATCCAAACTCGTACTTCTCCGCATAGCCGCTGTAGTAGATATCACAGTGTGCATGCTGAATGCAACCCTGTCCCTTCCATCGCATTTCTTGGATGGCAGTGATATCAGCTTTGTATCTTTCCAAGATATCAGTCAGTTGGATAGAGGCACCTTCCCAATTAAGGGTTCGGACATTCCAGGTGCATATCCGTAAATCATTATCAGTTTTTCGTTTGCGGTAGTCGTCATCAGATTTGGGGATCATTTTTCTTCTATTCTTATTTGTTTTCATTGAAATTGGTTTTACGGGTGGGCTTCAAACCCGACGCACAGCCTATTTTAAGCCTAGGGAGGCCCGCCGCTCAGATTAGCCGCCAAACTAACGGTTGTCTGTTTTGACGTTGCCCAGGAAACACCACGTGGAGGTTTGAGTCGACTTGAGGCGATTTCACAAATGGGAGAAAAACTGAGAAATTGACACTTCAAATCTCATCGCCTCTGTGGTGCAGTGCGCACTTGCACAGGCATCACAAAGATTTCTGATGAAGAAATCTGTACAGAACACTTCATAAAATACAAAACATTTATATGCTTTCCATAACAAAATAATTTATATAGGACATTGCCTTAAAAAAGAGTACTTTACTGTATTATACAGTACGAATGCTCACTGTATTTATATGGCTCACAATGTATAGGTTGTCGTTGTCTCTTGCACCCTTGTATTTTAGGACAATCGTCATAAGTAAATGCTATATTACTACTGAGCAGGAGTAAAAAATTCTGTAATAATATTGTATTCGATTCGTTAATTTACTCGATGGTGTAACAGATCAAGCTGGCCATACATTACAGCCGCTAAAATAACAAATAAGAAACTGTTTACATATTACTATTATTAAACTACTACTACTACTACTGTGGTTAAAATTTTGGCAAGTTTTCTTATCTTACAAGAAGTTCTTTTGTTAAATGACCATACATGTGAAAGATAAATGGATAATTTTTAAGGTGCGTGGACTATTGAGAAACTTAAGTCAAGAAAAGACAATTTTCTAGTTCTTTAATCATATAGGTTTATTTTCCAGGCTTTCATTAGAATCTGTTTAGCGTACTTTTATGTCATATACTACAAATATACAATATAATTCTAATAATGTAGTAAAAAATGGTATATGTGATTTTCCTTTTTGCCGTTTCCTTTTTGCATATGGGAGCAAGTTTAATTTGCACGAATCGGATGGTAAGCCGCATGTGTGGCATCAAATAAATACAAAATTTATTTCATCTACCTCAACTTTCTGAAGTGGTATGTGAGGAATTTAGACAACTTTGCATTCTACCAGTCTAATGATTCCAAACACACCTTTGTAGTTGCGAATATTTGGTTAATCCATAAATACTGCCCATTACACAGGGCAACAATGATTCTGCGGCATGGGATTTGGTAGTCAATTTTAATATATACATTGATGAAGATCTTGGCCTAGAATTAAGATTTTTTGAATTGACTCTGGCTCTTGCGATAAACCGCTATTTTAAAAATTAAAGAGGTTTTATCACAGAACTTAACATAACTCCAGAACAGTTAGTCTGATTTGGTAAAATAAAAATCCAAAAATCAAACACAGCTAAATTACCTCTAAGTTACATCTATATTGTTTTTTAATTAGCTGGAAAGTTTGGGAAATATTCAGAAAGTCCTTCTGATAAAACATTTTTTTTACGCAAAATTTAAAATTTTTTATTATTTCATAATTCATAAAAAATCAAAAAGTCAAAATAGCTCTTTTTTGATATTAAGTTATAAACGCCCATATGTTACAAGGAAAATAAGCCTTATTTTATTAAAATCAATTAGCATGTTTTGGTTTAATTCACATTTAATGATAATATCTCATTTTGATAAAAAACTTATAAATAAATAAATAGACAGTGGAACAACAAGAATTTTTTCTGCGGCATACATTTTTGCAAAAAATTCAGATTCACTTACTATTACCACCAGGACATTAATGGTAACGAGAGGGCTGACAGACTAGCAAAGAAGGGCGTCGGGCTTGGATCTGAGTGCATAGAACATAGAACAAGGAGAACGTTTTCATCAGAATATCAAGACAATGGAGAATAGATATCAAGGCCGATGAGATGTACGGGTAAAAATTCTATTTGAGGCTGAATTAGTATGCCGCTTCTATAGCAATAACTTAGCAAAATTTTGCTTGAGTTTAATCAAAATTCCAGTTTATAATAACTTGGCAAAATTTTGATTCAAGCAAAATTTTACTAAGTTAGTATAAACTGCAAAAACAAATACCTACTTTATTCAAGTAAATATTTGCTAAGTTATTATTAGGGCTAGGAATCTTATGCATGATTATGGCAGACTACTGCTGGAACTTACAAAGAGACTGTTCTGAACAAAAATACGACAGAAAATCACATACAAAACGTTTTTTCTAACCAATTTAGAAATATTTTTGATAATTCTGATTGATATTGTTGTGAGTTATTTATTGCATTTTTCGCTTTTAACCTAAAATTTTTTCAATATATTAAAAATTTAACAGCTATTTCGTCTTGACAAATTTTATTAGAGATTTAAGCACTTGAAGCTCAATAACTTGACGAATTTACTTCTTATTCATATAATTTGTGCGTCGATGATTTTAAATTAATAAAACAACCAAAATACTAAAGAAAATTCCATAGGAAACGTTGGATTTTAATGCAATATGGCTTATTTTCTTCGTAACATACGTGTGTTTATAATTTTTATAAAAAAGTGCTATTTTGAAGTTTTTGATTTTTTATGAATTATGAAATAACAAAAAAATTTAAATTTTGCATAAAAAAATAATTTTTTCAGAAGAAATTTCTGAATATTTCCGAAACTAATCAGCTACTAAAAAATCAATGCAGATATGTAACTTCAAGGCATTTAACTGTGGACTTTCATATTTTTTATTTTACCAAATCAGACCTATCTCAAAGCTTACAACGGTATCTAAATTGTTTGAATCAATTGTAAAGGAAAAGCTTTTCTTTACAGTTAAGAATTTTATTTCTCTTTCTTAGCATGGCTTTATGCCTGGTCGCTTAACTGTGTCCAACCTAGTTATTTTTTCTGAATACTGTATATCATCGTTTCTAGAAGGTTTTCAAGTTGATGCGATATATACAGATTTTTCGAAAGCATTCGATTAAGTAAATCATTATATTTTAATTAGTAAATTAAAAAAGTTGGGATTTCATTCCAGTTTTCTGAGCTGGTTGAGGACCTATTTATCAAATAGACAGTGTGTTGTAGCTTTTGAAAATGTAAAATCCTATCCATTTGTGGCTACCTACAGAGTTCCCCAAGGGAGTATTTTGGGGCCATTGCTCTTTATAATTTTTATAAATGATGTGACATCTCTTTTTTAACATAGTAATTGTCTGTTGTATGCAGATGATCTTAAAATTTTTCTTAAAATAAAAGATTCATCTGATATTAGACTTCTTCAAAGTGAAATTGATAAACTTCATAAATGGTGCTCTAATAACCATATTTTTTTAAATCTAAAGAAATGCTTTTTCATGTCTTTCTCTAAGTCAGATACTCTCCATTTGTCTACATACCATATTGCTAATACACCTCTGCTATCTGTTAAGGTGGTTAAAGATCTAGGAGTTGTTTTTGATCTGAAATTTTCATTCGTCTCGCATTTAGATTACATTATTCCTAAGGTGTATGCTATGCTTGCTTTCATTCGCCGTAATAGTTCTTGTTTTTCTGATCCCTACACTTTAAAAGTGTTATTTACTAGCCTGGTTCGTTCAAGGCTTGAATATGCTTCGGTTATTTGGGACCCATTTTATGTGACGCATAAGACGAGGCTTGAACGAGTCCAGAAATCGTTTACTAGGTTTGCCTTACGCTCGCTTAATTTTGAAGATTCTTTTCCCCCATATAGTGCTCGTTGTTTGCTTATTGGTCTTAAAACTCTTGAGAGTAGGAGAAAGATTTTGTCTCTCCTTTTCGTACATGATATTATTTCTGGCCTGGTTGACAGCCCTACACTATTAGAAATGATTAATTTTAATGCTCCTAATAGGATTCTCAGAAATCAGGATCCTTTTTATTTAGTAATGTGTCGCACTAACTACGCTGCTAATGCTCCTATTTTTAAAGCTCTTCATATGTTTAATATTATTAACGCAAATCATAATCTAGATTTTTCTGTATCTAAAAATCAAATGCGATCTCTGTTAAATAACATTTTGTAATATATATTTTTTGTTAATAACTATTCTAGCCTAGTCTGTAAGAATTATTGTTCATAGACTGAAGAAACTAAATAAATAAATCAGAAAAACTGTTCTGGAGTTATGTTAAGATCTGTGATGAAACCTTCTTAATTTTTAAAATAGTGGTTTATCGCGAGTACCAGAGTCAATTAAAACAATGTTAATTATAGGATTAAAAATTATCCCATGTATATTAATTGACTCCAAAAACTTATGCCGCAGAAAAAAATATTTTTTTGTTTCTCTGTGTTACTTGTTGAATAGCTGAAATTGAGTACTTTGCTTAAAATATTATTGCTTTCGTTACAAGAATTTGTTGTTGATGTTTATTTTCATATTATAACAAACACTAGGTTAGGTTAGGTTGAGGCGGCAGCCGCTGTACGTACTTAAAACCAAAACGCACGTACCACAGCTCACTTAGACCAGTGAGGTCCGTTGTGATACCGCTGCACACTTGGCCTTCAGTCCGAGTGGAACCACATTGAGCTCTTAATAAAGCTTGTTAGACGTTTGACGCTTGTCCCCGACAGGTCGTCAAGCTCCGAAAAGAAGAATGACCCCAAATGTTTATGCCTTCTTCTCGCAAGCGCGGGACAGGAACATAGAAGGTGGGAGATAGTTTCCTCCTCCTCCTCGTCCCTGCAGCTTCTGCAGAAGTCATTAGTGATGACTCCCAATCTGGAGGCATGTCTGCCTATTAGGCAGTGCCCTGTGGTAACGGCCACTAACGTAGCCACCTCTGATCTTCCCAACGAGAGAAGGACTCTCGATCGCTTTGGGTTTAGAGTCGGCCAGATAAGCCTTGTTGTTCTGCATGTTGAGAGTTCAGCCCATCTTGAGTTGGCTTTAGATGTGGTGTACTCATTGAGTAGCATTTTGACAGTTGCCATCGGGATGCTCGGCGAGTTTCGACCCATTAGAGTCACCGATGTACCTTTCCTAGCAAGCTCGTCTGCTTTTTCAACAGAGCTTGAAAAGCTTGCTTTTTCTGCTTTAACAAACACTAACAGAGATATAAAATGGCGTACCAATTTTTTTATTCCTGATTTTTAGGTAAATTTTTTATTGCAAACAAAAAGTAAATATTTGTTCAATTAAAATTGTTTGTTGGAGTCACTGTATATCAGATGCATGCATATGAGAGCTTTAAAAGTGATCAAGTTCAAAAACAAGAAAATTAAAGTTGTTTTGGAAAAAATCCTTTTTCAACGTTTTCTTGGAGACTTAAATTTTTTTCAACGTTAATAATACAAAAAACCATTTTCCAAAACATTTTTGGTTTTGTTTTCAAATGCATCTTCGTCTCACTAGGTGGCGCTGAAAAAGTAGTCGTTTTCAGCCGAGGCAAAAATATTTTGGTCTTTGGTCTATTAAGCCTCTCATATGTTGGAAAAAAATCAAAAATATATGAAAATTTGTATTTTTTTTTGGCAAAAATTCTTATTTTGATTTAACATTCCATGTTTTTCGAAATTATACAGATTTATAGCAAAAAAATTAATTTTTCGATTTTTTGAAAATTTGATATTTAGAGATAGGTGAGCGAGCCATCCACAATTTTTTACTTAATATAAAATATATTAAGAACATTATTTCATTGGCAATGAAAAAAAAGTACTTGTAGGAATCCCTTAAAAAACCCAAAATCCCATCGCCTACTTAAAGGTAACAAATTCCAAAAAGGGCGAAATCTCACCAAATCACATATCTGAGTTAAGCTTGTCTAATCGAACTTATTGGTCTTAGCGTTGAGTATCTACTTTGCGTTTATGAAACAAATTGCCCCTGTAAGAAATTACCCATGATAGTCAACAAAATTTTGCTTTTCAACCCACAAAAATGCTGCTTCTGGACTATGACTCGAGCAAGTACAAATAGCATTGTATAATTTTAAGGATTTATTTATTTTTTTTTTAAACATAAAAATAACAATAAAAAATGTCTTACACCGATTGATATGAGTAGATGCCACGTAAAGTTTATATCTGTCCTGGCCAAATGTTAACAATCTGCAAATATAATGACTTGTGCTCTGAACTAAAAACGAATATGGAATAGTTATATTTTTTTTGCTGTTTTAACCATCACATTCCATACACAAAGCTTCAAGTTGTTCGTGTTATTCTAATAAAGTCATTCATCTCATCAGTGTCTACAACAATACTTTTTTTTTAACAATTTTTTGTTAACTGTTTTCTAACAATCTAGGCGTAGTTAAGCAGTCTGGCTAACAATATAATAAAAATAAAACAACAAAAAAAAAAAATAAAAACATGTCACAGACGCCACCTACTTCCGCCACAATGGCTCATTCAAGAACGACTTCCGCATAACTGCACTCAATTCCACATTTTTACAAAACAACACCAAGGATAAAAAGCACAACAACCCTTTATTTATTTTACAAACTGGGTATAACCCTGCTTGTTAGTTCTAGTCCTAGAGTAATGAACGTGACATTGATGGAATCTGATAGCTTCCTGCAGGATGATGCGCCTGTTTTGATGTCTTTCTACCTCCTAAGTCACTGTTGAGCAAAGCAGTCTGTCGCGTACGCGACCTTTTGATTTGATTCTTCATTAATGAACGTGCGATTTTTCATGGGTGTGGTGCTTAGGTATGGGATAAAAGATAAAATATCCATAAAATGTAAAGATTAACATTATCCTTTAGTATAATACTGTGTTTGTAGCGATTTGACGAGTGAAATCAGCAGAATGTTGAGGCTCTATACACAAATATTCGGCTGTTACAATTGGGCTAGAGTGTTGAAAATAAATGTGACATATTGTATAGTTTCGAAAGTATTCGAAACAAGTGTTTACTAGTTTTTCCAGAAAATTATGTTGACATTAAAATAGTACAAGAGTTTATTAAAATAATTTTATGTTTTAAATAATGTATTCTGATCGAATAGTTTACATTTTGGGCTTAAAATAATGATACAAATGGAATACATGATATAAAAATATGAAAAATTGCCGAAATAAGTGCTATCAAAATGTAAACATTTTTTGGTTAATTTGTTTATGGAATCTCTAAAAATTTTTGAAAATAATAAAGAATGGTTCTGTGGTTAGTGTTGGTCCTGCAAACCATAAAAATTTAAATACACTCATAGAAAAGTGCACATTAAACAACTGTAAAATTTAAATTTTTAGTTGAAAAAAGTCGTCCGACATTAAAAAATGTTAAAAGTGATATTATACTAATGTACTTTTTACATTGTGAAAGTTAGAGAATTTCGCTTTTTCGGAAAGTAAAATTATTCATATATGACACCGTGCAACACAATTTTCCTAACATGAACCGAACCACTTGGAGATAAAAAAATATTATTTTTTTCGGGTAAAAATTCTATTTGAGGCTGAATTAGTATGCCGCTTCTATAGCAATAACTTAGCAAAATTTTGCTTGAGTTTAATCAAAATTCCAGTTTATAATAACTTGGCAAAATTTTGATTAAATTCAAGCAAAATTTTGCTAAGTTATTATAAACTGCAAAAACAAATTACTACTTTATTCAAGTAAATATTTGCTAAGTTATTATTAGGGCTAGGAATCTTATGCAAATGCATGTTTTTACTGGGCATCTTGAAATGGAAATGGTTAAGTTATCTATAAGAATCATGAAATTTCCTTTTAATGGCATTCAATGCATATGTTTGCATATTTTGCAATAAATGAATGGTTTTGCATATTTTACAAAAAAGCCTGTTTTTGCATTTGTTGCACATATTTTTGTATATTTTACAATAAATCCATGTGGTTTAGGCATAGTTTTGCTTTATTTTTTTTTATTTGAAACCATTTAAATTTATAATAATTACTTTTATTTTCACTTCATATTTTTATTGATTCTGAAAAATTAACTTTGTATGTATTTTCAAATGAATTGCTTTTAAATTTTTGTTAGAATACATGCAATATTTATTTTTGAACCGATAAAAATATATTAGAAAAATATTTTATGTGCATATTTTAGAGTTTTAAGTGTATTTTATATGCGCATATTTTTGATTTTTTAGTGCATGAGATTCCTAGTCCTAGTTATTATTATAAATTGAAATATCAAATTTTGATTAGTTTTTGTTGAAATGTAGCTTATTTTTGAAGTGAAATAATTTTTAACATTAAATTAAATTAAAAATTTACTACTATCCGGAGACTTGAACCTCGGCCGCGTGAGTGTAAGTGCATAGGCTTATCCATTTGACCATCGCAGTTGTAAACCAATCGTCACCTAATTTTCTTCATTAAAAATAAACGTGTGCTCGTGTGTTTGAAAGAAATTTGCTTGAATTTAGTAAAAATGTGCTATTTGAGTTTATAATAACTTAGCAAATATTTGCTTGAGTTTAGTATGAATTAGTTTATAATAACTTAGGAAACATTCACTTGAATTCAATATAAATTTGCTTTTTTTTAAATACATGAGGAGTGCTGGTTTAAAAACATGCACATTAGGGATAAATAATGTGGCAACACTTGCAAACATCAAAAAGTTTTAATAATTTCTAAAATCTGATAATAAAAAACACATTCGCAGCATTCAGCGGAGATAACAGTTGGCAACTGTATTGTTAAATTTTGAGTGGGCAACCTTTGCAATTAAATTATTTATATAATAACATAATAATAATAATGAAATTAAATAATTCACAACTTTTCTGGCGATAGAAATGAAAAAGAAAAACATAACTCACTAAGGTATCGCTACCATTACAGTTCACAACAGTTGACTTCGGTGAATGCGGCTATTGTCAAGTGCGAATAAAAAAAAGTTGCATTAGCTAAGCAAACAAATAATCTCTCAAGAACATATGGAAAGTAAACCAAAGTTTAACCCACCAATATTGAGCGTTTAACCTTAATTTAAACTTTATATTAATTATTCTTTATTAATTATACTTTATATTTATATTAATATTCACTGAAAAACTTGCTCCGTTTTTTTAATTAAAATATCAAAGAACTAAGGCATGTGTCTTATACAAACAAGGTTTGGTCTTTGACCTGCAAGGAAAGGGATAGATTTGTTTAGAGGACTTGATTGGAACCATACTTGAACTATTAATAAGACGAAACAAAGGTGAAAGACAATTTGAATTGCTTTTAACCGAGGCAAGTGTTGTCTTAGCCTCGGCCAGCAATTTTAGCCCTTATAGTATGTTTACACCAAGCCTTCAAAACGTGTTTTATGCATTTATAGCGCTTAAGAGCCAAAACACGACTTACTTTGAGTGTTTTACCATACAAAATTTAAAACACCTCACAGCACGTTTCAATATAAAACGCAAAATAAAAGCAAAAATGGAACAGTAAGAAAACATAAACGTCAAACTAAAACGTGAAAAAGGCGGTGTAAACAGTCGTGTTTTGAGATAAAACACAATAGCGATAAAACGTGTTTTAGTTTCGGTGTAAATGTATTATTGGTTGTTCCTGTCCTTTAATTCCACATTTTCTAAAATTAAGTTGTGGACTTTTAGTTTTCCATAATTCTTAAATGTAGGAAAGTGAAAGTAAAAACAACCATGCCCGAGACCCGGATTCGAACCAGGGACCACTGGGTTGACAGTCTAGCGCACTCTCCACTAGACTACAAAGACTGACAAACTCTGTTTAAACCAGAAACAGAGTTAATGATGCACTGAAAAACTGGTTCTTTTTATGGTGCAGAGCTGGCAGATGGTGACGCAGGTGCTGCTGCGGCTATTTTATTGACATCGCTGGTGCGCAGTTGATGACGCAGATGCTGCTGCTAAGGCAGTTGTTGACGCAGCCCCATTTACTGCTTAACTAATTTGCTGCTTAAAATGATACTAATTACGAATTGAATTTTTATTTGAGGCAAAAAATGTTGCCTTGTACGTTTACGACTCAGTGTTTCTAGATCAAGGTTTCTGGAAATGGACCATAAGTCCTGAAATCGTGATGTGTTTGGCTTCTGTAACTTTTTGTCGAAGCAACAGTTAACAAACTAGAAGTGCAAAATTCATTTGTTCGCAAATGTTTATTTAAAATAAATTTAAAAATATACAAATTAAAAGAATTTTTTATTAATGTAAGCTCGAAATTCATTATCAGCGTCATTTTAAGCATTCAGATTTAAGCATTCAGAAACATGTTCCGATTTAAATACAGTTTTTATAAAAAAAATGTAATTTTTTCAGTTGCTTTTAAATATTTCTAACAAATTTTTTTGAATTAAAATAAGAAATTTTTTCTTTTGACAAATAAAGGGTCCGCCAAATAACTTTTTTTTTTGAAAATTCTATAAAAAAACTACTGAATATATTCTCAAATTTCTATTTTTATTTAAAGTACAATCCTTCCGGTTAATAATGGGAAATAATTTTATTCAAATGGCTGCCTCGGCTGGCCATGCAGTAGCCCACACGATCGGTCTCATTTTTAAGCACATTATCGATTGTGTGCAGCTGTATTTCACCAATGGCTTCACGAATATTGTCTTTTAAAGCGTCAATTGTTTCTAGCTTGTCGGCATAACACTTATCTTTGAGGGCACCCCACAAATAATAGTCCAACGGTGTCAAATCGCAGCTCCGAGGTGGCCAAACGACATCAGCTCTGCGGCTAATAATGCGATCTTCAAAAACAGGGCGCAAAACATCGAGTGAAGCTTCGGCTGTGTAGCACGTAGCGCCGTCCTGTTGAAACCAAATGTTGCCAATATCCTCCTCTTCAATTTTTGTGAACAAAAATTCGTTCAACATGGCCCGATAACGATCGCCATTGACTGTAACGGCCACTCCTTGCTCATTTTCGAAGAAAAATGGCCCAATTATGCCTCTGGACCAAAATCCGGAAAAAAGCAGCGGCTTTTCAATGTATGCGTGCGGGTTTTCTGTGCCCCAAATGCGACAATTTTGCTTGTTTACATACCCACCAAGTTCAAAATGAACTTCATCTGAAAAGACGATTTTTTTAGCAAAATCGGCATCTTCTGTAAGTCGATCGCAGGCCCACTTAGCGAAGCGAAAACGCATTGGATGGTCAGTTGGCTTCACTCCTGAACCAATTGGACTTTGCATGGCATCATACCAAGGTCTTTATGCAAAATTCGTCTCAATGATGTCTCCGAAATGTTCAATTGTTGAGAACGACGGTGAATTGATGTTGCTGGCGCTTCACGCACATTTTCTGCCACAGCAGCAATATTCTCGGGTGTACGCACTGCTTTTGGCTTTTTACGCTGTGGTCTATCGATGAGGATGCCAGTTTCTTTCACTTTTTTCACAAGATAACGAACATACGACATACCATGATTTTCAAAGTAATGTCGCAATATTTCCCAGCATTGTTCAAGCGTATACACAACCATATTCTTTCAGCGGAAGGATAAAACTAATTATCTGTCAAATCAGCCATGAGCTAAGTGTTACCATTCACGAAATAAGCACTAGTTGAAAAAAAAAAACGTTAGATGGCGGACTCTTTATGTATCTCCAGCCATTTCTTGTTCTGTTCCTGGCATTCGAACAAAACCTTTGGAATGTTTGCAAATTGTTTTGGCTACCCGCCGACACTCCAACAAAATCAGCAATCGCAATCTTCATCGAACCTAATGCACAGAACTGCAGCAAAATCAAAAGTTGCGTTATTGGCCGAATGTACCGTGACCTTTCCATGTAAATTGACCAATAATACCAATAATCATTTTGTATCAAGGATACACTATTTCAATACAATATTTGAAATTCGGTAAATTTCAAATCACTACCAATGAGTGCTAGAACTTTCGCTGCTATGTTATGAGAAAGCGGAATAAAAAAATCCGGTGTCGTCCCATTTATCCCTATTAATTCGCGGGAACATTTTGTGCTCCTGACGAACCGACACTAGCATTTCTTCATCTTCATCCTCCCATCAATCTCGTCGACTGTTCTCCAATCTTCCACCTCCCACACACGATTTTATAGAGACGAGGTCATAACTATTGCAAATTATCGACTGTTAATGAAGTAAAATTAAAGCTGATGAAAGATAAAACGTCGAAAATTGCTTTCCAACTCAAAAATCCTCCTTCCAAGTGTAAACAGAAGGCCAACATTGGCCTTCCAGATAAATCGCCTGCTAACGCTAGCTCACTTCTAACTTAGCAAATGATCGTATTCTAAACTCTAGCCAAGTCGGTGAAGAAACAAAATTGTTTTTGAAATTTAGAAATTTCCTCCTAGAACGACTTCCAACTCTTAGCAGGAGGTGAAGAATAGCCCCCTTAATTATTTATTTGAAAAAAAAAATTAACACAAATGAACAAACAATTCAACATAGTAAAAAATATATTATTGTACATTCAGTTTTCAAAATTTAATCAAGAAAATGTGCGTCTTTCTCTTATACACAGAAATATTTTCAAAATGCATAGCAGTTTTAAATTGTATGCTATAGCAACATTACCAAGTGACTTTTAATAAATCTTTTGAATCGAAAATATTCTTTCAACATTTGCTGAAGAATGTAAAATTGCTGAAATTCCACAAAAAAGGCACTGAAAACTTTATGAAATTGAAAAAAAAAGCAACGAAAGATGAAGTAAATATCATAAAAATCAAGTCAATGAAATTGTACTAAAAATGTCTTTGTGGTACTTGTGTACTTTTTTAATAAAATTGTACTGAAAGAGTACAATTGTATTGAAAAATCCAACCCTGGGCAGCAGCAAAGCTCGAGATAAAAAAAATTACAAATATGAGAAGATATCTTGTTAACATATCAAAAGATTAAAATGCTAAATTGCTACCTTAAAATATTTAAGTTAATACTATCTCTTCGGCAACAAATAATATAAAAACGCAATAAGTCGTTGAAAATAAAAACAACGTTTTAATAATGATATTGTTGAAATTATAGCAACAAAAGTCAAAATAAAACACGTTTTCGCTTGCACCTCTCTCTATAAATTGTACGTTTTTGGCATTTTAATACAAATCTAAGAAACCGCAAAAGTCAAACGATTGTTCGTCAAGATATGGAAGTGTATATTATTAATCGTTTTTTAATTATAAGTACATAGTATTATGCCATAATATTTATACTCAAAGCAAAATTCAACGTCTTTTGGAAGTGCTTGTGTTGTTGCATAAGGCATAGTTTTAGAGCGTTTTATAAATGGAAGCATTTACTTGAAATGCATACAAAACAAGGGATTAACACAAACAATACAAATTATAATTCTAAGCTGATCATCAGTATTGAAACAGCTGTTGGTTTATTAAATAATCTACGTTTTAGGTATTTTGTTTTATAAGACTATATTCTTAACAAGCTGAATGGTTGCCGGAGCTTGAAAAAAAGTTTATTTGAAAAAAAGTTAAAAATTAAGTTTAAGTTTTTTTTTTAGGATAAGTTTTAAAAACTTTTTTGATACATAGCTAGTTTTGTAGCAGAACTAAGGTTAATCAAGGTAACACAGTACCATTATTGGTATTGCAATCTAGTGCATTAAAATATTGCATTAGATTAAAAAAAAGTATTTACTAAAAATATGCAGATCTTTAAGACACTGAGCATATGTATATAGATACTTCTCAATCTCAATTTTAACTTCTATCTCAATCTTAACCTCATTCTCAATTCCTGACCATAATCTTTAAGATGTATTTTAAACCCAAGTAGTAAGGAAAAATTCTAATAAAATAATGTAATGCCATACAATTAAATACATAATCAGCTGCTATTGCTCACAGTAATATTAATGAAAAATTAATGATTTGCTCTTTTTCTAAGTTCTGCATCTAGTTGATTGCTTTGGGTAACGATGTTGATGTACCTTACATTGACTTCTCAGAAGCCTTCCACAATTGTTAAATTGGTTTCCATTTCTTCTATTTGAACTCTTATGTTGTCCTTCTCGTCCTCTCGGTTTTGTTATATCTCTAGTCGTTAAAATTTATTGCTACCTCCGTAGTCCCACAATGTAGTATCCTTGGGCTTTTATTTTTTATACTATACGAAAATGACATTAGTAAATGTTTTATTGTTATGATTTGATATGTTTTATTGTTTATAGTTATTTTGTTTGGAGCAAATAAAAAAAATCTTTTTCAAAATTTGCGCTGCATTCATGGAAATCTGTTTACTTTGAGCCCTCATACAATGCAAGGCACCTTTAAACTCTTAGGCCTTAAAACTTTAGAAACAAAAAGGAAGATAGTTTCTCCGACCCATATATTTGACATCATATTAGGTCATATTGATTGCCAGTCCCTTAGTCCTTGAGTAATAATTGTCCAAAGACTGAATAAAGAAACTTAACTAATGCTTGGTTTTCACTATGTCAGTTTTAATGACGACACAAATGTTTATCACCTGAAATATCACCTTAATAAAACTCTAGAACATTTTCTGCATAGGTCCATTTAATAAATTATTTGTTTTTAATTTTCCAAGATTGTTAAAGTTAGAAAAAGTGACAACATGTTGTTATTTTCAATTTGATTGACATCAACTGACCACTGAGAATAATATAGTGAAAACCAAGCATAAGAAAATTGTATGGTTGGCTCACATGACACATAATGCAATAGAATCTGAATACTAGTAATTAGAAAAATTCGTTTTCTTTTTAAATTTGACAACAAATAAGCATTACTAGTATCGCCTGTGGCCGAAATTCGACCAACTTTCCAAAATTTTAAGCGTTTTTTTCTTATTCTAAGGCAATGACCTTTATTTAAGAAAATGTGTTTTACTAAGACAATCTTAAGTTTCAAATGTTCACAATAGTTTTGATATCAAAAAAGCCGAAATTTTTTTTAAAGTATTATCTGCAAAAACATTACCCAAAAAAAAACTTTCGTACACCGGTTTTTTTCTCAACCAGGGAAAAAATACTTTGTACTGAGAAAAGCTATCGTTTTCAAGATATCGTCATAACTTTGATGTCAAAATAAAAGGAATTTTTCAGAATTTACTATTTGTAAGAAGTTTCACCATCACAATATATATTCACACATATTAAATAAAACAAATGCTTATTGTAGGGTATCTGCAAAAGATAGTGAAAAATGTTTTTGTACATTGTATTAATGTCTAAAATTTCCTTTTACGCCATGTTCTTCCATTTCTTATAGTTTAGGTTTTACTTCAGAAATATTCTTTCAGCGCTCATATTTCAGGTCAAAGGTCACAAAAATATTCGGTCAAAACGGAAGAACCGTTTCTCCTATGTCTATTTCTACGTTTAACGAAATGCCTTAAAATATAGATTTGTGTATATAACTTTGAAGTAGTTTGAAATATGTGAAAATTTTTTTACAAAAATTATTTGTTAAGTACTTTGTCAAAAATATAAAACAACATTTCAAAATGTTTTCATTATGTAACATGTAACATTTCAAATTCAATTTTCATCAGAAAAATCAAAAGGAAGCCTATCATCATGAAATAATTTAATTTTTATCAAAAAAATCAAAGGGATAATCTACCATCATCATTTTCGATGATAGAAATTGTTTCTTTAACTATGTGTCAAAATGAAGTGATTTTTGCAAATAAATTATATGTCATATGAAAGAGTGTGAAAAAATTTTTTATAAGAAAAACGACTTACAGCAAAATACTTGAGCAAATACTGAATATTTTATACGTTTATTTAAAACATTATAAAGCATTGAATTAGTGAGATAACGATAAATCTATTCTCTTTTCTCCAAAGGCATTGAATTGATTTTTCAGACAAAGAAAATTCAGTGAAAATCGATTGAGAAATGGCTGAGATATTTGCTTGCAAAATCAAAACATGAAATTTCAATCGGATTTTACTCATTCTGAGCCGATGACCTTGCTTTAAGGAAATACGTTCTGCTGATAAAATCTACAGTTTTTGAGACATCGCAATAATTTTTATGTCATTATAACGGAAATTTTTTTACATACTATTCGTGAAAAATATTACCAAAAAAGCTTTCGTATACCGTTATATTGTGAACCAACAACGTTTCGTACAAAAACACGTTGTACTGAAAACATCTATAGTTTTCGAGATATCACAATAATTTTTAAGTCAAAATAACTTAAATTTTTCATAATTTACTGTTTCTGAGAAATTTCACTATCACAATATATAATCACACTTGTAACAAAAAATGCTTATGTATCCGTAAGAGATGGCGAAAAATGTCTGAAGTATTTTTTGCATATCTTATCAATTTATAAAATTCCCTTGTTACATATAAACATGAAATACTCTTATTTCAGCTCATATTTCAGGTCAAAGGTCACTAATATAAAATGCAATCATACTACCTATGATTCACCATTCTACCTCTTCCTAGCCCTGAGATATCTTACTATAATTAATATAAAATTTCAACGTTAATATTTCGGGTCAGAGGTCATCAATTTTAAATCTTACATGATTCGGCACATCTATTTTTTTCGCATAAATTATTTTTTAAGCTATAGAACTTTGTAAAGAATATAAAAACAACATTTTGAAAAAATTAATTTTCATCAAAAAAATCATAGGGTAGCTCATGAATTTCGATGATAGAAACTGTTTATTGAATTATGTGTCAAAATGCGGCAATTGAATTTTTGCAATTGAATTCAATTTTTGCAAATAAATATGACAATATGAAGTAGTGTGAAAAAAGAAATTGTACACTCAGGAAAAAATCGCAACGTAAAATTAAATAATATCATGTTAATTTTACGTTGCTCCATTTTTAAGAAATCATCTTTAAATTCACATTGAAATCCCTTAAATCAAATATGAAAACATTTGATCTCCAATAAGAAGTGGAAAAACTTCAAAATAATGGTGATCCACTATAGTTACTATATTCTTTGAAGTACATCCACTTCGAAATTAAGTTGATAAATAACATGGTATTGTATATATTGAAGTTGTCAGTAGTAAAAACGAAGTAGAAAATATATATATTAAAGTGGAAGACACTTCCATTTGAAGTTGGATGCATATTTTTGTGTATATGTGTTCAGCATAATTTCGTTGCAATCGTTTTAATAACAGTTTTATTAACAGGATTGAAAAAATTGAAAAATATTCAATATATTAATGAATTTGGCCAAGTTCTTAACTTGGACACAACACTTGTCAACAGTGTATCCACACGAAGTTACAAATTTGGAAGAAGATGATGAGAGAAGAAGAAAGAAGAAGACAAAGAGTTTTAGAGTGGGTCCAATATAAAGGAATTATTTATAAATGTAATTATTATTTAGCATTTTGGAGTCCATTATTATTTCATCTTATTAAGATTCTTTTGTTTTTTAATGTAGAGCAAAATGTTTATGTTATTTGTAACCCCATAAACATCAAAACATTTTGTAAACATTTTCAATCATATGAAGTAGGTCTTAGAGACGAAGGTGTGTTAATTACAACTATTTCTTATTTCACAAGTACTCCTTTGCATTTATACCAAACGAATAATGGTAAAACTTATGTGAGAAATAAATTTTAATAACTACATTTTTTTAAATCATAATTCTTTTATATAAATGTAATATTAATATTGAATTATCATATAATTTTTTTAAAAAAATTACTACATTTATTCTAATATTTTAATAAAAGAACATTTCTATAAAAACTAATTTTGCTTTATTTATTTGATTTTGTTTCACGGACCCTGTAATCATTCAGTATCAAAAATGTTAAGTATTTCATTTGTTGACGTGTTTTTGCGAGCTCTTACTTTTAAAGATATCTTTAACCAAACGTTCAAAATTAATATAAATAAATAGAAATTAACAGCTTTGATCGGCGTGCTCATACATCTGGAAGCGTGATAACGTGGATTACATCCTTTTAAAATACTTGATATTTAATTTAATTTTCAATATAAATATATATATATATATATATATGTATATTTGTTTAGAATTTGCTTCTTTCCTTCTTCCTGTTTTGTTTTTAGCGCAAACAGGTTTCTATAGAGCAAATTATTGTATTTACTTTTACAGCTGTTTTCACGCTACTGCAAAAACTCTAGTGCTTATAAAACTTTTCAATTCGTTGGTTCTATAAAATCAGGGCTGCAAAGTTTCTACAGTACAGTGTCTTTAAACAAAATAAACTGTTTTTCACTAAAAGCATTTAAGTTCATTTTTCTCCTTTTACTTTCATCTATATTGCAAAACTTACTATTAAACTGAAAATGATCTGCAATTTCCGAAACTGCGCTGTAAAGGGTGAATCAGACCGGCTGGTTACTTGCTGGTTGTGTGATTCATTTTTTCACATCAAATGTGCAGCGTTGACTGCGAGGATCTTCGATGCACTCAACGAAAGTAAGGGACTTCGTTGGTCATGTGAAGATTGCAGGTTTACAAACGTTGAGATCTTTAAACTTATTAGACAATCTCGGAAAGGTTTTTTGGAGGTGGCTAAGGATCTAAAGGTAGCACAAGATAGACTGAGTGAATACGAAGATTTGTTTAAAAAGTTTAAAATTATGGAGGAAGCTTACAATTCTCCAAAACGTAAACGTTCAAACAAAAATCTTCGTAGTTCAGCTAAAACTACTGATATAGCCATGCCGTCACCCAATAATAATACTGTTCTACCTTCTACTTTAACTGTTTTCCCTAATGTGAACATACAGATTGAAGATCAATCAATTGGTGCTGTCAATACTGATCAAATGACTGATAATATCGCACCAACTAAGGTCGCTGCGTCAGCTGATCAGATTTCTCTTTCTGTTGAAGCAATACCAATCATAGAGGAAAATGCTGATTCTCCTCGCGTTTCTGCCACAAAAAAAACTTACGCTGAAACTTGTATTTCCTCAAATGTGGTCCCTGCACCTTCTCAGATTACTCCGGTTTCTACAGGAGCGATACCGAAACAGGTATCGAACAGCAGTATCAAAGCCCCTGTTCATAAAGAACTTGTGATTATTGAGCCTGCAAAATCTATATTTGTTTCTCGTTTTGCAGCTGATACATCCGGTGAAGACGTGTTATTCTATATAAACTCTAAGCTGAATGTTGTAAATAAAAATATCTCTGTTTACAAATTCAATTTTTCATACGAGCGAATTACGTCCTCTTTTAAAATATCTTTGCCTGGTGATCTTTTTCACAAGGTATTGGATCAAAAGTTTTGGCCTGACAATACGATGGTGCATGAATTTATTTCTAGACCTCGGCCTACAACTTCCTTGGCTACTTTTTCGGTTTTTAACAAGAATCAAAAAAACTAGATTGTTGCTTTCAGTTCCTTATCCTTTACCAAAACGTTCGTGGCATTAACACAAAACTAAATAATTTATTAATTTTGAGTCACAACCTTCACTTTAATATAATAGCTTTTAGTGAGACTTGGCTGAAACCTAACACTCTAAATACTGAAATTCTGTGCAACAAATTTAACATATACCGCAAAGATAGAAACTCCATTCCTGGTATTTGCTCTAAAGGTGGGGGTGTGTTGATTGCAGTCAAAGCGACACATTTCTCTGAAGAGTTATTAATTCCAGAATCCTTGGACATTGAATTCTGTTGTGTTCATGTTAAGTTTGGTTCCTTGAGCCTTTTTATTACATGCTCATATATTCCTCCCCTTTCTACCTTAGAAGTTTATAGCAAACATTTGGCTTCTATTAGTAAAGTTTGCTCAAAACTGCAATCAAATGATCATATTTTAATAACTGGAGATTTTAACCTGCCAAACGTTTCTTGGAACTGCTGTTCTGAAATTCCTGAAATATTTTTACCTTCGTCTGAAAGTTCATCCGATAATTACTTTTTAAACGAGCTCTCAATCCAAGGGCTATTCCAACTTAACTGCATTGTTAACAAAAATAATCGTTTGCTTGATCTGGTGTTTTTTGATGACAGCAATATCGCTTCTGTGTCTAAATCAGATCCTCTGGTTACACCCGAAGATTCTCATCATCCAACATTAGAAATTATTTTAAATTTTCCAAAACCATCTGCGCAGTATTCTGATTCTCAACCACCTATTGAGTTTAACTTTAAAAAAACAAACTACGTGATTTTGAAGAATAACTTGTCTAATATAAACTGGAATTCTATTCTAAATATTAATACAAATAGTTTATCTTCTCAGAGTCTTGATGATGCGGTATATGCGTTTAATAGAACGCTCAATGATTGTTTTCTTAAAGCTGTTCCGCAAAGGAAAGCCTCCTTGACATCGGGTCCGGTATGGTATACAAATGAATTAAGAAAAATGAGGAATTTGAAATCTAAATACTATAAAAAATATCAAAAAACACATAACATATGTGATTTTGGATGCTATACCTCGATTAAATACAGTTATCAACAGTTATGCAAACAATCCTATAATACCTACTTAACAAAAGTAAAATTAAACATCAAATCTGATGCTAAATCCTTCTGGAACTTTGTTAACACAAAACGCAAGATTGATTCCTATCCTTCTTTTATGAAGTATAATTCGGTTGAGTCTGATAATGATAATAGTATTTGCAATCTTTTTGCTGACTTTTTCAAGTCGACTTATTCATCATCGTCCTATGATTATTTAAGTTATCCTTTCAATATTCAATCTGGGGATATATATTTCCCAATAATTGACACAAACACAGTCTTATCATTTTTAAAAAATATTAAAACATCATATAAAAGTGGTCCTGATAACATACCTTCGTGTATATTAAAATACTGCTGTGAAGAATTAGTAACTCCAATCTCTTTACTATTTACTTCATCATTAAAATCCTGCTATTTTCCTGCAGCCTGGAAGCATTCATTTATCATTCCGCTGCATAAATCCGGAAATAGGTCTTTAATTGATAACTACCGTGGCATCGCAAAATTGAGCGCTTTGCCTAAACTTTTAGAGGCAATTGTTACATCACGACTATCGCATAGCGTTAAATCTTTAATGTCTCCTTTCCAACATGGATTCCTTTCTGGAAAATCCACTGTTACTAACCTTCTCGAATTTACATCAAAAACTATAGAAAACTTTGGAAAAGGCATGCAGACTGATGTCATTTACACGGATTTTAGCAAAGCTTTTGACGTTGTAAATCACAAACTATTGATCTTAAAATTACATCTTGTTGGATTTCCTATACCGTTGGTAAAGTGGATTGAATCTTACTTAAGCAATAGAACACAATCTGTTATTTTCAAGCTCAAGAAATCACATGAGTTTCCTGTTACTTCAGGAGTACCTCAAGGAAGTCATCTTGGGCCCCTTCTGTTTCTACTTTTTATAAACGATTTGCCATCTGTCATAATGCATTCCAGCATCTTAATGTTTGCTGACGACGTCAAACTCTTCCTTTCTTTTAAAAATGATAATGACGCTGTATTTTTGCAAGCCGACATAGATCATCTTCATAACTGGTGCAAAACGAACCGTATGAACCTCAACATGAAGAAATGCAAGCATATGTCTTTCTCGCGCAAACCACCAATTAAATGTACCTTCAAAATTTGTGGTTATCCATTGGAGTCCTTAGATAGCTTCAATGATCTTGGAGTTACAATGGATCCTAAACTACGCTTTAATATTCATGTAAATAAAATAATAAATAGAGCAAATAGTACTTTAGGATTTATTAAACGTTGGGCAAAAGAGTTTAATGATCCTTTCATAACGAAAACCTTATTCACTTCCCTAGTGCGGCCTATCTTAGAATACGCTTCAGTTGTTTGGTGCCCAAGATACGGTTGTTACATAGACGACATTGAATCAGTGCAGAAACAATTTATTTTGTTTTGCTTAAGCTATCTTTATTGTAATACTGATTTTCACTTACCACCTTATGAATATCGGTTACAACTCTTAAATCTTCCGTCTTTAAAAAATCGGAGAATTATGATAAATGCTTGTTGGATTATAAAACTTTTACATGGCTATGTAAACAGTCCATATTTATTGAGTAAAATATATTTTAATATTCCTCTTCGTCCTAGAAGATCTTTTGAGTTACTCCACATGAACTTTTGTAGAACTAATTATTTGCAAAATGAACCTCTTAGAAGCGCTTGCGGTGATTTTAATTTTGTATCTGATGTTATATCCTTAAGTGAATCCATGGACTCAATCAAACATAAAATTATAGATTACCTGCAGTACCGTCGTTGATTATGTAAAGTTCTTTCAAACATATATCTGATGCATCTGGTGGTTTGTAAACACATTAATATAACAATCTAAATGGACCTAAGCGTAAAATGGAAAATTTTGGTGTATAATATATCTAAATAATCTGAATGGACCTAAACCTGGGATCTTCTATTGCCTCATATCTTCAAGATGGTTGTGACAACATTTGTTGACGGTACCGTGGTGTCTTGGTGTCTTTTTACCTCTTGAAACACTACGTTAGATCGATTTGTAATATATTAATATGAGTGGCCGATAAGACCTAGTTTGTCTTGGTGCCTGCGTTCGCAACTGGTTTTCTTTATTTTATGAAAATTGGTTTGGTGAAGTTGACCTAGTTTGTCGAGTAACCACCCTGTCAAGCCAGGATTTCACCGGCTTCAGAGAGACAGAACGATATATATTATATATATACCTATTGGAGTGGTGTTTTATTGGGTATGAGACCTTGTTTGTCACACGACTCCGCCGTATACAAAAATTGTTGCTAACTTGACCTTGTTTGTCTTGAAAACGCAACCCTGCTATGCTGTCTGATTTTATCGATTTTGACTTAACTTTTTTTCTATTATTTTTTATACTTTAATAAAATTATATACTTTAAGCAATTTACTAAAACTTTTTAGTTTGTTAATATTGTAATACATTATATCATTCAAAATCATACTTTATATTTTTGAATTGTATTAAATATCTTATTTTATAATTTTAAATTTGCTATAAAACCTGTTAAGGTTTAGCAATCAAGTAAAAAAAAATAAATAAATTTATAGTGAAAATTACTTTGATTCATTAATGCAAGGACGTGCAATCAAAGTAGAAAATATCTTACTTCAAAGTTAGAACGCATTAAAAATAAATACGTTAGTATTCCAATTGAATATGCTTCCTCTTTGAATTAAATCTGAATCTACGTTAAGTTTAAGTCGAATACTTATCATTTTAAGATGTATAACATTTTAGTTTTAAGTTAAACAACATAAAACTGAATGTATGTGTTTCCACTTTGAATAGGTTATTTTCGTGTTTGGTGCCAAATCATTCCGAAAAATATTTGAATTGAAGTGGTTACCTTTGATTTTACGCTGTTTTTTAGCTTAGTGTAATAAAAAAAAAACAACAAAAATGTCTTATTTTGTCTTATTTTTTGAGAAAAATTCAAATATTTTAGAGGTTTTTTTAAAACAATATAAAACATTGAATTGATGGGAAACCGGTTAATCTTTTCTTATTTCTCCAAAGTCTTTTAATTGATCTTTCAGACACGGAAAATTTGTTGAAAATCGATTAAAAAATGGCTGAGATATGTGCTTGCAAAGTCAAAATTTGAAATTCCAATAGTTTTTTTCTCATTCTGAGGCGATGGCCTTGCTTCAGGGAAATACGTTGTACTGAGAAGATATACATTTTTCGAGATATTTAAATAATTTTAATGTCAGTTTAAGGGGATCTTTTTTTAACAAACTATTCGTGGAAAATATTACCAAGAAAGCTTTCGTAAACCGTTATATTCCTCAACCAACGTCTTTTCATACAAAAATACGTTGTACGCAGAACATCTGTAGTTTTCGAGATATCGCTTTAATTTTTATGTCAAAATAACGGAAATTTTTTAGACTTTACTATTTGTAAGAAATTTTACCATCACAATGTATACTCACTCTTGTTGTACAGAAAAATGCTTATTGTAGGGTATCCATAAGAGATGGCGCAAAATGTAGGAACTATTTTTTGCACACCTTATCAATGTCTAAAATTTCCTCTTACATTATATTCTTCCTTCTGTTAGAGTTTAGCTTTTATTTAATAAATGCTCTTTTTACGCTCATATTTCAAGTCGAAGGTCACCAATCTAAAATGTAATCATACTGTGCAGTTAGATCTTTCATTTAATACCTCATTCACCATTCTACCTCTTCCTAGCCCTGAGATTCCCTACTAAAAATAATACAAACTTTCAACGTCAATATTTCGGGTCTAAGGTCATAAATTTAAAATCTAATATGATTCTGCACGTATAGGGCGCAGTACCTTTCGAATGATATAAGTTTCATTGCCCTTATTCTAAAATTAATATCGAAAAATTGTACTACAACATTTGATTTTGCCTATTAATATATAAGTTTAGATCGTATTTGATTGGAGGAATGTTTTTTTCTGCGTGTATAATTGGAAAGTTTATTCTTCTTCAGACCTCTTGGAAACTTTTCCGTACTGTTGTGCCATTTTATAGTATTTTTTATCGAGTGTCACGCTTGTAAAAACAATAGCGTTAGCATGTGTTGTTTTTTTTTTTGTTAAAATCATAGCCAATAAACATCAAAACAGCTAAAAATGTTTGCTGTTAAATACTTGGACATAAAAAAATACTAGCACGCGAGTGTTAAAAACGCGATTAGTATAGAGTAAAACAGGACAAAAGTAGAAGAAATAAAATAAAAAAATGAAAATTATGCGGAATGTTTTGTTTATGTTTAATTGACAGGTTAAAGCCAAACATGGAAGAGTCACTTGTTAATTTTGCATGCCCACTCTTGATGTGAGCACATTTTTGCTAATAGCAATAATTAAAATACAAAAAACAAAACCACCGCGACAACAAATGTAGCAACAACAAAATTTACATGTTATTAAAACTGCAGTGAAGTATGGCAACAAGTAGAAGAAAAAAATGGCAAAAAAATAAAACCAAGTGGTTCAGAAAACTGTCCGGAAACCTTTAGACGAATGTGAAGCGTGCTCTAAGCTTTTTTACGCTGATATATAATTAGTTATCAGCTGTATTTTTGTGCTGCGCTTAAATAACTACCGTAAGCGTGTCATCGTCTAATTAAATAGTTTTGTTTTTGGTCAAGCAACAATGGTCTGTTTTGACATGTAACTGTTTTGACAGATTTTCTGAAATAAATTTCAACATGTTTAAGGAGTTGATGAAATCATAAAGAATGTCTTTATTATTGAGGTCAGCATTAGAAACAAAGTTCGTCATAAGCCATTTATGCATTTAGTAGCAAAGTCACCTTAAATAAATGAAGTGATTAAGAGAATTTTGAAAAACTTATGGCAATTAAATAAGATAACCTTCAAATAAACGTCCACACGCCCACCCTCCACTCGCTTAAAATACAAAGGCGAAAACTAACTCTAATAAATTGGGGCCAAAAATTGTTGTTAGCAATGACTGATAACCGTAGTATGATCATGATTAATCACAAAGAACTACCGCTATTAACGCAGTTAAATTTAGTAAAGCGTCAACTCGGGTCATCAGTAATGTTAATTGTTGCACCAACCAGAAAACTGGAAAACTTTCTAAACTTTTGAGGGTGTCAAAACAGCATGCAATGCTTAAGAAGTTGATGGCTGATAGTTAAGCGTTTTCAACGCTTATCAACAGCAGCTTTTCAAATATAAAAATAAAATTGTTGAAAAAACAAAAAAGGTAAAAATAAACATTTAACAGAAGTTTGCTAGTTTTTTGTGCTCGTGTGTTTGTTTTGTAAATATTTGTTGCTGCTACTCTTTTGACGTTGAGCGTTGGCGTTTGAAAAATGATGCTACAACATGAAACTTTTTTTTAAACTAACTAGCTGGCACTTCACAGCAGTGTAAAGTATGGTAGTTAGGGAAGTTTATTTTTTTTCCTTTTTGGACAACGTATGAATACTTTTTTTCCATGTGCTGCTGCTAAAGTTGTCGAATGATTTCTGCAGTCAACTCAAAGTTGTCTGTGTCAACATCATAAACTACATCAGTAGCAGCAACAGCAGCAGCAACATCAAAAAGGTTGTCAATATCAACATGTTAAACATTACAGAAGCAGCAGCAGCTGTTGCTTGTTGTTGCTAAGCATAAAATTTTGCATTAAAAAATTTTACTGAAAGAGAAACATCGAAGAGTATAAAATTAATTTTTTCTACATGACATGGTTTTTATATTATTTTGCACATAATTTAATATAAAAGCTATATGGAAACAAAGCATTCAATTACGCTGTGATATTTTCTAGCATAATAATTTTATGACTAATTATATGTATACTAAACAATTCAATTTACAATTATTTTCTTTGCATGAGCTTGAAAATAAACCATTAGAGCTCATTCACAATTCTTAAAAAATATGTTTTGTAAGAAGAATTAAATATAATATAGTACAAAAATTCCGTGATTAATTTTTGACATAATACTAGTAACACGACATCGACCTAAGGAAACAATTATATGGTTTACACATATACTTAATTATTATTTAAACTTATACTCAACACTTATAAAACTTATTGCACTCGAATAACTCGAAGTTGTTCAAGTAACTTAGTGCGTTAAGGATAAAATTTTTACGCATAGTTTACAACAGACAGTAAAGTTAAGACAGTGGAAATACACTCTCACTTTTCTACAATACTATCTGACTTTTGCACCTGTCCGAGCTAGTATCTAAACTTTCTCCTAGACACAACTGAGACAGTAAAATTACATTTATGTTAGAAACGTTTGAAAACAAGCAAAAATTTTGTTATTTGAATAAAATGGAAAAACGACTTTGAAAACAAAAAATTATAAAAATTATCGAGCTCTACTTGGCTAAGTGCCTTGAGCAGTGTTGCCAGATTTTGAGAGAGATAATTTTTGTTTTGTTCATGCTTTTCAATAAGTTATTCCCGTTCTTCTCTTAACATTTTCCAGTTTTATCCCCTTTTTTAAAGTTCAGAAATCAAAATAATACAAACCTTACTAATGTAATTAAAAATATACATTCCACCTTTTGAGTGGAACGAATTTTGACCTCACCGACTTTATATATATTTTGGAAACTACTCATCAACATAAATCTTTCTGCATTATTAGTTTTTTCTGTGGCATAGCTTTTGACTTTGCCTGAGGGTTTTTGTATTTCATTGCCATTTTTTTTGTTTTCACTGAAGTTTTTATTTAATCTGAAATTTGAATTTGAATTTATTGAAAAAGAATATTAGCATACAAGAAAAAGCTCTTTTAAATGCAATGATTTAGAAATTCTAAATAAAATTACAAATAACAATTGGCATAACAACAGCTTAAGAAGAAAAAATAGTTGACAAATTTTATGCTTATTATTATGAGGCTAAAGATAAAAATGATTTTAATTTAAACGTAAGGTACAACAAGAAAAATAAATAATTTAGGGAATTGAAAAAAAAGAGAAAGATAAGAAAGAGTTATGAAAATTATGCAAGAGCTAATTGCTTAAAGTTTGTTTTGTTGTTAACGCGTTTTAAGTTATATGGTAGGGAATTCCAAAGTCTTATTGCGTTAATAAAAAACAGCCGACTAGATTCATTGTATCTGAACTGGGGAACTAGGAAGAACACATTTCTGATGGATCTGCAGAATTGAAGTTTTTCGAAAAAGTAACTAGGACTTTTCGAAGTGATAAGTCTGTGCAGAAAAATGCAGTTTCTTGCATTAAGAAAATTTATGATATTGCAACTAGGCATGCGATTACTGTGTGCTGATATATGATCAAACCTACTACTGCTGTAAACACATCGAGCCGCATTGTTATATTCCACTAATAGTTTACGAAAAATTTACTTTTAAATTTTTATTATATAAACCTCTCAATTAAGGCACACTTAACAACCTGTCTAGAGTTTCTTGTGATAACATGAAAGATATTCGGGTTCAAAGTTTACCGAAATTGTTCATTCGCCAATATCTCCGCTCCTCTATGTCGGGCATAAAATCGGATTGCTGCAAAATTGTAGATCAGATAATGATCTTCAAAAATGCTATTAACGGTTTAAACGTAAGACCCACGCCATGAGACTGCTTATGTCTAAACAGTGCAAAGTAGAAATTTCTACTTTGACTAACCGATTTCTTATACTAGTGTTATATAGAAAAAGCTCACTCAGCGCATGCACGCTATGCGGAAGAAAAAAATTAACGGCAACAATTTATTGAATTTTTGGAAACATTTCACTTGTGCAACAATACAAGTGAACATTTTACAATAAAACATTACATATATAATTTTAGGCGATAATATTTTCATACTTAAAGTATCCATACGCTGGGATTGTGTATTCACCGGGAATCGCCATAAAGGCGACTTTTTTACTTTTTGCATAACAGAAACCAAAATTTATTCTTTAAAACTAATATATCAAGGATTTTTATTTGACCTTTCCATATATAAGATTCCTATTCTTCTTTAATTTTCAAAGTCTCAAATAAATATTCTTTTTTAGCAAAACATCATGTTAGTATTTTTGTTTAAAGCCTTGTGTGTCCTCCTTAAAATTTCGTTTGAAATTTTAAAATCGGATGTTTAGAAAAAAGTTATATATTTTTGTTTGTTAAATGACCGTTTTTCAGTACTTTTACTTATTTAAATCGATTTTTCACCAACCAAACCTTAATAAAATTCAATTTGCTCTTTACCATTCTCTTTGGCGTGAAGAAACAAAAAAAAAAAAAAAAAAAATGCATGCACCTAAGTGTCAGATTACTGCTTTCAGAACGATTTTACGAAGAAGAAATCAGTGGGGTAAATATTTGACCGGGTTTGTAGTTTACAGGTAAAATAAATGGGTTTGTAAAATAAAAGGGTTAAAAAATGATTCCAAACATTTTGCACATATTGTGTAAGTTTATTTAATAAATCAATATTTCTTAGTGACCTATATTCTAAGTTGATATAAATTCAGATTTTTTAACTAAATAGGAAAACAACGGAATTAATTAACGATACATTTGATTTTCCAGAACGATAGGATCTACAAATGCGAAAGTTCTAAGTGCTTCGCCTTCGTCCCAGAAATTAAATTCCTTAAAAGTTCTCAGTTTTATTTACATATTTCCACAGTTTGCAAAGCAAATAAATCAAATGACGCTGAATAGAGAACAAATTAAGTTTGAGCTTAAAGCTGGTGACAATCCAAATGAATTTGAATTAAATACACAGGCTAATGCAAATAGTAATAAAATTAAATTAAAACTCAATATGACTCAGATAATTTTAAAATGTATTTCAATACAAGATGTTAAAAAATTCATAACATTATTTGTTGATTTTGTGACGAAATTACGCTTTTTGCACAAAAACGAGGTCAACCTCATTTCCCCCGTTTTTAAGAGTATTATTACCGCTTTCCCTTTTGGGTTGAAAATTCCCACAAAACGGCGGAAATTCCCTTTTCTGGCAACACTGGTCGTGCCACTTTCTTGCTACTGTCTGGACGCCTACGTTACAGACAGTAAAATGACACATTCTAGACATTAAATACGTATTCTTTAGTGTCTTAACTTTACTGTCTGTTGTAAACTATGCGTAAGCAAAAACCAAACACTCAAAATGTTTCTTATGAATGAACCAAAACTTGCCGTAATTGATTGATTGTTAAATTTTTTTTTCAACCGACACAATTTTTATAACTTTTGAGCAAAACACTCCTCTTTAATAATTCTATTATTGTAACTATTTAAAAAAAAATATTTTATTGTTTTAATACAAACAGTCGGAATTGCGCCAACTTGATTAATAAATTAATTTTATCGATTTTATTTGTTTTCATGGTTTTACTGATTTTATAAGAGTTTTTATTATTTGGCACTTTTAGAATTTCATTATATAGTAGGAGCTGAGATAAGGTAGGTAATTATTCGAAAAATCGAATCGTGCAAAAAATATTTTTTTAAGCTTTTTTTTTTAAATTTATAACAATTGAGGGGTCAAATATAGGTAAGTTTTGGTAATACACTCTAATATAAACTGAGTAATGGCAATGTTCTAATGATTTTCATATAGTGCTTTTTTTATATATATTCAACACCAACAGAGATATTTGCATTAAAAGAAAAATGTTGATCTCCTCATCATTTTGTTTTTCTCATTCTTAGAAACATTACACTGTTAATCGAAAAAGGCATTGTAATGAGAATTGTTAAACTAAAAAGATATGTGAATGTGTTTGGTGTCAAAATTAAATTTAAAATGAAATGTACTAAAAATATCGAAAATTAAATGTATTTATGCAAGGAAATTGGCGTTTATTGAAAAGAGTGGAAAGGGCGTGGTTAATACACAGATCCAATAACCTTATAGAGTAATATACTTGCCTTATTTGAGTAAAATTTGTTCAGTAGCTTTGATTAAAATTCCGGTTACTCTGATAAAACCTGTGCTTGCTTTTATTGAACACATAAATTACAGAATCCATAAATAAATGACACGCTTCTTCAATTTCAAACCATTTTTTTAAGTGTATAAGATAATGCATTCAGAAATTGCGCTGGAGAACTATTATCGTAATTTTCGGTTGAATGGAACTATAGAGTCTATCGATGTTAAGAAATACTATAACGATAGTAGGGTGCGGTGGGGTGAAGCGTTTTGGTGGGTGAAGCGTTTCATCTGTGAAATTTTGACAGCGCGCATACATACAACCAAGTGTCATACCGTCACGTGTTGCTTTCATTGCCGCACAGTTTTTTTCCAAAACAGTGGTACAATTATTTTTTCAAAAGTTTTTTGGTCGCGTGAATTTATTGTGTTTTATGCCAACTACTCAACACAAATTCAAGGTTAATATATCAGTCGTGTTGGGTTCATGTTGCTCTTCAAAAATATCAATTGTTTGTGAAATATCTATCGAGTGGTTGTGTGATGCCAGCCGTGTTTTCAAAAAGAAACGTTTCACAAACTCCGTTTTAATGCGTATTTAGTGTTTTTGTGTGTGTTTAATGCGTTTAGAATGGTTTTTGGCATTTTTCAATTCATTGCAACAAATGCGAGCGGCCATGCCACTTGAAATGAGCCGACATGGCAACCGTGGCTACTGCACCTGTCAAAACTGCGACTCTGACCTCGATGTTAGCGATAAATAATAAATTTGGATCCGATGACTTTTATTCAGTATTTTCGTTTCTTGCTGATTTAGGAGCCTGCTCGAGGCCATTAAACCGATTTATGTTGATGTTCACACTTGAAGAACGGAAAAGTTCTTTTGGTGAGACGTTTCACCCCACCATTTTAAAAAAATCGAAAAACGAACATTTTCGAAGGATTTCTATAATTTTTTGCCGAAATCGAAAATGTTCAAATCCGGGCGCATAGAAATTAAGAAAAATGTCTATTCTTGCAATGTAAGCCAAAAGCCATTAAAAAATTATAATTTTTGGGGGTGCCTCAAAAAAAAAATGTAAAACGCTTCACCTACTTAGATAGTGATTATAGCTATCGTTGATAGTTTAGATATGAGCAAAAAAACTTGAAAACTGATTACCAGATTTAGTTAGTAGTTTAAGGCTGTATTCTAGTGAAGAAGGCAAATTTCGAGCCCCTTTTGACGGTCGATAAAAAAGAACCAATTAATATTTTTACAATCCCTTTTTTTTAATATGTGTTTATTAATATTTCAATAAAAAAAATTAAAAAAGATTAATAATTGAAAATATAACAGCCTGATGGAGTGGGTGTACTAAAAAAAGGGTGCCACCATCTTGCCACGATTTCAATCCTTGTAGTAAAAAAACAACAATATGTTAATTAGTTAATTAACTCAGACAAGGGATATAGCTACCTTCGGCATTTGTTTCAAGGTTATGAATTGCTTAAAAATATTAAAAAATCATATTTTTACATAATCCTTGTTCGCGCCATAGATATATATATAGAAATGCCCTTAGTAAATTTTTAAGTAATCGGACCATTAGAACTTTAGATATTAAGTCAACCGTGTTAGAAAAAGTATTTTCGAGAAAAACTTGTATAAAGTTTTTAAGTTAAGTTTCAGGCATTCTTACTGACGACACTAAAATGGCTATGACTTTAAAAAAATATTTCGAATTTCGAAAAATCCTTTTCGAACCTAACCCTCGGTTGGGTAATGATCCGATAGACAGTAAATGGACTTTGTCATATTGCCATACGAAATCAGAGGTGTGCCCAATTACAAATGTATATCTTAATGACAGTTAGTATAACGGTAGTTTTATGTTTCAGAGTATGTACAGAGTCTCGCTTTAATAAGTTTACACAAGCCATTACAAAAAATATATATGTGTTACACCTTGTTTATTTCATTTCTCGCGATTCCGCTTCAATCTTAGGTAGAACACATATTCACTGTTCTTTGAGAGAGTTTCAGCTGAATTTGTTCTTATACTACGATAACGGTACTTGTTTATGTAAAAAAAGTCGGAGTACTCAGCTAGAAATAATAAGTTCACAGAACATTGCAGTGTTGTAGGCAGAAACGCTAGGAACACGTGGCAAAGGTTTAATTTTTTTCATAAAATTTACACTATTTTAGTTCAGATAAAACCAAAATAAGGTACATACCGACAGTTTTAATCGCGATTTCGAATTTAAAGATTTATTACTTTTGTTTTCATTATCCAGGCCAATTTATTGCAATTTTTTTTTCGAAATATGGGAAAGTTCAAGATTTTGACGGATGAAGAGCGCAAAGTTATCGTTAATCTTCATAAATCTGGTCAATCAGTGCGATATATTGCCGAAGTATTTGGAAAATCACACACTTCTATACATAAGGTCATACTCTGCTTTAAACGAGAAAATCGAATAAATAAAGTTAAAAAACCAGGACGTCCTAAAATAACCTCCAAACGTCTTGACAGAAGAATTTTGGAAATTTCCAATACCAATCCATTGAAATCAGCACCGAAAATTCGCTCGCAACTACTACAGGAAGGCAGAGAAGCTCCTACAGTGCACACAATACGCAAACGACTTCAATCAGCTGGAAAACATGGTCGTGTGGCGCGCAAAATTCCTTATGTCAGTCAATATGAGGAAAAGGATGAAATTTTACGAGGAAAATGTTTTAAAGCCTCAAGAGTTTTGGAACAAGGTACTATGGACTGATGAATCAATGATAAGGCTTAAATACTCACACGGTATGGTATACGTTTGGCGCAAAGCCAATGAAGCATTGTCTTATAGGTGTACTCGACCTACTTTAAAGAGCGCTGATAGGGATTTAATGATATGGGGATGTCTTTCCAGTGCAGGAACTGGTGAAATCATAATTTTAGAAGGCAAAGTAAATGCTGAAGTCTATCTAAATATCCTCAAAGAGACTGCTATTCCTGAGGCGAAACGGTTGATTGGTGACGATTTCATCTTCCAGCACGACAACGCTCCCATACATACCGCCAAAAAGGTTGTGCAATACCTCAGTGAGAAAGATGTTTCCATTCTGAAGTGGCCGCCACAAAGTCCGGATTTGTCACCAATTGAAAATGCCTGGGCAATTCTGAAGCTTCGAATTTCCGAGGAAGCACCACAAATTCTAACAGATTTGAAAGGATGTATCGTAAGGACCTGGAAAAATATGACTCGAGAAGATTGCAAAAAGCTTGTCGATACTATGTCTGATCGATTAGCGAAAATGTCTTTGATGAACGGTGGTCATTGTGGTTATTAATTTTCATGTAAACTTATTTTTTCTAAGTATATTTTTGAAATATTTTAAGTTATCTGTAAATAAAAGAACATTGATGTTTATTTTGTTGAATAATTTGGTTTTATTTAAGGGTTGAAAATTTACGCTTCAAATGGTATGTAAAACTTAAAAAAAAAAAAAATTCAATAGTCACAGTTGCAAGCACTTAAATATTTTTTACTGAGCTGTAAACTTATTAAATCGAGCCTCTGTATATATATGTATGCTGTGTATGTTTGAGCAATATTTATATTGTTATCTGACGAACACAGGATAAGAGAGGAATATAAAAGTGAACAAAATATCACGCTCTTATCTATCAGAAATTTATTTCGACTGGGCAGACGACATAGTACACGTATGAAGAATTTGACTTTGAGACAAAAGTTATCACTATCAACATTTATAGAACTTTTCGATTCTATACTTTTCATATAGTGGAAAAACATGCTCGAGAGCGTTTGCCAAACGAACAACTAGGAAGAAAGTTATTAAAAAAAAAATAATTTCGTCTGGCCAGACGACATAGTCCATATATTAAGATTTTGACTTTGTGACAAAAGTTATCACTGCAAGAATTGACAAAACTTTTCGATTTTATTTAAAGAGTGGAAATATACTCAAAAAATCACGAGAGCTTTTTCCAATCAAGCAACTAGAAACAAAGTTATTCAAAAACGAAAAAACATTTCGTCTGGCCAGACGACATAGTCCATCCGAGGGTTAAGGTATTCTTGAATATATGTATAAACTGTCGACTTTTTTTTTATTTTTTCAATTTTCTACACTAAAATACTGCCTTAATACACCAGCTGTTTCCTGGTGATTCAGCAAAAAGTTATTTGATAAAATTCAAATTCATGAAATCATATTTCTATATAGTGTAAAATTTTTACAAAAACCTTACAGAGAGTGACGTAAAAAGAGAGGATTAAAAATAATTATTAAATAATTCATTCATTATGGTTATACAAGATACCTTATATATCCTGTAGTTTTTATTTTTGTATTTTCCAAATACAATGGCCCAATAGGTTGATATGCTTTTTTTATTAAATTTGTATCTTTTAAATTTAATTTGGGACTTTTTTATTTTTTATTCAAATAAAATAATAAAAATTAGTTAAGAGAATTTAAAAATATCGAAAATATTGACACGTTGGTGGTCCATAATTGACTTTCGATAGCTTTCCACCACTACCAAATACTGTAAAAACTGTCAAATCATTTCGTTTTGATTTATCCATTCCATTTCAACTATTTATTTATTTTCTTCAATATTGATCAAAGATATTTAATAACATTCAAAAATATTTGACATACTGTCAGCTTTTAGCATGTAATAAAATTTTGCAACTTAGATTATTGGTATACCATTTCACTTCACAAAAGTTGAAGGCATAAGTTTTTAACCCAAATTTTATTAATGGAATTTGAATTCCATTACTTGTTGTTGGTCGCCATCTAAATGAACGATAAGCTTGTGATTGGTGTGCATTACGTTTGATCAAATTCAATTCAAGCAAACATGCAAATTTATATACATGAGGCTTTTTAATGATCAAAGTTGAGCTAAGCAAGCTTGCCTTCAGTCAACAGTGCAATAAAAATAAACAATATTTTATCTATTTATTTGTGGTAAAAAATAAAGTTTTAAAAAATTGGGATAATATTAAATATGATCTTTTATGACGATGACATTTTTTAGTGTATTTTATTATTATGTGTAAAAAAAAAAATAAAGTACGTACGACAAAATTAATTTTAAAATAATTGATAACAATAGCAATGACCTCAAAACGACCCATAAACTCAAACCCATTATAGTCTTAATAAACTTGCTCTTGTAAGAAGCGGCATAAGTTGTGAGAGTTTTTAATGTTTTTTGCTGCAAGCTCATTAAACACTGCCCATTAAACACTGCTCATTAAACACAGCCAGCTGTTGGTCGACTTAAACTGCCCATTGTTGCATTCGACGCTGTTGATTTCGATTTTGATTACAATACTATAGTATTTATAACCGTTAAATCAGCGTTCAACTACAACAATAAATGCACACATGTGCTTGTTGCCGCATGCTATGCACTTAAGGGTTAAGACATATTTTACAGTCTGCTATTCAAATCGTTTAAAGGTCAAGTTCAAGCATGTATTATTTTTTCCTGACTCATTGTGTCTCAGTTATATTTTTTTTTTTCATTCTGAATTGTGTTGTAAATCATGTAAGCCGGTTTGTTAACGTAAGTAAAACGCTTAAGTTGAGGGTTAAATCTTACTGATGTTATAAACTCGTAACGATGGAAACATGATTTATATTGCATTGATTAGAATTCAAGAATATCAACATTTCAGTTTAACAAAAAATCACAAGTATATTGAATGAATGAATGAAAAATCTTCAAGTTAAAGTCGAATTTTATTAATCGTCAATGCAATTACCATTGAAAATTATCATAAAAATTAGAGAAAATTTTTTTGACTTTTCTAGCTTCTTCCGTTTTCACAATCACGAAGCACTGCACGAACCTTGGTTTTCACATTTCCAATCCCAATTATAGCCTTTTTATGCATCTACATATCGCTACCTATGCATCTAAAAGCCGGCATTGCTTTAAGGCAACGCTAATATTAACAAAATTTAAAAAATCAACGCACTGAGCTTTTGACTAGAAATTTAGGGGATATAAAGTTAAACATATTGGCCTTTAATGCAGCTATTAACCTTTGACCTTCTTGAGGGAGACCTTTGGAGCTTATGAAAAACAATCACCTTTCTGGAAATTTTTTTTACAGTGTAGCACATTTATATAAAGCTGTTATTTGGCAGATTATGACTGAAATGTAAAGCCAAAAGATTAAACCACAAATTCAATAAAAAAGCTCAATTTCAAGTCGATCTTTTGAATACTTAAGAGATGGTGTTGCTTTAAAGCAACGTTGGTCTGATGTGAAAACCGCTTCAATACATTTTTTCAAGTAAAAATTAACTGTTTGCACTGCAAAAACTAATCTATTTTATTTTTTTTAAATTCTACACACAAATACAAATTTTTATAGTTCTTATTGTAAAGTATTAAAGTATTTCTCAAAACAATCACTGGGATGTAAGGTAACATTGCATTTCTTGCATGTTTTTTCTTCAGGTAATGACGTGATATCTTTCCTTAACCCGGCAAAACTTCTTCTGGTGATCAAATTCAGGGGACCGTCATATTTGGTTCAACGGATGAATTGTTGTTTTCTGTGCAGATAAGCAAGGCTCTGGCAATGGAAGAACGAAAGTCATGTTGTTTTTACCAGAATTTACCCTCATCGGCCACCACCACTTTTTTCCTCTTCTCTTCACTTTTTTCCTCAGGCCAGTTGATGCAACCCATTCCTTGATTATATTTGTAAATTTATTTTAGTTGCAAAATTGTCTCTTTTGTACGGCTTGTTTTGACCCATCTTTTGACCTCATCCTCTGGCTTTATACCAACGTGGTTGATCGCTACGGTAACTTCAGCATTATTGTGCCAACGAATATCTATACTATTATATAAAAGGCTTTTCACGTATCTGCGACGACGCTAAACTTTAAAACTACTGAACTGATTTTTATGATTCTTTCATTAATATATTAATTTCCTTTATTTTTTCAAAACCTCTCTAAAATGTTATTAAAATTTAATTTAATAAAGTAGCCAAAAAAAAAGCAAACATAAAAATCATTGCTTCATTAAATTGTTAGACACACAAGCATCATAAAGCTTTATCTCTCTTTTCCTCTGCTATAGAGTTTCTCATTAGTGGTATTCACTATGTAGGGCAATTAGTATAATATATTATTCATGCAGTCGTAGCAGTAATCATATAAACCCTTCGCCAAACTTCGACCAGTTTTCAAAATATTTTCGCCACCTTTCAATCGATTCGACCGGATAGTCCCAGTGACCCGAAAGTTCAATAGGCAAAGTTAATAATAAGAAGTGATGAAGTTATCAAGACAAACAAGAGTGTTGCTCCGGAAGATTTATATTTTTAATAACTCCAGCACCACATGAACACCAAGTCCTATATTATTTTAGATTACCTATTTTATTTTAGATAACAGCGTAATCTTCACTTTTTTCCGTGTATGGAAACGATGCAAATAAAAAAACATATGAAGAAAATAAACACCAATTTTTGAAAAGGAAACGTACAGGCTTGTTGCGGATATACATCTTGCATGAATGCTTTCCTAAATATGGAACCATTTGCTCATCAATTGATAAAACCTCGGCGAAAACACCAAACTGTAAGAATTTTATATATAATAAGTCGATAAAGGGGCGGAGTTTGCACATTGGATCATTCCGGCTCAAATTATCATTGTCAACTATCATTGATTTAAGAGTGCAAAACTGGTTGCGTGACATAGCTTGCTTTCCAATTTGTGCTCCGGTTGATTTGACCAATAGTTTTCTTGGTAGGCAAGATGATGATATCCCGAAAGAATAAGTATGCGCAAGAATCTTTTCATTAGTGATTCATCAATAATTGGCTGCATGTATTTCTGCTTTATTGCGCATAGATTGGTCTGATTTATCAGTAATTCTAAGACTTTTTTATAGAAGACCAGATCAAAAAATTTAATTGGCGAATAGTGTTCTAAAAATACAAAAACAAGTTGAGTAACTTTAAAAGAGTGGTACGACCAGGAGTGTCGCGACGCCACTGCAGAAAAAGACGCCGCCTACAAAGCCACCCTGCATTCGGTTGTAACGTGCGCCGCTAAGGAGCGATATAAAGAAAAGAGGAGGGAAGAGAGACATATTTTCAGACGGAAAAAAAGAGAGGCAGAAAAGCGCGAGCAGGAGAAGATTGAGATGTATGGTGACAGGAATGAGGCCCGAAAATTTTTCGAAAAAATAAGACGCCTTGCCGATGGTTTTAAAACCGGGGCCTCTTCCTGCAAGGATGAAAACGGGAATCTAGTGACAGATGTGCAGAGTACACTGACGTTATGGAGGGAACACTTCTCTAATCTTCTAAATGGCGACGCTGACAACAATCCTGCCAATAGAGATGATATTCCGGAAACCCCAATTTTGGATGACAGCGTTGAGGTTCCGCTGCCCGACTATGATGAAGTTCTGACAGCTATAGCTTGGCTTAAAAATAACAAAGCCGCGGGAGCTGATGGCTTACCTGCTGAGCTGTTTAAGAACGGAGGCGAAGCTCTACTTAAATGCATTCACGAGCTTCTATGCAGAATATGGTCAGAAGATGCATTCCGAACAATTGGAATCTCAGTGCGATCTGAGCAATCCACAAGAAAGGCGATCCCACTACCTGTGCCAATTACCTTCTTAATATCGCATATAAGGTCCTGTCGAGCGTTTTGTGTGAAAGATTGTAGCCCACTGTTAACGAACTGATCGGACCTTATCAGTGTGGCTTCAGACCTGGAAAGTCAACCATCGACCAGATTTCCACGTTACGACAAATCATGGAGAAGATTCAAGAAAAACAAGTCGACACTCACCATCTTTTTGTCGACTACAAAGCCGCCTTCGACAGCCCAATAAGGAAGCACCTGTACTCCACCATGTTTGAATTTGGTATTCCTGCAAAACTAATACGATTTTGCAGGATGACACTGAGCAACACCAGCAGCGCAGTTAAAATCGGGAAGGACCTCTCCCCACCATTTATTACCAAACGAGGTTTCAGACAAGGTGATTCCTTATCGTGCGACTTTTTCAACCTAATGATCGAAAAGATCATCCGAGCCGCTGATCTGAGACGTAGTGGCACAATATTCTACAAGAGTGTTATGCTGCTTGCGTATGCTGATGACATCGATATCATTGGCCATAATACGCGAGAAGTCAGTGCAGCATTTTCCAGATTAGAAAGAGAGTCAAGTCGAATGGGTCTGACAGTGAATGCAGATAAGACGAAATACTTAGTGTCCACAAACAAACAGTCCCAGCGTCTTGGAACCCACGTTACCGCTGCAATACCTCCTTCGAGGTTGTGAAGAACTTCGTTTATCTGGGATCCAGCATTAATTCAACCAACGACATCAGCATTGAGATCAAACGAAGAATAACTCTTGCCAACAGGTGTTACTTTGGGCTCAGTAGGCAATTGAGAAGCAGAGCCCTTTCTCGACGAACGAAAATCACGTTCTCTAAATCGCTCATTATGCCCGTCCTTCTTTACGCATCACAAACCTGGACGCTGAGCAATTCAGATGAAAAGACTTTAGGAGCATTCGAGAGAAAGATTCTTCGTAAGATCTATGGACCAATCTGCGTCAATGGCGAGTACCGAATACGGTGGAATGATGAACTGTATGAGCTGTACGCTGACATCGACATAGTCAAGCGCATTAAAATCGAGCGGCTTCGCTGGCTTGGTCATGTTCAGCGCATGAAAGACGATGCTCCAGTGAAGAAAACATTCGATTCGGTACCCAGCGGCGGTCAACGCAGAAGAGGACGACCGTATCTCCGTTGAAAAGACCAAGTAGAGGACAACCTGACGAAGCTTGGAATTTCCAACTGGCGCCAGCAAGCGAAAGACAGAAATGGGTGGCGCAAATTCTTAGATGAGGCCAAGACCGACATACGGTTGTAGCGCCAACTAAGCAAGTAAGTAAGTAACTTTAAAAGATGTTTGCCTTGTTTTCTAAACATAAGTCATGGATATATTCCGACACATCTGATCCAACTCATTTCGAACAGGCTCATCTGATCCAACTCATTTCCGTAATGTCTCCATTTGCGTGTACCAAACGATTCATTCGGCAGTGTGGAATGCGAATACGTAAAGGAATGTCTTATTTCTTTTGTAGATGATGCTCTTGTTGTTAGAATTAAAGTTAGCTCAAATAAAGATGTAATCATAAAATAATAAACTTGAAACATAATTGGGACAATGTTCACGAGCGTAGTGAAGAAGGGGGTAGAAAAAATATTTTAGAAAGCACTTTTATCCGAATGATTCCAAAAGCATAAATTAGCACAGCTGAATGATGGGCTTTTTAAAGCACATATCCCATTTACCCTTACCTCCGCCTTCCGCCCTCCCCCTCTCTAAGACCTTATAGTCACACAGCTTTTTCTAAAAGTTCCCTAATGCCTAACCAAAATAAAAAATTCTAAGAGAAAATAGCTTTTACCTAATATGTAATTGAACATACGAGCGATTGCATTATATAACACTTACGGCCAGCGTTGCGTCTACACTTACTTCTGCACCTAGAATATACCTACTATATACATATATGACAAATGTCACTTAAATTTTTTTTCTTTTAGTTCACGTCTGTTTGAATAAAAGCTTATTTTTAAAAAAAATTTTTTACTTTTTATTTATTTTTTACTTTTTAGTCTTGAAGGTTTATCTTTTATTTTCAAAACTTATGGTGATATAGCATTTTTATTGATTTGTGGGCAGTAAAAGGGGGCGTCGCAAATTTTTTCCTGAACCATCCTCTACTTGAAGGAAATTAACTGCCAAAATCTTAGCTGAATCAGCGCCGTAGTTTTGGATATATGGCATTTTTATTGATTTGTGGGCGGTAAAAGGGAGTGTGGCCAAATGTTTTTCATAAACCCATGCTTTATTTAATGAAACTTTACTGTTTAAATTTCAGCTGAATCAGCCCAGTAGTTTTAGAGATATATCATTTTTATGGATTTGTGGGCGGTAAAAGGGGGTGTGGCAAAATTTTTTATCATAATATTGCATTTTCACCGGACTTACATATGTATGCTAAATTTCAGCTTAATCGGATACCAACAAGTTGTAGAAAAATGACTTGCAAGTTTTGAAGACATACATACGAACGAAGCAAGTTAAATAAAAGCTTATAAAAACCATTTTAAAGAAACTCGCACCCGCAAATTATAATTTTTATTAAGTTTTTTCCTTCTCCAGTAAAGCAACTAAACAAGAGTTAGGGTCCTTCTATATTAAAGTCGCCATATAGAATAGTAAGTTCTTGCATATTTGAAGTTGAATTTGAAAAAATGTTTTTCTTTGCTTTAGTGATAAAAGTGAAATCGTCCTATCCTTCACTGCAGTGGTGAACACTACCCGAATGACAGGTAAATATGATAGAAACTTAAAAACGACTCACAGTGGTTTCTTTCCGTACAATAATTTAAATATAATTAATTGAGTCGTCGCAGCAATTTGTAAATAATGTTTGGTAAATGTGGATTTGTATTTTTTTTGTACTTTTGGAATTTTATGTAAAATTCAATTTATCTGTGTAAATAAGCCATAACAGGTTAAGACTGAATTTAAAGATTCAAAAAAACTTGCTTCAAAGTTTTGTATCGCCATATAAGTTATATGAAAGGGTCTTTTGTTTTTGTGCCATAACTTTGGCGAAGGTAATGGTAGAAGCTGCAGATTTTTTGTTTTTATAGTGAGTAGTGTATGCGTGCAAAACAGTTTCATCAATAACTCAGTTTCTTCTTAAGTCGACTTAAGCGATTATTGCTTACCGACACAGAAATATTAAAATTGTATTTAAAAATGTTTAATTACAGAAAAGCAATTATCCAAGGCAGAATCCACCTAAAAAGTATTTGTAATTATGACTTGTTTTGAGAGTGAAAAAATTAAAGCAATTATTGGTAAACTAAAACATTTCAGAATGTGAATTTTTAATATATCAAAAAAATTTAAATAATCTGCGTTCAAGCTATTGAGCGACTTCATAACGAATTGGCCATTCTAGCCCTTGAAAGGAAGACCGAGCTTCTATTTATCATTTGTGTTGTGCGTGTTACTAAATATTTTGAAACAAACGATCGAGAAGTGGACCAACGAATTGTATGCTTATGTTATCAAGAAGCTTTACAGCGCAGTTTATACTCTCTGAGATTTTCTACTGTCTGCAAATAGGTAGCGGCCGAGCATAAATATTAATTCAATTGGAAAAACATTCTGTCTGAGCTGGGGTTTGAGCCGGGGCTATCGTGAGTGTTTAAATATAAACATTTTAATTGGTATGATTGTTTTCGCTTTCGGTATTTTCAAGGTCACTTAACTAGGTTCTGAGCTTAAATTTTGTAAAATTTTATATAACAGATCTAATAAGGCGACTAACAAAAATATAAGCTAAAATAAATTATAAGTAAAGTTTAAACAAAGTGTAGCTTTTTCTCAATGGGTTAAGCTTTACTGGATGGGTTTTAAGCGAACAAATTTTTACTGTGACATTTCTTTTTTGATATATGACCCTAAGGCATAATTCAAAACTTAATCGATTCTTTTTTTCTTATATAAAATTCTATTTTTTTTCTTATAAACTTATATAAATAATATATTTTACCTCTTCTATTGGGTAGATGTCGGTAAAGCAGCAAAACCTATATACTGAAAAACCAGAACAAGCACGGTTTACTGTATCAGCGCAAACCATTAACACAATTGCGCCAGAACGTTTTTGAAATGCTATGATTCCTGTATCAACAGAAATAGATAAGCGCTGTTAGGTTTTTGAGAAGAATAAGCTATGAGCTAATTTTTGAAGTGTGGTTAGTACAGCATTGTTTAATATCCCCTAGAGAAATGCAACAAATCATATAAAAGACTTACGGCTTTAAGTTTATTTTAAGAAAGGTTAATCAGAAAGGTTATCAGTAATAAATACTGTCCGATCGAATATTCAGTTTCGGTTTCAATTACGGCCAGTTTCGACCCATTTTTTCAGTGTCGGCTATTCGGCCTCAACATGGCAGAACCCCGAAACCAAAGCCGAAACTTTTGTAAATGCAAACGCAAAATATTTTGATTAATTTTATGCTTTCGATACTATCATTTTCGAAAAAGAATTATTTCTATTCTTATAATACTTAACCTTTAAAAAAACAAAGATACTTTATTTTGTAGTTATATAAAAATATTCACTGCAGGTACATACTATTATGAGTGTGTACGGAATAAAAAAAAAATTATTTCTTTTATTATTATAAACTTAAATTAGTTATTATAAATGTCAATATTTCAAGAATATTTTTTTAATATTAAATATTTTTCTTATATGTACCTATGTATGGGTATTTTTTTCCTTTTAATAAAAAAAAATTTATTTGTAAAAACTTAAATGCTCATATTAATAACCAGTTTCGGTTTCGGCCGAATATTCGGATTCGGTTTCGATAAGTAATAAAGTCATTAAGAAGAGTTTTTTCAATAACGAATCAATATAAAGCATGACTTTAGGTCAAAATTTAGCATCCACCAAAAGCGGAAGTCAAACAAACTCGACGTGTTAGTTATGACAAACAAAAAAATTACTAGAATCAACAGTAGAGATAAACTGGACGTCATTTACTGTTGATTCTAGCATTCGAACGTATATATTTACATTTCTGTTTTCATGTTTGCAAAACATTTTTGGAATAAAACACGCTAGGAGTAACTAAGAAAGAAGAACAACCAATAACGAATTGGTATTACTGCGCTTTTGCTTTACTTTTTAAAAAACAAGTGTATCAGCGCAATAACGCAGTTAGTTACTACAACTCAATAACGCAACGCAGCTCTGCGCTACCCATGTCTACTATGTAGACTACATAGTAGACTACATATGTAGACTACATAGTAGACTACATAGTAGACATGGGTTACACATTTTTTATTTGATTATTTTTATTCTCTTTCAAAATTTTAAGTTGTCGCAACTTGTGTATGTGTAAATCCTCTTACAGAGTATTGCAGGAATCCTTAGTTGTAAAACCTAGATCCAACGACAGAGAATATCATATATAAAAAATTTTATTTGGATGACACTTTTCAAAAAAATCGGTGTTTTAGAATCTCAAGACATTTTTTAAGGAGTTGTCATTGCCTAAAGTCGTGGAATTGGACATTTCTGCTTATGTGGAATCAATTCAGATGTCAACATTGCAGCGCACCCAGTTACAGTTAATTAATACGAATAATCCTTTTCGTCATTTAACTTCCATTCAATCCAACATTTAGTTTATGATATGAGAAAAACGAAATTACTTAAATTCTTTTTGAACTGAAACAAATAAAAAGAAATAAATATTTATTACTTAATGCGAACTTTAAAATGGCGTAATTCTTTACCCAGCTAAGGATTTCAAAGATTTATTGTGCAGAAGTTGCGACTACGGAAAAGTAGATTTGTTTCTTAAGCAGACCTTTTTCCTCATATAATTTCATTTTGAATAAAACTTCGATATTGATTTTAATGTTTTGATAGTGCGTGACTTAGTTTTTTGATAAATATGAAATTTAATAATAACATAAACAGTATATTTACCATATTTATCATCAACAGCTTCATAAGGTGGTGAGGCATAATCCAGCGTAGTCGATGTAGCACCGCTATCATCGGGCTGTAGTGAAGAACGAACACCACCGCCAACGCTACTCATGGCGGGCACAACATTAGCAAATGACAATGTTGTTGCCGGTACCATCGGTTGATCCTGCTGCTCAATGGAAACGGCAACAGTAGCTGCAAAAAATTCCGTCTCATCGTGTTCTACGATGTCTGTAGAGGAAGCTAAACCGGCATCACTATCTCCATCACTAACACCATCAACATCGTTGACAGCGCCATCGTTCAAACCATAATCGTAGACATTGACTAGTGTTTCTCTGGAAGAAGAGGGTAGAAAAGCAGCAGCAGGAGTCTCCGAGCTGCTGGCCGGCGATTGGACTGTCGCAAAATCGACAGCTGAGATCGTCGCGGGCAAAGCAGTGGAAATGGCTGCAGTTGGAATTTCCGTTGGATAAGCAGCGCCAAGATTAGCATTAACAATGCTGCTTAGCAGCATTAGCTTGAGCAACAGCCGCAAGTTAGAGTATTTTGTGGTTGAGACTACAAACATTTTGGTGTGTGGGTGTATAAAATAATTTGTGACTTGATTGGAGATTCGTTGTTTGTTGTTGGAGTTTTCCTTTAACTGAATTCTTTGTTTGATTAAACTTTGTTTAATTTCAATGAATGCAGGAATTTATGCTTAAGTTTTTGAGTTTTGAGCTTACTGTGCCTTCGCGACGTTTGAGGACGCAGAAAAGCTTTTTGTGCGCCTTTTTTAAGAATGCATCATATTGTACGAGTTTTTCAGGTGTTGCATACGAGTTGCTTTTCACGAGCGAATTGAACACTTTTTCGTAGTTTAGGAGTTATTTATCACTACTACTTTTTTAAGGTGCACATTTTTTTTGCATATCATGCATTTAATTTTTGTAGCTATTGAAAATGATTATATAATTATTATTATTGCTCATCACACAGACAGCGTTTAGCGAAACGCATGCACACGCCTGGGTACCCGACGACTGAGGTCTCAGACTGAGCTGAAGCTCAGCCAGAGACCGCTTATGTGGTTTGTTTTGCACCGCATTTTAGAGTCACTTTACATAGCGTGAGTCACTTGGTTTGTATTTTTAATTTTATTTCTTTCTCTCAAGTTTATTTTGTGCGATTTTTATTTTAACAAAATCTTCTTTTGATGTTTAATGAGCAGTATAAAGAATAAAAACAAAATAAATATAAAAAATGTTGTCCGTTTGTATTTTTTACTGATCGTCTTTGGTTATGTTTTGTTAATTTTTTGCCGTTTTTGTTGGTATTTCGAGCGAGTTCAAATGAGTTCAGCTGAAGGGTTACCACCAATGAGCCATTAATGATAGTGTCCGACTGTGGCAGCAATTTAGCGGTTAACATAAGCAAGCATTTTTCATTGTTGAATTTAAATATAAACATTTTTGTAAAAATGTGCTTATTTTTACACCTATTTAACTTAGCAGAATCATATGTTGCGTATAAGTTTAATAAGATGGAGAATTAAAATTTGTATGGTTTTATCGCAACTCCGTAATGGTAATATTTTTTTTAGAAAAAACCGGAAAGCTTTAGTTTTGAAATTTAAGCAGTTGCCAGATTTAAATGTTGAAGATCAAAACAATATTGCGCTTAATGGGTTACAACTAAAAATCTGAACTTATTTAAATTGCTTGCAGTTTCAACACGCTTTGTTTTGCCACGCAGGCATTGCGTAAATAAAATGACTTCACAGCAGCAACATCTCCGCGAGTTCATTGTACGTTTTTATCAGCAGCATTTAGAGAAGGGATAAAGTTCACATGCGAACATTTTATGGCTCAGGTTATGTCAAAAAGGACGATTTATTTTGTACAGTGCACCTTTAAAATAGAAAGAAACCCTGGTTCCGGAAGAAAACCGATTAATATGACTTAAAAACATATTACAAAGCTTAAAACTGATTTAAAAATAAAAAATGGCATAAATCAAACCGAAGCCGTCCAAAAATTCAAATATTCGCAGCCATATATTTGCAAAACATTAAAATCATTTAATATGAAAGTCAGAAAGAAGCAGTGGTCTCCTAGAGTACACTAAAGAACAAATTCAATTACTAAAATCTCAATGTCGGTGGATAGTCAAAAATTAAAAAGAAAAGCGCTCATTTTGTATGACAAGAGTTATTTCACATTAACTGCTTCACAAATGTCAGGAAACGATATATTTTACACAAATGATAGATCTTCAAGCTCTTCTGATATAAAATATAAATTCAAGAAAAAGTTTGAGCAAGAAGTTATGCTTTTCATTGCTGTCGCTGACAAAGTAATTTCGGAGAGTTACTTCAAGCCAATTGGTCTGGCAATAAATGAAGTTTGCTATAAAAGTTATTGTTTTGACGACAAAGCCTCCTCACCTTATGCAAAGACGACATTTCTTGATCAGAAAAAAATATCATTTTGGGCCTAAAGACAGGAACCCCACTAACTTTCCATAATGCCTACCAAATTAAAAAAAAATTTTTTTGGAGAACTTAAAGGTTTGGTCTAGAACAGTGGTGCTCAACTGGTGAGGCGCGCCTCCCTAGGGATCGTGAGCAATTTCCAGGGGGGGAGCAAAAAATTTTCAGCAAAAAAATTTTTCTGATTTCTTACTTTAACTCCCTTTATGAGGAATTCAAATGATATTTTGTCAGAAAACTGAAAATCGAACTTTGTTTATGATCCATTTATTGTTGATGTTATGCTACTTCCTAAAATCATTCAAAACGAGGCATTAGAGTTGAAGTGTGATTCATGTGCCAAAGATCAGTGTTATCTTAAAAGTTGTTAATAGTTTTGGTTAAAATATCGCTTATTTTATCCTTTGCATAGTACAGCTACGTTATGTCTTTTCAGTCAGGCTTCTCAGCTTTATTATATATAAAAATAAGAAATAGGTCAAGACTAGGTCAAGATTGAGCCAACTTCAATATAAATATTTTATTTTAATGTGTAGTGGAGTTTTTTGACCATTACTGTTAAATTACATTTTTTAAATGTAAACTAAAAATTAAATTTTTTCTTACGTTTCGTCACTGGTTTGGCGACATCTTCAGGGGAGATTTTTTATTTTTTTCTAAAAACACAATAATTAACAATTTATCAAAATAATTAAAAATTAAAACAATTAAATATTAGTTTACGTTTAAAAGTTGCAATTCAACAGTAATGGCCAATAACCTCCAGAACAAATTAAAATAAATATAAAAAACTATTTGATCAAAAGTCATTTGATCAATTTGTCAACAATCAGATAACAAACACATTTTTACATAAAGTTTTTTTAAATTGTTTTTTTTCATGTTAAATGTTATAAATTGGTTTGTAAAAACTAGCCTCCAACCGAATATTCGGCTTCGGTGTTCGGCATATTCGGCCGATTTTTTAACGTTTGGCTTCGGCTTCGGCCCAAAATAGCCGAATATTTGTCGAATGTTTTTGCGTTTTTGTAATGCAGAAAATTTTTTATACATATTTTTTTTTGCATTTTTCGATAGCTATAACTGTGTAAAATATCATTCTAAAAGGTTTAATAGAAATTCGTAATTGCTCAAAAGTTATGAGCCTCCGAGCCGCCCGCGTCAAAGCAGGAAGCGCACTATACTTAAAACTTTAAGCGCGTTATCTTTAAAACCGCGTTTTCGAGCTTGCGACTTTCATAACTCAGCCAATTTTTAACGAATCTTTACGTTGTTTTTTTTCAAAATACAAGTTACTAAATTCTCAATGGACTATAATTTCATTGATAAATTTCATATTGGAATTGTTATCAACAAAAAAGTAACGAAAATTTTCAATAAAAGTTACAAAAATTATTCCATAATCACATAAATACTTAGCGGGAAAATATTTTTATTCTAGTTTTAGATGAATTTTGCGACCTGTGGAAAGATCGCCAGCTCAGTTTGAGTTTTAAGTACTGGTCCACGTCGCCCCGTGGCTTGATGCAGTATATTAATCAAATAATTATTGATTATAATATAAAAATTTTATCAAATCTTCTTCAAAGTACAATACTATAAATATACCTAAAAAGTTTAGAGTACCTATATTATTTACTTTTTCCAAAAAATATTAATGAATATTGCATATTTTTCGGCCTGTTTAACCAGACTGGACCTTTAATGATTGCCGTTTTTTATACTGAAATAAATAAGTAACGAAAGCAAGTCATAAATTTTATTATTTTTCTTACTTGAAAAAAATTTTGTTAGTATTCGGCTTCGGCCAAAAATCCACATTCGGTCGGACACTAGTAAAAACCAATGATCTAATATTTTATAATAATTATTTATTTTTATTTTAAGTTGTGTTACATAAAATTTTTCTAAAATGAAACGGATTATATGAAACAGGACAAATTTATTGAACTTGAAAAAAATTTTATAAGGGGGCTCGAGTTTACGTGAACGTTAAAAGGGGGCGCTACCAAAAACGGTTGAGAACCACTGGTCTAGAAGAACGATTGATAGGTCAAAAATGTGCAGAAGTTGACACCACGTATACGGAAGTGCGTTAAGGAAGTCGTTAAATGGCGTACAACGTGCTTTCTTACACGTGCTTTCTTATGTTGAAAACTTTTAAAGTTATTGAGGTTTGAAATCTATAAAAACATAATTTTGTACTTTTAAGACTATCAAAGTGGTCCTTAATATAATAATTTTTCACATCAATCATTTTTTTGTCGTGGGATCGGATCATTAAGAAGAGAATTGTTTAGTTTTATGAAGAAAAAGCACCAGCAAAAATTAATATTAAAAATTTTTCTCCATAACCTCATTTTTTTGATAAAATCGATTTCAGCGACCACGTACCCATCTTCAAAAAATCCAAAAAAATTTTCGAAATTCTCTTAAATCACAAACTTTAATATTCCGCTTCAAGAGTTGGAAATTTTTTTTTTTGAAACGCCCTAATGTTTATACATAATTTAATTTTGCTGTAGAACCATTAAAGAAAGTTTGACCGTTTTTATTGTATATTGAAAAAGAACGCATTTAGAAATGGAGTCTGGTGTTCGAGTTTAAAAAATCAATGTTTTTTTAAAGCATTTCGAAAGTGCAATATAAATAAATGTCAATGTCAAAACTTTTATCTTTGAAGGATTTTCAGGAATGCAAAATTATAACGAAAACACTTTTTAAGAAATCTTCAAGACCCCTCGATGTGTTGATTTGCTTGGAAAAAAAGTAAAAAGAATAGCAGATTACAGACGCCAAATTCTTTTGGGTGTGTAGAGGGTGAAAAATTAATAGGATCAGCCAATATATTCGACCACAAGAGAGCCATTAAATTAAACTTTTAACAAACGGTTGTTATTTCATTTATCATAAACTCATATTTTGATTTATAAAATTCAATCATAATAACTATTTAAAAAAAAATATGAATGTCCCATGTAACAAAATAATAAATTAATGAATCTCACTTTTGTTTTTAATTTAGCTCGTTGTTGCTTCATTAAATTTTTTTTTATATATTCTTAAAATTGCAGAAAATGTTCTTCTTTTGTTCTACTAGTACAAAACCAAAAAAAAGTTCTACCCTACTAGTACAAAACCTAAAATATTAGGGGTATTCACACTGACTTGGGAAGTTGCATAAAAGTCGTACATTCTGTTTTTGTAAAGTGCCATTGTACACAAGTACCTATCTATAAAAAAAGGCAATAATTGACCTAAGGACATCAAATTTACAACATTTGTTGTCAAAGCTAATATCTGAAATAAAAAAAAAAAAACTGCCACAACCCCTATTATCGCCCACAAATCAATAAAAACGCTATGTTTCAGACAAATTCTGTTGTATTGGACTAAAATTTTGTAATTTAATTCGTATGGTTACTCTCGGCAACTCAACCAGTGGAGCGTGGTTGAACTATAGCTACGCCTACTTTTCAGAAATCGTTTTAATTCCTGAGTTGTGCATGCTTTTATACTGAAACTTTGTGTGTATGTGCTATGAGACCAAGTGGTGGTCATTATATATGTAAATGTTACCACGCCTACTTTTATCGTCATTCTATATATGTACATAAATTCGACCGTGCGGTGTCTCTAAAGATTTCTGGAACGGTAACACCTAAGGCCACAAAATTTACAATATCTGTTATTAAGGTTACACTCTCGGTTAAAGAAAACAAAATGCCACACCCTCTTTTACCGCCCAAAAATCAATAAAAGTGCTATATTACAGACAGTTTGGGTCATGCTAGACTAAAATTTTGACAGTTTAGTTCGTATGGCTACTGGCGGCCACTTTACTAAAAATGGGCGTGGTCGAACTATGCTTATGATCCATTCTCATAGAATAAGCGTGCAGCGAAGCAAAGTCGTTTTTGCGAGCATCGGTGGTTTAGGGAAAACAATTTTGATACACCCCCTTTTACCGCCCTCAAATCAATAAAAATGCTATATTTCGGACGGTTTTGGTGGTATTAGACTTAAATTTGGTAATTTAGTTCATATGATTACTTTCGGAAACTGAACTAAGAATGGGCGTGGTCGCACTAGAGTTAAGCCAGTTCAGATATATACATTTTTTTTCCGATTGGTATGAAAATTCTTATGTTGCAGTAGGGCGGTCTGTGGCAGTACAACGTCTACCCGGTATTGCTAGTAAATGATAAAATGCCACAAAGTATACGTTAAAAATTACTCGTTTATAAAATATCTTTCTTACGCCTAATTAATAGCCTACATTTTTCGCACATAAAAATTAAAAAAAAAATTGGTGGCAATACTCTTCCAGCTGTCAGTCTTCTCTCATCAGCTACATAAACGGGGGAGATAAAACAAACCTGCAGCACTACCTAAACCTGTTCTACAAAGTACTCGATTGCAATTTAGGGTGCTCGCAATAATCAAAATTACTCAGTCTACCCATACCAAACTACCCAAGTCAGTGTGATTACCCGAATATCCGAATTCATAAAAAAATCATAAAAATAAGACTATGAAAAACAAATTAAATAATTCTTAAAAAACAACTGAACCATTGTTTCGATTAGTTGTAAACCGAGGCCTTTTCCATCCTAAATACTTTCTAGAAAATAGAAAAAAAATTGATACACTTAAAAGTTCGCATTAATTTAACCAGTTTTTTGTATATTATTAAAGTACATATTGATGAATGAAACGTTCATCATACTCATTCATGAGCATGGATGAAATACGAACACTGCATGAGCTCCAATAAGCTTTTGCTCTCTTTCACTGCCTGCAAAATTTAAATTTCACTCAGATAAAGGATTTAAGTTTAATGGCTGACGGATGTCGTAGCCAGAACCGAAACTCGATAGCAAAGTCATGTTAGCCTATTGGTTGGCAGAAACAAAATCAGCTGGCATTAAACAAATGGAAATGTTTTTCCCAATTAAAGAGTCACAGTTTTGTACCACCGTGTTTTCGGAAATATTCAACAAATTCTTAATAAGAAATTAACTGTTGTAAATGCAAAAATACGCTAGCATTTTCAGCCAGTTTCGCACAGTCACAAATCTGAAAGCAATGGACAACACAGATTGGAGACCTGCAACATCAAGTATCTTGAGACAGAGATAAAGAGATAGGAAAATTAAATTTTGTGACGTCAAAACATATGTTTTTTTCCATTTTTATGTGCTTTGGTGAAATTCTGTATATTTAATTTCAAGACTAACAAAAAAATTTTTATTATGACGCGCTTTTTAAATTTAAATCCCAAAACAGGGTTTTTTACTGGTTATTCAGTGTAAAATATACGATTTTTGAAATTTTGATAGCGAAAGCCACTGATGTGAATAACATATGAAAATTTCAGATGATTCGGCTGAATAGCTTTTGTTTTCGATACAACACATTGCCGAAAAAAGTAGTTTTGAGATAAATGAGTGTAAAGAGAGTGAGTATGTATGTATATTTCTGCTGTGCGCTCGATACCTGCTAAAACGGCTGTAGAAGCGGAGATAACGTCAGTATCCTTACAAAAATTTAACAGTAAATTCTCAAAAACTATACTTTTGAAAGTATAAGAAGAAAAAGAAGATAAAAATTTTAGACAACCTGATCCTGCCTTAAAAAGGAACATATGTATATTTCAGTACTTCAGTCTGTTATATTTGGTGTTATTTTTATATTTTTTATGCATTATGTTTATTACATTAACTGTAAAAGTTTGATATTTATACAAAAAACTATATAAAAAACATAACTGTTAAATAGCGATTACGTTTAATAAACAATTAGATTTTATTTTAAAAATAATTATAATCATTATATAATCCTTGAAGGAGATAATTTTGATAAGTAATTGATTTCGATTACAAATAATCAAAAAGTAATAACGACTACTTGGAATTACGAAAATAATCAAAAAGAATAAAAAGTAATCAAGAAACAATAATCCGACTACTTTTAGAAATTATTTTTGATTCTGTTTGAGGTCGACTCGCATCGTTTCAACGGTGAGGTTGTGAAGTGCAACCAGTAATTTTTAACTGAAATCGCCTATACGCTGATACGGCTTTTTCAGTTAACACGAAAACTTAATCAAGTTTATTAACAAAAGTGTTGGGAGCTACAGTATGAACTTTGGGTTCATGGTTCCTTCTCCGTTACCGCTGCAGATGCTATACATAATAAAAAAAAGAATCAAACATAATTTTGAAAAGTACTCTGATTATTTTTCTTGATAACTTTTAATTATTTTTGATTAATTTCGTCGTCTAAAGTAGTTGTAATTATTTTGCGATTTAAAAAAAATAGTTGAATTGCTAATGAATACGATTAGTAATAATTATTTAACAGCTATGATACAAAATAATATATAAATACATAAAAAAGTAATTTAATAGCTTATTCAGTTAAGTGTAATATAAATAAAATGGGTTGCTATTCCTTTAATTATTCCCAAAAAAAAAATCGACTAGTCTTATCGTTTATAGTAAGACTTAAATTAGAAAAACTTCATTCAACAGCATCTGTGCTATGAGGCAGACTTAATATATTTATCACAAAATTGTAAAGTTCTTCGTAAAGAGGTTGCGTTAATGCATTTTTCGATAAAAAAGTATTGCCCAAAAATGTCTCAATATCATAATTTTTTTAAAGTTTTTGTTGAATTTAAAGAAATGCCTCCTTTTTTATATTTTTACAAATAAAACCATATATTCATATATGAGTATGAAAAAAGTATCCATAAATTTTTCCTAACGGCAACACTGCTTGGACTTATTGCTATGGTGTAATTATTCCACGATAATTTCACCATGATTTTTCAGGGTTGTTTCCATTGCTTTTCCGAAGTCTTTTGTGGTATACATTTTGTTACCCATTTTGTTCCAATAATATGCAGTTTTACAGTTATCGGACCTCAAACGTAACTGGTGAAATTCTTAAATCTACCATAAACCAGCGTTGTATTCCGTTGATTTTACGACCACATATAAATGTTTTGTGCTAGTATGGGAACCATTTTAACGTAAAATCGAGCATAGTGCTATCCCTCTCCAACGGATTTTGCCATCTCTTTATCTCTGTCTTGAGATCTACAACATCATAGATCTTCAAATTTAATCAAATGAAATGATTAAGTCTAATAAGAGATAATAACGTAACAATAAAAGCGAGAGACGAACCTCACTACAACAGTGACTGTGGGCAGGGACAATAAATATTAAAGCGAGAAAAACACATTTGAATGGTAAACCAATTGGAAGTCACTCTACTTGTAAAATCATGTCATGCCTGTCTAGTCATCAATACTTAGAGATGTTAGTAAGGTTTCAGAAAAACATTTTGGGAAAAATTGGAAAGAGGACTCAAACTAAAATTTTTAAAGAAATTATCGGTACACCCTGTTGTGGACGTGGACCAACCTAAAGAGATATGTAAAACTTCAGATATTTTAAGAATTTAATAAAGGCTAGGCTTTTTCAATAAAGGTTTCAGACTTTATTAGGGTTTTTGTTTTATCTATATCTAAATTGACGTTTCAAAACTTGTCCTATCCGTAGTGACGTCACATAACTTGTCGTATCTAAATTGTTTTCTATTACATATGGGCATTTCCACAGAAAAGTCTACCGTGACCATGAGCGTCCACAGGGAATTAAAAAATGATACAAAAATGATACAAGAGAAGCAAAACACAGAGAGAGCGCATTCGTACTTTTTTTTAGGTTTATTTAAAAATAAAGCTGAGCTTAACCATACATTTTTATATTGTATGTTGTACACGTAGTTGAGATAAGTTACGATACCATTTTATTTACCCTTGTTTCACTTTTCAATAAGTATTCTTATAATCAAAAAATTTGAATAGAAATATTGCTTATAACTGCGTCCATTCTACGAATTTCATTAGTAGTTTTTAGCCACGAATAGTATTCGTAGAATGGACGCTGTTTGGTACATATAAGGAATATTTTATTAGTATTTATTAGTAATTATTAGTATACAAAAACAAATGTATATTTTACGAATATATATTTCATTAACGAATGATACTATAACCTAATAACGAAATTCTGTCTGAGATGGGATTTGAACCGCGGTTCTTTAAATTACGGGCCAAGTACTCTTCCAGTAGGCTACGGCCACCTTGAAATCATACATTTTCTTCTATTCGGCATTTGTGTAACTGATCATGCTGAACGATTTCGGTTGCAAATTTTTTAAACTCAACTAATACTTCGTACAATCCATGAAAAATGCGTACGGTCAACCAACGAATGATTTTTAATTCCTTAATAGTACAAAATAATTAGTAAATACTACGAATGTAATGGAAGAAATTACGATTGTAATTATATTAATTTATTCGTATGAGCAATTGGCGAATGTTAAGGACTTGTAAGCAGGTGTCTTATACCACATTAATACTCTGGTAGTAACTGCTCGAAAAGATGCCTGCTCTGAAAAACCGGCCCTTCAAATCTAAACATAAATTTTTGTAAGGATTTGTTAAAAAATAGTAAAATACGTAGTTTTGATTCGGATACTTTTCAGGTATACGCATTCATAAAGAAATTAAGTTAAAGAAAGAGTTTGAAATGCATCTCTGTGCAAATTAATGGGTTAAAATATATTTAAAAAATTTACTTGAAACAATTTCTTACAAATACGTTTTCGAATGAACAATGATCAATCAAGTTCACTAGAAATGTTGGAAGTCAGCGGCAAAGAATTGTAAGCCCTTTTACAATTTGAGCCAATAACAGATGCAATTCATTACGTACAAAAATAAAAGGCACATAAAATTTCAGTTCAGCCATTAAAAACTTCATTAAAATTATAGTGCTTTAAATCTAAGCGTTGAAACGTAACTTCTTCACATTTCAACACAAGCCATTTAAAATTACACAAGCTTAAAAAGTACCATCTATCTATTCAATTATCAGCTCCCTCAAAACATGTCTAAGTATTTCACTCTCAATCGTTGATTTTATTTTATTGAGCATGAAGTTGAAATCGGCAACTCATCTGTGTAATACTGTATAACGCATTTACATAAATAAGTGGTATCAATGTCAGTTTGACAGATGAGAGCCATAAAAACATGAAGTATATTGCAATCGAGAATGCGTTTTTGAAGTGCAAATTTAATTGAAGTAGCTACATATCACACTTTAACAACAAAAGGGAAACAAATTAAAATGTCCAAATTTTTACTCTTTCATGTAAAGCTTTTCGCAGTTATTGTCTACATCGCCTGTCTACATTTTGAAAACACATTCTTTTGTCTCCTTGTTTTGTATGTAGTTGCCTGAAGAATACATTTTTTTTTGCTCCTGCTTAAAATTTAAAAATTTTGAGTTATCCGTTATAGTTTTTATGGTGCGAATTATTAGAATTGTATCGGCATGTCGAGAAAATTCTGAACTGGTTAAGTTTTTTTTTTTAAAGTATTTAAAGTATTTATTTAATTTTTTAAAGCGCTAAACATGACCACCATTTGGCGCCATTTTTATTGATAAAAACCCGCTTTTTAAGTAACTCTGAAGGCAGCCTAATTTTTATTTTTATTTATGCTGAGAAGGTTTTTAATAGGCGGTGGCCTATAAATAATCGCATAAATATTTTATGTCAAATAACTGTCACATTAAATGTATGTTGATGCATTAAGTACGAATTAAGTTTCAACGTAACATGTCAACAACAACAACAACAACAGCCTAAACCACAATACCATCAGCATAATAAAAGCAGTAAACGAAGAAACCGCAACCACAATGACGACAATAAACACGAGTTCTTTCAATTGGAAGTCCAATCAACTGTCTGTCAGTTGTCAATCGTTGCGCATTTGTCAATTTATTCAACTGTCTTTTTCACTTTATGCCGCGTGTTAGACTTTAACTGCATTCGATTAGGAAATAAATGCAAGCAATCATATGCAAAAGCAGGCGCAGATCCAGAGGATGTTCCTATGGGGGCTGAAACCCCCCGACGCACAGTGCGCTTTTTTCGATTTCAGGATGACATTTGCACTATCTCAGAAACTATAAAAGCTAGGGCCATGAAATTTTGTACAACTGAGTTTTAGCCTAAGTAACAACAAGCAACAAAATAAGTAACAAAAAATTAGAATTATAGGTCAACTGCATCGCCTACCTCCCATACAAACCATATTTTTTTAAATAAAACAAAAATACGCATAAAATTGCTTATTTATGTCTATAAAGAGTAAATTTAGTTTAACTTCACTTAAACGTCATACTAAAAATATTTCAGATCAGACAACTTTTAGATATATCTTCTATTAAACAATATTACCAAATTAACGAAATTTAAAAAATTTTTTTTTTTAGAAAATGGTTGCTAATACAAAATAAGGTCACAACTTGTTTTAAATTATGAATTCTATTTTATTTTTCTTTAAATTTAAGAGTACCTGCAAATAGTCTTGGAAATAAGTACATTTTAGGGCAAAGTTTGATTTTTAAGTCTTTTTCAAATTAAGTAGTGGTTTTTCTTAATAGCAGCTAGATGCAGCAGGCTTTTACAGAAACAGAAGATAGAAGTACGATATTTTATGATAGTTATAGCCTTCGACTTTAATAATACTTAATTAGCTAGACATTTTCTACTAAACTTACTTAAATTTTAATTCCTTGAAAAATGTACAGTCACATATACACGAATTTTCTATTTTTATTTGTTAAAATTTTTTATTGTATTTTATATCAAATTCAATGACATAATGACATAAAAAAGTCCAGAAAACAAAACCATGAAATTTATTTTGTGCCCGAAGTTATTATTGCTTAAACTTTACTTAATTTTTTGAGTTTTATTGAGCTTATTTTTATTAAAAAAGTTTCAAAAATGACGTTTTTTATAAAAAAAAACCATACAATACATCAGGTTTTTAATGACAAATTCATAATACATGTTTTATAATCTGACGAATAAAAATATTTTTTTATAAAATTTAACAACAAAAAAAAAAACCCAAATGTCATCCTAAAATGAAAAGAGCGCACTGTGCGACGCTAAAAATTTTGGAGTAACTAATATATTTAGCAATAAGTTTGCTTTATGCAAAGGCTATGCTTTTTCACTTTGGAAATAAAAAAAATTGACTTTCTTGACATTTTCAGTCTGAAACATTAAGTTCAAAAATGAAAATTTTTAAATTATCAAAATATTATAAGTATGTTTATAATTTCAACAGTAAATTTCTTCGGTTTTCCACGTTCACAGAAAAATTTTCACGTTTAATTTTCACTACGAACTGTGAGCTAAACGAAAAATTTCTAGAATTTTTAAATACCACCAAAGATATTGGTAAAAAGTAAGATTTCTTCTGAAAAATAAAGTGTTTTCATCAGATTTACAAAACTTTTTTAAAATTTTAGATTGTATACAAAAGTTACAGAGTTACAAATTAGTTCATACTATGAAAAATGTGAAAGTGTTTTCAACTTTAAACACCGATATCTTTAAAATTAAGAAAAATGTTTCTATTGTGAGTGTAAAAATCCAAATACCAAATGTTAAAGAATTCGTTAAAAGTTGATTGAAATCAGTTTCAAAATTTCCAATGGGTTAAGTCAAATTATAAAATCGTTCTTATACCATTTTTAAATTTGTGCCCAATATTTGTATAGAATCGATTACTGCATTTTCAGCAAATTTTTCACTTCTCCTTCGTCAAACTCATGAAATCAATTCTAATAATTGAGTTCCCTACACGAGCAGTTTTCCGATCCGCCACTGTGCAAAAGCAGTTCAGTGACATTAAGCATATTTCTCGTTCTTTCTTTCTCCATTAACTCATCTACTGTTTTACTTCCGTCAACAAATTGTTTCTATAACACTTTTGACATATCAAGTTGTTTTTGACATTTGCTATTCAATCTGACATTCATACACATAATGATTGATTTAAAGAGCTATAAATTGAGGTTACCGAATGAAATTCAATTTAATCGTCAAACTACGAAGCAACGTAATAAGGACATTGAGTGGTACAGAAAAAAAATGTTATCAAACATTTAATTTGACGTACAGACAGCTTTTTGAGTAACAGAAACACGATGAAAAACTAAATTTTTTGAAATAAAAAAGATGACCAAAATATTGCCCACAAACTGTTTATTGAACTTTATTAAGAATAAAGTGCTTAAATAGGTACATTCAATAAAGTATAGCAATTTCCCGGATCATCTGCTATTCCACAAAGATTTCTGTCAAACATTCTAATATACATATTTTCATAAAGATATTAGTTACAGGGGTCATTTACTGTGTATTGATTGATAAGGGTGCAATTGATATGCACATGATTATGATTATAATCACTGTCTATTCTAGACCATATCACTATGTATGGAAGGAATTTAATTATGATTATAATCATTGTCTATTCTAGACCATATCATTATGTATGGAAGGAATTTAAACCTATTTTAGACCTTTGCGATGTCTTCAAAGATAAGATTTTTAAATGATGTGATCTTGGAATAAAGTTAAACCTATTTTTGGCCTCTGAGATGACTTAAGATCCTTTAATGGTGTGATCTTGGCTCCAAAATAATAAAATTCCATGCCCTGTTCTACACAAGTACCATACACTATGAGCTTGCATCGAACATATTGATCGAGATTGTTAGTGACTTTGCCTTAAGCCTCTCCTACCTCATCCCAGAGAAAGAGCCTTCTCTAATATACATCTTTCAACAAGTCAAATACGAGAACAAAAGTTTTGAATATTTAAAGAAGAGCGCTTTAACCTTAAGTCGTTTTAACTTAGCGTCCCAGATAACCTTTAAATGTAAATAAAAGTATTAAAAATTAAAAAAACTCATAAAGATCCATACCATTCAAAAGATTGAACCTTCATCAACACACTACTGAATTTTCATATTGATATGGGTATGTTTACTGGGGTGTCCAAAAAGAATTTATTTTTTTAATTTCATGGTTGCTCACTCTTTTTTTCAAAGCTTATCATATCAAAGGCAAAGTATTTTTAAGATTTTTCGGAAGAGATTCAGAGGTCACACTAATCGGATTTTCTCCAAAAATTCTGATTTTTCAGAGATTTTTCGAATTCCAAGCATAAGTTGGTCAATAACATACATTTTCTAAGTCTTTGAGCTATCATTTTGAAAAACAAATGATTAAACTTTACTTCAATGTACATAAAACAGAGGTTTTGGCAATCTTTTCGGTCATTCGGGTGTAATATATTTAATTTGTTCGTGAAATTTGCGTACTTTTTTAAAAACGCTTCGTAACTCTTAAAAACTAAATCAAAATGAAAGAACGTAATGGCGCAGCTTGAAATATGTGGATATTTTAATTTAATTTAATTTTGATTGAAAAAGTTATTCATTTTCCTTTTGCTGTTCCAAAGTTATAGCTTTTAAGTCCTTATAACAGTTGGTTGAATCGTTAAATCGTTGAATTGAAAATCGTTTGATATTCTTTATTTAAGAAGATTTAATAAAATAAGCCAAAAACATCACAAAAAACATAAGTGCACATGTTATTTTAAGCACACAAATTAAGAATAAAAAAAAAAATTGGAGAAATTAATGACTTTTTTGTTGAAATTCATTGAAATACAGAAATATGGTTGCGAGAAATGGTACAGACTAAAGGTTAGTGTGAAATAAAGGGTGATATTTTTAAGCATTTGTGTTTTGAAAATAAAATAAAAAACAAAAAATGTGCAATAGTGAATGAAATATTTATTTGGAGCGATACATCAATGCCTTCCGTTTACTTTTTTAAGATTATTATTACTTTTAAATGTTGCCCGTGGCTACCAAGATGTTTCATTCGTAAATTCCAATTTTCGCATACTTTTTCCAGCATTTCGGCCGGCATCTCTCCAATGGCAGCTGTAATGTTGTCTTCCAGGGCTGCAATTGTGACTGGCTTATTCCTGTACACGAGAAATTTCACGTAGCCCCACAAAAAATAGTCTAGTGGGGTCAAATCGCATGTTCGTGGCGGCCAATGGACTGCTCCAATACGTGAGATTATTTGCCCACCAAACTCGGCTCTTAATAGATCCATGGTATTGCGTGCCATGCGGCATGTGGCACAATCTTGTTGAAACTACATGTCAACCAAGTCCAGTTCCTCCATTTTGGAAAAAAAGATGGTAATCGTCGCACATTACTTTGCTCCATTGACTGTAACGTTCCGATTATTTTTTTTTTTTTTTTAAATGCGGTTCAATGATGCCGCCGGTATCCAAACCGCACCAAACAGTGAATTTTTAATGGTGCATTGGTAGCTTCATACGAAATTTGGCTATTCTGTTTATTGACGTTCCTATTGAGCGCTGAAGATAATTTTTCGACTAAAAAGTGGATCTTCATCCAACTTTTCTAAGGTCCATTCACCAAACAAATGACGTTGTTTTCGATCTACCGGCTTCAGTTCTTGCACCAGCTGTATTTTGTATGGTTTCATACCCAGGTCCTTACGTAAAATATTCCCGGTGGTCGAATAACACATATCGCAATCTTCACTGACACTGACTGATACAGCAGCAATATTCACCTCGGTACGCACTCTCCGCATACGGGTTGGTGGATTAATGTCCAATGAAGTGAAACTGGAACGAAATTTGAAGCGAAACTTGAATAGCCATCGGACAGATGGATTGATTATGACGACCATAAAATTGACGTAAATTACGAAACAAATTTCTCACAGGGCACGAACTTTGATAATAAAATTCAATAACTTGAAAGCGCTGTTCGTTTGTTAGTCTATTTATGATGAAATGGCAAACCTTACCGAGCAATTTTGGCCACATGTGAGGTGTCAAAAAATATACACTGAAAAAATAAATAGCAAAAAAATCACCCTTTAGAAAGTGGGCGTAGCAGTCAACTAACTCTGTCTTTTAGATTCGTCTCACTGACTCAGTAATAACAAAGTTTCTATGCATGGGGCTAGGCAAGACGATAGCTTGAGGTCTATTTTGTTCAATCTTATAATAGAAAAGTTCAAACAGATGCTATATTTTTATTTTTTTTATTATTTATAATGAACTAGTATTTCCCGGCAGACGTTGTTCTGCCACAGACCGCCTTACTGCCATATACGAAAATGTCAAGAAATGCCGAATATATTCACCATTTTCAGTATACCCGAGTAAAAATAAAAACTTTTTAGCTAAGGCCAAACAGCGGCCGTACAAGGACTACTTTTTAATATTTTTCTCAGCCGTACGAGGGTCGTACAATGGTCGTTTGCAGGACGTTTTGGCCAAACAGCGGCCGTACAACGGGCCGTGGCCGTACAGAGGCCGTTTTTAAATCATCTGTGCAGTGGCCGTACAGAGGCCGTTTTTAAATCATCTGTACAGCGGCCGTACAAAGGCGATTTTTAAAAAATCTCTCAGTGCTTAATCTACAATGAAAAGCAGATTTTCAATTGTAACTTCATGCGGAAATATATTAATGTAAAACTAATTAAAAAATTTTTTGAAATAATTTTATGTATTCAATTAATCTTTTTTCATTACCATTATCATTGGAATCAGTTATAAAAATTATAGTGTTTTAATTGAAAATTTAAAGGGGCATTGTATTCAAACAAATAACTTCATATACAAAAAGTGTTTTGCGCCCCACACAAGTGGCGATAATATTAACAGTGAGGTTTGCTTCTGTTGTTGTGAATACGTTTGTTGAATAACAGCTTTGAAAAATTTGGTGGCATTCAACGGGCGTACAGCGGCCGTTTTGCGGCCATACAACTTAATTTAGGCCTTGTATGGCCGATGTTTGACCCAACTTTCGGCCGCTAGGCTTTTTGGATTATTTTTGGGCCACCTTTGACCCTTTTACGGACGTGCGGCCTATGATCGACCGCTGATCGGCCGCTCATATTCTTACTCGGGTAGCTGCCGAAAGTAACCATATGAACTAAATTACCAAATTTTAGTCTAATACAATCAAAACAGTGCGAAATATAGAATTTTTGTTGTTTTGTAAGCGCTAAAAGGGGTGCGGCAAAATAATTTCCCCTTAAACCTCCTTGAAAAGTGAGTTTAACTAAAGTGGGACAGGCCCATTTATAGTGCACTTGCCGAGAGTAACCATATGAACTAAATTACAAAATTTTTGTCTAATACGATCCAAACCGTTGAAATAAAACATTTTCATTGGTTTGTGGGCGGTAGAAGAGGGGCGTGGAAACCAATTTTTAGTACAGTTGCTGACAGTAACCATTCAAACTAAGCTGTAATATTAGCTCAATCGATACAGTAGTCAATTTTAATGATTTCTCAATAAGTGGGTGTGCATATGTAGCGCTAACGCCCATTTTTAGTACAGTTGCCGAAAGTAACCATACAAACTCAAGTATCAAATGTTAGTCTTATACGACCAAAACAGCTTGAAATACAGGGTCCGCCATATAACGTTTTTTTTTCAACTAGTGCTTATTTCGTGAATGGTAAGACTTAGCTCATGTCTGATTTGACACATAGTTAGTATTATCCTTCCGCTGAACGAATATGGTTGTTTTTACGCTTGAACAACGCTGGGAAATATTGCGACATTACTTTGAAAATCATGATGCCGATTTTGGCAAAAAATCATATTTTCACGTGAAGCTCATTTTGATCTTGGCGGGTATGTAAACAAGCAAAATTGTCGCATTTGGGGCACAGAAAACCCGCACGCAAACATTGAAAAGCCGCTGCACCCAAAACGAGTCACTGTTTGGTGCGGATTTTGGTCCAGAGGCATAATTGGGCCATTTTTCTTTGAAAATGGGCAAGGAGTGGCCGTTACAGTCAATGGCGATCGTTATTGGGCCATGCTGAACGAATTTTTGTTCACAAAAATTGAAGAGGAGGATATTGGCAACATTTGGTTTCAACAGGACGGCGCTACGTGCCACACAGCCGGAGCTACACTCAATGTTTTGCGCCCTGTTTTTGAAGATCGCATTATCAGCCGAAGAGCTGATGTCGTTTGGCCACCTCGGAGCTGCGATTTGACACCGTTGGACTATTATTTGTGGGGTGCCCTCAAAGATAAGTGTTACGCCGACAAGCCAGAGACTATTGACGCTTTAAAAGACAATATTCGTGAAGCCATTGGTGAAATACAGCTGCACACAATCGATAATATGCTTAAAAATTGGACCGATCGTGTAGGCTACTGCATGGCCAGCCGAGGCAGCCATTTGAATAAAATTATTTTTCATTAATAACCGCAAGGATTGTACTTTCAAATAAAAAAAGAAATTTGAGAAAATATCCAGTAGTTTTTTTTATAGAATTTTCAAAAAAAAAAAAAGTTATTTGGCGGACCCTGTATATCATTTTCACTGTTTTGTGGGCGGAAAAGGAGGCGTGAAAACCAATTTTTCGTACAGCTACTGACAGTAACCACACAAACTAAATAACCAAATTTGGGTCTTATACGACCAAAACCGTATTAAATAGAGCATATTAAATAAAGCATATTGGTTTGTGGGCGGTAAAAGGGGCGTGGACACACACTTTTAGTACAGTTACCGACAGTAATCATACAAACTAAATTACGAAATTTATGTCTTATATGACCAAAACCGTCTGAAATAAAAAATTTTCATTGATTTGCGGGCGGTTAAATGGGGCGTGGAAACCCATTTTTAATACATTTGTCGACAGTAATCGTACAAACTAAATTACTGATTTTAAGGCTCATACGAGCCAAACCGACTGAAATATAGCATTTTAATTGATTTGGGGGCGGTAAAAGGGGGTGTGGCATTTTTATTCCTCAAACATCTCGTACCTGAAACAAATCGACTGCCAAAATTTCAGGTCAATTGGTTTAGTAGTTTTGGAGTCTATAGGCATCGGACACACATCGTTTTGCTTTTTATATATATAAATATTGATTTGTGGGCGGTAAAAGTGGGCGTGAAAAAAATGTATATACAGTGACCGCATCTTGGAGCACCTACACAGCAAATTTCACTATAAAAATGTGTAAAACTCCGGAATTGGCATGATTTCGAAGAAGTGGGCGTATATATATTGCTACCACGCCCATTTTTTGTGCAGCTACCGACAGTAACCACATGAACCATATTACTTAATCTTAGTTTTTTACGATAAAAACCGATCATATATATATATTTTTTTTTGGTTTGTGGTCGATAGCGCAAATTTGACTTGTATGGGAGGTACCACACCCCCTTGTCCAATCGTTACCAAACCTCACAGGAAGACTTTCAATATGTAGCTTCAGTTTCTCTGAAAATTTCATAAAGATCGGTTCATCGGTTTTGGAGTCTATACGTGATATAGCCACATATCCACATACCCATATACCCACATACCCACATACATACAGCCATTTTTATATATATAGATGGATACATTTTTAAGTCGCGTTTTTTTTTTTAAACAAAGCAAAAAGCACTTTCAAAATTTAATCAATGTATTGCAAATAAGTGATACTAAATATATATAAAAAATAAAGGTATTTAAAATGTATATATTCAAATGCTTTAATTTTGTAAATTACGCCTTTTCTATAAATACATATAGCTTTAAATTTTTTAATGAAACCAGATTGAAGAGCTAACTTTTTATCACTCATAAAAAGTTTTTCAGATATTGGGCTTGAAACCTTAAATTTGTTAAAAAAACGAGAAAAAAAGGTTTTTAATTAATGCGATCATAAAAGCCATACTACTGACACTATTACTGAAAGAAAATAAAAAGTTTTACAAGCGTTTGTGTAAGTTATTGCTCTCAACAGTGGATTTTTTTGAATTTTTTCCATTTATATGAAAAATTGGGGCTAATCGAACAAAAACATTGCGATATTTGGATTCGACGAAACATTTCACTATAAAAAAATTTTCCAAATTTTTTTGCGTAGTGTAAATATGTTCAAGTAACTTTATTAGCAAGATAAGAATAATGAAATGTCAAATTAAGCAGCAAGGTGCATCAAAAATTGAAAATTACATTAATTACATTTGTATGCAACTTGGTTTTTTTAACTCCGAGAAATTTAAATAGTCCAAAATGAAAACGCACGTGCCTAAACTCTCGTCTGATTTCGAAAGTACCAAAAATAACACAATTGTGGCTATAAATCCATCATTGGTTCAAGTTCTTTTTATTCATTGTCTTTTATGCTCTTTTTATGTTTGACAGCTACGGTACCCACCTCTTTGGGACGACTCTACCATGTTGAATATACCTTGCCCTAGGCATTCTTATCAATAGCGATTGGTAACATGCACTTGCGCATTAATTTAAATGCAGACAGCACATTCGTAGCTCGTTTATTGACGAGACAATCGAATGTACCCATTCGAATGCACTCAAGCTGTTTTCTGGCCTGGACTTCTAGCTCTGCTGAAACATGATGATTTTGATATGTTCTTTAAATACATATTAAAACCAAACGTAAAACCAAACGTTTTTATTCTTTAATTTAAAAATAATAGTATTTTTTATAAGAAGTTTTAAAATACAAGTTAACAATCTGAATGAAAACTTTTGAGTGAAAAATTATTTTTGGAAACATTTTTTAAATTATTAAATTTTGTATACAAAGTGTTTGTGATATTGTTGTGATTTGTATATTGTGTATGTGATATATGTGGTGTCAAGACACTACAAATATATATATGTATTGCTTACACATCTATTGTAATATTATTGTTGTAAGAATAGGAAAGATTAAGTAGAGGATGAAGAGTCATTACAATTATTTTCATAAGAAATAAATGACGGATACATTTTAAGTGTTTGAAATAATATTTGTATTGATCTATCAGTGTTTGTAGCAAACAGTTAAAATATTCTATGTTGTTTACTTCATTGAAATCATTTCATGTATGTACTTAATTCGCCTACAAGAAGTTGCTGTGATAGTCGAGTTGACTATCCGTTTATAAACCAAGAGGTTGTGGGACCGATTCCTGCAAAAGACGCAGATGGAATTTTTTTTTATTAATATAAAAAAATTGTGCAGAAATTTTTTTTTTTAATAAAAAAGTCTGATTAATTTAAGTTAAATTTGTTATGACATTTAAAGTGCCAAATCAATCCATTAAAAAGTCTTTATGCATTGAGCATAGTTGATGACGTTATGACTTCTTTTTTTAAGTAATAATTTTTTTAACCGTTGTGGATTGAAGTGTTCAAGAGCACTACTTTGAACTAGTTTTCTTGAAATGTTTTCAGAATTCAAAAAGTTTTTTGAATTTACTGAAAACAGAAGCCATCTAAACGCTTTTTAACGAAAGTATCCCAACAGTGATTATAAAACTCTACTACAAATAGAATTTGACAATTATGAGACCAATTTGATGCTTAAGAATGTTCAAAAGATGGCTTCATTATGTATTTTATCAGAGTACAAAGCTTCCTTTTATTATGGAGGTGACTTAATTTGCGGTAAACAATGTCAGTATTTAAAAAAAAACTTGGTCGGATGTGTTTTGTTTATTATTGCTGTTGCCATTGTTTGACAAATTCTCACTTCTTCTTCGCAAACTTAATTTGTTTACCAGTTTTTTTTATCAATTTTCTTTTATTGTTATTTGTTTGACACATATAGCATTTGTATTGTATTTGTTGTTGTTGTTTCTGTTGTTGTTGTTTTAGATCTTCTGCTGACAATATTTGTAAACAATATTTAGTTACTTTTTCATGTTCTTTTGTTGTTGCTTCTTGATGAATATGCTAAATTGTGTTATTATGTAAATTTTTTATATAGTTTCTTTTTGAAGGTTTTTATTTCCACACATATATTTATTTGTTTTTGTTTTTGCATATGTGTATGTATGGGTGTGTGTGAGTGTAAAAGAATTCTTGTAACATTCAGCGTGTTCCAATATGTTAATTTCATTGCTTTCAATAACTTTCCTCTTTGCTTGTTATTAAAAAAAAAACATGCTTTTTATTTCATATTATTTTATTATACAGAACAAAAAGTAAATTACCAGAGCTTCCTAACAAATTACAAACAAATGTGAAAACTTTGCTAAGGTTTGTTTAATCTATATATTCAGTGTTATAAAGTTAATTTTAATTTTACCCAGCCGAACTTAAGAAGTTTCATACAGAATTCTTGTGATTGTACGACATTTGAAGAAATACTTTGAAGTGGGTAAGATATTGTACAGCAGATATTATTTTTTTTTTAAATTTTATTCAATAATATACAAGGGGAATATGAATTGTTTAAAAATTAACTTATTTATATTTTTTCTTAAAAACAATAATAATAAAGAACTCGATAAAGTAAGTTAATGGTAAGAAGAGACACTTTTGCAGAGTGAGTTCCATAAAAAAGGTGACTTTTAATTCTAATACGGGGGTTTATTTAACTCACAATCCATTTTTAGAATTAAGCTTAGTATGCTGTAGAAGCGAACATAAATCTTCCGTAAGAAATGCATTGCGTTTTTGACAGCGAAAGGTAACGAAATTTTCTTTTCGTTGGTCAGTACGCTGTTGAACCGAAAAATTGTTTAATACAGCCAAGATCACAACCATGATTGGAGAGTTAAAATTTCAAAATTTCGCTGTCCTTTATATGTTCATACATTTTATTGGCGTGGAAATTTGACATTCAACAATAATGCTCAACTAACACATTCAAAAAACTGGTAAGTATGTTTAGTGTTAAGTCTACACCAAAATTTCGCGTGTAGATTTAAATGCCTATAAATTTTCGTTCCTACAGCATACTAAGCTTTAATAGCAAATTTGATGCAAATTTTTTCGCCACAATTTTTTTGAGACACTTTTTTTTCTAGTGGTATTCGATTTATTTGACTTTTTTGAGTAAAAGAGATTCGATCTTAACGTTTAACCTTAGGCATGACTTGGTGTAGAAAATTACATTTACTTTTACTATTAAAATATTTCCAAAACCGTTTAATTTTTTTCAGATATAATTGAAGCACAGACGCGAATAACGTTTTAAGCGACAAAAAGCAAATTGTTCACAATACATTAGATATGTTTTAAATGTAGCAGACAATTTTTAGACACTTTATTTTAATACATTATAAAAATATTTGGGAAAATGAACTATTTTAGTAAAAAAACAAAATTTATGAATAATAATATTTGATAAGTAGTAGTAGTAGTAGTAGTAGTAGTAGTAGTAGTAGTAGTAGTAGTATTTTTATTCAAGAATTCATTACATTTTTAATAATAACAATATATGTATGTATCTATAAGAAGAATTATGTTACACAAAACTGCAATGAATGTTAGGCTGCTTCTATAGTTCACTAGGAGCTAGAGGCGAATACAGCTTGTTAAAAATATATATAATAATTAATAAAATAATAATAAATAAATGATGCATTAATTACAATAATTAAATAAAGAAAATAAATCGGAAAAATTTAATATTAACATATTTTTTTTTAAAAGATTTTTTTTTTTTTTTTTTTGTAAAGGCCTTATTGAGAGCAAACACTTTATAAAAGTATTGTGGAGTCAGACTATAACAGCTAATAATGTGTCAATAATACTGTAATTGAGGTCTAAAAGCCAAAACTTTACCCTTTTGAGAAAAATGGATTGAACATGAATATTTCTTATTTCCGATGGAAGACTATTGAAAAGTCGAGGAGCAACAGAAGTAAAAAAGTTAAGAAATATTCTTAATGTGTGCGTTGGAACCAGTGCTACATTGTATTCCTTCCCACCAGGAAATGTGAGCATTCCCGGATGTTACCAGGAAACATTCCATGGAATGTAGGAAGCATTCCCCTTTGTTGCACACTCCATTGCTTTTTTTACATAGCATGTCATTAGAGTGAAACATTCCTCCCCGGTGTGTTAAAAAGTCATGTGGAAACATTCCTCTCCGCTGTCCTCAAAAGTGAATTGGAAGCAGTCCTCTCCCCTGTTTTAAGAATTAATGTGGAAACATTCCTCTCCCTTGTTATGAAAATGGATTCTGCCAGGATTCGAACCCGGGACCCCTGAGCGAAGGTCGAGCGCGCTACCGCTAGACTATCTAATTCTACAATAAGCGGCTAGAAAACAATGATATTAATATTTTCTATTGTCATTGCTTGACAATAAATAAAAGTTTCCAAATGCATTCTTAAAGAAGCGGTGTGGAAACAATATAAATACAAAACTACCCTAAAGCTTCCAAAAGATACGGTTTGGAAACAATATAAATACAAAACTACCCTTAAGCTTCAAAAGATATGGTGGGGAATGTTTCTTTATCACTTTTAGATGGAAGCCTTCCGATTTTTCCTGGAGAGTTAACTCTCAAATGATAGGTATCTTAACGTCATCTCAGAAGATATCCAGATTTAATAAAAAAAATCTTCAATACTTTATAGATATATAACTGTTTCAAAGGAAGGACACTAAGTTTCCTGAAAAGTAAAAGGTTACTACAAAATCTGTTCTTATGACAAATTAAACGAATAGCATGCTTTTGCGAAACGAGAAGGTGGTATATTTTATTCGTATATGTACCTCCATAACAAGCTAAACCATACTCAAGTTTAGAGTGAAATATACCATAGTAAATACAATTGAGAAGAATAGTACTACAATATGATTTCAACAAATACAAATGCCTGGTGGCAGTCAAAAGATACTTTTTAAGTTCACGTGAATGAATTGTCCAATCCATACCACTGTCTATCCAAATACCAAGATATCTAAAAGAATTAACCTTTTCAATAGCGAAGCAGTTTAAAGAACAAAACTTATGATCACAGAACGTTTGAATGCAATCCGACGAGGAACATATATCATTACCTAAACCAAATCTTTCACATTTACCACCATGAAAAAAAATGATAAGTAAATCATGTATTATCTTTGTTTTAAATGGAAAAATGCTACATATCCAAAACCCATTGGTTGTTAAAACGTTATTCCACGTTGCAAAGCAGAGAGGTTTATTTAAAAAAAAAACCCTTAAAAAAACAAAAATTAATTTCAAGAACTTAAAAGAAAATATTTGAGAACTTTCAACAAAATATATATGTTTACTTTTAAACACAAACTTTATAGTTTTATTAATTTAACTGCAGATTAATTGCACACTTTTTAATTAGAGTGCTTGTACTTGCAACTTATTTGGTAAACTTGTAATATTGTAAACTTAAAAAACTTAAAAAATAACATAATAGTAAAAATAAAAAAAACGAAAGTGCATGAGTGTGTGCGTGTGTGTGAGCCAACGATCTCCCGGTGCATCAGCAAGTGCAGCAAAGTTAAATTGGCTTTCTTTGCTGACGAACGTCATCCAGGTGCCACCACCAGCAGCACAAGCAAGGTTAGAGCAAATTTCCTGATTATTTTGCTTGCCAATGTTCTCCGAGAGTCGCCACGAGCAGCACAATTCAATTGACTGGTCAACTCTCCAAAATTTCAGAAGCACCACTTCAGCATGTCTCAAGCGCAGAGGCAAATTTCTGCCATTATACTCCGGCGAGCATTCAATAAATTGAAAGCGGAGAATTTGCGCTTCATTTGCTTGTGTTATGCTGGTGATGGCACTTGGAGGATGTTGGCTAGCAAGAAATTTGCGCTGCACTTGCTTGTGCTGATGCTGGTGGCACTTGGAGGATGTTGGCTAGCAAGAAATTTTGCACTGTTTTTGCTTGTGCTGCTGGTGATGGCACTTGGAGGATGTTGGCTAGCAAGAAATTTTGCTCTGCAATTGCTTGTGCTGCTGGTGGTGGCAATTGGAGGACGTTCGCTAGCAAAGAAAGCCAATTTAACTTTGCTGGACTTGCTGATGTACCGGGAGATCGTTGGCCCACACACACGCAAACACAAACTCAAGCATTTTAGTTTTTTTATTTTTATTATTTTGTTATTTTTTAAGTTTTTTAAGTTTACAATATAACAAGTTTACGAAATAAGTTGTAAGTACAAGCAATCGAATTATATACTTAGCGGGAATTGATGTGTTGTTTCTATTTCTTTATTTTTAAGTGTGTCGAAAATTCGCTTTCGATTGTCAAAATTTGTAGTAGCCTCTGGGGCTAGCACAAATTTTGACAGTTATATTCACCTCACAAATGCCAAAAATGTCTCTATAAACTGTCAGATTTGATCATCCGACTGAAAAGTTTCCGATTGACACACAGCCAAGATATTCAAAATATTCGTTTTACACGCGTGAGGTGTAGATTTCTACACTGTGCAAGTCGCAGTGTGTGTTTTGTGTTGCAACTTATGCAATAATTCATTGTTTTCAATATTATGACGAGGCCTATATATTATAAAAACAAGAATAAATTGAAGTAATTGTATTAATGTTATTCAATAAAACAGTGAAAATGATGAAGAAATTTCATCTGGAAATGACAAGAGACTTGAACCACCTGATAGTGATCAAGAAACACATTCCAACATGACTGATGGTGATTATTCCGATGTCAAATGCTCTAAAACATTAATTCAAAATAGACATTTTTAAAGAAATTACACACAGGTTTATGACTATATAAATCCACATTTTAATTTAGAAAATGAACTTATTTGATCGAAATAACTTACAATTAAAGTAATGAAAAATTTAAGGAATTTATCACAATTAATTACCGATAATTATTAATGATGTTAGTAATAATTTCTTTGTTAAAAATTGTTAAGAACACTGAATTCAACATCAATATATTTTTTATAATTTTTAATTGCTATAAATACGATTAAGGTTTAGCTACCAAATAAATAAACAAATAAATATTTAAAAAGTCTTATAGAAATAGCTTTATTAGCTGTCTCATTGAATAAATGTCACAGTTATGGGCTCTGTGAATGGAAAAAAACTACTTTGAGTTCATTAAAAATAGATAAAAAAAGTTCTGGACCGATTGGTAACACCATTCTTCTGCACAATTTGGGGGGAAATTTTTTGGTGCCTTAGCACAACATAAGCTCTTGCGAAAACAACAACAAATATCCAATAAAATACGGGTCGCATGTTCCCAGTAATTTTAGCCACACCCAAGAAAAATTTTCTATAAAAAAAGCATAACTGAATGGTACAAAAAAGTCATACTCGTATAGCAAAATTGTTTGCTAAAAGACAGATAAAAGGAGTTCTAGATATTTAAGTGCCACAACATGATGTCATTTGCCAAAAAGGATAACTGAAGAAGCACAATTTTGTATTACACCTGAAGAATGAAGAAATATTTCATATTGGCAGTCATTATCCTGCCGCTCCAGAGGTCATTGCATCCAGAGTCTATTGTTGTTGTAGTAGTTGTTTTTGCTGGGCTTTGAACACATACACACAAAAGGTTAAATGTTCGCGCAAATGCTGCAAAAATGTCGTGAATTAAGGCAAATATTAGGGTTTTTCTTGAAAACTGATAACGGTTTAGAAAACAATTTTTGAGATATGTTTGTTCGTTCACAAGAGAAAGAATATACAAAAAAAAAAAAAAAATCCACACCTCAAACAACTAAGCTCGCTCGTTCAGGATTGCAAACAGAACGCAAGGATGCTAATAACTTTAGTTATACTGCAATTAAGACTGGTCGTTGTGCCCTGTTGTTGGCTGAAAATTATGTCAAAGGTCATGAATCCCTTGAGTGAGCATTACACAAACTACATATTAAAGGATGTCGTAGATGTCGTCGTCGTGACAAGAGCGACACGACCAGCAACGATTAAACGCAAGGATATGCAAAGGTAGTGGAAAGAGCAGAGAGTGCAGGCGGAAGGCATATTATTTTAGTTCTCTTTTTTAAATGTCAGTTATAATTTCCTGGTAATTTTTAAAGAAAATGTATTTAAATTGGAGTTAATTGCATTTATTTTCAAAGTACCCAAATTATTGCATTCAAAGCAAAACAAAAACAACACGTTAGTATTAAATGCGGCGAATTATTTTAGTCGCCATATGTTGCATGCCGAAAAGAGATAACATGCTCTATCGGCCACTAAAGTTGAGCAGATAAAATTGGCAGATACTTTTTGCACGTCAGAAAGAGATGGCACTAGGTTTCCGTACAATGATTAAATATTCGCTTGCATATTTTTAGTTGACAGCTTAGTATTTATTGATTATTTCAAAGGTACACAAAAACGACCAGGCTGCTAAGAGAACTAGCAGCGGTGGCAGTTCCAAGTGCCGACCCCGTATTTCGTTTCAGCCCAATGAAATTTGCATGCATATTTGTCTGTCCGTGTTTTTCTTTTCTTCTTATTGTAAACTTATTCTTGTTTGTTGTCTTTTTATTGTGTCAAATTGCGGTTTAAGTCATTAACAAGTCTTTTCTAGATGTAAAACCTTTTATAGATGTATTTTAAGCATCAAAAGAAGAATTAAGTTAGTTAAAGCCTCCAATTTTTCGGCCCCATACACACACGATTTGTTTTTTTTCTCCTTTACGTGCTGCCCTGCCTTGCGGCCCTGCTGGCTTTTTTTCGCTATAGTTGCACTGCAGATGCAGACGGCTGTTTTTTCTTCCACAGCCAGACAGTTTTTTGCTATCAACACATTAAACTTTAGTTTTCACCTTTTCGTTTCCAACAGTAACTATTTTCAATATGTTTATCTTATAGATACACTGTGTTTATCTTAAGTTATGTCTTTTGTCTTAATTTTTATACAATTTTATGCAAAATGTTTAGCAAAGAACGAACTACCCGACGAACGTACCGTTTTTTAAACCATCATCTCTCACAGCGCATGAAACTCGAACAAAGGCAGCGAATTCGGCGAGACGAGATTTTCGTCTAGTGCCAGATACATTTGCTGTTTCTTTTCCCTTTTCTGTGGGATTGATGTTGTTGTTGTTGTTGTTGGTGCTGTTTTTGTTGTTGCCTATGCTGGTACTGGTGTGTTTTGTATCTCTGCGATACTTTATTTTATGTGCAGCGAATAAAAATTTTGAGGCGAATTGAATTCGATTTGTTTACAACTGAACGAAAGTGTACTCGGCAATTTTTGTGGTACTTCCAGCGCCGCCGCTCATTTGAGCTGTGTTTAATATATAATACCTACTAAACTACATTGATAAACATTAATTTTGTTTTAAAATGGCCAAGTCCAAAAACTAAAATCGAAGATGCATGCTATTTTTGCGAAAATATTTTTTTTAAAATTTTTTTCTTAATTATTGCAAATTTAACAGTAGACCGGATCGAAAACTCGAATCTGGTCTTCGGGTTTCAAAAGTTTGAGAAATTTTTTTTCTTAATTATTGCAAATTTAACAGTAGACCGGATCGAAAATTCGAATCTGGTCTTCGGGTTTCAAAAGTTTGAGAAATTTTTAATAACGATTTCTGCATACTTATCGTTTTTAAATCGACAGATACATTTCTATTGTTCTGAAGGTAAGAACCGGGTACAATTATGTTTTTTGCATGAAGAAAAATATACAAAACAGTTTTCCTTCCGTCCTTTTAAAGTGGGAGGTTTTAAGCGAATATGAAATTAGGAAAATATGAATTTAAGACACATTTTAGAAAATGTTTTCTAAAAAAGTATGTTATATCGACAAAAAATTTAATTTGCATGTTAATTTTAAATTATCAGTTTAAATTATTTTTTTTTGTAACATATAGTTTTTATACATTAAGATGGCCCTGAAGTCGGAGTGCTTAAAAAAAAAGGTGAAAATCGGGCCACATAATAGCTCGGCTCCAGATCGTCTGAAAAAATGCATTCGCAAGTAGACCCTTGAATATACTTCATTTACTAAAATGGAATGAAAATATAGAAAATTGAGAAAATTATAAAGCGTGAAGGAGAAAATCAAAAAAATTTACGTTATTTTTAACCATATTGTTGCATGTTAAAACTAGACAATTTTTCCAAAGACGCTAATTTTTGTTAGTATAGTGTAGGATCACATGATAAATAATTAAAAAAAAATATTAAAATTATTCGAGCAGTTTGTTTGCAAGTTTTGAAAAAGTATGATTCGAGAAAAACGCGTTTCAAGTTACTCTGTTAGTTTTAGTTACTCTGACGCACCATCCCATCAATTTAAAGTCTTGAATTCTATCCCTTCCAGAAGTGCTTCAAGGACTTTTTCAATGGAAGATTTCTTTGAGCCCTACAATCAAAGGATTCTGGTTAGTTTTTCTCAGGAGAACTTAACTTTAAGAAGGCATTCCATGACATGGATGGCTTTTGTGGTTTGGGGGTTAAAAAAGTCCCTGAAAAAATACACCTTTTCCCGACATTCTAGCGATTTTATATTTAGAAATGAGAAAAGTTTGGGTTTTGTTTGGGTTTTAAAAATATTCCACACAAAATATCCTTTTTCTCGATTTTCAAAGCTTTTGGTGTTGGAAGTAGTAAGTTGTTGAATTTCATTGGGGGTTTAAAAAATTCTACGGGAAATACGACCTTTGTTCAAGTAATTTTTCTCCTTAATTTTGCGGGTTCAAGGTCCAAATTATTAACAAAAACTATTTAAGTTTTTCAATTCAATAATTTGGACCTTGAGCCCGCAAAATTAATGATCAAAATTATATATAATTTTTGTACTTTAGTTGAATTTATATGCCATTTGAATATCTTGCAGAAGCAGTTTATAAAAATGCCTCTTGAAGGAACTTCTTTATAAGGCTAAGAAGAAGCACAGTTTGATCTATAGAATGTTTTCTGGAAGCAGTGTAAATAGAATGGATGTCACATTTGCATCAAAAATTTTGCTGGGATGTAGGGCACTCAATCCCGAGATCCCGGAATTTTCTTAGCCCCGACAGTCCCGGGATTGCAAGGCCTGAAATCACAGAGTTTTTGCGATCCAGGGATTGCCTCCACTGCAAAAAACTCCAAAATATACCAACAAAAAATTCAATGATATTACCTAAGAAAAAATTTATGTAATTTAAATAAATTTTTAAATAAAAACCTTTCTAAGACTATATGTACAAAATAAAACAATGAGCCTTACCAATGGTCATATTAATGCCGACTCTAAATTAAGTGTAAGCTTTTTAGAGTAGGTATTTATTCGACTTTTGGTTAGGCCCAATGTGTTAAACACATGATACTTCCTAACAAATACTGAAATGTCATTTTAATAATACAAAAATAAAAATATTTTTTAACAAGCTACATAATAAATAACGTGAAAATACCGAAATAAAACCTTAAAAATTAAAAAAACAACTTCCTTAAACAAGCTGTACAAAATATCACAAAATTCTTTATTTTTTTAGTAACTTGCTACTTGAGAAAAATCTGAATGAATTTAAAAAAATTTTTAAATAAAAACCTTTCTTAAACTCGCAGTACAAAGCAACACAATATTTTTAACACATGATATTTACTTAGAAATACTGAAATGTGCCTTTAATAATACTATTGTAAAATAAATTTTTTTTTAACTTGCTCTACAAAATATAATATATAAAAAAATATAAAAATATATAAACTATTCTTCTAACTAAATGTTAAAATATTACAAAAAACTTAAAAATCTTAACTTAAATTAAAAACCTTTAACTTAAAAAAACTAAAATTTAACCTAAAAAAATTTAAATAAACTTCCTTAAACAAGCTATACAAACAAAATATCACAAAATTCCTACCAAGAAATACTAAAATTACACCGTAAGGACGTCAAAAGGACCCACGAAAATACCGAGACACGTTAACTTATTTTTTGGTCGTAGAATTTAGTGGCATACTCAGTTTTTTCCAATCAGATAAAAATCTCGAGATATTTGCGACTGAAATTTAGTCACTTTTAGGCCCACTTTTAGCAATATTTTCGTCATTTTTGGAGACCAAAAATTTTGACCACTTTCGATTTTACTTACACTTTCAGAATTTAGTCTATTTATGAAATAAAAACACTTATTTGTGCAAAAAAATTTTTAGATTTTTTTTTTAAGTTTTCACATTTAACATTCAAATTTGGTCCAAATTTAAGAAAAAGCGAAATTGCTTAACTTTTGAAAAATCATAGATTAATCAAGGCGAATTCGATTTTCACGTTGGAGGTATTTTTGAAAAGACAATAAAAATTAATTGTTAAAAAACTATAACAATTTTTTAAATGAAGGTCATTGTAAGTCAAATATCAAAAATCTGAATAGCTCTAGACTTTAGTCTTTGTAAATTTTTAAAAACTGAGTATGCCACTAATTTCTACGACCGAAAATTGAATTTACGTGTATTGGCGTTTTTTGTGTCTTTTCGAAAGTTGCAAATTTACCTACAGTGTTTTATTAACTATTCTATTTTTTTAAATAATTTTATGAACCTTCTGAATGATCTAATTTTATTAATTTTTTTTTAAGGAATTGATTTTTGTTTTTTCAAAAATTAACAATAAATACTATCCAAACGTTTAATCGAAACTGTGTTTTTTAGTTTTTTATAATCTTCTGCAATGTTTTGTGTTGTAAGACAAGGCATAACTACTTTGAAACTTCATATTATGTCTTCCAAAAAATTCGTTTTCTAAGGTTTAATAAGCCCGGAACTAGTCCCGAGATCCCAGGATGGTGTTTTTGAAATCCCGAAATCCCGGGATTGCCGAAGCGTTCTGAAATTGGATGACCTACTGGGATGTTAGAAGCGCAGTAGAATCTGTATTATAAGTGGAATTGATTTGATTTGATTGATTTACGTGTTCTTGAATAGTTGTAAAACAATAATCAATTTTAAAAAATTCAATTTTCAAAAAATTGTTTTCCTAAAACATCCCTTAACAGTTATCACTAGGGCTCGAATTTGATAACCTAAAAAACTGCAAAAAAATTACTTAAAAAAATGACAACAATTACCTAAAAACTACAGAAAATTACCTAAAACTGAAAAAATTACCTAAAAAACGCAAAAAATTACATAAAAACTTATCAAAAAATAAAGCTTTAATAATAAAACATTTCTAAACTTAAATTGAATTTTATGTAATTTTTATACATAGCGTTACAGAATATTACAAGATATATTTTTAAGTAATTAAAATTGAAGGAACGTCGATTGTCTGGCAAAATGTTTTTGCAAACAGAAAAACTTCTTTCTACTTTCAATTAAAAGGCGATATATCATCGGATATAAGTTCCTTTTCTAATATCATTGTATTAAAATTTTTACCCCCCAATATTTCAGCAATAGAGCATAAAAATAGAGTTAATAAAAACTATCATATCCTCAGTCCTTATCTAACACTTGGTTCATCTTTATATCGAAGTCTATAAACAAAGCTACTTCTTTGTCGAGAGGTAATGCTTTTGATTGAAGGGACTCTATTGTTAAAGGAATATGTTTAAAAATTTGTATTTTTACATTTTTTAGTACGAAAAAAATTCTTTTTAAATAACACTAAAATGACCTAAAATGAACAAAAAATGCTCTAAACATTAAAAATGTCAAAAAATTTAAATTAAATAACTGAAAAATCGCTAAAAATGACCAAAGAATGCCCTTAATCTAGTAAAAATGACATGAAAACTAAAACCGACAAATAACGATGAAAATGACGAAAAAAATTACCTAAAAATTTTCATATTTGCAATTAAGGAAACATAAATGGACTTTCTAATTAAGCAGGAATTGTCTTGGGAGCAGCAGAAAAAATATGACATGTCATCGAAATCCTAGCCTGGTTATCACTATGTTTTTTTCTTATATTTTACAACTAGCAGAGTATCGGACCTTGTTCGGATAAACTTAACTTGAGTTGAATTAAGTTAAAAGCAAAGAGAAACAAAAAATAATTTTAAAAAATAAATTTCTAAAAAACAAAAAAGAATTTTAAGGACAGTCTGCTTAACTTACTTATTAAACCCTACAGCCCATACCTGCTTTTTTTATGACGTTAAGCTATTTGGGGTTCCTCTACACCCCCACTTACTTTAAAGCGGCATTTCGTTAAATTCAGAAACAAATGAAACAAGTATATTTTTTTATTCATAATAAGTTCTTTTTAAAAAGAAAGAATAACTAAAAATAAAGCACAAAATTTTTAGCTTTATTGATCAGAATTCATGTTATAAAATGTTTCAAAAAACTAAATACATACAATACAATCTAAAAACTGATTGTAAAATGACCACAATAAATGTTGTGACAATTTTACTACATTTATAGGAGATTTTGTAAAAATATCACGATATGCAGCGAGTTTTTTCAATTCTGTCTAAAATTCAGCGTTTTCTCCCAAAATATGTATACTTTATCTACTTTTCTCGCTACTTCAGCGTGTTCTCGCTCAGAGAGTCCTAAAAACGCTTCAGAGTGATGGTTTAAGCGGATTTTTTGACAGATACATAATTTTAATTAATTTTATTTGTGCTTCTTATGCAACAACTCTGTGGTCAAATAAATAATAATATTGATAAAATATCAACAAAAACAGGTATTAAAAAAATAAGATTTATCATATAAAATAGTTCTAATTAGAGCTCCCATTTTCACGTGAACACGTGTAGTACGATTATGCGTGTTTTTAAGAATATTTTTAAAAATCAGGTACTCGAATTACACGTGAATTTTAAACACGTTCCACATGTGTAGTTCCAAAAGTACGTGTTCACGTATTCGCCAACAAGCTCCAATAAAGCAAATAAAAGCTGGCCAAACTTGTAATAAATCCCTTGACCAAAGACAATAAAAACCTATGGGAATTGGCTTGGATGCATCTAAATAGTGAAAACACGAAAACTTAAGAACGTGAACGAGTGAACCCGTGTACTCGTTACACATGCACACGTGAACACGTCCTTTTGCTACTACACGTCATAATACAAAGAACTTCAGATAAAGTATTGCGCATGTCCGGCATCTTTGTTGTGACGTAGTTCGAGCTTGTCAAAGTGGCTCAAAGAAGTAAAGTACAGGGTACGCCATCTGACAGATAATTAGTTTTATCCTTCCGCTGAACGAATATGGTTGTGTATACGCTTGAACAACGCTGGAAAATATTGCGACATTACTTTGAAAATCATGGTGAAAATTGCGTACGGAAGAAGAGAAGCACCGTCAGCTCCGTATGTTCGTTATCTTGTGAAAAAAGTGAAAGAAACTGGCATCCTCATCGATAAACCAAAGCGTGAAAAGCCAAAAGCAGTGCGTTGAACGAATTTTTGTTCACAAAAATTGAAGAGGAGGATATTGGCAACATTTGGTTTCCACAGGACAAACATAATTATATCTTAAAAACTTAAGCATGGAATTTTATATTTAACACCTCGTTGAATAGATACGCGCATTACCTTTGTTTTAATACCATTAAAGCTTAGTTTTGTTGAAAAACTAGAAAAACAGCAAAATTTTTTGGTAGTTTTCTTGAACTTTAATTACAAATTAAATAAGGTTAATTTTTTAAAATCCTTATTTTTTCGGGTATTTCTGTCTAGTTGTTGTGTAGAAATCAGAAAAATTTAACAAACAGAGCGCCCCAAAAATGTATTCAACTGTGAAAAATCACTGTGCCCCTGAAGCAGTGTTTGTGTTTTGACAGATGTGGTTTGATCAAACTGCGGAAAATCAACGGGGTCTAAATTGCATTTTTAAACCATTTTTAATTAGAAATATATACATTTCTAACACAAATAAGTAAAAGTAATATCGTTAGAAACTAAATAAAGCACTTTTGTTAAAAGAATTCAAACCGTATTTACATATTTACCTGTGGAACGAAAGCGCATCGTTTTTAAGTTTTCGGGAACTTTTACAATTCTTAACCGAACAACTCATATTGCATTTATTTTTGAAGTTTTTTTTCTTCGATTTTGCTGCTTTTGAAGCAGTGAAAAATGCTTAAAATTAAACTATTTTCAACTATGTTGCTGAGGAGTCTTCCAATCAGATGCCAGGGTTCTCAAAAATGTCAAAAAACCCTCTCTTTCTCGCTCGCACAATTTGCGAATGGTGCGACAGTTCACGTACAGTGTATGTGTTAGCAACACCATTTCCTTATATTTTACTTCTTTGAAGTGGCTAAATAAGAACGTAGTCACAATATATTTAAAGGGGGTAATTAATTTATAGCGATGAAGAAATATGGACATTTTCTTATTGAAACGTGGTTTATTGAAATGAAATTAATAATATTAAAAATATATTTATAAATAAATTTAAGCAAATATATGTTTCAGTTCTATTATTGAAAAGAAATGCATACATAATAGGGGTATTTTCTCGCATTTGTTTCCCTACACAAAAAATAGCTACGTTGCTTGATGTGTTTGACAGCACTTTCATTGCTTCTTTGTTTTCATTTTGTTATGTTCTTCTCGTTTGTTGTTTGGTTTGTTAAAAAAATTGAAAAATTCATTTTATGGCCCAAATTAAAATCGTTGTTATTCTCATCAAAAGCATCTAAATCTTTAGTACTAATTTTAATTACATAAAATATAATTGAAAATTATAATTGACACGTACTAAATAAGTGCACAATATTGGAAATTAAACTAAATTAAAGCAATATTTCTTAAATCCTTGCAATTTTGCTGCTTGTGTTAACTTTTTGCTTTTTCTCATTTTCTTATTTATGTATGCACCACGTGTTACAGCTGACAGGCCCGAGTGACGTAGTGCGCAGAAGATTTAATTTTTTTGCGCACGGAGTATGCTATCTGTATATCTTAGCTTCATGACTACACGTGTAGTACGCGTTTAACATTCACGTGCAGTTCGAGTACGTGTTTTTAAAAACGGACTTCACAGATTTCGAACTTCCGTGTACACGTGCAGTTCGAAACACGTGCTTAAGTTGGAGCTCTAGTTCTAATTTACTAAAAAATTGTTCTAAATAGTTAGTTTTAAAGTTAAAAATAAATATGTTTAAGTGTAGTGTTTGTGCCTGTAAATATAAGACATAAAGTATGTATTATAGGCATTTATATTCGGACAAAAATTTAATGGATTGTTTAAGTGAAAATTGCTTCAAAATTTTTTGGTAACTACAAAAGTTATGGATCTCATTGGTATCCTCACAACAAAATAACTAGTGCTGTAAATGTAAATTATATGAAAAATGATAAGTTTATTTTAAGTATGAAATAATTTTAAAAGTTAAAAATAGTTTTTATTGCTTATATCCTAAATATTTGTGTTCTTATTTTTGACCTGTTTGTTTAGATATTTCAGTTTTTAGTCTCAGTTGCAGTATGTTGTTTACTGTACAATCTCGCAAAATCTGAAACAATGCATCATGCGTAATGAAGAGGTTTTATTTCATTTGGCAAACTCTTTCTGAAAATTTTTACTGCGTCTATTGCATAATTTTTCCGAAATAATAATAAAAAAAAGCACGCATTAAAAACGAAAGAAAACACTTAATTTTTTTAAATATTGAATAGTTGAAAGTGATAAAGAGAAATGTGTGAGAGGATTTACGCATTTATAGCGTTTTCTTTCAACGAAAAAGAGCGTGAGATTGATAGTTGCAGAAGAGAGTTTTTACTTCAGCGATAAAGAGATAATTGTAGGTGAAAGGATTCACGCATTTTTAGCGTTAAATATTTTGAATTTTGGTCAATGGGATTTATCGACAATAAATGTAGGCAATCAGTTGCCAGCAATTATTGTGGTTAATTCTCGTGTAACTAAGTGTAACTTTGTTATCTATATATAAATAGGTGCAGGCAAAATAGTTCGGTAACATTTTCTCCCATTTTTTGTAAATTAATTAGAATAAGGAGAAGGAATGCACACAGTATTTTCTAGAATTTCACCTTCAAACAGGTTAAATCGCTGCCGTAGATAAGGATTTGGGCACTGGGGGCAAAACCAAAGTTTTCCGCCCCTACTTCAATTAAATAAAAATTTAAAAAAAAGCTAAATTCGATTTTATTCAATAAAAAACAAACACTCCAGAAGATAAATAATGTTATATATTGGCGAAAAATATTAACTATATATTAAATAAACAATTTAAATAAAATAAAAAAGAACAAGTGCTAAAAATACAATTAAGAATACTTGCGAGAAAAAACAAAACATATTAACCCAATAAAACCCAGTGGGCAAAAGCAGGGCTTTGAAGCGCTTCTAGCAGGCCATCATATGTATTTTTTTGCCTTTCCGTACTCATTTCCAAGCCCATTAATTTTTTTATATGAAACGAGAAAATTTTCTAGGCCTTCCTCTCTCGCGACTCTAAAGAAGCCTGCTAGAAGCTATTTTTGAGAATGTACATTAGAAAAGCAATATAAATATCAACTTGATATAAAAAAACTTTTGACAATTTCCGGATTTGAACCAACGTCCTCTCATGTGATAGTCCGGCATCTTATCCACTCGTCTACCGCAGTTCTTAACGAATTTCAGCTTATTTTGCATCATTGCGAATAAAAGTAAGCTTTCGGGAGCGCGGGTTCGAGACCCACCTCGGACCAAAAAAAATGTTTTTTCTGTATTTTTTTATAATCTCCATTTTTTTACAAATTTCTCTGTTCATTTAAAAATTTTTTTGGAATTTTTTGGAACAACTCGGACAAAAAAAAAAATTCCGGCCGAAAGCGGAATTTCGGTCGAAACCGAATATTCGGCCATTTTATAATATTCGGCCAAAACCAGAACCTTAACCGAAATTGGCTATAAATATGAAAATTTAAGTTTTTACAAAAAAATTTTTTTATTAAAAGGAAACAAAAGTACTTTCATACACATAAGAAAAAAATTTTATATAAAAAAATATTATATGAATTTTGAAGTTTATAATAATTAATCGAATGGTACTATAATAATAAATGAGATAATTTTTTATATTATTTTTTATTACAAGAGCATTCCATACTTTATATCTTCAGTATGAAGACTTAAATAGAATGCACCTACAATTTACATTTTTATAGAACTTTTTATTCTCTTTCAAAAATATATGAATTTTTTTCTTCTTAGATTTTACTATTTTATTAGATATTCGTTTTATTCGCACTCCAACTGATATTTTGGCTTTTTTTTTTCTTTATACGATGATTATTAAAGGCTGTAGGTATACCCCAAAGTGTCTAATATCACTTTTAAATGTGCTTGAAAAAATGTGTGAAAATGACCCCCATACATACCGCGCTGTAAGACGTAACTCTATGTCAAAAAAATAAAATACAGAACAGTTTAAGGTATTACTATATAAATGTTACACTTTTTTTTGTACATCGTTTCAGGATTTTTTGTATTTCATTTTGGAAAAGACTTTTCAAAATTTAATTTTTTGTTTTAATTATTTTTAAAGTAATTATTAAGCTGATCAACGTGTTTTTATTGGAGAGTTTTGTTCGGATATTATTACAAATATAACCCGCTGATGAGAAGCACCTTTCTGATTCTATGCTAGTTGTAGAAATAGTTGTACGATAATCGTAAGCAATTTTAAGTTTCGATCACGATTGCCTTCACGACAAAACAAAATTATTTCCTAAGTCAGAATATCTGACAATTTTGAAAAACATAGCTTACTTCCCAATGTTGCAGTTCTTCTAAAATTTTTGCAAAGTCTTTGCTCCAGTAATTTACACTCATCGTCCTAACAATCTTTTTCAGCCTCAACAAAAGATTTTTCTAATTCTACATTCATATCAACTTAAAATGAAATGTTTGTATTTGCATGAATATTTGTAATAGAAATTATTAATTTAAAAATCCTGGGATCCCGGAAAGACAATCCCGGGATTTAAAGAGGCTTAAATCGCCCGGGATCCTGGGATTGACTTACCTATTTGGCAGGTATTCAGGTATTGAAAAGTATATATGCTCTTGATCAGCGTCACCTTCTGAGTCGATTTTGTCATTTTTGTCTGTCTGTCTGTCTGTCTGTAAACATGATAAGGGACATAGCAAGATACGATAACAAGAAATAGGGATCAAGTTCGAAAATGAGGAAAATCGTTTGAAAACTACTTCTATCTCCCATACAAAGTGACTTTACCAAAACGATAAAATCTCTTTGAATTCCACAAAAATCAATATAATCACTTCCAATGTTGCACAGAAGCTTTAAGCCATAGTATACCTCCGAGTATGAAATCTAAAATTGAAAAAATGTAATGAAAACTATGCCAACCTCCCATATAAAATGGCTTTATGAAAACGGTAATTCTTATTAATTCCATAAAAATGAGTACAATGGCTTAACAATTTCATTACATAAAAAACTTTAAATTTTATTTTTGTGTTAAAAAAAACTAATATATTAATCATTTTTGGAAATTGATACGTGAGTACTTATTTTTCTAAAGTGAATATATTTGGATACATTTGCCACCTTTTATGGATACTTTTTGTTTAATAGTCGAGACAACACTGTTTGGCAGCGGAAAAGCCTCAACGCTGTCATTCGTAATCGGGGTTTCCGGGATAATTTTTTTATTATTGGGATTGATGTCATCGTCGTCATTCAGAGTTAACAGACTCTGGATATCTTGAAACCGTCCACCAAGCACCTAATCTAAACAATTTTTTTTACGCTTTCGTTTAAATGGAAGTCTTATAAATTTGAAATTTAACTGCTTTTTGTGCCTCATGATAGGAAGTGGAAAACATAAAATAAATGAGCCCAGTAACAAATTCAAGGCATTGGATTACCATAACTCATCCTCAAATTATGGTCTCTCAAATAGTAGTAATATTTTAGAATTTTTAAAGAAACTGTATAAATTTACAGCAAGTTCGAATGGCAAACAATAAATCAATTCAACTTTATGCAACTTTATATGTCGTCCTCGTTAGTTGAAAATGACTTCGAGTTTTATACGAAAATCATTTCACCGGCTTGATTGGAAAAGTTTTGCATATTTCAGGAAAAACAAAAATATCCTGCTCGACACAAAAAAATAAAAATAAATCATTGAAGTCGAGGTATTTGGTAAAGTAGCCAGATCTTAAGTTAACTCTTAAAGCAAATACAGAGAGTGTAGATAAGTTGCCCTAAGGTACGCTACGAATCTCTAGTGGAAAGCCAATAGCTTTATTTTTATGATGACTGCAGGCGCCAACATCAAGTCTCTCTAAAGCCTGCCTGCCAACTTGAACTAGAAGTAAACAGGAACAACAAGAAAATAATAGGTAATTAGGACATGTTTATGGCAGGACTTTGCTATGAATGGCGGCTGTGGCCAAGATATTGTTGGGCAATAAAAAATAAGAACAACAAAAAGGCTGGTTGTTGCAGTAAAAAATATTGGTCTGCCTGCAGAGTTATTTCGACAAGCAAACTATGTAACATTGTTGGAATATTTTCGTGAATATTGTTCTTGTTGGTTTTTGTAATGTAACAACATGTGGGTACATAGGTAGTTATGGCAAACATTTAAGGACATTATTTATGGCATAGAGTACGGAGCGACAGTTTTGTGGTCTAAGATGGGTGTTTTTTTTTCTTTTGTGTTTTGTTACTTTTATTTAATGACCATCAAGATGACGTATGCAGTTCCAGTTAAAAAAAGAGCTTAATGCTTATATGTCGACCATTTCGAAATAATGTACAAATTCTTTTACAAACATATGCACTCAAACACATACACGCTCTATTGTAACTTATCTGCACGCAAAACATATAAAATTCTTTATGACAGGTGTTATGTTTTCACCTTCTTCTATCTCTAGCATCAATTTTATTGATTTGTGCAGCAGCGTAAACGTACTTTTCGCGCCATTATTTAAATACGTCGGGTACCGGAAACAAGACACACGCACAAAACACCAATCAACCCAGCCAACGTTATTTACTTGCCAGAGAGTGTATGTGTGTATGGGTGAGTATGAGTATAAGTATGTAAGTGCTCGGTTCAAGCTATTAAAAGCACGTTTATCTTAACATTTTCGTCAGGGTGAATAAATTTTATCACCTTCGACTGCTGCTGGTAAAGATTTCTTGCTTTATTAGAAAATTCCAAACACTTGATATGCGAGATAGTGGGTAGGAGCATGAGAGTAGGCGTGCACGTTAGCTTAACATTGACTGAGGACACATGTGTGCTTATGTGTTTGTGTGCTCTTGTATGGCCTTGTAATAAACTGATAAGTTGCTTAAGTAAAAATAAAAGCACACAAAAAATAAAAACAATTTTATGTTGGTTACTTTTATGACTTTATCTGCAACAGCAATAGCAGCTGTAAGCGTTTTCATCTTTGTGTTCTTTATTCATTTTTGCTTTTTTCATTTTCATTTCGAAAATGTTTTATCAGCAACGATTTTGTATGAAATCGTTGAAACAATGATAAAAAGATTTCGTTGTTTCAGAAAATTGCGAACATGATAAAAATAATGGGGCAAACATTTGCTTCGTTTGTGTTGCGGATAGCAGTATTTTTCGTGTTTAGTGATGACGCAAGCTTTAACTGTCAGTACGTGTTGTCAATTTGTTGTTCGATAATTGTTGCTCATGTCATGATTTTAAATAAAATGCAAGTCAAGGTTAATAATTGCGGGATTGGATTGTGTCACAATATAGTGATAGTGAGAAAAGTTAGTAAAAGTTAATTGCATTAAGTCGTCGTGAAGGAGTTTGTAAGTCCTGATAAAACTTTATGTCATTTCGGAAGCAATTTGATAAGTCACTGATTTTTTAAATAAAATGAATTTTTTTAGATATATAAAATAAATAGTAAATAAAATATGAGATCATGAACTTTTCATTAAGAAAAAAATTTTATATAGCTATTTATTTATTTATTTGTTGCATTTAATACAAGATTAACTAAGAACTGAGCTTATTCGCTTATTAGAAATATAAAATAAATAGTAAATAAAATATGAGATCATTAACTTTTCATTAAGAAAAAAAATTTTATATATTTATTTATTTATTTGTTACGATTAATACAAGCTGATTAACTAAGAACTTAGCTTATTCTAACAGGGTTTATTTATTTATTATTAGTTATGTTTCATTTTTTCTCTCTTTTCCTTGTTTTAGTGTTCGAAATATATCCAATTCGTGGTGGGCGCAGTCCGCCCACCTGAATGACGTAATTTTAAGAACACGTCAAGCGTCAAAAAGAAAATACGAGAAGTAAAGGGAACTTACAAATATCATAAATTATAATATGTAGCATTTCTTAATTGCAATAAAATCATTAGAGAGGGGAAAAAAGTGGCGTAGGAGTTAAGAAGAAGTAGCGTTAGAGTTAAGAAGGGCATTTCGGAGTCGAGATCTGCTCAGATGAAAATCGAATTGGATGATCAAATTGTTGTTAACACGAAGCATCCTGGTGTCGGTGCGGTGAAAGTTGAGATAGAAGAGAGGAATAGACTTAAGTTTACGTGGGTTGGTGTTAAAGGATATTAATTGGAGTAGTGCTGGGCAGTTCATGGTTCCGCATACAAGTTGATGAATGAAGAGTACATCGGCATCTTCCCTTCGTTTTGCAAGAGTTTGCATATTAATCAATTTCAGGCGGTCTGCATAAGGAGGTAAGTTGAAACTGTCAGAATTGGGAAGACCGCGAAGTGCGAACCGAATGAATCTTTATTGAACGGCTTCGATCCGGACAGAATGGGTGTTGTAGATAAGAGACCAAACCTGACTGGCATATTCAAGTATGGGTCTTACAAAGGTAAGTTAGAGAGATTTAGTCACGTAAGAATTGGAGAACTCTCTGGACCAGTGTTTTACGAAACCCAGTGCTGAGTTGGCTCTACTAATAATATTATCAATATGAGAACTAAAATTAAGTTCCTTGTCACAAATTACGCCTAAGTTCCGTAAATAGCTTACAGGAGGAACTAGCTTGACGAGTAAGTTATAAGTTCTCGGGGGCAGCTGGAGACGCTTTCGTGAATATGTAATTGCTTGACATTTACTGTTGAGCTCAAGAAGATTTTTTGACACCAAGTGGAAAAACTAACCATATCATCCATAGATTTTCATATCATCAGCATACATTGGAATCTTTAATGATTCCATCTACGTCAGAGATTGGTAAGACGAACAACCAAGGATTACCTTGTGAGACACCAGAGGTAGCTGTAACAGACTCTGAATTGGAAAATCTTAAGATGATATTGTAACGACGCTCTTCGAGATATGATTTAATTCATGATATAAACAGTGATGGAAAACCAAAGGCTTAAAGATTAAGAAGGATTATAGTATGTCAGATTTTGTCGAAAGGTTTATTAATGTCGGTAGACACTACATCAACTTTGTACCCGCTTTCCAACGAGCATTAAGCGTTTGAAACAAATTTTGTAAGGTTAGTGGTAGTCGATCCACCCTTGCGGAAGCTGTGTTGACTAGAAGGAAAAATATATTTGCAATGGAAAAAGGGAATGTCATAGATAATACTTTCAAACATTTTGGGAGTACATGACACTTTTGCAATAGGTCTTTTTTATTAAATAGGTAATTTCTTATGCAGGGGTGTTATGTACGAACTCTTCCATAACTTAGGAAAAACTGAATTAGAAATTGAAAGTTTAAAAAGAGCCTATAGAGGATGAGTCAACAAGTTTGCGAACGTTTTGATAACAACGGCAGGCAAACCATCGGGTCAAGGAAAATAATCGTTCTTTAGGTTATTAATCTTTCCTAACACATCAGCTAGTGCAATATCATCAGAAGTCAGCGACGTTTGAGGACAGTTCCTAAACAAAGAAAAATATTCGTAGTCCAGTTCATCGTTATGATTTGTATATGACTAACTGAAAAAATTTGCAAATAGGTTTGCAATTATTTCTGGGTTATCTGAGGAGATGTCCAAAAAAGCAAGGGTAGATGGGTAGTGGTCAGATTATCTTTTGATATTGATAGAAGCTTTTAGGATCCGACAACCATTTCGTTTGAGTATGAGCAAGATAAGACTCATATAGCGTTTCACAGAGTGCGACAGAAAGGTTATAGGCGAGAAGATAATTTGTGAGATCAAGAGAAGAACGAGGCATTAAATATGCGCGCCAAGGTTTTTTTCTTTTGTTACGGAGTACACTTAGTTCCATAATATACCAGGGGGGGGGGCCATGACGATAAGTTTTCAGCCTTGCGAAGGGTACAGATTGTGTGAAGCAGTCGAAAATTATGTTGTAGAAGTGAGCAACTGCAATATCAACTTTTTCATGAGCATTATCGAAAATATGTTGGAAATCGATTCTACTGAATAAAATTTCTAATTTTACAAAATCAGTTTTCCGAAAGTTGAAGCTGTACGAGTGCTTGAAGTGTGTATTTTTGATATTAATGTTTTAAAATAAGGTAAAAGACAGTGGTTGATGGTATTGATCGAGTGTTGAAAGGAAATGGTTACTTGCTGTGGCTATACAGTTATCTGAATCCGAAGAAAAAATTAGGTCTACTTGTCTACCTAAATTGTTAGTAACTCCGCTCAACTGGTTAAGGCCGCAGTCTGAAATACAGCTAATGAACAGAATTTAATTTTCAGAGGTAAGATTTGAAGAAAAATAGTAGAATTCGTCACCAGAGAGGGCCCATTGAAGGTTGGGATGATTAAAAAAGTCACCCAGAAATATAACAGAGTCAAATGGATCCATAAGATCCAAAAGTGAATCTATTGCGTCTTTTAAAAGCTGATAACCATTCAATGGTTCAGACGGGCGATATAACAGCAGATAATGAATATATTTCGTTTTGTGATGCAAACTTCGGCATATATAAATTCAAAGTCAGCAGTGTGGGAATTTCTCTGTTCGATTCATTGCATTAATTTTTCTCTTCATAACCGCACATTCTTCCAACACGAACAAGTGGTGTTTCAAAAACCGTCTTCACGAAGGACTGAGTTCTCCAAAATAATCATTTTGAAACAAACACAAGTTTGAGACAGAATCACAGCGAATCGTAGAGATCGATCATTGTTTGTATACGTGAAGCACAAGCAAATATTAAACTGGAGAATTCATGAGGAATGGTCGACAGCACGCCAACTCGGTTACACACAAAAATTAAATAAAAATGTAACTGTGCGTTGCGTGCTGCAAATAGTGTTTATTTTCATTTATATTGGACAGTTTTGTTACATGAGTGAAGATTGCTGAACCCTGTTAAAAATTAGTTTTACATACGAAAAAAGTCACTTCATCTTGATCTGAATATGTCAAAATTCTAAAACACGCCTTTTTAAAATTTAGCACAAGTTTATCTGTGAACAATTGCAAATTTATTCCAGACTCCAACTGCAGTGCATCTTTAATTTAACCACATCAGTTGGAGTACTTACAAAATAGCACCTTGTCTTGACCATCTGTCAAATCTAGTGACAGTTCCACTCAACTATTCATCAAATCAGGAGCTTTAGTTAAGCAATTCTTTAAGCTCAGCAGCTTAGCGCTTGGCTCATGTACATTCATTCTTCATGCTGCATGAAAGAGTTTGTTCCTGCCATAACGGAGGTATCTACTATTTATTTCACAATTGAACAGACTCGTCCGTGAGTGCCCACAGCTACAAGGAGACAAAGAATTAGAGCACGTTGGTAGCAATTTATCATAGCTAAATAATTTTACTTGTCTTGCGTGCAATGATTTTTTTTTCTTTTTTAGGTCACTGGCTGTACTTTACGGTCAGACAATGTTTGTACGCTTAAATGTGTGTGCTTGACACAGTCTCTACACATATGTGAATGTGCATAAAACATAGTACAAAGTATTTCAAAAGATAAATTTCATAATCGAAAGTATATCCTTGCACTTAAAGCTTGCCGCGCCCCCGCATCTTACTTGGCTATTCTACCGACTCGGATGTTCGTTCCGCTCAGTTCAGCTGTCCTTCAAGTCAAGTAGTTGCGTTCCGTGATTCACTTGCTGGAAAATTTAATTCTTTTGTGCTGACCTACATCAAGTTGTTATAGCAGTCAGAGTGTGTTGTCGGGTTGTTCAATAAAAGGGCAGAGTGTGCAGAGCTTTGTTTCCATTTGCTTTTTAAATAATATTGTGTGAAAATTTATTTCTTCTTCTTGAGCTCACTGTGTGTGTGTGTGCGTAATTTTTTCTGTCTGTCTGTCTGTCTGCTGGAGAGCAAAGTCTGTCTGCATGGCATGCAATTGTTATTTACTTGAATTTCAGCGACCATTGCATACAGCTGAGCGTTGAAACATTGTGCTTTGCTCTGCTGCCTCCGATACTTTTCTTGCTGCTGTAAAGTTGTGAAACTGTGAAAATATTCCAAAGTTTATTTATTATGGAATACAATTTTACTGAAGAGCAGCAGCAGTAGAATAAAATATGAACAAAATTAAATTCTGTGAAAGTGGAATTTTGCAATTTTATATTCAACGCCGAATAGGTACTGCACAACTTTATACGAAGCATAAAGCATGGACAATAAAAGTAAAAGTTAAAATTGCATACTTTGAGACGTAATAATCAGATATGAAATCAGTTCAAAAATAAACTTTTGCCAATTTGTTGCAAAATAATAAAATATGTGGCAACACTTTGTACACAAATTGTAATTGTAAATAAATCTGTTAATAAAGTAAATAAAGAAAAAGCTAGAAAAAACTAACAAAAAGAAAATAGATTTTCAAATCAGAACTCAACTTAAACTTGCCAACAATGCATAAATTAGTCAGCTTAAAGGTAAATGCTCACGAGATTTATTGTTGTATACTTTCAGGCATGCTTGGAAGCATATGTTGCCACCTACTAAGAGGTAAAGAGGAGGAAGTGGTTTTAGCTTAGCTCAAGCTATGCCATTTCCTTACTTTTTCAGTGCAATTGGAATTTATTGCATTTATCATTTTAAAAGTCCTTCAACGCACAGCGGCCACGCCCTCTCTCTCTCTCTCTCTCTCTCTCTCTCTTCCACATACACACACACACAGTCACACCAAAACAAACTTTCATGTTAAGGAAATTACTAACTGCAGCGCCATCTACTTCGACTTTTGATATACGAGCTGTCATTAATCTAGTGCCAAGCTGGAGACTACAAGTCTTTTCTAGTAGCTAGTCTGGCTAAGCTAGAGCATAGGAAGATCGGCAAGTTGCATCTACTGCTCGTATATATGAATATATGTAGCCGCAGTTCGGAGTGGTGAAGGTAAAGGCAGTCGGTACTTTATGGAGGTCAAAGTGCGCGCTTATTAAATGCGTAGCGAGCAGGCTAGCCCAAAAGTCGTAGCTTTAGCGCCGCCAAGTGTGCTTTATTTTATATGCTTTTTTTTCTCATCTAGCCAAATGTGCACCTGTCTGCTATGTATATGGATTTATGTATGTATGTATGTGTAAGTAAGCCTGTGTGTTTGTTTCTATGGAACGCAAAGTTAAGGGCCACGCAAGATTTACGATTGAAATTGTTCGCTCGTTTCGCTCGTTTTTGAGGTTATTTATGTCGGTACCAGAGTATTAGCTGCACGTTGTCAAAAAGTACGTTCTCAATTTTTTGTTCTTTTTCTCCTTTCCATGCGAAGTCTTGCACATATTCAAGGCTTGCGTAATTTTTCTTTTTTTTTTTGGGGGATACGTGATGAAAATTTAGGATTTTTCATCTGTGTTCGTTATTTTTTCTTCTATCGCCACTTGTGTTATGGTTGTAAATCTTTAGTTTATTGAAAGCACTAACTTTGCAAACTCTTTTATATCGTAGCTTTTTGCTGTTGTATGGTTAAATTATGCCTTTTTTTACCTATCTTAAGTTGATGATCTGAATTATGTTTGGGTCAGGTAAATAACGTTTGGTGAAAAATTATGTCTGGCGTTTTGAAATGCTGAGGCACAACTTATGTGTTTTGATATTCCAACTTGTTTATTCATTTAGGAACCTATTAAGTCAAAATGAACTCGAAGATCAGAATTTAAATAAAGTTTTATTAAATTATATTCCACATCCCATTTAAATAAAAGCAACAATATGAAATATTTCCTTGCTGACAAGATGGCGTATGAACATAAAACTTATTTCAATTTAATTTCTCAGAGCATAGTTTTATAGTTCAATGAAACTGCTTTCGGCCTTTTTAAAAGACGACTTCTTAAATAAAAAATAGCTTTTTCAAAATTCGACTCCTTTCAGGTTTGATTTAAAAAAACAAAACAAAAATTTTCTACTAAAAAAATTCGACTTTACTTGATACACTTTTTTTTTTTGGTTTAAACTATAGAAATTTAATCCTCTTAGTTACAAAAACGAAGCGTTGAGGTACAAATTTTAAACTTAGCAAATTAGGGAGGAGATCGCTTAAAGACAAAAGTGCAAAAAAAACTTCATGTTAAGAGTCACATTTATCCGAAAAATCCGGTTGCATTCAAAGATTTATAAAATAATCACAGATATTGATATTCTATCAGCAACATTAAAAAAAAAATTCATAGTGTTATAATTGAATATTGTAACGAGTTTTTGTTCTAAGGCAAAGGTAAGTTCAGCCGCTCTAGGGAACTAAATAGTTTTACTTATCGGAGAACTTGTCATAATTGATCCGGAGGTCAACTCAATCCCTACACCAAAAGGTTTTAGATCAAAGCGCTTAAGAAATCTTACTATTTTTTTATAAGTAATATACAATATAAGATGTTAGTTACTTTTTTATTTTAAATTTCATAATTTATTTTTGACGTTGAATTCTCAATTACATTTTTTTCGGACATGGCCGCTAAAACACTGATGACAACTACCTTACACAGTTAGCTACGATGGGAGTAGGTATGCACACGATAGGAGAGAACAAAAAAAAAATGACGCACAAAACTGGAGAGAACACGAATACATTGAACGGATGTCCTCTCTATGCCAAGAAACACAACTAAATTTCAACACAAAAAAAAAAAACAAAAGAGAACAAACCGAAAAGAAGCAAATAAAAGGAAATGACGCCACAAATTATTTTGACAATCATTTTTGCAATTTGATGAAATACTTTCTTACCTTTTATAGATCATTTCAGAATTAATATTTAACCCTTAGTTATTATAACATTTATAAACACTTAGTTATTTTATGCAGTAAACTTTGTTCTTGTTTAAACATAAAGATTTTTAATTTTCACAAACACACTTCACTCAGTGAAGTTCACTGCAAAATTACCTATTAGAAAACACGATGTTGCTACACAGACGAATAAAATCAAACTCACCGACACAAACTCATCCCAAAATTCTACGAGTGTGATGTTACTGCTGCCAAAAGCTTGAACATATTGAGAGAAACTGTTGGGCAGAACAGAAGGCTGAAAAATCGCATGATAGAAATAAGTCGCATAACACGTAAGAGTAGGCCTAGTTAAGGCCTATTAAGAGAATTTATTATTGTGATGATTATACAAATAACGATTTTAATTATTTATACATTTTTGCATGCAGTTCTAAAGGATCGTTAGATATTATTTCTGAATTGGAGGGTTCAAAGTTAAGTATGGAAATTGATACGAAAGCTTGCGTTTCCGTATGTCATATTTCTGATTATGATAACTATTTGGAACATTTAAAATTAGAAAATTTTGATAGAAATTTGAAAGTTATTACCGGCGCCAGTGTCGTTGTTGTTGGAAATATTTTTATAAGCTTGATTTGCCGGGAGCGTATTTACAAGTCAGTGTGTCAGATAGATTAAGAGAACTTTTAAATTTAAATACACATCGAGGCTTGTATCAGTTTACAAGATTGGTCTAAGGCTTAAAAATAGCACCGCAAATATTTTTGAAAATTTTATGTAAAATTTTGAAAGGCTTGGAAGAGTCCAGAATTATTTTGACGATATTTTAATTGGAGGTTCAACTATTGATGAATGTTAGAAAAATGTATGTAAGGTTCTCGATAAGTTATTGAAATTCAATGTAAAAGTAAACTTTGATAAATGCCGGTTTGTTCAAACTGAGATCCAGTATTTAGGATATATAATTAATGAGAATGGTATTAGTAAGTCAAAAATGAAAATTTAAGCATTTGTTAAAGCGCCTGCTTTCTTACTTAGTTGGCGCTACAACCGTATGTCGGTCTTGGCCTCATATAAGAATTTGCGCCAGCCATTTCTGTCTTTCGCTTGCTGGCGCCAGTTGGAAATTCCAAGCTTCGTCAGGTTGTCCTCTACTTGGTCTTTCCAACGAAGATGCGGTCGTCCTCTTCTGCGTTGACCGCTGCTGGGTACCGAATCGAATGTTTTCTTCACTGGAGCATCGTCTTTCATGCGCTGAACATGAACAAGCCAGCGAAGCCGCTCGATTTTAATGCGCTTGACTATGTCGATGTCAGCGTACAGCTCATACAGTTCATCATTCCACCGTATTCGGTACTCGCCATTGACGCAGATTGGTCCGTAGATCTTACGAAGAATCTTTCTCTCGAATGCTCCTAAAGTCTTTTCATCTAAACTGCTCAGCGTCCAGGTTTGTGATGCATAAAGAAGGACGGGCATGATGAGCGATTTATAGAGCGTGACTTTTGTTCGTCGAGAGAGGTCTCCGCTTCTCAATTGCCTACTGAGCCCAAAGTAACACCTGTTGGCAAGAGTTATTCTTCTTTTGATCTCAATGCTGATGTCGTTGGTTGAATTAATGCTGGATCCCAGATAAACGAAGTTCTTCACAACCTCGAAGGAGGTATTTTCAATGGTAACGTGGGTTTCAAGACTCTGGGACTGTTTGTTTGTTGACACCAAGTATTTCGTCTTATCTGCATTCACTGCCAGACCCATTCGACTTTACTCTCTTTCTAATCTGGAAAATGCTGCACTGACTTCGCACGTATTATGGCCAATGATATCGATGTCATCAGCACACGCAAGCAGCATAACACTCTTGTAGAATATTGTGCCACTACGTCTCAGATCAGCAGCTCGGATGATCTTTTCCATCATAAGGTTGAAAAAGTTGCACGATAAGGAATCAGCTTCACCCAAAAAAAAAGCTTCGTACTATGTACAAAACAATTATTTTATTCTACAAAGCTGTTTGTTCTTTTCAGCCTACGAACGACTTTGTAAATAATACAAATGATCGTTTGTACATTGTACAAAGAAATATTTGTATACTTTACAAACGCATTCGTTTCATCTACAAAGATACGAAAAAATATACGAACGCTGCTGTCACCGCTTTGTATATTATCAAACAATGTTCGATCAGTTCACAAATTTATACATTATAGATTTTTACAAAGTAGCGTTTGTAGAATGTACAAAGTTACGAATACAACAATTTTTTTCATGCGGCCAACACTGCACACGTTAGTGCTATGTACAAAACATTTGTACATTTTACGAATAGTCTCTGTTTGTGTTTCTACAAAGATTTTATTCGTAATTTTAGCCTAAATATTTTTTGGGTGTTGTCTGAAACCTCGTTTGGTAACAAATGGTGGGGAGAGGTCCTTCCCGATTTTAACTGCGCTGCTGGTGTGGCTCAGTGTCATCCTGCAAAGTTATATTAGTTTTGCAGGAATACCAAATTCAGACATGGTGGAGTACAGGTGCTTCCTTATTGGGCTATCAGAGGCGGCTTTGTAGTCGACAAAAAGATGGTGAGTGTAGACTTGTTTTTCTTGAGTCTTCTCCAAGATTTGTCGTAGCGTGAAAATCTGGTCGATGGTTGACTTTCCAGGTCTGAAGCCACACTGATAAGGTCCGATCTGTTCATTTACAATGGGCTTCAATCTTTCACATAAAACGCTCGACAGGACCTTATATGCGATATTAAGAAGGCTTATCCCACGGTAATTGGCGCAGATAGTGGGATCGCTTTTCTTGTGGATTGGGCAGAGCACACTGAGATTCCAATCGTTCAGAATGCATTCTTCCGACCATATTCTGCATAGAAGCTCGTGAATGCATTTAAGTAGAGCTTCGCCTCCGTTCTTAAACAGCTCAGCAGGTAAGCCATCAGCTCCCGCGGCTTTGTTATTTTTAAGCCGAGCTATAGCTGTCAGAACTTCATCATAGTCGGGCAGCGGAACCTCAACGCTGTCATCCAAAATTGGGGTTTCCGGAATATCATCTCTATTGGCGGGATTGTTGTCAGCATCGCCATTTAGAAGCTTATGGTATCTCGGTATGGTAAATTATTATAATCATTGTGTACCAAATCTGTCATCTGAATTGTATTTGTTGCATGAATTAACGAAAAATAACGTAATTTGGTCGTGGGCAGGTGACGATGGCGTGGAGCGCCCTGTTATGTTCGTGTCTGGCACTTTAAAACCAGCTGAAAGAAATAATTCACAGCTTCATCGTGAAGCTCTCGTAGTAGTTTTTTTAATTCGGAAGTTCCATAAGTTTATTTTTGGGCTACAATTCGCTATTGAAAGTGACCATCAGCCCCTAAGAGAAATATTCAATGACAGGAAGGATTTACTTGTGGTGGCTTCGAATCGGTTGCAATGGTGGGCGACGTTTTTGTCGATGTATAATTATACAATAAAATACAAAAAGGGTTCGCAATTGTGCCATGCTGACGCCTTATCTAGACTTTCGCTGCCTGAGTTAACAAATGAAGAAGATGATAGTGTCAATATTTTTTAGTTAGTTAGGGAGCTTCCGATAAAGTTAAATAATATACGAAAAGAATTACAAAGCGATGTAGTGTTAAACGCGGTGTATAAAAATATTGTTGTTGGTTAGCCTGAAAGTGTTCTAAGAGAACAAGAAATATTTTATGGATATCGAGTATCGTTGGCTACAGAAGATGGTTGTTTATTTTATGGCGAGCGTGTTGTTGTTCCACCTGCGCTAGTAAAAGAAGTTCTTGAGTTGCTGCACAGTGGTCATTAGGGCGTATCGAAAAAATTAGAACGTATTCTAAGAGTTCTCAAAAATTTCATTGGGAGGTCAGGATATCCCAAAAAAAAAATTTAAAAAAATAAGGATGTCTTCTTCTCCCGCAAGGACAAAGTTGTTTTTTAAGTAAAACAGTAAAAAAAATAAACAACATATGTATGTCTTAAAGCAAAAGTAGATATAGACTTTAACTAACAATGTTTTGGCAAACATGATGCCACTCTTGGTTTTTACCTACAAGGTCCTATATGAAGGATATTCGAATCTAAAGGCAAACTCTAGGTAGCACAGAACTTTTGATTGCTATCTTATTGTCTATATTTTGGCGATTTTGATTATAGTGTTGGCGTTTTTCTTTAATATGGCGAATAAATAATATGCATATTTTTTCCATATGCATTTTCTTGTTTTTGTGAAATGTATACTTGATTGCAATTTTTTAACTTTTTCAAACAAATGAATATAAGGTCTTAGATCTCGTGCACCAAAAGTGGTACCGAAGACAATATCCTTTATTTAGATTCTTCAAATATTTCTGAACAACAGCCAGTCCTAGAGTATCAATTTACAACACCAGGTTAAGACCACGAATTTTTTTCCGATTTCTTCCTTCTTAGTATAAATTTTATTTTTTCGTTATAATACCTCAACTCAGCATTCACGAAAATGTTATACTAAAATTTCGAGTTTCTGACTTTGCCATTCGATGGGTCTCAATTGACTTAATAATTGTTGTTAAGAAGTGTTTTAATGAAATATTATAATGTTATATGGTGGAGATGCGTACTGCGACCTGAATTCGATCTATTGTACCTCCTTCTCAAGGCTCCGCTCGGTTTGCGGATTACAGAATTCCATCCAGCCCTATTTCTCTTATGAATTTGAGAATATTCTTAGGATCAAGGGTTGAAACCTGCTCTAGACTCAGCTCGTAGTTCCCTAGTGCTAGCTTACGTCTGCGAGCCACGGCGTCGCAGTTTGTGAGTAGGTGTATTGGAGTCTCCTCTGCTTCTTCACAGAAACGGCAGTTACTATCGGTCTCTATGCCCAATTTCATCAGCTTATGCACAATTTTGCTCTCCGAGTGTTAAAATCTTTGAGGAGCAATTTGGATTGTCTTAGCTTTGGGAGGCTTTTCCAGAGGTTTGAACGTTTATGCCTCTCCTCCCTTCTTAGTTCTTCTTTTATAGAATGTGTGCCCAATCCGCAGAATGGTTCTGGTCCTATAAATATTGTGGCTGCACCCTGTTGCGCTAGACCATCGGCTTCTTCGTTGCCCTGTATACCTTTGTGTCCTGGGACCCAAAGTATAGTAATAGTGTTATTCTTGCTTAGTTCGTTGAGTTTTGTTAGGCATTCCCATATTATTTTCGATGATATCTCACAGGAGACTAATGCTTTGATTGCTGCTTGGCTGTCTGACATCACAACTATATCCTGACCTTTGTATTTCTGGTCCAGATTGAATTGTGCACACAGCTGTATTGCTAGGATTTCTGCTTGGAAGATACTGGGTGTTGTCCCCATAGGTTCAGAGTGCTTGGTTCTTGGTCCGTACACCCCTGCGCCTATACCTTCCAATGTCTTGGACCCATCTGTATACCATGCTATGCTGTGTGGTTTCTTGACTTGCGATATCATCTCGCTGTCCTACTCTTTCTTGTTACTTAGCTTAATTCCGAAGTGTTTTTCGAAGTTATACCTTTTTACTATATCGTCTCTTGGTAGATCGATGTAGGGAGTGTGCTTTGCAATTTCCTCCTTCTCTCTACTGCTGATAGTTTTACTTAAACCTGTCCCCTCTTTTGCAATGCACAACAGAGTTCGCTTGGCTACTCCCTCTATGACAAGGTGTAAGGGTGTTAGGTCCAGAATTACTTCTAGTGCTGCTGTAGGGCATGTCCTCATGGCCCCTGTGATGCATACACAGGCCAGTCTCTGCACCTTTGTTAACATATTCCTCATTGTGGTTAGCTTGGTTCCCTCAGCCCATGCTATTGCACCATAGGTGAGGATGGGTCTCACCATCATGGTATACATCCAGCGGAGAATTGTTGGGTTACAACCCCAGCTTTTCCCCGCCAGGTTCCTACATACCATGAGTGCGTGCGTTGCTTTGTTTATAGTTACCTCTGCATGTCTTCTCCAGAGAAGCTTTGAATCTAGTGTAAGTCTCAGATACTTAAATTCGCCTTTGAAGGGAATTTCAGTGCCATTCATTCTCATTGTTCGGAGGTTTGGCAGGTTTCTTTTGTTAGTAAAAGGTACTATGGTGGTTTTCGCTGGGCTGATGCTTAATCCCACTATGTTGCACCACTACTTTGTTACTGACAGTTGTCTCTGTATCAGGTTACAGAGTGTATCCTCGAACTTCCCTCTCGCTATTAAGGCGATGTCGTCTGCGTAACCCTGACATTTAATGCCATTCTCGGTTAGCATCGTTAATAATTCGTCCACAACAAGACTACACAGCAGTGGAGAAAAGGAGATATGGACAAAATTGTTACATTTCATGCTTTTTTACTATCAAAATAGGGAAAAATCGTGGTCTTTTTCTGCTGTTTTAAAATAGATATTTTTAGACAGGGTTTCGCTTAGAACTGTTTGCAGAATCCTAATTGAGATAATTATCTTCGGTATCGCTTCTGATGGAGATATAAAACCATATATTTATTTGTTTGAAAAATTTAAAAAATTGCATTCAAGTATACGTTTCTCCAAAACAGGACAATGCATATGAGAAAAATATGCAAATTATTAACTCAGAAAATTTAAGAAAAACGTTACCACTCTAATCATTATCACCAAAATTTAGACAATTGGATAACAATTAATAGTTCTGTGGTATCTCGAGTGTTTCTTTAGATTCAAATGTCCTTAACAAAGGACACTGTAGGTAAAAACCAAGAGTGGCATCGTGTTTGCCAAAATATTGCTAGTTTTAGTCTATATTTACTTTTGCTTTAAGACATATGTAGTTTTTCTTACAAGAATTAAAGCATTTTGATATCATGATTTTTTTCTCAAAAAACAACTTTGATCTTGCGGGAGAGCAAGATATCCTTATTTTTTTCTAAATTTTTTTTTGAGAGACCACCAATGCAACTTTTAGAATGTGACCTCTTAGAATGTGAAATTCGAAAAAAATTGCAATTCGATACATCCTAGTGGTCATATCAGTATAGTGGGAATGAAAGCATTAGCGAGAACATACGTTTGGTGGCTGGGTATTGATCGCGATATTGAAATATTTAATCGATGTTGTAAAATTTGTTCAATAAAGCAATATGTGCCTAAACCACTTCTAACTTCATGGCCAAAAAGCAATTTTCCATTTGAGCGCATTCATATAGATTTCTGTAAATTAGAAAATGTCACAATTTTAGTTTTGTTTTATAAGTATTCTAAATGGATTGAGGCGAAAATTTTTAAGACTACAACGGCAAATGTTGTCATCGAAACCATGTGTTCAGTTTTCGCAGTATTTGGTTAACCAAAGCAAATACTAAGTGACAATGGTCCTCCTTTTGGTTCGAAAGAATTTATTGAGTTTTGTGAGCGTAGCGGTATTGAATGCCCAAAATCACCGCCATATCATCCACAGTCTAATAGTAGTGCAGAGAGAGGAGTACAGATTGCAAAGCAGTGTTTGAAGAAGGAATTACTAGATCCAAGAAATATTAATAAATCATGAGATTTTACAATTAACAATTTTCACAATTACAACAAAGGTACCTAAAGGAAATTTAATTTTCAAATACAAACCTCGTACGCTATTCGATCTTGTGAATCCTAAACAAACAAGTGTTTCAAAACAAAATTGTAAGAAAATATATAAAAATAAGCCAAATTTTGAAAAAGGAAAAAACATATGAAAGAAATAATTTGCAAATGAAACCAGTTTTGAATAAAAGAAAACAAATGTTGAATTTTGAGAAAAATGAAGTTGTATTGTATAGAAATATTTTAAATAGCTATTGTAAATGAAGAACTGCAAAAATTGTTGAAAAATTAAGCAGTTTAAGATTTTGTATAGATATTAATGGGAAACGCAGACTTGCACATATTGATTAGTTAAGAAAATATTAAGGAAAAGTTGTTCGTTTTAGTTCTTATCCATTCATTTATGCAGCTGCTGATTCATTTCAGAAAAAAGATGTAGTTTCGATGAAAATTAATTTGTTAAATTAAGAAGATCTGAACGAATAAAAAGGAAAAAGAAATTCAGAGTACAAGGTAATAAATTTCATTAGTTTGTTTTTGTGAACTTTAGTGATTAACTAAAAACATTTTGTAATGAAAACATAATCAATGTATTAAAATTATCTTAAGAAAATTTTTTTTTGTATTATACCCCAGAAAAAATATTCGACAAGGAAATGTCATTATTTGTATTTGTATTTGGGTTATATTATTGACAAATAAGATTAAATCTTTTGAGTGCCACATAGATGACGGAAATAACAACATAATATATTATAAAACTAACTAAAACTAACTTAAACTAACATCAAAATTTATGTTCTACATGTTAAAAAGACAATATAGTATTTAAGAATTAATAACAATTAAAATTTTATAACAAAATCTAAAGCACTTCAAAGTCAATCATGAGAATAAAGCAAAATAGTAGAAGTTAAAGGAGAGAAGCATTAAAAGAAATATTAGGTTCTTAAGAAAAGCGTTCAAAAACTAAATGCTTAAAGGTATTTCTATTAGTAATATTTTTAATATTTCTGTGTAAAGGATTCCACGATCTGATTGCGCTTACAAAAAATAATCTACTTGAGTTGATGAAATTATATCTGGGAATTAAAATGTTCAAGCCTCTGCTAGATCTACAAAAAGTTAGTTTTTTTCGAACAAGTAGCTAGGGCTCTGTGTGATAATTATTCTATGCAGGAACACACAGCTTCTTGCTTCGAGATGATTTAATAGGCCTCTTCCAAGTAATTGTTTCGTAAACATAGTTACATGGTCATATTTCCTTAGGCCATAAACGTAGCGAGCAGCATTGTTAAAGGCAACTAAAAGTTTATGCGCCGACCGCGAATCAAGCTTGAAATATACTGCTTCCGAATAAGTAACTAAAGGTAACAAGAGCTGCAATACCAATTTTCGTCTAATTTCTACGTTCACAAAACTTTCAGTTATTCGCATGCTTCGCAGGCCTAAATAAACTTTTTTAACACAAGAGTTAATATGATCCTCGCATGACAGAGTTGAATTTATTATATAAGCGAGGTTAGTTACTTTGCTAACCAAATTGAGCTTTACGTTATTGAGAAGAATTGGAGGCAAATCTTAAACAAAAAGCATTTTTTCATGATTGGTAAAACATGTGATTTTAAAGGGTTTGACATGAGCAGATTATTCTTTGCCCATTCAGATATCATGTTTAAGTCCTCATTAGCTCTGGCACAAGGATCCTCTATCAGACCGATTGGCCTGGACATATACAACTGGAGGTCATCAGCGTAAGCGTGCATTTTAACGTGCTGACACCTGGTGAAGATGTCATTGGAAAACATTGTAAATAACAATGGGCCAAGAACTGAGCCTTGCGGCACTCCACTACTTATAGTTTTAAGCTCTGAAAAATTTGACCCAGATTTAACCTTTTGTGATCTACCAACCAGATAGTTATTTATTAGACGAACAGCGGCCGCAGAAAAGGTAAAATTTTGCAAAAGTTTTCTACATAGTATTGAATGATTGACTGTATCAAAAGCTTTTGTAAAGTCTAGCAAACAAAGTAATGTAATGTGACCCATATCATACGGAACTCTGATATCATCAAGTGTTTTGACCATTGCAGTTGAACAGCTGTGACCAGGCCTAAAACCAGACTGGAGATTAGACGTTAGTCCAAAAGTGCGCACATGATTAGAAATCTGCTCGGCCATGAGCTACTCACAAACTTTAGACAAATAAGATAGCAGACTTATTGGCCGAAAGTCACATGGTTGGCAAGCGAATGATTTTTTTGCTATGGTAATTATAATTGCTTCTTTCCAAATTTCAGGGTAGCATGAAGAAGCAATAATTTATTATATGGGTGAGCGGTCCAATAACAAAAGGCAACAAGAGTTTAATAAATTTAAACATCTAGCTCATTTACTGCATTAAAATAAAATTCATTATAATCATTATTATTATTATTATTTACAGATACAGTAATGCTACTATCAACAACATTGAGTATGCTTGAGTTATCACATGAGGAGTTTGCAACAAAATATTCGTTCATCAGATTTGGGTCAATCCTGCAGTTTTCAGATTGTTTTTTGAATACTCCGATACCTTTCAAATTGTTCCATAGCTTTCTTGAGGGCAGTGAGGGATCAAGCTTTGACATAAAAATCGTAGATTTAGATAATCTTACAGCAGAGGTAGCCGCGTTTCTTGCTGTTTTGTATGCTTCCCAATTTAAAGTAGTGGGATTGCGCTTTCATTTGTTGTAAGCTTTAAAATGGGTTTTTATGGCTTGTTTTACAGAAGGTGTGAACCAAGAAGAGGTATTTATGATCCGACGCGTACGAACGGGTACATGTGTATCAAAAAGAGTATTAATCTTATTGATAAAAAAGATCAGTTTTTCATTCACCGTATTTAAATACCAACAATCCGTTCAGTTTGTTCGAGTTTGATCAGTATTCAATAGAGCATAGTCTATGAACTTAAAGTCACGATAAGAAAAGTACATTTCACTTGATTCAGGGACAAGAGGTGCGATACAGACATTTAATGAACAAAAGATGAGATCGTGATCAGATACGAAAGATATCTGATCAAAGAGTAAAACAGACGATGGATTTGACACGACAAAGATGTCTAATAGACTGGGTTGAGCATTGTTTGCAAAACGAGTTGGCATCGAGGTATTTACTAAATTGAGACCAAATTCAGATAAATTGTCAAGAAATTTTCTTGACACGCTATCATTGTGTAGCAGATTTACATTAAAATCCCCACATAAAACAAAATGTTCATAGTCGATAATACAGTAAGACAATGTTACAAACAAGCGCTCAAGACTACAATTACGACTAGGATTATACACACAGGACATTAGAACTTTACTATGGTTACTACCTGACAACTCAACGTTTAAAAACTCAACATCAGATTGACACGATATGCTACGAATTTTGGTTTTTAGATAATTTTTGCAGTAGATAGCAATCCCACCGCCTCTTTTATCAAGTCTATCATGGCAGTTGGTAATTTTAACATTATATTAGGAACTACTTACTTCCTCATTAAACCAGGTTTCAGTAACACATATTACGTCAACAGAGGAGTCTTCAAATATGTGCTTTACATAACCATTTTAAAGCCATTCAGACTTCGCGCATTAAAATGCACGACTTTTAAGCCTTAACGCTGTTTGCATAAAATTTCCACAACTGTTTTATGATTTTCATAAGCGACAGAATCAGATGTATCTATATCTGGCATAAGCTTAAGTTAGAGCAATCTTGCAAGCATTTAGCGAGTACGAAAGAGATGCTAAGTAAAAGTGTAAAGTTAAAGTTGAAAGAAATGAAAGGAGATGATTTAGACAATAAAAGCAATAGAAATAATCATAGCAAAAATGTAAAGTTAAATTTGCAAGAGATGAAAAGAGTAGATTTTTTAGAAAATAAAAGCAATAATAATAATAATAATAATAATAACTTCAACATATAAAAAGCAGCCACACTATTCATTTGCATTGGTGTCATCAGAAACAGATGATGTTGTGGGTAGTTCAGCTTCGTTGTTAATTTTAATACAGTCGCCGTTTTCGCCGTCCCTCGAAGAGCAAACGCATTAAAAATTGCTTTTCTACGCTTACATGCGATTGCCGCTTGCAGTAATTTTCTTGTATCGATAGGGAGGCTCTCGTGCAGGTAAACATTATTATCAGAGCCAAGAATAGCATCTCTGAGGTTAATAGCTTTTTTAACTCGCCTCCGATAGTCCCCAAAAGCCTTCAAAGCACGATTGCGATCAAAGGGCGTGTAGAACTTAACTATTACTATAGGATTTGCATTGTTCGATGTAGGCTTGACTCTGAAAATATCCCTTAGCTGAAGTGACAAGAATTAAATAGATCTACAAATGAGGTTGAAAGTACTTTTCAAGTTGTCCCCTGAATCGAACGGCACTCCAAATAGTACTGCAACTGATGAATAATCTGCGCTATTGTTGTTGCTACTATTGATGTTATTGCCGCTATTGTTGTTCAAGTTATTGTTGTTAATACTCAATATTTATTCAGCAAGATCGTCACAGCGCGACGAGAGGGCACTGAGCTGTGCTTCTAATGAGTTAATTATGCTAACGTAATGAGCAAATTTAGCACTCAATGCACTCTTAATAGCCGTCACTTCACTCTCTAAACTTCACTCTCCAAACTTGATCGCAATGTCAGCAGAAAGACGATTGAAGAGGCTGTCTGTATGCTGCCGAAGACGCTCTTCTAAATTGTTGAGATCTTCTTTAGCACTTGCTTTGAGCCGCGATTCCAGAGCAGTGAGTTGCACTCCAAACTAGGCGGTGCTACTGCAACTCAATTTTGGCGTACCTTCACTTTTGCCTAGGGCGCGCTGCCCACGCTGTTGACGGGTCAGCATAGGTGACGGAGACATAAAGTAGGTACACACGATGCAGAAACGATGAAAGACCAAGGAGACAGCCAAAGAGACAACGAAAAAGTGCGAAGGAAAAAGATCAAAGATTGCCCTAGACGACGATTATGCAAGAAGTGTTGTTGCTGACAGATTGATTGGCACAGCACTAACACCGATATTTTGAGAGCGAGATGCCAGGTGTTATTTACATAAATATATGATACATTTGGTTTTCTCTTTATTGTTTTATATTTTTACGAATGTTATTAGTTATTCTGATTATGTGCCGCCTACAGTTCTCTTTTGTACACGGACACAGTTTAAGAAATGTGTAAAAGAAACACCAAATCTTACTTGTGCAGAGACACAGTTTTTTTGACACAGAGACATTCGTTTTTGTTTAAAAATTTCGTTAACAATAAATGTCAGCAGTGTGCACAGTTGAATCCGGTTTAAAAGATTAACTTGTTTGATTTTTGATTGTTTATTGTTTGATTATTTATCCGATTTATCGCGCCACAAAGAGCGCACTGCGAAAACACGTCCACACGACTTGGATTATGCTTGGAATTATGCCAGCATAATTGTGGCAAATGAGCAGAGTTCTGGCAGTATGCTGAAATGTGGTGGCGGCCAGATTACTTTTTATCAAAAAAGGCTGCCAGCAGGTAGCAGCACGAAGGCATGGAAAAGTCTGTAGAAGGCAGTGGGTCGAAATTTAGCATTGTATTGGCCGGCAACTAAAATGTTCCAGCAGCTCAAACTTTTTTGTTTTTTCGGCAGCAGCATTCCTACGCATTATAACGGCAGGCATATGAACTCTGTTGAATAAAACCATTATTTTGGCATTGAACTGAAATATTTGGGCAGGCTTAAAAGTTTTGTTTTCTACAGAACAGAATGCTTTCGATCTGTACTGGCAGGCACATGAACTCTTTTAAAAATAAGCATTGGATTGGCATCCAATTGAAATGGTCAAGCAGCTTAAAAATGTTTTGCTTTCTAGACAACAGAATTATCTTGTCTTATACTAGAAGACGCTTTTATTCTGTAAAGCTCGAACTTTTTATTGGCTTTAACTTCAAACTTTTGAAAACCTTTACACATTGGAAAGTGATCGAACTTTTAACATGTGCTTTATTCATTTTTAATCATATTTGGTGGAATATAATCATAAAAAATATCGTTAAATGTAATGCAAAATTAGTTTTTTAATACATTTTAGAGAAATTAACTGTATTTCAGAATATCTAATATACTGATGTACATGAGTGACTTCAACATTTGATATCTCCGTTGGTATTGAATAATTTTGAGTGCATTTGCTAATTACTGCACAAAAATCGAGTGAATAGTATAAGTTAAATTGAGTGCTGCTCCATCAGAATACCACATGTATGATAAATTCCTGGGGTTATTTTCCATGAATCCTTTTCCGCATCGATTGTGATACTAGGGGAATTCATTTTTTTGAGTAGAGGTGGACGTTTTAGGGCATATGGATGGAATCAATCAATTCCAATAAACTTCTTAATGCAGAACCACATAGTTTATGTCGTACCGATGCCAGAATTAAGGTGAAGGCTTCTGATGTTGATACCGGAGATCCTGGAAGGAATCGAGCTTCTCTAGCAATTGGATCTTCACTATACCCGTCTGATGTACAATTTGATGTACAATTTTTAGTTTTGGGAAGATTGAGTGCCCAGAGGATTCATCATCTTAAATAAAAACTTTAACTGATTATATGGTACAAAAATTTCTCAACCAAATTTCGTTTAGGAAATCTCCTTACTTTCTGCGTGTTTGACTATTTTTTTATAGAGCAATCGTTTTAAAACTCACCGTTTGTTTTAATAAAACTGATCCCACACGTAGTATTGTTGGTGACAAAGCTGTTATACCTGCACGAGTGGATTCCCTTCTTTTTTTGTGTTACACCTGCTATACTAAAGAAAAACTTTTTTTAAAAAAAAACTTTGAAATTTATGTTGAAAAATTTTACTTACAATTGACTGTAACAACATCAAAGCCGTTAAAAAATCAGGTCAAACGAAAAAAGAGACGAAGGCAAGGAGTAAAACACGGGCTGCGATCGGAATGCCATGATACAAGTCCCTTAAAGGCAAAACGTGTGGTAAGTTGTTTAGTTTTTATTCTAACCGTTTTAACATAAAAATATTTTCAGAAAACTCCTGAAGTCATCAGCCCTCATAAAAAATCTTACGCCTGCAAATTGCACTAGCATCAAGCAATCCGCAGCGTGTGTTCCTGCTTTCATCATATAAAACCTGAATCAATCATATATATTTAAACTTTGTAACTATTGATTCCAACTGTTTTTATGTTTTTAACCGACTTCAAACCGAAGGAGGTTCTCAAGTAAACCAGTTTTAATTTATTATTCTTTATGTTCCACGGTTTTTATATGTATATTGAGCATACAATTTTTAACTCTGTTACCCAACCAAAAAAAAAAACAAAAAAAACTTATATCCAAGTGAATAGTAACCGCTTACAGTAAATAATTTTATAGTAAGGAATATTCGTCCAAATGTTCCCAAATCATTTCACAGCACCCTTAACAAGCTTTTTAAAGTAGGATGCTAACGCTTGTAAGCTTACTAAAAGCTTATTCCAAGTTTGTTTGGCTAATTGGGAAGTACAGTGTATTGCTGCTTTTGTTCCACTAAAAGTTTTTGATATGAAAAACCAAACGCATATAAGGATATATATAGCACCTTTTTCGGATTTGTAGTCAACTTTAAGTTTTGATTTTTTTTTCTGTGTAGGGATATGACGAATCTCCGCATCCGATAAATTGCATTTTTCACATCTTTAGTAAATATGCATTCTTAACATTTTCACTTTAATAAATCAACATTTACCTGTTTGTGCTTATGTTTATTATTTGTAATTTCTTTAAGATATTGAGTTTTCTAAGAATTAAGCATTTACTATAAAACATTTCAAAGTCGTTTGCTGGAAAAGCATTAAAAAAGATGAGTTTTCTTTTATATTAAAAATAAATTATAATATTATCATTAAAATATTCTTTAGAATTTAATAATTAAATTCTTTACTGTATTGATTTTTATTTATACGTACGTATTCAGCATTATTTATTCAGCATAATAAATGCAGAAAAAAGAAAAGAAAAACATTTTTGAGATTTCCCTAGATAATGTAGATTTTAAAATAAATATTTTCTTTAATGAATTCTTATTGGAGTAAAAATAATTGTTTCAATTAGCAGAAAAATACCGTGTAAATTTATTAGAAAAGCTTCGTCGAACATACAGGTCAATCATCAATTTCTACCTTATAATTAGAATTTATTTAATTAAATGAAAACATATATAAATATTTCAAAGGTTAAAACATCAATCTGAGTGAGAATCAATTTGTTACGATTTGCATTTTAAATTTAATTAAAGGCTGAAATATCAAATCATGTGAATAGAAACGCATGTATGTGTGCATGTGTATGTATATATGTGGATATTTGAAATTGTAGTGGAATTTCATAAGTTATGGAAGGCTGTCCATGCAAAAAGTAGCAATCACTAAGAATGTTGCATAAATTGAAAATGTTCTCTTGCTAAGACAAACAAAATCAGTGATGAGAAGAAGAGAAAAAAGCCAAAGCAAGCTCCTTTTTGTTTCCGGTGTTACTCAGTTCTAAGCACATCCGTCTATTATTCATTTCATTTGTTGATTGAAATTCAATTGACTTTATGCCACCCATACAAATGCAAAAACAAACACACACACGCTTACAATCACAACAATCGAAACAATCGAAACAAACAAACATACAAGTAGTGCCAAGGTCGAAGATCCACATTCGCTGCTCAGGGCCCATGTCTAAGTTGCCTTATTTGGTCTATGCCGATGTGCTTGCTGCTTCTTCCTGATGTTGCTGCGTGAACTCCTTAATATTCAATGTGTTTTGTCTCTTTCGAAAGCAGCACATAAACCAACTACATGATGCGGGATACGTTTCCCTTCAATTCGGAACACCTTTCAAGTTACCGGACAGACGCATCATAAAACTGTCATTATCAGCAGCATACAGAGGACAAGTGCTGTATCTGTGTATGTGTGTAAGTTTGTGTGTTTGCGTGTGTATTGTATGTCTGCTTGATGTTGCCTTTTGCCTGTATTGTGTAAACTGTTTCATGCGTATTTTAAGGAAATTGAAAAAATATGCTGCTGCGGACACTAACTATACAACAACAACAACACTGAAAATATCAAAAGCTTTCACAGTCATCTTCATCGCCATCGTAATCGTCGTCCCAGTAGTTCTACTTACAGGAAGTCAAATATGGCGTCACAACTGGTGTTGAGCTTTGTAAGAATCTAACCAATTTGCAATTTTGACTCTGATGTGATTAACTTGAACCGATACAGCAACAGCTGCATCTGAACGCTTGGAACGTGCTAGATTTTCCGAGTGAAAATGTGAAAATATCCCATAAAACTTGAACATGGACTCGAAATTGACTCATGCAACATATGTATGGCATAGTTGGCGCTCAGTCTAGTCAAGGAATGAGACGCCTGTTCGAAGCACAAGCAATGTGTTGGCAATAGCTTGAATGCATTGCAATGAGTGAACATTCTGCAGTTGAAATGCATTACAATCATGTGAGATTAAAGCCTCGTAAGTATTCAATATTTTATTAAACAATTTTTAATAATTGTTTTTACACAAGTTTTTTTTCTTTTTAAGTTGCATTAAATTTTCTTATATCAGCATTACTAGTATACACTTAAATTGGGAAAGATATCTTTCTCAATTTGTTATCAAATTTGGTTTTGGAAAAGGTAATTCCATATTGTGTGACTTTTTACATCTTATGACGGAGAAGATCATTCCAGCTACTGACCTTAGATGAAGTGGAACAATTCTAATTTTTATACACAGAATTTAAACTATTACAAATTTCGAAGCGCTATTCTCTGTAAGATATGTATCGAGTCACACAAGATAGAAAACTTACCATAATTTGATACAAATCACCTTTCGCCGAATCACCTTTCGAAGCAATTGAACTAAATTCTTGCATCGTTTGTAATTTATGTTGCGACGATATTAATTGCTAAATTATGCGTACAAACATATAGGAAAAATGCAAATGTGTTTTTTTTTCGCTCCACCAGCATTTTCTTATAGAATGGGGTTAAAAACTAAGATCTGCATCAAAAGATTGGTATCATTAGTGGAAAATAGCCACAAGGTTTTCATTTTTAAAGCATCAAAAGTGGGCTTAAAATTGCTAAAAAATAGCTTAAACATTTTCTTACCTATAACTTCTTTAAAGAAAGGTAGAGGTTTTTATTTTTTTATTCTTTCGACAGACAATTACATAGGTTAGACAGTAGGTGTACCTTTTTTTATGTAAGTGTGTTATTTAATGGTGTTTTTGAAGATGAAACTTAATTTTTTACTCAATTTTTATGTTCTAGTTTTGTTCAAAAAATTCCCAAAAATCATAGAAAAATCTGCGAGGTGACAGAATTAAATCATCATGAAGGAAATGTAACAAGGTCTATGAAATTTAGTTTTTTTCATTATTTTCTTTTTCGGTTTTACTCATGAACTTACGTCTTTAAAGCAGTCAAATGATTATTATTTTAGTTTTGTTCAATGGAAATCTGTCAAATTTAACAAAGTACTTGTCTTACTCAACTTAATCATTAGTAATGATCAATTTATATGTTGTGATATAGGTGGATTTAAATTCAGTCCTCTCGTTTGGCCCCAAATCAGGCTTTTGCTACCACTTGACTAAGAAACCTAAATTTAAAATAAATTCGCAGAGTGAAAATATTGCATCAACGGATGTTTTTCAATAATTTAGCTAAAATCCATTACCAATGACTAAAATGAGTAAAAAAAGTACTTTGTTAAAATTTGAAAGATATCCATTGAACGAAACAAAAATAAAAATAAAATTTTTTAAAAACTAAAAAAAAAATAATAAAGGGTAATAACTTTCTTAGACCTCGTTAAATTTCCTTTATAATGATGTAATGCTACCACCTCGCAGATTTTTCTATGATTTTTGAGAATTTTTTTCAACAAAACTAGAACATAAAAATTGAGTTTCATCCTCAAAAACACATTTAAATAATACACTTATATAAAAAATGTACACGAACCGTCTAGCCTATGTCACTGTCTGTAGAAAGAAAAAAATTTACAACCACTACCAATTTTTTTAAAAAGTTATAGGGCAGGAATTGTTTGAGCTATTTTTTAGCAATTTTTAGCCCATTTTTAATGCTTGAAATGAAAACTGGGTGGCTATTTTCCACTAACGATACCAATCTCTTGATGCAGATATTAGTTTTCAACACCATTCTATTCTCAATTCATTCATTCTCAAAATTCTGGTGGAGCGGAAAAAACTACTTTGCATTTTGGGGTGATCTTATTAGTATATACATAAGAGCGGGTCAATTTTTTTTTTTCAAAAATCGTAGGCGCGAAAAATGTTCTACGGAAAATTCTAAGCAACTTTACTAAAGATACCCTTAGTCTAAAATCGTTTTTGAGCCTCCGGTTTTGTAAAAGCAGGTTGGAATTGATTTTTGCTGCAATATCTGAAAAAAATTGCCAGAAACAGCCACAAAACCTGTACTATTGCAAAAATTTTTGAGTTTTCATCGAATTTCCTTCTTTAAAAAAAATTTAATTTTTGATCAAAGTGTTGAGATATAAAAAATCAATATATATAAATGGACCCATGGACTTCAAAACGGCTGGACCGATCTTGATGAAATTTTCAGGCAATCTTCAGATCAGCCCAGCAGGTGGTCCTTCTCAAGTTTGGTGGACCTATCTTTATCACTGGAGGGCACTGTAGTACAAATTGTTTTCAAAATTTCCAAAAATTCATAAGCCGATCATGTGATCACCATGGAAATTTGTCTAGCAAGGTTTTCAGATACGATAAACATTTTGACACTATCTTTTTTGATATATCTTTTACACCAGAGGGCGCTGTAGTACAAATCTTTTAGAAAACAGTCAAAACTCCTTAACAGCTCATATGATTATAATGAAAGCTTGTAGGAGCTATTGGATACGACAAATATTTTGGCATCAAAAATTTGATAAATATTTAACACTAGATAGCACTGTAGTAGAAATCTTTTACAAAACCCTAAAAAAATCCTACTCCAATCATATGATTAGCATGCAACTTTGTATATAGAGTTTTTTAGATACGATAAATGTTTGGCGCTTTCTATCTTTAACAACAGGGGGCACTGTAGTACAAATTTTAACATAAATGTACCACAGCGTCCTCTGGTGTTAAAGAAATATTAAATTTTTCGGCCACCATAAGGCTATATTTTACTTCTAACAATGCCGATGTCAGCAGTTTGATAGGACAGATATACCAGCATTAAAAGCTTTTTGAAATCAATATATGTACATACATGAAAAAGTTTTTTCCTGTAGAAATGGCGACTCCTTAACCCTCATCGGTCCCCTGTATGCGCACGCATACAGTTTTGATCTTTAACCTTGAATAAAATAAAAAGGGTTCAGCGGAATGACCTCGTATTTTATAAAGTAGAATTATTTTGCCTGAACAACCAAAAAAACCCGTTTCTGAATTTGTACCCTTACTGTATTTGCCTGTGCAGTTATAGTTACGAATCGGTCCCTGTGTATGTGCGCGCATATACATAAGCAGGTACCTGGAATTGCCGCTTATTTTTGTGTGTGGATTTATAGCACGCTCTTATTTTTTCGTTTTATGAAATTCAGTTTGTTCTGGAACACACATAAGTGAAGTTTGTTTGCGCATTTATTTAAATTTTGGTTGTGTTTCGAAGTATTTGATAAAAAGTGGAAGCGAGATGAACTAGAAATGGATATTGATTTGGAAAGTGAAGCGGGCGAATCTCTGTGCAATAGTGACGATGATTTTGCATTATCAGACGAGGAGAATGATGAAAATGAAGTTAGCGTGCATTCGGATGAAGACGACATTGAGCCAGTTGAGCAAAATTTAGCGGAAGAAAATGCAGCAAATCCTGAAAATAAATATTTTTCAAAAAATAAGAAAATTGAATATTCATCACAACCTTTTGAAATAAATCGAAGAAATTCGTTTCGACGTGCAGTAAATATCACTTCAGGTAAAAACCTACCCTCTTTGTTATGGGTTCTTGTTCATTATATGTTCCATTTTTGTTATAATTCAGGTCCAAAAGCATTAGCAGCTGCTACTATAGTTGATGTTTCGTCTGCATTTCACATGTTCCTTGAACCGCTTGAGAATATTATTTTGAACATGACGAATTTATATGGTGTGCGAAAGTACAAAGACGATTGGGAAAACATTGATTTGGACACTCTGCACGCATACTTTGGATTGTTGTTGCTTTCTGGTGTGTATCGGTCATACGGTGAATGTGTCACTAAACTGTGGAATGACGAAACTGTTCGGCCAATATTTAGAGCCAATATTTCAATGTCTTTGAAAATGTTCAAGCGTATTCATGGTTGCATTCGATTTGATGACCGCGAACAACGTATGGCCAACACTGCATCTTCAAGTACTTCTGTATGTGACAAATTTGCACCGATTCGAAATGTATACGATAAATGGAATCATAATTTGAAAGTTGTATACAGACCAGGAAAAAACATTACCGTAGATGAACAGTTAGTTCCGTATCGTGGGCGATGTCCGTTTCGTTAGTATATTCCATCCAAGCCGGCGAAATATGACATCAAAATTTGGGTGCTATGCGACTCAAAAAGCTGGTATGCATACAACACACAAATTTATGTTGGTCGGAATCGTAATGCCACTCCTGAACGTAATCTCGGACGGCGTACTGTTTTGGATTTGGTGGAAGGACTTTCTGACAGAAATGTAACGCGTGACAATTTTTTCACTTCGTATGAATTGACAGAAAATTTGCTTAAGAATCGCATGACTATTTTGGGAACAATATGGAAAAATTGGACTGAAATTCCTTCAGTTCAACTCGACATGCGTCAAAAGCCAATTTATCATACAGAAGTTGTATATGAACATAAATTGCAAGCAGTTATGTTGTCATATGTTCCTCGCCGGTACCGATTTGTGACATTGCTCAGCACATACCACAATGTTGTCAGCATAAACGAGAATAGTGTAAAGAAGAAACCTAACACCATTGAAGACTACAACAAAACCAAGAGTGGAGTTGATACTATGGATCAAATTGTGGCTACGTACACATGCAAACGAAAAATCAATCGGTGGCCAATGGCAGTATTTTGTAACATTCTTGATGTTAGTGCGTTGAATGCATTCTGACGTTCATTGCATTGTTCCCGAATTGGAAAAATTCTAAAACGAACCATAATATTCGTCGTCGCCTTTTTATCGAGGAGCTTGGATTGAATCTCGTTGAAAAACAGATCACTAAACGTAAAAAACAACCTCAAAGTATTGATGCTTCCAGTGTTATTCAAAGAATTCAGGAGATTCGCCATTTACCAAGTACATCAAAACGAGGCTGATGCTACATCTGCACATATAAAAATAACAAAAATCTTTTTGCTACACTCTGTGAACAGTGTCGAAATTTCATTTGTGCTGAACATAATTTCAATTTATGCGAAAAATGTACAAATAATTGGCAAAAGTTAAAAATTCAATTTTTTTTTTATAATATATGTAATATTCGAATTAATTTAATTTCCTTACCTACCCTTATGAAGTTCAAATGTATTAATATGATAGTTAACAATGTAATAAACATAAAAAATCACAAAACATAAATGGTTGTTAATTTTTTTTAGCATTTTTACAATTAAAAATATATGTTTATGCGCACGCATACAATGGGACCGATAAGATGTATTTCTCGAGGGACCGATGAGGGTTAACATTTCATCCGATTAGTATGAAAATTTGTACGCAGGAGTTTTTGGTGTTGATATTTAAATGTTTTTCTACAATTAGCGCAGATTTTTAATTCATAGATTTTGCAAAAAAATCGTTCATCCTATACACAGATAGAAAGAATTTACTTTTATTAAGAAGAAAAAAGCTCAACTGAATTTTACTAGCAACAAGTAGAATTTCACTTAAATTTACCAGAAATCGGATATTTGAGTTTTTTGCAACAAGAAAGTAGCACTTTTGATAGCAACAATGTTATGTATATTATTTCAACAACATCATAACAGTGCAAATGGCTCAGTTGGCCAATCAATGTACTTAATTTATGCTTATATTCGCTGTGTGCTATTTCTGGCCGCGGTTTTTTTAGCCCCCACTGAATGTGAGTATATTTTTCTATCCGCGTAAGAATAATGACATCAAATGACAAAAGTTACTTGCTTAAGCCTCCTAAAAAAAGGAACAAAATATTTTAGGTCATAATTATAAGAAAATTAAGAGGCTTTTTTGACTAAGGCAATACCTCAAGCTTATAACTTTTGCTTAAAACTGCTTCAGACTATCTGACAAAGCAAACAACTTCTCATACGATCTGCCAAACAATGAAAGCCCGATAGTATGACCACAATTTTATTTGTTTTATGACTTCTCTAACAACAAATGCTCGTATGACACTACATTTTTTCTTTTTTTTTAGTGTATTGTATGATATTTTTCGAGCGAAAGAGCAAGCGGGTCATATTAGAAATCCAAAGTTGTGTAAACGAGAAAGCTATCTGCTAAAAAACGAAGTAAAAAAAAAACGAAAAATAATCTAGTCTATTAAAAACATAGTAGCCAACTCGAATTTCGTTAGGTTTTTTGATAGTTGACTGTATTTCGTGAATTTTTCTTTATTTGACCGAATGTGTTATTTTATAAATACAAATTAAAAATAAAACGTAATCGTTTTTCCACTTAAGTTTCATATTTAAAATTTTTGAGTTTAATCTTTTTAACTGAACAAAATTTGAACAGATTTTTTTCAGCCGGAAACAAAATGTTGATAATCAGTTTTTTACGCAAACCATTTGTTTCCCTCTAACATATTGCCGAACTGTTTTTGTAATTAAGGTTTTCGTTAGTATTTAAGGTCGGTTTTTCGTTAGTATTTAAAATTAAAAATACATTAAAAAAACAGAACAAAAACGTAGTGTCATACCGGCATAAGCATACGATTTTTTTGGTATTAGAATTTTTTATATTTCTGTCAGAGAAGTCAGGTGAAAATGTTGTTTTTTAACTGCTCCTCAAAGTTCTTGCGTTTCGATTTTGTTTTAAACGCTTAATCATAATTGTTTAAATCATTATTAGGCTTAAAACTAGTAATTTTCTTGTACCAGTTTTAAATTGTATTAAAAAGTTTTAAGTGCAAACACATTTATCAGAAAATGCTATGACCTGTCAGATAATTTGAGAACTCTGACTAAAAAAGCATACAAAAAGTTATACGATTTCTCTGATAGTTTAAAGCAGCTTTTAGTTTGTATTTATTATACTGAGTCAATTTCTTATCATCATTACTGAAATTAGACACAACATTTTGAATACATCTCGAGTTATGCTGTTATGTGTATACCTTGATGCCACAGATATAACCTTAGGTGCGTTTTTTATGTGTTTTCGAAGGATAATACGAAAATCTCTTGGTTCTGATTACGAACAAAAATATTCGAACAAAACTGATAGAAAAGTAAATACATTAGCCAAAACTTTGGTTTAATTTTACACAAGCACGCTAAGGGACTGCACAAAAAAAAACCTAACTAAATCCAAGTGTGTGATTTTTGAGCTAAATTCTTGTTTTTTTATAAAAAAAAAAAAACACATGCGTGCGTTGGTGGCAGCCAGGCGTGGACTCAGAGGTGGTTTAGGGGGTTCAAACTCCTAAATTCTCGCAGAATATTTATTTAAATGTGATGTATTGGTGTTTATTATGTGGACTAAGGGTACCAAAAAGAAAAAACAATGATTTGTTTATAATTTATTTTATATATTCACACCACTATGCTGCAAAGCTTGTTAGCTGTTTCTATGGCTAATGGATTTTGTTCCTGTTTTTGTTTATGTTTTTTGCGATATCGCGCTTTTAAACAGCTGTAACATACAACAGCTGTAAACAGTCACACATACAACTACAACCTGAAGTCATAAAAATACCGCATTCTTCGGAGCAAATATATCCAAACACCGCAATGTGCGCTTCAATATGAAAAAAATAACAGTTTCGATAGTATCGTAAGTGCAGACGTAGAATTCCTTTTTATCAGTAATGAAGAAAAATTCTGATTTATTGATTTGTTGCAACCAACGAAATGATATTGCGTTCGTGAATTCGACACGAACCAAACCAACAAGCATGACAACCAGTGTTGTGATTCGTGTGTAGTGGAAAATCCCGATCGCATCCCGATTTAGCCCTCTTTATGTCACCAAAACGTCGCGAAAAACTCACGAAAAATCCCACCAAAATATTTATAGCCTTAGGGATTTTTTATTTGTTTCATTTTCAGTTTTTATTTTACTATCCAATGTGTAAAAAGAAAAAATCCTAAACAAATTCTTATATTAAAGCATTTTTATTTATTGGGGGTTGGAATTAGTTTTAAAGGTTTTCTAAGAGATGGCGTAACTATCAATAGAGCGCATCGGGCACACCTGTGACTATATTCATTTCAAAGCACATTGTCTAAGCTTCATTTTTTAGTATGTGTCATTCCACTGAAGTGTAAACAACATATATTTTTTTCTCTGTGAACATGTCGACTTTCGTTCCAACAAAACGCAATTTGCGGGAAGGTTTACTTTTGTGCTTCCATTTGAAGAAAAAAGCGGTTGAAGCACAACGCACGCTTACTGAGGCTTACTGAGGGGACTATGCTCCATCGATTTCTACTTGTGAGTACTGGTTCCGTCGGTTTAAAAGTGGTGATTTTGATACGGAAGACAAAGAGCGTCCGGGCCAGCCGAAAAAGTTTGAAGATGAGGAATTGGAGGCTTTGCTCGATGAAGACCCGTGTCAAACCCTTCAAGAATTGTCAGAATCATTGGAAGTCGACTTATCAACGATCGACAAACGCTTGAAGGCCATGGGAATGATTCAAAAGCAAGGATGCATCAACATCGAGGGCCAAGCCGAATATTCATGGCGCCAAGCTTATGCTGTGTATTTGGTGGGATCAGAAGGGTGTCGTGTACTATGAGCTGCTAAAACCTAACGAAACCATCACTGGGGAACGCTACCAACAACAATTGATGCAATTGAGCCGAGCATTAAAGGTTAAACGGCCGGAATATGCCAAAAGACACGACAAAGTGGTTTTTCAACATGACAACGCACGGCCACATGTTGCAAGAACCGCCAAGGAAACGTTGGAGGCGCTGAATTGGGATGTGCTACCCCACCCGCCTTATAGCCCAGACATAGCCCCTTCCGACTACCACCTATTCAGATCGATGACGCATGGCTTGGCTGAGCAGCGCTTCACTTCTTACGAGGATACCAAAAAATGGGTCGATTCGTGGATTGCCTCAAAAGACGAATCGTTCTTCCGGCGCGGAATCCATGTGCTGCCAGAAAGATGGGAAAATGTTGTAGCTAACGATGGACAATACTTTGAATAATATACATTGTACCGTTGTTTCTAAATAAATGCTCAAAAACCGAAAAAAAACCTTTAAAATTAATTCCAACCCCCAATATACGTGTTTGAATTTCAGCTTTTAAAACTTTAATACAGTATAATATCTCACCCAAACACCCGAAATACGTTACGTTCTCAAAAATGCCAAATATCTAAAAGTTTGTGAAAATGAAGTTTGTGAAAGAATTTATTTTTTTAATTTTATGTATTTGCCAAGACCTTCAATTATTCTGTAAATTATTCTGTCGACGTTTTTTAAGCAAATCGCCTTGCTGTAATAGACCAACCTGCCAGCTCCGATTTTCTGTTGCCGCTACTAATAAAGCTGCTGCTCGATTTCTTTACATGGTTGATTTTCTTTTGCACACAATTTCTTATTGCGTGCTCTTTTAGCTTTTGATTAACTTCAGCTTGTTTTGAAAACATATACTATTTAACAAAACAAAAAAGCGTTTATAGCTCATTAGCGAACGACCAAGTACTTCTCTAAGAGCTTCTTATAACAAATCACTTGACACTTATAAAAAAACCTCGATCTTTTTGAGACAGTGTTTTGACAACTATAGCAAAATTTATGGTGTGGTGAAAAAACCACTTCCACCTGAATAATTACATCATGAGTATAATAAAAGAACATTTTTGATGTTCGCCTTTAATATGTACTCCATATTTTTGGCGACACTGTTTGAAGATTCCAAAAGAAATACGAGCGAAATCCTATATTGATGCTCTCAACAACTGCAACAAGCAATTTTTTCCAACAATACATCAGTTCCTAAAAAATTTTAAGCGCAACCCTTCCGATTTCAGTAGCTTCAATCGAACGCTCATTTTTATCTCTACACAGATAAATAACGTACATATCTGCGAAGCAAAACAACCCAGTAGTTCCAGTCTTCAAGAAATCTCAAATGAATCATGTACGATTTTTCTTGATCTATGACGAAACATGCTGATTTGGCCATACATTTCATTTGGCTATACATTTCATAAATTTCATATAAATGTTTCAAATTCGTGCAAGACGCAATGCAAAAACGTCGGGATTTATCATGCACGAATCCAATATCGAAATATTAAGGAAGTTTCGAAAATTCGAAAATTCGTCCAGGAATTAAAATCAAAACGTGCTTCTGGACCGAATCCAACGTCATGTGATATATCAAATATATCAAATGATAGGGGATACAAATATTTCATCCTCTCTCAACTCTATTGGAAATCGATGTAATGTTGGTTTCGTAATGGCCTGACGTCATTACACCGTATATTTTCCAGGTCCACTCGGGCAGCTGTCCAAGCCCATTCCTTTACCATTGCCTTGATGCCACACAGAACCTCACGTTGTAGTGATAATTCGTTCTTTAGTCGTACGGTAAAGTTGTGGAATAGTTTCCCTGCGAGCGTGTTTCCCTTTAGTTTTGAGCTGTGCAAATTTAAAAGAAATCTTCACCGAAACTACTCCATCTTTTCAACCTCTAACTAACTATCACCCATCTTCCAAATCACGTAATGCTCATACATTTATAAGAAACCTCACCTGAGCTTTTACTCTACAAAACAGAAAAACATGATACCAAATTGTCAAAATCAAACGAATTCGACAGCAATGGCTGTCCACCTAAACTGTGGTGTCAATTTAAATGTGACATGTGAAATGAAACTCTACAGCCTCTGAACGATTCGGCGAATTACAACAATCATGAATATCTTGAAGTTGTTGAAGAATAGAGTGGAAAAAGTAAGGCGCTGACACCCGCTACTTTGAATTTTATTTTGTATGAATTTTTTTAAGTCCAGCAGATCATGCAGAAACTTCCTTTACGAAATCATCACGAAAAGTTCGTCAATGATGCCGCGAACTACTGGGAAGTGAAGACCGATTAAACGGTTTAGCATTGTTGAACGTGCATCATTACGTGCGAAAATGTAATCGAAATTATGTTGAAAAAGCAAATAAAAATTAGTTTAATTTTATAATCTAAAACACAGTTGATTTGATTTACTGACAACTTATTTAATAAATTTACTATGCATCAGATAGGGAAATAACAGGATCTTCTGCCAGTTTTCTGATTTTCTGATTCAAAATTTCGGATCCTCAAGTGATCTGAATTTAACACACATATCAATTTCATTTCATATCATCTGCGAATTAAATTTAAGAAGAGCTCTATTTATTGCAAATAAATATTGCCATGGCGCTTGTGACACTAAAACTACTAAGTCTATGAAGCTCTTAAAGCTGTGTGGGTGAGAGAATCGCGAGAAAATTTTTATTAGAAAACATTGCATTCGTTACCATCTTGTTGCAATTAAAAATTCGAATTCATAAAATTTTTTTTTATTCACCTTTAAAAGTAAAAATTAGCGCAAAAATCGGAAAGGATCGATAAAAGAATTTTATGTGATATGAACTTTATTATGTGATTTGAAAACCATTTAGAAGCATATTTTGAAGTTTAATCCATTTAGAATCGATTTCATCAGTATAAGCAACTCCCAAAATTATTTCTCTTTAAAGCTTTAGTCAAAAACCCTAAAATCGGTACAATTTCTTGGGAATCCCCCCAAAACAAAAAAAAAGATCAATTCACATTTTGTTATAATCTATAGTTAGCTGTAAATGATTTAATATTTACAAAAAATATTCAACACAAGATGAACGCGATTTTAAATTTTTGTTGTAAAAATAAAACATTTGAGTTGTCAAACCATAAAAAAATCACCTTTTCTGTCTCCTTCACTCATTCACAAGTTTAACAGCATTAGCAAAATATTTAGACGTCATGTTCACCTTGTTTTTTTACACCATGGTAGAGAGCAGGGAATGAAAAAGGGAAGAAATTAAGGAGTAAATGCATAGTTAAAATGGGATAAATTCACAAACTTCGTAGTAAATTGGATTATCCAATGCTTAAGAATATCAAAAAGTTCCTAAAAAAACCCCTAAACATATAAAACGCCTAAAAAGTCTCACTCCTTTTTTTTCCCCCTAAATTTAGTTGGGAACACTGGATTTCATGTATAGTAAAGTGTAAAGGTTTTTAAGAAATCTTTCCGTTTGAGTTTGGCTATACATCAGTGTGTTTTATTTTGAATTGGTGCTAAGTTTAGTTACGAAAACTGCGCAACTTTGTTGATATTCTTAAAAATAGTCTAGTTGCGCAGTTTTGGCTAAAAAACTTGAGACCAATTCAAAATAAAACACACTGATGCATTGCATAAATGCATTTAGGAACTCAGCTAGTTTCAATAAATTCTATGTTGCTCTCTACTTTTCTCTTTTTGTGCTCAGCTAGAACAGCGCAACACAACACCGCTATCTTCATAAGGATACAAAGAGTAATATATTCTCGATTTAAGCAAACCAATGCTATAAGATACTTTTTTGACTTAAATGCTTATTGATATTTTTTGTTCAAAACTTTATCAATTTTTGTTTTATTATTAAAAAATTTGAACAACTTTGCTCTGTATAAATATAATATATTATAACGTACATAAATATTTTAAAAAGCCCCCGAAATATTTTCCTGGATTCGCCCCTGGTGGCAGCCCAGGAAATATTTCACTATACTTTCCGAAAAATTCATAAATCGTGCAAAAATGCAATTGAAGTGCTAAGCGCCCAAAAGTGTGCTTCGTATGAAATGTGTTTGGACTGATTGTGGTTATTGTTGGGAGTCCTGCTCCAGAACTTTCTTGCTTGATTTGATTTTGACCCGCTGCACTACGTTTTCTATTGATACGAATTACTTTTATTATTACGATCTTAGAACGCAATGAAACTGAATGAAAATGGATAATAAAATAAGAAAAATGCAGGAACCAAAAGAAATGAAAAAATTCGATAACTGCAACGACAATAAAAGCAAAAAAAGCGGGTGTGCGAAATCGTGCAACAAATGCGAAAATTCTTTTTGCCCACCACAAAATAAAATGAATTCGCGTTCTTAACATGCACTCAAATACACACACGCACACACACACACACACACACACACACACAAAAACACTGAAGCTTAAACGTTTCTTCCGGTTGGTCCTAATATCGAGATCTACCAAAGGACAGCATTACAACAAAGTAGCAACATTTGCCGTAATGATTTTTGAACACCTTTTGTGTCACCTGCTTCTTGGAGTTGCGGGTGCACTTAAGACGACCAGGTAAGGGGGTTATGTTGTTGTTTTTGTTGTTGATTTTGTAAGAACTGGGAACTTGCCAAGATATTAAAAGAATTCAATTTGTTGACTCACAGCAAAAATAAAAGAAATAAAAAGAAAATTGAAACGAAAATCACTGAAAGGCATTTAAGTAGCTTTGAGCTTTGGTTACATTTTGTTATTAGTATTTTTTTTGTGCTTACCGTTTAACCTTAAATAGCGGACATATAACAGCAGCGCTCATAGTAACAGGATCTTCGTTGTTTGCTCTCTGCAGTCTAGCATTAAGTTAGCGGAAACTACGTAGTGCAGCCAAACGTAAAAAAAATCACAAAGGATTCATGTTGCATGAGGTGCTAGAATAACTATCAGAAGCACTTGTTAACATAGCCAGGACATGCTCGAAAAGAAATGAAAGATTGAGCCATGACCAACGGAGCGGTTTCGATAATAAAGGACCATAACGGTAATTAAGCACGGTGGATGGCAATCGAATTATTAAGTAAGATGACAAAATTAAGTGTTCTTGTTGAGAAAACTTTGACTTTTGTTTGTCCAAATGAAAAACTAAGGTTTTAAAATGCAGAAAAACTACTTGTTTTTTAATAAAAAATTAAATTAAAAACCTCAAAAGCTTTGAAAATCTTTTTAAGAAAGTTTTCCAAGCAATGTTAACAATTTGCATTATTAAGTTTGAATTTGTTTATGAAAGCGTAAAATAAGTGGGTTTATCTTACGTATGTTCAAGTATTATAGCCAGAGTGATTGTTTTGAAAATCTGATGGTACATTTTCCATGGTTTTTTATTGCCATTCTAAGAAAATAAAAGATTAGTTCTTATGTGAAAAAAATTCTTAAATGTTTTTCCAGCGTACATTTTTTTTTCAATTTTTTCAAAAGTAGTTCTTATTATCTTTTTAATGCTGTACTGTTTGTAAAAATAAAAAAGAGAGGGATAACAAAAAACTTTTCAAATTATTTTTAAAAAAAAAAATTTACACAAAAAAAAATGTTTGTGTTCATATGTTTTTTTGGCACACTCACTTGTTTATTCGATTTCAGGTGGAAAAAAATATGAACCAGTTTTTTTGAGATAAATTTTTTTGTCGTAGTAAATGTCGGCAGATTTTTGTTTTTGTATTTTTATGTGTTTTTTCTGGTGTTTCAGCCTTAAAATTTTTACCTGGAATATTCAGTCAAAAAATAGTTTTACTTTTAAATAAAAAAAACCGTAGTACAAGGTTCGGCTAAGCTGAACTTAAATACATTTACATATTGTTGTTTAATTTACATAATTAAGATAGGAGAAAAAAGTGTAACGTTACGTCCGCAAAAGAGAAAATTTAAGTTTTTGATGAACCTAGATATTAATAATGCTCATTAGATCTTGTTTAATATCATAAAATATTCCTAAATATTTAACGTATTCGATTTTTTTGGTTACAATGCAAAATTCACTAAAAGTGATACATACACTCACAAAAATAATTTGTTGGCGTTTGGTTGCAGTAAATACATTTTAACTGGGGTACTCATAAAGTAATTGTTTCAATCAAAACACTGTTTATTTTACGGAAATTAAATAAGCATAATCGACTTTCGGTTGAAGTAAATGCTTATTTTATTATTGTAACTTCATGCCTAAATAACAATTCGGTTAAAATTCAATATTTATCCTTTAGTTGCAAGATCTGAATGGAATTTGTCATTTCAAATTACTTTCCATCTAAGCAATTTCAATTTATCCAAAACAACTGACCAGTACAATTACAGATTTATATATAAAAGGAGTAGTTGAAACATCCGCATTATTTATTCTGTCAATAGAACTGTTCTTACGTTACCACCGAATTTCAACGATGTTTAAGGTAAATAAATTAATTAAAAAATATATTTTATCGAATATTTATTTAATATAACTTGTGCAGTTTAAATTATTTAAATTAATTTCTTCGTAAATAACTGCAAATGTGCAATAAAAAATAAAGAAATCCTTTTTTCCGTCGTTTGTTTTTTACACTCGCTATGTTGTTCGTCGCGCCTTCTTTGTTCATGATTTGGTTGGTATTCTCGCTGCAAGTGATTGGTTAAGTGTTCAAAGTGAAGAAATAAATGAAAGAAAATATATTTTTATTCAGTATTTAATAAATACAACTTGTGCAGCTTACATAAATCTAATTTATTTCTACTTAAAAAGATGCAAATGTGCAAAATTAAAAACAACAAAGCATGCTTATATTCATCGTTTGTTTTTCACACTCGCTAGGTTCATATAACCGAGTTCTGGTAACTGCGATGCATTTACAAAATTGCCTACAATCGACAAAGTTAGTAGGGCAATTATTCGGTTGCGGCAATGGGTTTAGTTCTGTGATTGTATGCACACGTTGATCAACAAACCGACCTCCGTTTTTTGTAACATCTGTTTAGTAAATAATTAAATGTTATTTGAAAGAACTGCTCCACAGAAATGTTTTTACTGAAGGTTGTATGAAAATATCTCATTCAGAACGCCAACGCACACTGGGGCCAAGTGTTCTCAAAAATAAATTTTTTAACAATGCTTTTTTTTTGGAAATACAAAAACGCAGTTATTTTCTCCATTAAATTATGCATCTGAAAAAAATTTTCAAACTTCTGCGCGTTTCTGCTGGAAGATGTGCGTGTCCAAATATGATAATTAAAATTTTTTTTTATATTTTCATAACAGAAATTCAAATAACAAATTCAAGTTGTTACTGTAAGATTTAATTTTTTGCATTTGTTAAAATGAAGTTTCTTGAAAAGTTTGTTTGGAAAAATTAAAAGTTTTCAAAAAAGTAAGCTAACATTTTTTTGCAATGTAATTTTCAAAGTAATTTTTTTTTTGAAAAAGTGCAAAGTCATTTGGGATCTGACAGTATTTCGATAAAACATGGTATTTCTTTATTGATAACCCGGGTTCAAAACCAAAATCACTTTACGCCTTTTTAAAAAAAATTATTTTGAAAATTTCACAAAACATAACATAACATAACATAACATAACATAACATAACATAACATAACATAACATAACATAACATAACATAACATAACATAACATAACATAACATAACATAACATAACATAACATAACATAACATAACATAACATAACATAACATAACATAACATAACATAACATAACATAACATAACATAACATAACATAACATAACATAACATAACATAACATAACATAACATAACATAACATAACATAACATAACATAACATAACATAACATAACATAACATAACATAACATAACATAACATAACATAACATAACATAACATAACATAACATAACATAACATAACATAACATAACATAACATAACATAACATAACATAACATAACATAACATAACATAACATAACATAACATAACATAACATAACATAACATAACATAACATAACATAACATAACATAACATAACATAACATAACATAACATAACATAACATAACATAACATAACATAACATAACATAACATAACATAACATAACATAACATAACATAACATAACATAACATAACATAACATAACATAACATAACATAACATAACATAACATAACATAACATAACATAACATAACATAACATAACATAACATAACATAACATAACATAACATAACATAACATAACATGTTTCAAGTGCGTAGCTAACAATTTATTTAAATATTTGTCTTCTAGTTCATTTCTGATTTTAGCGCAAATCTCAACACATATTCCTTTTCTTTATTGTTTTGTGGTATCAGCGCAAATTTTGACATTGCAACTTTTCTCAAGGAGGAGAATGTTTTACTCTCTCATTATCATTCTCTTTTGCAAAGTTTTGGTGTACGTTAACAGAAATTAGTAAACAGTAGCGAAAGTTTTCGCATACTTGCAAGTACGGGAACTGACCTGTAGATTTTTGTTAAATTTGATTCTATTTAATTTCTATGTATCATATCGTCCTCTTCATGCCAATTCGCCAATGTGCATTTTTATGTTTTTTGGGAAATCGAGTTTAAAGATTCGAACGGCTCAATAAATAAATCATTTCCAATTAATGATTTTTTTTAAAATTGTTAGTGCATGCCTTCGTAATACACAGTTAAAAATTTGTTCCCGTTGGTTGACAATTAAATTGAAAAAAAATACAGAGTTTCGATAGTATCGTAAGCACAGACGTAGAATTACTTTTTTTAAAATAAAAGAGAAAAATAATGGTTTTTTTCATTTATATTTTTCAAAACCATTTTAAAGCATTTCATCTTCTAAATGAAAATTATTTAAAAACAATTTTGTTTTGTGTAATAATTTTTCGTTTGAGATTGATATTTTAAGGATGAATTTGTTGTTCTTGTTCATTTTATGTTGGTTAAACTTTAATGCAATTCAAAGTTATTTTTAATAAATGGAAATATATGTTTCGTAAAAATATGAATTATTTATTTTTCCTATATTAAGGAGCATATACACTCAGGGAATTATTGAATTTCGTACACGGCTGCCATGAAAAAGATGAGGCTGTAATAGTCATACTAGACTTATTATATATGAAATGAAGTCACCTTAGCTGAAACTTTATTACAAGCACTTTATGAGAGCTCTCATAGCCCTAATTGAATTTGCAATAATCATAAAAAAAAACCAAAATTATGTTGAGCGTCTTTTGAAAATAAGAGCTGTGGTAACAGTTGTGATACATTCAGTATTGTGGCTACTGAAACCAACTTTTAAATCTTGCGTGTATTGTAGCCTCAATATGGTTTTCACGTTTTTACTGAAGATACTAAAACCACAAAAGACAAATTTCTCCATTTTAGTTTCGCCATTTTAGCAGCGTGCTTGTTGGCAAATATTAAAAAAATTGTTTTTAAAGTTAATCGGTATTTATTTTGATAAACGTTTTACTTTGATAATAAATATTATGCCTTCACCCAGAAAACAGATTAGTTGGCACTACGAAATTTTTTGTTAGGTCTTTTGCATTTTTGTTGTCATAAAAATATTTTGCTTATTAGAAACTTCATTCGGTAGTGAAAAACGAAAATTGGTTTTTATAGCAGATATTCGTTAAAATATGTTAATGTAACTGCAAATCTTAAGTTATCTGCTACCCCAAAAATTCGGTTGGGCATTTTTGTTTCCTCAGTGTATTGTTTTGAAAAAGGCATGTACTATTTTACAATTCCATTGTCTAAAACTATTTGTAAGCATGTTTCAGATGCATACTAATGGTTTGTCGTTTATAATATGGGATTTTTAAAGTTCCAGAAAAAAAAATTTAAAAAAAATAGTTTGTAAAGTTCTATGAACAATTAAAATTTGATCAAAAAAGTAATATTTTTTCAAATGATTTGAAATAAAAATTTAAAAAATATTTAAAATAACACTTTTATTAAGCAAACGCCATTAAGAAATTGGTGATAACCTTAAAAGCGCAGAGGTAAGTAGCTTAAATAGAAAAAGTTTTGACAACCTCAACATAAGGTTTTATGGCTATCAAAACCGAATTCCTCTCACCATTGCAAAAGGCACTGTTATGACCCCTCCACAATTCGGCTGTCAAAACTGAATTCCTCTCACCATCGCAAAAGGCGCTGTTATGACCCCTTCACAATTCGGCTGTCAAAACCGAATTCCTCTCACCATCGCAAAAGGCGCTGTTATGACCCCTCTACAATTCGGCTGTCAAAATCGAATTCCTCTCTCCATCGCAAAAGGCGCTGTTATGACCCCTCCACAATTCGGCTGTCAAAACTGAATTCCTCTCACCATCGCAAAAGGCGCTGTTATGACCCCTTCACAATTCGGCTGTCAAAACCGAATTCCTCTCACCATAGCAAAAGGCGCTGTTATGACCCCTACACAATTCGGCTGTCAAAACTGAATTCCTCTCACCATCGCAAAAGGCGCTGTTATGACCCCTTCACAATTCGGCTGTCAAAACCGAATTCCTCTCACCATCGCAAAAGACGTTGTTATGACCCCTCCACAATTCGGCTATCAAAAACGAATTCCTCTCACCATTAAAAGTTCTTACAACTTTCTGTGAGGTTGTCAAAACTGGCAGAGAATCTCTTAAACAGGAATCTAACAGCCCTTATGGAAGTTGTCAGAGCCGCGCATATTAAATTTTTTGAGAACCGTAATACTACGGCTAGAAGAAGCGAAGTTTGTATAGCATCGCCAGTTTTGTGAGTGTACAATCAGCCCCGTTCTTAATGATTTTTCCCGGAGAATCGGAAAAGGGAGTTTTCATTTTTAAGATGAAGTGCAAAAACATTATGTAAATTTTTAATGACATATTGTTCGTCAAACGTCAGTATTCATGAGTTTAAACAAAAAAAAATTGATATCTTTATCTGCTATCTTAAAAATAAAAAAATCCTTTTTCCAATTCCAATAAATAAAGTTTAGATAGAACTTTATGTAGAACTAGTATTATGTATAGAGTTTATATATAATAGAACTACAAAATTATATTCTTGAAGATATTCTTGAAGACTACACCTACATGTACACAAATTTGAATATTTTATATTAGCGGTTTTATCACCGTGTTTTTGTGTCTGCTGAACAAAATAAAAAATGTCAATTAGGGCCGTTGTACAAGTGAGCGACGATATGTATATTTTAAAAATGATTTAAAATTTAAATTTTAGCTAAAAAAATAGATTTTTAATATGGAAAAATATAATGCATTATATAAATAATTCAAATTTATTATGGTATTTAAAAAATAAATAGAGTTTTCAAAGCACAACGCATGCTTAGTAACGCATGCGCAAGCCTGCGTAGTAGTAATATATACTAGCTTTGTAGCTACACGGATCTATATTCTTTTTTGTATTTATCTTGCTGAAAATAAACAAAACCAATAACAAACGACAAATACGAAAACAACTGATGTGTATTTATATATGTAAGTTTTCAATACATATTAACAACAACAACAGCAAAAGCAACACTACAACAAACGACACGATTACGAAGCAAACGAACAACCACAACAACAACAACAATAACAACAACAACAACAACAACAACAACAACAACAACAACAAAAACAACAACAGCAACCAAAACCAGCTTGTGTATAATTTTTCTCATACGAATATATTAATTTTTACTTCTTTGATCTTGCAGTTTTGTGACTTTATTAAAGAAGTGAAAAAACCCAAAGCTAGATCTCGTTTTATTCGTACTCTAAAGGCCTGTTTCCAGCTCTCAAGTAAAGCTTATTTTCATACATAAATCTGAAAAGTAATCGAAAAGTAATTTTTCCTTGTCAAAATTACTTGAAAGAGAATCCAGCTCGTAAGAAAAATTTTCTGTTCTTACTCCTTTTTTTTCATTGAAAAGTGACAACGGTAACACTGTGAGTGTCAAGAAATATATGCAAGTTATATTATTACTTCAAGTAAAATTTTGGCAACCAACATTCAAAGGTAAATAATTTTATTGATATCATTGATTAATTGATTTAAAATTAAATAAAATAATATTTTAGACATGCACATGAACATTTCTACTGAGAGAGAAGAAGAGGCAGTCAATTTTGAGGGGCAGATGTCTTCCGAGAAGCGGTCGAAAGCTGTCCGGAAGAAGCGGTCTGCCAACATGTAAACAAAATGTAATAAAATGTAAACAAACGCTCTTCTCTATTACTTACCTTTGCAATTCAGCCATTACTCATTTAATGAATTATTTCAATATTTATTGCAACAAATTTATTTCAATGTTTGATAAAACAAATCAGCCTAAATTTTCAATACAAAGTGATACAATGCTGGAACTGTCAAAACTCTCGCCGTCAAAATTACTTGTCTACTACTTTTTTACACTCAAGAAACTTAAGTAACTTTTTTCTTGAGTAATTACTTGAGAGCTGGATAGAGACCTTAACTAGCTAATATTCTTGCATATAGTTTTTCTTTGTATGATGAATATTAAAGGCTGTAGCTATACCCCAAAGTGTCAGATATAATCCTTAAACGTGCTTGAAAAAATTTGTCAAAATGACCCCCAACAAACCGCGCTGTAAGACGTAATTCTACCTCAAAAAATAGTTTTTGTGCAGCCATTGAACGATTTTTGCTATAAAATTGTATTAAAATAATTACCAAAATTTTAAACAAATTTTTATCTAAAATTATTTTTATACATACATAGCTAATTTATTTCTTCGTCAAGAGAAATGTGTAAGGACGTCAGGAACCATTAATCTATTTTATCTGTAATCTGTAGCGGTAACAAGCACACTTTTAGTTGAAAATTTGTACATTTGCGACCTTACCAATTATGTGAAACTGAAACTTGCACTTGTTCAACTGAAACTGAAACTCTGTAAAAACATTGGTAATGAAGATAGTTAAAATTTGTTTTAAAATTTGTATATTTTAGGCAGTATTCTAGTGTAGAGGCCGGATTTTCGGTTCTCTTTTGACGGTCAATAAAAAAGAACCAATTAATATTTTTAGTATCCATTTTTATAATTATGTGTTTATTTATACTTCAATAAAAAAAAAAAAAAAAAATTAAAAAAAAAATTAAAATTGAAAAAATTATAGGCTGGTGAGTGGGGTGCTAAAAATAGGGTGCCTTCATGTTGAAACGATTTCAACACTTCTCATGTGGAAAAAAATCTTAATTAGTAAGAATTTTTCTTAAAATTTCGGCTATTTGAAAAAAGTAATTTTTGGCCTTTTTTTCAAAGTTAATAATTTGTTATAAATTTAATAACAAAATTTTTACAGAATTGTACTTGAGATATCATGTCAATCAACCATGTTGGAACAAGTTGTTTCGAGAAAAACGGTTTTAAAGTTTTTAAGTTAAGCTTCAGGAAGTCTAGCTGACAAAACTAGAAAACTAGAAATAATTTTAATTGCGAAAAATTCTTTCAAGGAGATATTCTTGAATATATGAGGCGCTCAGGAGCAAAGTGGTCCAACCCACAAAAATTTTTTTTGGGATTATGCTAACAGACATGCTTACTGACGTTATATTTTGGGACAAAAATGTGTTCTTTAAGGTTTTGCCTTTATTGAAACTGTTATAATAGATAGTTTCACTTTGCCTTTTTTTTAAAAAAATACATTATGGAAACAGAAAAGTGGTCCAACCCACATACTGAAGATTGTATGTGGTTTGAACCACTTAACCATTTTCAAAATGAAATGCTATTGAAAGTTCAGGTTCGGTTTAAATGAATAGCGAAACAAATTCCATTCAAACATTTGTGTTCCTGATGATTGGTTGGAGGTGGAAATTAAAGCAAGAAAGACTAAACAATTTGCAGATATAAAAATTAAAGCTTAAAATTTTATTTCTACTACTCAATTACAACGCCAAGTAACAATACGAAAAATTACGCTGAAAAAGAGAAATTTGAATGGTTTAAAATACAGTGGATACGAACAACTAATAACAAACGATTTATAATGAGTGACAGGATTTCCAAAAAAGCAAAAAGAAAATAAATATGCCAAAAGGAATCTGAGGACTTTGGTATATTTGGCGATGACCTATTGTAAGGTATATTGTACATTTTTTCCTTTGTAGTCTAATTCCAAGAATAATATAAAATAAATGCTGCCATGCGCATGTCCACCATCTTTGTGAGCACGTGAATGTGACGTCAGTTCTAAGAAAGAAAAAGTCCTTGTTTTATTTATTTCGTTTGTTTCCCAATAAGCCAATCAGATTAATTTGCTTAGTTTCGTTTATTGTGTATGTGTTTTTTTTTCGCGTGTGACGTAGGCTGCGCAGTAAATTTCCATTTCTATGCACATATGGCGGAATCTTATATATATTATTCTTGGTCAAATTCTACTTTGATTTTCTTACTCTCCAGATCTGTACCACAAAAAAAACTTTGATTTTTTCTATTTTAATGGAGATCTTTATGTTTTATTTTTAAATAAGTATATTTAAATAAAAAAAATAATGTTTTGAGATTTGTTTGTTCTTTTATAATTTCTAAGAAATAAATATATGATAATAATAAATTGGTTCAACCAACAGAATTTTTGTTTTTTTAAACAACAACTTATAAACAATTTTTAGTTCTATGTAAAGGAGAATTCGATTTTATGTAGATATATAAATCTTTGCCCATTTTTAACCTGCACATTTTCTCTAAGAGCGACGTAAAATTTATTAATATTTTCAAATACATTTTTCTCGATTTATTCAGAATGTGGGTTGGACCACTTAGCTACAGAACGCGTCATATTGTTAAAATATTTTCTGAAACAATATTTAATACTAATACAAAATACTGTGTTATTACGTTTAATAACTTGTTCGTTCGGATGAAAAGGTTATAGCTGTGAAACTTGACCTTTTCTTTTAAAAAAAAAATCATCTAAGTGCCTGTTTCTTTGAGAAAAAAAAATCATAAAAAATTATAAAAACGCTAAAAATAAAAAATACCTAAAATTTAACATTTCGTGTAGAGCTCTCATTTTCACGTGAACACGTGTAGCACGAGTACACGTATTTTTAAGAATATTTTAAAAAAACACGTACTCGAACTACACGTGAATATTAAACACGTACTATTTCCATTTAAGCCATAATTCATACAATAACTGAATAACTGGATGTGAGCAGTCCCAGTAAAACCGATTGGCCATAATATTATTCACTTATGAATATTATATAAGAGATTAAATAGAAACCACAAAAGATCAGATACTCGCCAGCCATTAAAGCTTATGAAGCGCCAACAAGTTCCAGCAAAGTATAAAAAGCTGGCCAAACTTAGTGTAATATAATCTCTTGTCCAAAGACATTAAAATCCTGGATTGGAGAATTGGCTAGGATGCGTCTAAATCGTGAAAACCCGAATACTTAATTAACATTAACATTCACGTGTAGTTTGAGTACGTGTTTTCAAAAACGAACTTCACGAAGTTCAAACTTCCGTGTACGCTAGACCTGTCCTTAATTTTCAAAACACGTTTTCTGCAAAATCACGCTCAGATTATGGTTATACATTATGTCAGACTTACCGGTCTTTAAAGGACATAAAGTCATGAACTAAAAATTTGTTTTAGTGACATAAGCAAACGCGTTCAAAACAAAAATTAAACGTACCAGGACATACTAACACGTACATTTTCTAAGCATTACTATGAATTAGTATTAGATCCAATAAAATATATTTTGTATAAGGGGCTTCTTTAATACTAAAAAAGTATCTTATTTTTGTTTCATACAAAAAATATATTGTACATCACAATTCTGTGTCGATGAGCAATAACAGCTTAAGTCTTATTTCAAAGTTTCCAGAAATCCTGCTTCAAAGTTTTCAATCGCCATATATGTTATATGAAAGGGTCTTTTGTTTTTGCGTCATATTTTTGGCTAAGGTCATGCTAGAAGTTCTAAATGTTGTGTGTTTGTAATGATATATATACGTGGAACACAACTATATGAATAACTCAGTTCTGTCTTAAATAGACTTAAGCTGTTATTGCTTATCGACACAGAATTTATGATTAATACATTGTCTTGCTTCATACTTTTTAGTAGACGGGTTTTAGTTTTTTGAAGTATTTCTTTTCAGCTAAATTAAACAAAATTTGTTGAACTTCACTACAGATAAATCGTTAACAACATTTTCATTTGAATAAGTGTGTTAATTTATAACAGTGTAGTAGCTAACTTTTTGCCAACTGCGGAAATATTTAATTTCAACAAAAACTGTTTTGTGAATCTATCTTTCTTAATTTCTGAGAAAAATTGAGGTTTTCATGCCATCAAAGAAATCTGATCCCCTTAGAGCTCGTTTTTTAATTTTAATATATTTGAAAGGAATATGCAAGGTTTTTTATGGTTTGTAAGAATTTTCTGAGCCCACAATAAAAAATTTGCTTAAATCTAAACCGACATGAAATGTTTTATAAATATAAAAATAAGTTTTTTGTTGGAAAAAATGTGTATTTATTGAGCTGTTATGCTTTATTATCCTTCTATACTATTGACAGTTGATAAAACGAATTTGCTGATATCTGATATCCTTAACGTACTTCCTTGTATTCTTATATTTTCGTTGTTCTCATAACAATATATATAAAAACGTAATTGACCGATGAATGCATGGACAGAAAACATAGGATTATTAATAACACAGCATTTGATTGATTATTGCATTTTTCCATTTTTCACGCAGAACTCTTCAAGAGTTCAACACAACTTTTCCAAGTGTGCAACGAAGAAACTTTATAGTTTTGCAACAACTTTAAATGCATTTCCCGTCCCCATAACTTTTGTGCTGCAACATAAATTCTAACTAAAATCATGGTTGAAAAGTATTTTTAGTGAAACTTAGCTAAACAAACTTAAGAAATAGAAAAAAAAATATATATATATATTTGCACGTTTCAGATGCATCACGCAAACACAAACACCAACATAAATATGAAGAAAAAGCGAACCACAAACACAGAGAAACACACATAAGCAATCTTATCACATCATCGAAGTCAGAACGTCTTCAGGTACTCATAAAAATTCTTTTTTATCTTCTCGTATTGAATGCATGCATAAAATATTTGAAAAATTCTACCTCAATGCATACCCCGAAGAACAGTTCCTTGATATATTGACCCAAACTCACAACTTTTCTCAGAGAAAGTTTTTAGTTGCAGCTTCTTACTTTCTGTATCATTGTGGTTATTGCTGGTTATTTTATAAGGTTTTTTAAAAATCCCCCTCTTTTCACTCTTTCTGACTGCTCAAATATTGTGAAATGCAGGCAGCCGCAGGGAATATCAAGAAATATTTTGTCAACCTTGGACGCAACAGTGCGGAAGGCATCGGATACTGCATGAACTAGGATTAGAGTTTATTGAATAATTGTATTAGTAGTTGTGTATAGTATCTATGGATGTATGTATGTACGTGTGTACGCATATGCAGCAAATATTTGCCTTTTGCTGGAACGACTAAAGTTAAAAGTTATTGAAGCTGGAAGCTGAGAAAAAACCAGAACTCAGATTTATGCAAAACAAACATAAAAATAGGGCTTATCAAAATATGCATCCTAGATGAAGTGGATGTAAATTGTTATTTGCATCCTTATTTTGATATGCATATATTTTATGTAATAAATAAAGTCAAAACTTTAGAAATTATGCTTTAATCTATGCCTGTGCTTGGGATTGTGAGTTAATATATACATACAAACACACACTCATACATGACAACATCTGGATATGCAAGCAATAATAAATACCTCTTTTATGCCTCTAATTTACATTGCATTCAATTTTGGAAGCATTGATTTATTCAATCCTCACACCAGAAACAGCATAGAAACTCTGTACAGCTTCGTATTCTTTAATATCTAAAGTAATCAGATCTGAAATCCAAAGTTAATCCACCAATATTTAATGTACTCAATTTCGACTTAAAGTTGAAAATGTGATTTATATGAAAAGAAAATGTTGTTTTCAAAAAAAGGTATATACATCGTTTTTCAATGCGCTTTCTTTAAAAATTACCCATCAAACACGAACAAAGAACGAAAACTAATAGAATTGAGAGTTTCACTTAAAAAAGTTATTCTTTAAATTATATAAAGACATTTACAATATTATATGCCATCTGAAACATCAGCATTACCTGAGAGAATTCAACTTTTTTAATAAATTCCTATACAAGCAGTACATACATAAGTAAAAATGAGTCTCATACTAAAAGTAACTCTAAGTATTTTTTGAGCTTTACAAATTCTAGAAAAATCCTTTCCTGGTTTTCCGAATAATATGATTTACGGAAATATTTCATCACAGTCGCTATTAGAATCAGCTTATTTTTTTGCAAAGTTTTTCTCCTCTAAATTTTATGTTGCTAATGAACGATATATTGATTCTGGTTTTACATAATTATGAAGCAAATATTAACTTTTGATCCTCACAAATAAAGGATATTGATGTTTTTACCTCTATCTTTAATTTAAAAAAAAACGCCAAAAATAATGTCATTCTACTCTTTCAACTCTGCTTAGAATTACATTTAACAAGTCTTTCAATGTTAACTGTTATCTTAAGTACTCTTTCATCTTAGGTTAAGCTTCTCATAAGAATTAATAAAGAAGTCAGTTGATGTAAGACCATGAAGTGTGCAACTGAAAAACATTACAGTGGCGACGAGTGATTAAAAAAAAAAAAATTATGGAAAAACATGCTATTGGCGCGCTAGAATGCTACACGGTTGGCGAAGATTTTTCGTTATATGTGAAACGATTAGATCACATATTTAAACTAAATAAAATTAAAGAAGATGACGAAAAAGTATCGTATTTGATAAGCATTGGAGGTGCCGAATTATATAAAATTTTAAATTCGATTATTGCACCTAAAGCCGAAAACGAGTTTACATACGATCAAATAGTCTCAAAACTAGCAAAACATTTTGCTCCAAAACGGAACATCATAGCGGAATGCTTTAAGTTTTATAAGCGAGACCAGAAACAGGGGGAACCGTTAGCTGATTATATAATCGAGCTCAAACAAATGGCTCAAACATGTGAATTTGGTCAATTTTTGGATAAGGAGCTTCTAATTCGTTTTGTTTGTGGCCTGCAAATTGAAAACATACAAAATCGACTCCTAAGTGAAGGTAGTCTCGAGTCATTTGAAAAAGCTACGGCAAGAGCGAGGTAGATCCCATGTTGAGAGAGAAAGGTACACCAAGGGAATGAACAACTTTAGAATCGTAAGAGGAACAAACCGGAATTGGGGAAGAGAAGCGGATAGAAATAAAAATGTAACATGTTTTTATTGTAATAGAAAAGGCCACATAAAAAGAGATTGCTGGTTCCTAACTAATAATAAGTTTCATGGAAATAATTCCCAAAATCAAATTGTCAAATCGGTTAAAAATTGTAATGATAGGGACAGTGATGAAGATGAAGAATTTGTACAACATGAAACGTATATAAATAATATTGAATCATACAAATGTCTACTTATTAAGTTAAAGGTAGAATATGACTACATAGAATTTGAATGCGACACAGGGGCGTGTGATACTTTATGCCACATAGCCCATTTTGAAGAATATTTTTCGCATATTAAAATTGTGAAGACGTCAAGAGTATTTAAAATGCTAAATGGAAACCAAATTACAATGGTTGGTAAAGCGAAGCTAAACGTAGAGCTAAATAATGTAAAGGTCAGTTTGGATATATTTGTGGTTGAAGGAAATAGAATTTTTCAGCCTTTGTTGGGGCGGGCATGGTTGGATGTATTATACCCAAAGTGGAGAGAGTTTTTTATAACGCCCATATCAAAAGATATTAATTAATTACTATGTGACGATCCATGCAAATTATTATCTAAATTCAGTGCAGTGTTTTCAAATGATAATAAATCAGTTATAAAAGAATTTGAGGCAGAAATAGATTTGGTTGACAATGCGTACCCAATTTTTTCAAAAAGTTATTCTGTGCCTTATGGCCTGAGGGGTAAGGTAGATGAAGAAAATGATAGATTATGTGCGGAAGGCGTTATTATTCCGGTCAAGCGAAGCAGATGGGCAAGCCCTATGGTGATTGTTGCCAAGCAAAATGGAAGTTTACGATTGTGTGTTAATTGTAAACGTACAGTAAACAAATTTATTGAAATGGACCACTCGGTAATACCACGCATTGATGACATTTTGGCTGGCTTAGCGGACTGGAGGGTTTTTTGCAACCTAGATCTGACAGGGGCATATTTACAGGTAGCTGTTTCACAAAGATCACAAGAACTGTTAACAGTAAACACACACAGGGGCTTATACCAGTTTAGTCGACTTGTGTATGGTTTGAAAACTGCCCCTCAAATTTTTACGTCGATCATGGAAGAGGTTTTGAAAGGTATAGATAACAAACATATTTATTTTGATGATATATTGATAGGAGGTAAAACACGTAAAGAATGTGTGGATACTCTAAATGAGGTGTTAAAGAGGTTGCAGCAATATAACGTTAAAGCCAATTTTGAGAAATGTTTATTTTTTGTGAGTAAAATTGAATACTTAGGCTACACAATTGATCAGAATGGAATAAGACCTAGCCAGTTAAAAGTCGCGGCTGTTCAGAACTGTCCAAGTCCTCAAAATAAAGCCCAACTAAAGTCATTTCTAGGGCTGATTAATTTTTTCAACAATTGTATTCCAAATTTATCATCAGAGTTGAGAGAGCTTTACAATTTAACAAAACTTAACACCAAATTTGAATGGAAAGATTTTCATGAAAAAGCCTTTCAGAGAGCAAAAAGTTTAGTTTTGAATATAAACATTTTAACACCGTATAATCCCAAGCTTCCTATTATAATTTCGGCAGATGCTAGCCCGTATGGGGTAGGCGGAGTGATGTCGCATGTTGTTAACGGTATTGAAAAGCCGATAATGTTTGTTTCTTCTACACTAAGTGCAGCCGAAAGAAATTATTCCCAACTTCATCGCGAAGCACTAGCCATTATTTTTGCAGTAAAACGTTTCCATAAATATATATACGGCCACAAGTTTACGATTCACAGCGATCATCAACCGCTAAGAGAAATATTTAATCCAAAGAAAGATATATCGATTGTAGCGGCAAATAGGTTACAGCGTTGGGCTATTATTCTTTCAATGTATGATTATGAAATCAAATATAAAAAAGCGCAGGAGATGCGAAACGCGGATGCTTTATCTAGGCTTCCAATGGCACAACCTACTAATATTGATGAAGATACAATAAATTTTTGTACCCGGGTAGGAGTCCTATAAATTTGGATGATGTGCGAAATAACATGGAAAAAGATGAATCTTTAATTGAAGTGAAGAGTTTTGTGATGGAAGGTTGGCCAAAGAATAGAAAATTATCGTTAAAGTTAAATCCGTATTTTGTTAAAAGAAATTCAATCGCTACAGAAAAGGGATGCTTGTTTTACGGGGATAGACTGATTATTCCAGACAAATTGCGAAGTAATATTCTTAAAGAACTTCATGGTAGCACTCATATTGGAGTTGTGCGTATGAAAATGATAGCACGCTCCTGCATCTGGTGGCCAAACATTGATCATGATATAGAGTATTTTGTTAGTCACTGCGATTGCTGCCAATTGACACAAAATAATAATAGATTTGAAACATTTCCTTGGCCAAAAACCACGTACCCATTTCAAAGAGTACACCTAGACTTCTGCAAATTTAAAAATATTGTGATTTTAGTCATGATCGATAGTTATACAAGGTGGATTGAGGCGATAATTATGAAATCGACTACAGCGCAAGTAGTATGTGAAAATCTTAGGCAAATATTTTGTGTTTTTTGTTTACCGAAAGAGTTAGTATCTGATAATGGACCTCCATTTGCTTCATTTGAATTAACGGAATTTTGCCGTAAAAATGGAATTAAGTGCACAAATACGCCACCTTACCATCCTCAGTCCAATGGCAGCGCAGAACGCGCTGTTCAAACGATAAAAACCACATTAAAAAAAATTAGTTTAGATAAGAGTATGCAGGGAAAGTCTTGGCAATTTCTTATTAATAATTTTCTACTGGGGTATCGAACATCACCATGTCTGAGCACTAACAAATCGCCTGCTGAACTTTTGTTTAATTTTAAGCCGCGAACCATTCTTGATAATCTTCAATGTTCAAAAATTAAAGAAAATGAAATTAATTTAGAAAACACTTTAACGAAAGAAATTTTTGAAAGGAAACAATTGAAAGAAAAAAAGGAAACAATCAAACCACGATTATATAACAAAATTAAGAGCACAAAAAAAAAAAAAAGTTTTAAAGTAGGTGAAACTGTTCTGTATAGGAATGTTTTTAACAATTATTGCAAGTGGTTGAGTTCTATTATTGTGGATAAATTGAGTGAGGTACGTTATATGGTGAATGTAAATGGAATAATAAGACAAGCACACATTGATCAATTACAGAAATATAATGTAAAAATTATAAAGTTTAATCCACATGTTTCCGTTAAAAACAACATAAGATTAAAGAGTATACCAATTTCAGATTATAAAGATCAAATTATAACAAGAAGTAAAGCAAAAATCTTGTCGTCTCAAGCGTCTTAAGTGTTATTGATTGTAAACATATATAAATCTGGAAAAACATTACAAAAAGAAAAAGAAAAAAAATATATATAATTAATGTACACACATATGATTACTTTCATACATTATTATAATTTAAACTTATAAAGAGGGAAGGAGTGTTATGTATGTACATATATAGTTAATATTATAAGTTAGTGAGTAGTTAGTATAATAAATCTATTAAGAATACATAAGGTATTGATCCAATGTTAACTGTTATCTTAAGTACTCTTTCATCTTAGGTTAAGCTTCTCATAAGAATTAATAAAGAAGTCAGTTGATGTAAGACCATGAAGTGTGCAACTGAAAAACTTTACACATTCGAATTTTTGTCCTTTGTGAAGTCTTAACTTAGCAATAGACTTTGTTAGTTAGTTTGTAGTGAAAACATGTGCACCTCGACCTATAGGATCTATTGTGAATTTTGTTTGCGTATTCAGGATTTTATTCAGGGGCGAGGGGCCTCGGCCATTATTGTTTCATGTAGTTAAGAAATAAATTTATTTTTTTTAATAATGGCTTTGTTGAGAAAAATATAAAATTAAATGTGAAACGATATTGAATTAAACGCGATTTAACAAAAGAGGAACTTGAAGTATAAATCGGTGCGAATCTTCACTAAAGTGGTTAAAAATTTCATCATTCAGCTTCTATTTTTTTTGTTGCAACAAATAAATGTGCACGTTCAAAAGGCATAAAAAAGCTGTAAGGATGATTTTAATGAGTCGAGATATGGTATGAAAAGCGACACCTTTCAATATTCAAAAGGTAATGTTGCTGAATGATTCGTAAACTGATTTTAATTTTTGAGCAAAGAAGTACCTATTTAATAAACTGCACGGTTGCACAAAAAATTATAATCAAAATAGTCGAAGACAAAACCATTAAATTTTGTTCCAGTAATTTCTTGTGACCAGACAGCATCATTTCAACAACAGGCAGGTCGGTCATGTATGCGTGAGTTGCTTCTGCTGATCCTATGTGCCACTGACTCGAAGAGTGGCTTTTAAAATACTAATGCACATTTTTATAATTCGCGAAACTCTTTGAGCGACTAGCGATCCTAAAACGGCTTGAACGTTTTTAGGTGGAAAAAGGACACAGTTCAAGCAAGCGCACCTTTTAGTTTTTTAAGTTTATATACAACCAGGGCTCGCAAACAAACTCTAAAGAAAAGTATTTTTCTGTTCTGTTTGTTTCTTCTGAAGATCACAACAAGTATTTTGGTTTGTTTAGTTTTTTCTCTCCGATTCAAAAAGTAGCACAAACCGAAGCAAGTAGAGATGAGAGAGAAAAGTAAAATGAAATGTTTCTTTTTTCGAATAGAAAAAACTTCCTCTCACTGTTATGCTTTTGAATCGCGTGCACAAAAACAATCAAATTAAAGTATCTTTAGCGATCTCTTGTTGGTTGCTAGAAGCACCAAAATCCGAAGAGAGATCTGCAATGTTTGTTCGTTTCCTTTATGATGCGACTTTTTTTTTTTGGGTTGAATAAGTTATTGCGTTGAAATTATTCTTTGTTTTGTTTGCTTTTATTGAAATTGTTCAATATTTGAATTGAATATTTTGAATTTGAAACAATAGGAGTGTTTAAAAATGAACAAATTATTAAAATTATAAATAATGTGCACTTTTTGATAGTTATTTCTCTGAAACCGAAGCAAGCTGAAAAAATGCTGCTTAAAAAAGGACGAAATTCTTTTGTCGAACTTCCGTAGTAAAACGAACACAACATTTGTTACTTGTTGTGGTTGCGATCGTGACAACAAAATCTAAAAAACGAAATACTTGTTGTTTTCGTAGAACACAAAACAATAGTTTTCTTTCTCTCTTAATTTTCTGTTAGCTTTGGTACGCATTTCTGTTTGTAGCAAAGATTCAAACCTAAGCAGATAGTGAAACTGTTTGCTTTCGCAGATTTAGCAGATATAGAGTTAGTTTTTTCGTACAGTTTATTTGCAACCCCTGTATACAACGGCGCATAGGCTTGAAGCCATGTGACACAATTTTGAGTTTAGACCTAATCGCGTCCTCCTTAAAATCGTAAAACATTCCATTCGTCTTAATCTTAAAAAAGATCGCCGTGAAAGTAGTCTGCCTCTATTTATTGACATAAATATTCTGCCTCTTAAACATCTTTACTACTTTAAAGTCTTAAAAACATTTTTCAGTTGATCTGGCTATCCGTTGAGCAGAAGTTACAATAGCTATAACTTAAGAGTTAACACTTGGGACTTATTATCTATCCCACAACACAACTATCAATTTCTATTGAGGTTTTATATAGCAGTTGCTTCAAGACTCTTTAAGAGACTGCCCATTTCCATTCGATCTATTCGCATTTATAGCACGTGTTGCCCTGCCTGTAATTGCATTTAGGTGGGTTTTCTAAAAGAGTTTCTTGTCAAAAGTCACCCCAGGGTACTTAACCTCGCTAGAAAAGTCAGTGACTTTCCCATTTAGTGTAGGAATTATAAAATTTAAGTTTATTTTCCCAGAAAAGGGTACCGGAATTGTTTTGTCAGGACTTATGCTTAACCCCTTTTTCCTTACACCACTTCGAAGTTATACGGATGTCACTCTGCATTCGATCCAATATTGTCGATTCATGACAACCCACACTTGTGAAAACCAAATCATCCGCCTATCCTCTGGTGTGAAAACCCTGGTTATTGAGACTTAAGAGATAAGTTCATCCACGATTAGGGAAAAAAAGAGGTAAAAGTACCCCTCCCTGAGGAGCCATCCTCTGGTGGCAGTGATGGTGTTACGAACTTCATCAAGAACAAACGTTATGATTCTGCTTTTGAGCATGATTAAAATCCAGTGTGTTATTAGGTCTGTTTCCGTACTCGATTCAAAAGACTTGCTTGAAAGCGTTTTTTTACAAATTTTTGAAGCTCAAGAGAGAAGAGTAATAAGCAAAATGCCACTATCTATTCTATAACAATTACTAGGAGTTAGTACGGAAAAGACCTATTATTAGACTAAACGATATACTCAAAAAATCTGTTTTATAAGAAACATTTACTGAAACTGAAGTGCTATCTTTGTAAACCCTTTACCATCTACTAAGAAAATGGTAATGAATTGGTTAAAAAATTTAAACGTGCTCCTTTTTTAAAACTTTAAGTGTATGGTAGTTTTTTTTTAGGAAGATAAACTGGTTTCATGGAAAATAACTTCATTATTTTAGATTCTAACCACACTATTCAGTTCAAAAGCTGATTGAAAGAGTTATATTTCAACTAATAAAATCATTCAATATCTGCAAAGCACCATTATTTATAGCCACACATGTGGCAAAATTAGGAGACATGACTTTACAAGGACAAGTAACACAGACATTGACTTTCAAAGTAGGAAGAAAAATAAAAGACGAAACATTTTTGTAATAGGCTAGAAACAAAACATAGACGTCTTTCAGTCTGGAAAAAAGCCACAAAAATTGCAACTTAGATCAAGTTGATAGCCGAAATAATAATAAAATAAATACAATAAAATCAAATGTGAACTTTACTGTCAAAGGAGAGTATTAAGTAGGTTCTAGTGAAAAGTAAAAAATCTCTCAACAAAAATTACAACAACCACAACATCTTCGTTATGAACAAAGAAACTGTATACTTTTTGTGTGTCTGAACATGAAATATTAAAAATAATATTTATTACAAAAAGTTAAAGAAAAGGCATTTCAATGCTTGATGAGCAAACTGTGTATTCTACAAAAAGTTTTGGAAAAAAATATGACGTATATGGAAAAAACAATATTTTATCAACTCAATATTCTTTACTTGAAATTTTTCGTTGAAATAACAATTAAAAAAAATGCATAAAAAAAACACCAAAAACAACAGCGAGATTCTACTTAAAATTATAAGTCTCTAATTTAAAATTTCTTAAATCATTCATTTATTTAAGCCGCTTGATGAAATTAAATGAAGCTTATCAGACTATGTGCAGCTTCAAGCAAAATGGCTTATCAGAAAAAAGTGAAAGCTTAACCGTTTATCTCTGCAAGATTTTAAGCTCATTGAAATTTATGAAGCGAACAAAACTTTAAGCTTCAAACAATCTCTTACAACTTAAGACAAAAATTTCTAAGGCAGCCTAATTTCAGAAACGTGAAGAGCGACAGCAAAAATTTAAAAAAATATTTCATTATAAGTAATTTTGCTATTTTTTAAATGTACCTAGATAACCAAGTTAGTTCATTTGAACAATCTGCGTAAAGAAATATACAACTGCGGTCAAAAAAAAAAAAAAAAAAATAGCAGTAAGCATTAAGACAAGCAAATTAAAAATTAAAGGGTTTTTAAGAAAAATCAGTACATATTTTTATTTTCAAAATATGCTTAATTTAATTCAAAATAGAGTACTTAAAACAAAAATTTAATAGATTTAGGTTTTCCAGGTTATTAATTTTTTTTGAATACTACTAAAAAATAAGGCGGATAAAATAATAGCAGTTCATAACAAATGGTCATTTTAATCAAAGTTTTTGGCAATAAAAAAAATACCAAAGGGTGCTTGAAATTTATCGAGTCACGATTATTTTAGAAATCGGTAAAGAGCTTAAAAATAAATATTAGTCTAAATTAAAAAAAAAGAAAACCCTATTTAATTCGAATAAATATTGAAATAAATTTAAAATAAATTTTTAAATTCAGTTTTCAAAATTAGTATTATAGCGTTTTCTTTTCACGAAAAAATGTTGCATTTTTTCTGCCCTCTCTCTGCCATCTTTGAGAATTGTAAGTTTTTTCTTCTTTTGAGGTCAGCATTTTCAAGCAAAGAACACAATTCAATTTTAGAGGTCACTATATTTTTTCTCAAGAGGGCAGAAAAAATATTGCATTTTTTCGAGAAACGGGCGTTTTCGTTTAAGTAACTTATTTCTTCTTTAGATTTCAATACGAACATTTAATAGGTAGTTCAGATAATTTAATTCCTTTTAATCGATAGTTAAAGTAGCGCTGATTGCAAATACTGCTCATTGTTAAAGAGCACACAGAAGAACAACAAAAATACAAGAAGTAATAAAAAAATATTGGCCAATAATAGTTAATGAAACTCTTATTTATCGCATAAGCTATTATGCATTGTTTGATCGCTGATATGTGAAAAGCAGAAAATTGTTTACTTTTGTTTTGCTTAAAGAATTATCACTAAATTTTTTCTGCTCACAGGTTCATCATTAAGACTAAGCTCTTATATTGTAAGAAACCCCGTTTTGTATTTAAATTAATGAATGCATTATTTGACATTCGAAGCTAGTTCTGAAGCCACTACAAAAATGAAAAAATGCATTTTAGTGAACGGAGTGAAAATCTTAAACAATAAACAATGAAGCGTTAATTCCTCGCACAAAGAAATTGTTTCTATAAATTAATAAATTTTGTTGTATGAATGAAGTAATTTTTGTTAGAAAAATTTTTCTTCAGTGTACAACTATGATCTGTAAGAATTTAACTATAATGCAAATGTATTGTCGACCATTGTAGTCTAGTGGAGAGTGCAGTAGACTATCAATCCAGAGGTCCCTGGGTCGAATCCGGGTTCATCATGGTTATTTTTACTTTCTTTATTCTTTCGTACATTTAAGAATTATGGAAAAGTAAAAACCTACAGCTAAATTGTGGAAAATGTGTAATTATAGGACAGGAACACAACTAAGGGCTGGAAATGCTTGCCGAGGTTAAGGCATAACACTAGCCTCAGTTAAAAGCAACTCAAATTGTCTTTTACGGCTGTTCCGCCTAATCAATAATTCACGTATGGTTCCAATCAATTCCTCTAAATAATCTATCCCTTTCCTTTCAGGTCAAAGACCAAACCTTGTTTGTACAAGGCGGATGCCTTGGTTCTTTGATCTTAAAAAAAAAGACGTTGCAACTGTTGGTACAACTCAGTTGGTAATCAAGTTGGGAGTTTTGTCTACAGACAATACAAACGCATTATAACTTGCCAAAAAATCAAAATGTTTTGATTTTTCGTACAACCTGAGTTGCACCAACGGTTGCAACGTCTGTTCCTTGTTTAAGGTTTACCTGTAATTTTAAGTGTATTAAAATGTTCATAAAGCAACAAATATTGTACAATAATGTTTACAATCCAATAGCGAATAAGTAGCAGAAATGAACACAACAACTACAAATACAATCTTTGCATTATGTTTATATATATATAGAGGATTCAGCATTCCATAATTAGATGAATAATTATGCTGCACTGAAGTTAAACTCAGTGAAGTGGGCAGTAAAAGCAATATTAACATAAATTGACATTTAAGACAGCAAAATTGGAACAAAATCGGCTCGACCTTTGGCAGATATTGGCCACATTCAGCGCAGACAACAGTTGTGAAGTGTAATAGTAGCGCTACCTGAGTGAGCGATGTTTTTTTTTAATGTGTTGCTACTCTAAACGTCAGAAAAGTTGCATAAGTAGCAGCTGACAGTCGGTAGCAGCATCTGAAAGTTAACACAATAGTTGTGTGCATGTAGCATAAAATTCTTTCGCTCGATTATATGGCGTCCGCTACCTGATCACTTTTCGTAAGCGCTGCCAAAATTGTCGCATTCAGAGAATTTTTACACAACAGTTGCCAACTGTTGTCTGCGCTGAATGCGCCCATTGAGAGAGCACATTTTCACTACTATAGTGCATTTAGGGCTGCCAGGTTTTAATTTAAGTCAGGATTTAAAAAAAAAAAATCGGAATAAATTAGGAATAAGAAAAAAAATTGGGAAAAAGATGTATTCATGTCACTCGTTTTCTTCAATAAGGTCACAACTCAAAAAAATGGAATATCTGAGTTAAATGCATAGAAATACTTGTCATAGACCAATTTTAATTGTGTGAACGATTACGATACTTTATTTACTTTTCGCGATAGAGGAAAATGTGACGCTCAATTGTTGAGTGCGATAAGAACAAAAAAAAAAAAAAAAATTGAAATACGTTTAATGAAAATCGATTTTTTTTTTGAGTAAACTTTTGAAGGAAATGAGCGATTCCTTAAAAAAATAAATTTTATACAAAACTCAGTGTCAGAGAACATGGTAGAAGAATACAGGTAGATGCACCAGATGAGAGCATACTGCCGGAAATGTCAAAACGAAGCAAAACTTTTTATTTCTTTTCTTTTGTTTCCACAGCTGAATTTGACAGACAGTATGGCAGTATGGAAAGAGAGCTCAGTCAGCGCTGCAGCTACCTCTATCCTTATAACGTGCAGAGAACCCAAATTAATTAATATAGAAACTAAACGAACTTTTGTTTTTATATACATACATATAATAATATTTACAGATTTACAATTTATATTTAATTTGAGATTTAGCTGATTTAAGAAATTTTTTGTTTTTTAAAACACTGTTATAAAATTTTTTACAGTCCATTCCAAAGTAAAACTTTATTTGAATTTCTGCTTTCTCATTTTCAATGGTGAGAGAATTTCTACAATCCGTCCAAATTGGCTTGCCTAATGAAAACAGACGTTCTGCATCGACATTTGATGTTGGGATTGATAAAAAAACAGAAAGATTTTTAAAATATTTGGCAACGGGTTTGATTGTAAAAACAAATTCCATTTTCCAATTGGTTTTTTATTCATTTGGGACTTTGCCAATTGTATTGCTGCTGCGATAATTTAAATTAATTCGTACGACTGGTTAAGTATCAGCGCATTTATTTAATTTAAGTTGTATCATAATATCAAGAACAGTTACATAATCGAATTGAATTTTTGCATCTAAAGAAAATGGTTGGAATGTTGACAATATATTATCATATCAGTTGAAAAACCATATCTACTTTTTAAATATGTCATTATATTTTCGTACCAAGCACATCAATTAATGGTTATTTCAGTTCTAAGGTTTTCATCAAGCCTTGGAAAAATGTTAATACAGCAAAATCCCATGCATTTATCGCGCATGCGTTGTTGAAGCTTATGATGCAATTCTGTCATGGAGTTGTGAATCTTAAAGCAGAGAGTATCACTTTTTTCTAAAAAAAGTACAACCTCAGTTAAAACCTTAAGTACATTATGGAAGAAGCCAAGATAACATTCTGTTGATTCTGATTCAAAAAAGTTTTAAAATGCACGGACAATTATCTCCAATGGAGTCAAAGAACGTCTTTAAAGAAGGAGGTACTTTTATAAGTCGCTCTACTGCTGGCTGTAAGTAAAGCTAACGCGTAGATACATGCCTGAGGATTGATTTCTAGTCAATTTGTGCAAACTCGCAAATATCTTAAAGCTTTTATTACGTTGATCATGTTGGGAAAAATAACCATAAACCTTCTATACTAAATTTTCTAAGTCAAATGGACATTTTTTGAAAGCTTATTTGGCAGCGTTGTGTATAATGTGCGCAGAGCAACCATCTAAAATTATTTAATTATTGGATTATTTTCATCTCTTAAATGCTTTCCAAAGTTGATATTTGCATTATCCGCAAAATAACTAGCCATGATCTTTAAACAAAGACCGAACCCATTTAACCTGCTCTTTAATATTACTATACATTGCAGTTGCATTTTATTCGTGATCTTCATAGAAACCAATGACGCAACGTTTAATACCAAGCTCTGGTTTAAAATATCGCAGTAGCAATGGAAATGTTTTAATGTTGTCATGATTAGAAGCATCACTAGACACACTATAAAAAACACCTGTTTTTGAAATACGTTAGAAGTAAGAAATTTGATCGAAACTACAAGTCTTTAAAATTACCTGCTTTTAAAATGCTTAGAGTCTCTTCGATAGATGCTGGCCCCAAAACATTATGCGCAATTGAAACAGCTTTTATTCTTTCCAGCTTCCCAGATTTCTCAGCGACTTTCGAATCCAGAAAAATGGTTGAACATATTTTGGAATCGCAGTCAACAGACACAAAAGAAATACTATACTTAACTGCATGATATACTTCCGTTACCATACACGCTATTATATTTTCTTGCTCATCCGTGAGAAAATTACTTTATTTAAAAAATTTGGCCATACTTGTTTGTAGTAGATATCTTTGCTATAAACAGGCGCTTATAATCAGAATTTTCTGAATGTTTCTTTGTATCATTTTTTTCCTCCGTGGCTGATGCTAAGACTTTTGTAACAAATATTACAAGACGCCATAAATTTGCAATTTTTAACAGCTTGTATCCATGTGAATTGCTTTACCAAATCATCTTTAAAGCAGCACTTTCTTTTAAAATTTTTTAATTTCATAGGCTTAAAATTTTTTTGATTCGGAATTAATCATTTATATTAAATTACATACGATTATTTTTTATGGCTGAACTTTTTTGAAAGAAATAACTTCTGTTACATTTTAACTTAACGAACAAGGTGGGAGAAAAACTAACACACTAAACAATATCCACAAAGAATTTTAAGGCGTATACACAGAACAGAAAAGAGTGTTCGTAATGCTTTAATTACCAATTGTACATAGTTGGCACAATGTTGTCAACGTTTCTTTTTTTTTATAATTTACCCTGTGCTTCTACCTTTACATAATGCACTTGTTATTGTTTTCTTTCTTTCACGCACTGTTTGGTTGATAGAAAAGTATGTTGAACCTAACGAACATCGTGGATGAAAATAAGCAAAAAAAACTGAAAATTAACCACAAGGAATGTTGTTATTAGTGGTATTCACGATCCTGAGCTCTTTGCTGAGTATGCGATTCGATTAAACTAATTAGAGACGTACAAAACTGGAAGTGAAGAAGAATATCTGTACAAATTTAGTGATGTAGAAATAAAAAAAAAGGAAATCTTTTTAAAAGGTAATAAAAATAATACAAAACAAAATTGTATTGGGGGTTGGAATTAATTTTAAAGGTTTTTTTCGGTTTTTGAGCATTTATTTAGAAACAACGGTACAATGTATATTATTCAAAGTATTGTCCATCGTTAGCTACAACATTTTCCCATCTTTCTGGCAGCATATGGATTCCGCGCCGGAAGAACGATTCGTCTTTTGAGGCAATCCACGAATCGACCCATTTTTTGGTATCCTCGTAAGAAGTGAAGCGCTGCTCAGCCAAGCCATGCGTCATCGATCTGAATAGGTGGTAGTCGGAAGGGGCTATGTCTGGGCTATAAGGCGGGTGGAGTAGCACATCCCAATTCAGCGCCTCCAACGTTTCCTTGACGGTTCTTGCAACATGTGGCCGTGCGTTGTCATGTTGAAAAACCACTTTGTCGTGTCTTTTGGCATATTCCGGCCGTTTAACCTTTAATGCTCGGCTCAATTGCATCAATTGTTGTTGGTAGCGTTCCCCAGTGATGGTTTCGTTAGGTTTTAGCAGCTCATAGTACACGACACCCTTCTGATCCCACCAAATACACAGCATAAGCTTGGCGCCATGAATATTCGGCTTGGCCCTCGATGTTGATGCATGGCCGGGTGGTCCCCACGACTTTTTTCGCTTAGGATTATCGTAATGGATCCACTTTTCATCGCCAGTGACAATACGATGCAAAAAACTCTTCCTTTTATGCCGTTGAAGCAGTTGTTCGCACATGCAAAATCGCCGTTCAACGTCTCTCGGCTTCAACTGGTACGGCACCCAATTTCCTTGCTTTTGAATCATTCCCATGGCCTTCAAGCGTTTGCCGACCGTTGATAAGTCGACTCCCAATGATTCTGACAATTCTTGAAGGGTTTGACACGGGTCTTCATCGAGCAAAGCCTCCAATTCCACATCTTCAAACTTTTTCGGCTGGCCCGGACGCTCTTTGTCTTCCGTATCAAAATCACCACTTTTAAACCGACGGAACCAGTACTCACAAGTAGAAATCGATGGAGCATAGTCCCCGTAAGCCTCAGTAAGCGTGCGTTGTGCTTCAACCGCTTTTTTCTACAAATGGAAGCACAAAAGTAAACCTTCCCGCAAATTGCGTTTTGTTGGAACGAAAGTCGACATGTTCACAGAGAAAAAAATATATGTTGTTTACACTTCAGTGGAATGACACATACTGAAAAATGAAGCTTAGACAATGTGCTTTGAAATGAATATAGTCACAGGTGTGCCCGATGCGATCTATTGATAGTTACGCCATCTCTTAGAAAACCTTTAAAACTAATTCCAACCCCCAATAATTGGGAAAATCGGGACATTTGGCGTCCCGCTTGAAGTCTTCGCGTGACGCACATTTTTAGGCTGAAAATTTGTACAACCCGCGTGGAAATCGTGACCTGGCAACCCTAAGCACACTACAAACATGCATGCATTAATTGACAGGATAATGTCAGGAGCATTCCAGCGCATATAAGCACACATACACACACATGTGTGTATATTAAAACATTTATAACTGTGTTCATATGCAGCTAATACACTTGAATTGCATTAACTACAAACATGAGATTGTTCATAATTGGGAAAATGAGAATTATTGCCACTTAGTAGCAAATTCTTCGGAGTTAGACATAACGATCATGTCTTTGGCATTGCTTTGATTTAAAAAATTGCATCCAATTTTATTTATATATACTATATTGACAGCTATCGGCATGAGAGTTAGACTACGTGTAACGCACATGCAAGACATGTTTGAGTGCAAGTCAAATAAAGAGTGCAATTTGAGGTCAAGTGGGAAAAATCATTCAATCTTATGAAAATATTTTGACTTGAAGCCAAATTTTACTGTACTTTACGGAACACTGAAAAAAGTAAAAACTCAAGATCCAAGAAAAAACTTTTTAATTTAAAATGAGGCTGCTATTTCAACTAAAAGTAAAAAAAAAAATATATAAATGCAGTGTAAATTTAGTATATATGTATTGAATAAAGTTTTATTGGAAGTCTGCTTAACCAAATAACGGAATTTAATTGAAACTTTGCATAAAGCTTCTTCTGCATAAATTTTAAAATTTTAAACAAATTTTAACTTAGATTTGTAATAGACTAAAATTGATCATATTTCTTTTCATAAAATTTGAAATTCTAATCGTACGCATTTTACTTTAAACTATAAAATTTCTCCCATGCAGGTTTTTTGCTTTCCCGTAACACAGGCACGAAATGTACCTACTACACATGAAAAAAAAATTAAACGTACACCCTGCCAAAAAAAAAAAAAAAAAAAAATGCATCACCTAGAAATTTTTGGAGAAGTGGTTAAAAATTGGCTTATATAGGCTTTTATACTAAGAGTTTTAATAAGGATGTGCTTTTTGACATCTACCCTATCATGCTAGGAAAATTTACATCTAAGGCAAATGGTGCTCAGTAGGTTGCTTTATATAAAAAAAGTACACATATACTAAAAATTTAACAAGGTTTTTTAATTGAAGAGCTTATTGCAGAACATGATAAGCCACATAAAAAAAATTTTGAAATAATCGACTCTAAAGTTTTGAAAAAATTTATTTTTGTATGAAGAAATGGAGTTGAACACGGAAACTTTTACAAAGAGGTTAGAAAATTTATAAAAAATAGCCAAAATCTCTTCAACAGTTGTTGGCAATGCATTGAGTAAAGTATTCAGCCTGAAAAAAATAGATTTTTTAAATAAAGTGGCTTATCACATTATTGCAATAAGTCCTTCAATTAATAAATCCCAAGAAAATAGTGCAAACATAATATTTTGCATTTTTTTTAATGCAGAAATTTTTTTAACCCTCAAGCAATGCCGAATTATAGTCTTTAATAAAAAATGGCGGTCTATTTTCAACAATAATCGCAGTTTTAATTAATTGCCATATAAGCAAATTTTTTCGCTTAAGTCGCGAAATTTTTTCAACTTTTTTAATGTTAATGTTTAATATTTCTTGATGCAAACTTTAAGATATACTAAAAAGTTCGCCATTTCAACCGTATTTTGAGCCCAAATTAAACAAAAAAGTAAAAAAAACTATGTGAGTAAAACCAATTTCTTGGGGAATAAAAGGTTTGCATGGAGGTTTCGTACTTGTTTTGATAATCAATAAAATGTATATAATTTAGTGGTTGGAGTGCAGTTAAATGCAGTTAAATGCAGTTAAATGCTGGGGTATCTTGAAAATTAGAAGTTTAATGGATTCAAAATAAAGAACTATGTACTTGGCCTTGATTAATTTTTTATATGAATTCTGTACAGTAGAATTTAGGGTGTTTGTTTTATTATAGTCTTTATTCTCAAGGGTCTGCTCAATCGTACCGATTGTGTATAAATTTTAATCGGACGGCTAACATAACTCACGCCCGGTAATAAGTGACCCATTATATTAGTCTTGCGCCCAAAAAGCCATATATCTTATACAACAATGAAAATATTTCAAGGTTTTTTTAAAATTTTTTTCTTATTTAAGACCAAAAATAAAAGTAATCTCCATATTTGTTGGTTGCAATTCATTTTCTCATCAACGATGATTGGTAAAAACAGATAAAAAAAAATTAAATTTCAGAAAAAGATGGTGTTGTTCTTAAACAGACCGCCATTATTTATTAAAACCAAACTTTTGGTGAATATTTTTACTTTAAAAAATATTCTGCACTTAAAAATACTTGAAAATGTTATGTTTACATAATTATTTTCACATTTGCCGATGAAAACCCTACGTAAAAATATTATGATCTTTCACACTTGCCTCAGCTGTTAAAATCTATGTAGCTGGGATTAAACTAAGACATCAACCAACACATCCTTATCCAAATTTTGTGTCAACATGCTAATTTAGTGTGATTTTTGAGATCTTCTACAAAATATATCTGGTGATGCGTTTTTTTTTGCAGGAGGTGTAAAGTAAATACACAAAGTAATAATAATTATTTATAATAATAATTATAATTAGTAAAAAAAAATAATTAGTAAATATAATTTTTATCCTACTAAAAGTGAAAACATAACTTCAACGGATAATGTGTAAAATTAAGCACATTGTATAATTATGTGTTGTATTAATAAATCACTGTTTGCTCTTAATGTTACATATAATTGTCTGAAATAGAGATATATGCTGTCTTTAAACATTTTTTAAATATAATAAGCTAACAAATTATTGTTTAAAAACACATTTTGTAATAAAAAACAGGTACGAGATATCCCTAAACACAAAAAATTGGTTTTTTTTACCATTAATTTTTTTGGTTCTCCTAGACCCGCTACGCTCATAAAGATTAAAGAATTTCGTGAGAAATTCTTTTAAGAAGACATGTTTAAAATTTTAGTTACAATTAATTATTTAAAGCAATATGCAATGTCCAACCCTTTGTATGGGCGCGCCCCACCGTGCGGCGCCCACCTTTTTTGGCATTGATAGAGACAAAGTTTGTGTGATGTTAGGGGTAAACGCCCATGTTTTTGTTAGTGCAACTTCAAGCTATTTTATGTCTTTAACGGTTTTTTCTCTAAGTTTTTTTGAAGTGAAAACTTCTTTAGGCGCGTTGAACGATTTTGGTAGAGGGTAAATCATTCGTTTGCATCATCGTATTTTTCCAAGGAATTCGTCATTCGGCCGCAAGCTCACAAAGAAATCACTTGGCAACTCCTGAAATTAATGCATATAATCTGTTTGTTAGTATAAAAATAATTAAGTTAGGTTGCAATAAGATGTTTGCAACCAAAACTTATTATTAGTTCGGTTTATATTGGTGTATATATATGCCTTTCAAGTTTGGCAATTTCTTGAGTTGTTGTATTTGTCAACATTTTTGAAAAATTTGCTTTTACTTAAACAGCTGCTAAGCATGGTGAGATTTAAAAATGGAACGATCTTCTTCTTTTTCTGCTTTTTTCTGCTGGAACTTCGTTTGCAAACAAGAAAAATAATGTATGGATTGAGTGTTTTAACATTTTAATCTTTAAGTTGTGATAAAGGCATATGTTGAACATTCAAATAATTACATGCATTTATGCACTTGTTGTATTTGTCAGTGGCTTTTTATTTTCACCACTGCAGCATTTTTTATTCAGAGTTGTCAACTATGGCTGTGTGTCAATCAGTCGTGGTAGGATAGAAAATATCAAGTTGAATAAAATTTGTGTGTTGAAATAAATTTTCCTTTTTTGCTTTGTCAAATTTGACGATGAAATTTTGACAATTAAAAATTTTGAAATTGCGGTCGTGTTTTAGCGCAAATATTTTATTTTATTTGCATTTTATCAATTTGCGACATATTTAATTCGAGAGCTAGTACTTGCAACATATTTCGTAAACTTGTAATATTGTTAACTTAAAAAACTGTTAAAAAATTAAAAAAAATTAACGAAACAGCAGGCAAACAGAAAATATAGCATGCAAAGTGCTGTATATTTTACGCCGCCAATTCGGTTCATCCCCTCTCACGCTGCGCAACCGCTGTGATCTTGTAATTCTCTTTGCGTTGTTGTTGTAAATTTGCTAAGTAGTTATTGTTGTACAGTAAGCTTTAATTTTTTGTGGATGTTTATTTGTAGCTACAGTCAGCATATGACATCGAACTAATTTAGAAAACAGTTTATACATATGAATTAAAGAGTATATATAATATTGGTAAATCAATTTGTTTTTAGTAAAAGTGTTACCGTATCGGAAATACATACATACATATATATACATACATATATATACATATACACACATATATAGTTCATATATATGAACAATTTAACTCATTGAGGAAATTTAAAGAGTATTTATGTATATTTATATAATAACAATTACGTAATAAATCTGCAAAATAATTAATATTTTTAGTATTAATTGGATAACTAAAGTCTGCTTATCCTATGCATTTTATTTTTTAAACTGTTTAGCATCAATTTCTTATATGAATTATATATTATTTGTATGCTATAGATATTTCTTAATTTTAGAATATTCTATTTTTAATACACAACGCAATATAGATATGGTGAACATGTACATTGTGTTAGTGTTATAATATAAATTAATATAAATAAGCTTTAATTTTTTATATTAATCAATAATGAAATAATTTAAATAAATTACTTTAATTATATGTATTTTTGATATGGTAACACTTTTGCTTAAAAGAAATAGTTTCAGTAATATATAAAAAATTTAATAAATTGCTATAAGCTCTTAACAAAAATAATTCTAATTTCATATGCCAACTGTAGCTACACGATTAGAATTCGCAACACCTACAAAAAATTACCGGCTAAAATCATTCTTTCAAATGTTTAAATCATTAAATTTCTTCATCGTACCTTCGGAAAACTGAAAGTTTTCAACCCCATAAGCTCCCATTGCACCCCAAATCATAACACTGCCGCTACCGTGCTTGACAGTTTTATTAACATCTTTTGGGTTCAATTCTTTACCCTTCTTTATCCAATCAAAATATCGTCCATTCTATGCAAATATGTTGAGTTTTGACTAATCTGTAAATTTCACTGAGTTCCAAAACCTTACTGGCTTCCTGACACACTCTTTTGCATACTCCAGTCGCTTCTTTATATTATTTGCTAACAACAGTGACTTGTTTCTGGGTGTATATACTCTTAAGCCTTCCGAATGCAATAAATTTCGTTCTGATTGTGGTGTACAGTGTTCGCTCAAGTTTTGCGATATTTTCCCTTCGAATATTTTGGAATTTTGGTTAATTCCACTGTGATAGTTTTTGACCCGAAAAAAAATGAACTCCGATGAATCCTTTTCGAACTGTTAGGGGGGAATCCCCTGGGTGCGAAAGTACATTTGGAAGTGTCAGATTGGCTCCAGTTTTTGAGAAATCGGTATATATCCATTTTTCGGAATGTTTTGACTTTTTTTTCAAAATTTCACTTAATTTAAACCATTAATGCCGATCAAAAGTAACGATTTTTGACCATTTTTAGCCATTTTTCATGTTTTTAGCCATCTTATAAAGATTTTCCTAGCATAGGCCTCAATTTAAGCTTCAAAATCAAAATATTGGACTTTTATTTATTTGTTTAATCTTTTTCTTAAGTTAATTAATTATAATTAAACAACTTTAATAAAATATCTTTGTACAATAACGTAAATATTTATTTGTTTAAATTAAAGGATGACACAAAATTGTTGAAGTGTATACAAAAGCCAAATACTCAAGCCACTTTTTGATCAAAAGTCTTTACTGTTTCAACATTGTCGTTGTTTTCTCTCTTTCTCCTTTACTTTTTTTAAAAAAAAAAGTAGAATAAGGAACAAAACAAGATAAAGCTACTTTTGAAGATCGAAGTTTTCTCCTTACAGCTTACACAAAAACTTCGGATTAAATGCTTATCATCTAATCAATGCAAAAGCAATTTAATTATAGGTAATAAAGAAGAATTTGACAGCATTGAATAAAGTTAAAATGCAGAATAGTAAAAAGCAAAAAGAAGTTGGTGATAAAATAACTTTTTTGTTTAAAATTATATATTTTTTATTTATTAAAATGAGCGATTGTTTTAAAAAATTAAATAATTTTTGTTACGTGTCCGGAAAGTTCACAGCTATGCCACAAAAAAATAAAATAAGTGATAAATTGGCTGAAATCTATGAACAATATTTTAATTTGGCAGTCATACAAAACGTGGATTGGGTGCCTCAAATTGTTTGTGGATCTTGCAGCTCAATATTATATGGGAGGATAAATGGTCGCAGAAAAGGCTTTAAATTCCGATGATTTGGACGGAGTCAATAAATCACGAGACCAATAAATGCTATGTGTGTATAAATAATTTTACAGGTCTTAGCCGATTAAGGGCAATTGGTCACGTTTACCAAAGCGCTCCATCAGCACAAACACCACTTTCGCACTCAGATGCAGTGCCTATTCCAAAAAGACCAAGTCCTAATGAAGCTTATGCACCAGAAACGTTTCGAACTTCAGCAAAGTCATCGATGTCTTTGTATCAACCCTCCACTATTTCACAAAAATATAATCATATTGAAATCACGCAGTAACGATTTGACAGAATGGTGCGTCAGCTCAAGTTGTCACAACGTCGAAGCATAGTGCTCGGTCAACATTTAAGCGCAGTTAATATCCTAGAAAAAGGTGTTCAAATTTATACATCACAAGACCGCCAGCGGGAATTTTTACAGTTTTTTAACGTAAATGAAAACAATTCATTGGCATACTGCAATGACGTTGGTGGATTGATGTTGGCGATGAATTAGGCCGCGTTCATAGTAAACGATTTTAGCTTAGCCAAGAGGTTTAGCTGAAAAACGCTTTGTGTATAATCATATGGAAAAAGCTCAAAGTGTTCATGTGCCAGCATAAAACTAGCATAAAGCTTAATTTCAAATGCTTTTCAGCGCTTATATTTCCATCTCGTTTGCTCACACAGAAAAATAATTTTGTTTTTTATGCTTTGTTGTAGAGCATTTTTAAAATGCTATTTGGCACATGTTAATCTATTTTGCCTGTTAACAATATTTTCGTTGATTTTTTTGTGCTGAAGCTTTAACCGTTGTTGTGTTGTTGTTGTGTTGTTGCGTTGTGGTCCTTTTGTGGTGCTTTTCAGTTGTATGCGCTTGTGTATTCTATCTCGTTTGTTTACATAGTTTTAGTTGTTCTTGCTTACTTCTTGGGTACTTTTTGTGCTGTTTTTATGCTTTGTTTTTTCAAGTTCCTTTGAACTTTTATTTGTTATTGGTTTGATCTTTCATTGGTGATCATCACGAATCTACATACTCATTAAACAAAAAATTTACTTTGCAAACGCAATTGAGGGCATTATTTTCCAAAGAGACAAATGAAAACAAAGCATATCAGTCATAAGCATAAAGCGCGCACTATGAACACCAATAAGCTACTCTTAGCTCAATAAGCTACTTTATGCAGCGTTGAATAAGCGTTCACAATGATCAAAAAAGGCTTGACAAAGCAGCTTTATGCATCAGCTTCTGCCAAAGCGTCCACTATGAACGTGGCCTTACACCTATAAAGCGGAAGATTGGCGACTTTTTATTGATGGGTCAAAAACAAGCCTCAAAGCGGTGCTCTTGTATAAAGTCAATTCGAACAACCCTGTACCTGTTGCTCTTGCCGTGAACACAAAGGAATCTTATGATTCAATGAAAACGATCATAGAATCATTACAGTACAAAGACCACATGTGGAAAATTTGTGCTGATTTAAAAGTTGTTGCCCTTTTATCTGGACTGCAAACAGGTTACACGAAAAATATGTGTTTTATGTGCTTGTGGAATTCGAGATACAAGGACACATCGCAATACCAAAAGCGTGATTGGGCAATGAGAAAAGTGCATGCAGTTGGAGTCAACAACATTTTGCATGAAAACTTGGTGCCAATAGAAAAAATTTTGCTACCGCCACTGCATATAAATCTAGGCATTGTTAAAAATTTTATTAAGGCGTTGATTACACGTCAAAATGAGCAAGCGTTCAACCAACTTCAATATATTTTTCCTCGTTTGAGTAAAAATAAAATAAAATAAAAGAAAGTAATAATTTTTATGAGAGCTTAAAGTTTGTAAAATCTCAACTGAAATGTTCTATTGTTTATTTCTTTCAGGCATGTTGAATGTTCCAGACATTCGCAAATTGATGAGAAATAGAGCTTTTGATGATGGCCATAGTGAAGATGAGCTTATTGCCTGGCAAAACATTAAAGCTGTTCTTGAAAACGTTAAAAAAAATTTTCGAGCTCATAACTGGACAACATGCTTCAATCCTTTAAAAAAATTAATGTCATTAAAAATACATTTTCTTCATTACCACCAAGATTACTTCGACCGCCAATTGTCATCGGAATCAGATGAGCATGGTGAACGATTTTATCAAGTTTCAGCTCAGTTAGAGCATTGGTATAGTGGAAAAAGATTAAATTTTCTTTTAGCAGACCTTTGCTGGAATTTGCAATCCGAGTTGGATGATGAAGATTAGCATTATGTTTATGTAACGGTTATTTTTTAAAATTTTTCATTTATCGTTAATAATATAATGAATTTATCTCAATTTTGCACCACTTTTTGAATAAAAATACTTTTAAATATACTTTAAACTTTAAATTTTGAGTATTTGTTGTTAAAACAACTTATAAGAACGACAAAAATAGACACCAGATTTGAAACTTTGCGCAGACTTAGCTATATCCATGAAAAATGGATATATACCGATTTCTCAAAAACTGGAGCCAATCTGACACTTCCAAATGTACTTTCGCACTCAAGGGACTCCCCCCCTAAGAGTTCGAAAAGGATTCATCGAATTTAATTTTTTCGACTATTACAGCGTTATTCGACATATTTTCCTTTGCGCTTATTGAGATAACACTTTTTTGGTCTTGCACTTCAACTTTGCCTACTTAAAAACCCATTTTTCTGGTACATATCAATAATATATTTGACCGTAGGTGCGGCTTTCTTATAATTTTTTCATTTCTATTGAAGTTTGCTTTTTTTCCCGCTTAAATTTCCATCAAATTATATTACATTAAGTTTAAAATATGAAGAGCAAACTGCATGTAGCTTTGACAAATGAAAAAATTAATTTGAGAACGGTACCTTTTGATGCTGTACAAGATTTTTTTGGCTTCATGAATGTGCCTGTTTTGTTTTTTTTAAGAAGACAATTTATTTTAAAAAGATAATATTTTCACAATTTTAATGAAAACGGTTTTAAAATCGAATAAAATAAAGAATATTTTAACATTTAATTCTATTTGGTTAGCGTTGCTCAAAATAATTCTTGGTTTATGTTTTAATGATTCTCCAAATATTTTGACTCTAGCAATTGCCATCCATGAGCCAAAAATGGTTTGAAATAACCTCAAAAAATCGATTTTTTTTTTTAACCATATTGGCTTGTGTAGTAGTTGTAAAAAACAAAGTAAAAAATAAAAATAAAAAATACAGCCCAGAAAAAGCTCTTTCAATCTGCATCAAAAAATTAAAATTTTTGCATTCGGATTAAAGATAATGCTGTTTTTCATGAATTTTTAAAAATTTATTTCCACTTAAATTCAAAAAACGTAATTATTTATAATGCGATCCTCCCTTTCAAGATATCGTTGGAAAGGTTTTGAGTGCTCGCATTGATTCCTGGTCAGAATTGCTTAATTGGTTTTTATTTAAACTAAAATATTATTTATAAAATAAACACCTAGCTACTAAAAAAATATTGTAAGAAGTTAAAAAAAAACTAGTAAGAAATTATCTTCGACTGGGCCGAAGTTAAAATACCCCCACGGCCGAATTAGAGTGTATATAAAGTCTTAAGCAAACTGTTAAATATATTTAAAGAGATTTTCCCGTTTTGGTTAAGTCACTTTGTTTGGGAGGTAGGTGTGGTTTCATCTGATTTTTACAAATTTAATACTCAAAATAAATAATTAAATATTTAAGACACTGTGCGAAATTTGAAGTCATTAAATTGACTTTTGTGGAATTTAAAGAGATCTTACCGTTTTGGTTAATTCACTTTGTATGGGAGGTAAGCGTGGTTTTCATTCGATATGACTCATTTTTGAACTTGACCTCCATTTCTGAATAAAAAGCCTTTATATTGAATTTCGTTACTATAGCTAAAAAATTACGGTTTTTATCGTGACCACAGACGGACAGACGGACATGGCTAAATCGTCTCAGGAGGTGATGCTGATCAGGAATGTATATACTTTTCTATACCGGCCACGCCTCCTTATAGGCGTTACAAACGGAGTGACATTATATTAAATTAATATACCCCCATTACGTTTTTTAAACGTGGGGGTATAAATATAATAGAAATGAAGTTATTTGAATTTTGAAAGTTTTTGCATAGAAATAAAATAAAAACATCAAAAACGTGCATGAAAAACAGCGTTGTCTTTAATCTGATTGCAAGCCTTATCAATTTTTTGATGCAGATTGGACGAGCTGTTTCCGGCCTACAATTTCTGACAGTTAATTTTCTTACAATTAATACACTAGCCAATATTTTTACAAAAAACTTTATTTTTAGAGGTTATTTAAAACTACTTTAGCTCACGGATGGCTATCGCTAGAGTCGAAATATTTGGGTTATCATCATAACATAAACCAAGGACTATTTTGAGCGTTTGTACCTAACAACTTGTGCGTTCAAACACTTTAATTTTAGACTGTTATTTAATGCTTACCATTTTTTACAGATATATGTTAATTACAGAAAAAATAGTTTAGGAAAAATATTGTAAGTACAACAATACAGCAATGCCGTTTTGTCCTTTGCAACTGAAGGACAAAATATTTAAAATAACATATCAGTGTTAAGTGTGTGAAAACAACACACTTTGAATAATCAATTATATTAAAAAAAAATTTAATAAATCTATACTTGATTTATTACAGACATTCGTAACCTAAATTGCCATTATCTTCGAATTTTATCTTTGTAACCCAGATGAAAAACAAAGCAGTCCTGTCGATGGAAGGAATGTGGCAGGTTATAATGTTAATGCTAAGAGGTCTTTTTTAAAATTATAAAACTTCCTCCTTACTTTGAAGTGAGGTGCATTATTATTATTATTTAAAAACAAAAAAACTTCAGTGCAGTAAGAACTAAATTCTTTTATAGCGCAACAGAAATGCATTCAATATAAGTATAATAACAACTGTATCATAACAAAGTATCATGTTTGCCAATGCAAAATTCCGGTTAATTTTAAGGGACAACTTCAATATTTTCATGATTGTTTTTCGTTGTAGCACTTTTGATAGCAACAATATTGTTATGTATTTTGTTTCAACAAAATCACAACAGTGCGAATGGCTCAGTTGCCTAGGGCTTTAGTTATTATTCATGTATTTTGGAATCTTGACTAGTGGGTTCAAATCCCATCAGAGATATATTTTTTTAATTGCTTTTAGTTTTATTTTGGTTTTTTTAGTTTGTTCTGTTTTTTAGTGATTTCGTTCTGTATTTTGCATTAATTGCTTATAATAACAAAGCGAACGCGTTCATTTTCTTACTCTGAGCTCGTACGTTTATTCTTAATGAATCAAATTAAGCGACGATCAGTTAACAGCTGCGATGGTCGAATGGATAGGCAGATGCACTTATACTCACGCGGACAAGGTTCAAGTCACCAGGATAATGGTAATTTTTCAACTGCCAGCAACATTACTTGGAATTTCAGCAGACATGCTCGCCTACATACCCGCTTAAATCTTTTTTGTAAGGGCATGTCCTAGGACGGCATGTCTGTCAAATGAACACCGTAGCAACAATGCAGCATGCATCTATTGGTATGAATGCAGCATTAATGCCGAGAGATGCATGCAGCATTGCTGCTAGGGCAGTTCATTTGGCAGGCATGTATACCTTCTGCATTCTTACCATAACATGCATGCTGCTGCGGCAGTTCATTTGGCAGACACCCCGACCTAGGACATGCCTATAGAAAAGAAGATATAAGCTGGTATGGAGTTGAGTATATTACCTGTCCTTCCGAGGCATGTTGTCGTCAGACATACAGAAGGACTTCTTTTCCAAATTGGAAGTTACCAACTTTTTGCAGTAAGCCGACGATATTAACTTTGTCAATAGCCAATGTATGCATATAAAAAAAAGATTTGTGAAAAATCGGCAAGCTAATTTCAATACATCATTTAAATAAAATGTTAGTCAGCAACAAAATAAACAGTTGTACAACTTAAATGACAAATTAAAGATACGAAAAATATTGGAATTATTTGACGTGAAATAATTTCTAGCAATTTTTGATTATGAATTAATTGAGTTTGGGGCCATCTGCTTGTCTGGCTGACTGGCTGACTGGCTGACTGAACGCCGTTTTCTATGACAGTGGAAATGTCAATTGAGGTTTTGAATTATATTTTATTATATCGATATTTACACTACACGGTGAAAATTTCATTTAATTTTATAAATATTGACTGTCGAAATAGTAGTTTACTTAAGTTTACACCATATTAAAAGAAGTTTACAATTTAATTAAATGCTTGATGATGGAGCACACAGGAATTAAAAACGTGTTTAGATTAGACTGCAGACATGGAGAAAATAAAAAAATAAATTTAAAATTGCTGTATCTGTTTCTTGTTTTTTTTCGACTGCGTTTTTATTTGTATTCGTCTGTTTGTTCCTTTGTGTTTATTTACTTTGACATAAACTAATGTGCGCATTATCTGCTGACATATTCATTGACATGATTAATTTGCACACATGGCGAGCAGTTTTTGGTTTAATCAAAGTGTTGACAATTGTGCGGCTTTCATTTGAGGTAACAAAATATTGATTGGGAATAATAATTACAGCAGTTCAAATATATGTATACATATGTTAGGGAAATTTTTTATTCAAACTTACATCAGATGTTGTTCAACTGATAACATTGTGAAAAACTCACCTGCAATGAAAAAAGGTTAAAAAGTGTTATTTAATTGGATTTAAAATAAATTTAAGAGAAAATTTAGTGAATATATTAAAAAAGCTATTAATTAAGACTTAAAGCTTTCTTCAAAATCAGTTTAATAAAGTTTATTTAAATAAAAAATAAAAGTGTTGAATAAAAAATATATTATATTTATAATCTATATCTATATCTATACTTTTATATAAAAGGCTTCTCACGTATCTGCGACGACGCTCAACTTAAAAACTACTAAACCGATTTTAGTAAGTCGTTCACAAGTATAAGGCAACATGCTTTACTTTAAATCATGCAACCTTTATTTTTTTTTTAAAAAACAACTCTAAAAAGTTGTTCAAATATAGATTTATCAAGTAGCCAAAAAAACCAAACATAAAAATCATTGCTTCATTAAATTGTTAGACAAACAAGCAGCATACATCTTTATCTCTCTTTTCCTCTGCTACAGTGTTTCTCATTGTTTCTATTGCAGTGTCGGGTAGCTTTGAACATTCTCCCATATTGAGTTTGTATTAAAGAGCGTTTTAAATAGCACACTGAAAACAACCCAAAGGTAAATGGACACATGACGTAACCAAGTATTTTTTAAATACAATGTAGCTGCGATGCCTCCAACACCTGTACACAATTACCTTTCTTTTCAATTATCAATTGAATCACAATTACCAATCTGAATTACCTTTTTTTCGGGCATGGACGCTAAACCACTGATGACATCTACCTTACACATCAAACCGCTTTTTGCAGAAATCTTATAAGACTTTAGGTGATTTTTTTGTGCTCTGATTTATATTGCAAACATACCGACAGAATGATAATGTGAAATACTGGTAAACAGACCTAAATGTAAAAAGGCAGACGAATTGTTAAAAAAAAACAAATATTTTTTAAGCTGGAACAAGAACTGACCTATGAATTTACAGTAAGGTGTAGCGAAAACTATTTGATTTTTGCAAATTTTATTTTGCCAGGCCCCGATAAAGTTGAGAAAGAATGTAAGATTTAAGGCCCATTTCCAATAACGCGTGAGGTGCGTTTCGTAAATTGACGCAAGTATTCAATACATGAAGACATACTTAACTGGTTTCAATGAACAGTATGCGTTTGCACGCAGCGAAAAATATTCGAAAAATTGAATATTTCATGCGCGTGAAGCTTTGACAGCGAAACAGCTGTTCCGTTTTACAAAGGACAAATTGAAAAAGGTTAGTAGAATTTGAGAAAAACTAAAAAATTTATTACAGGCATTTAAGACGTGCTCCACACTCACGACACATCTGCAGCGGCATGCCGGAGTGCCTGACTATATGGGCGAGTCCAAAAACGCATTTAAAAACAGTCGGTGGTGCAAATGATCACAGGCATTTAAGACGTGCTCCACACTCACGATATATCTGCAGCGGCATGCTGGAGTGCTTAACTGTATAGGTGAGTTCTAAAATGCATTTTTACAAAGCGTCAGTGTGTTTTATTTTGAATTGGTTCGAAGAATATTAGCCAAAACTGCGCAATTATACTATTTTTAAGAATATCAACAGAGCTGCGCAGGTTTTGTAATTTAAATTAGCACCAATTCAAAATAAAACACACTGATGCTTTGTAAAAATGCATTTTTGAACTCGACCTATCTGTCCATACTGCAGCAAAATCTTTTACGGGACCAATAGTATGCAGGCAGACAAAACACAAAGCATCAGTGTGTTTTATTTTGAATAAACTTGTAAAACTTTTACACATTAAAATTATGCTTAGCTAAGCAGAAGACCGGGAATCATATGTTTACGCACACGCTCCATTGGAAGTTGATTTTTTTCCGCAGCTTCCGGAGCGTAAAACGCAACGCATCTCACGCGTAATTGGAAATGGGCCTTTATTGTAAAAACATCTTCAGAAAGAAATGAAAGGAACGAACATTTTCAGTATCCACTTTTAATATCTCCGTATAAGGACATTACAAGTTACAGCTCTTTGTAAATCAAAATTGTTTGATCACCCTGACTTCACCGCAAGGATGTAGCTATTGTTTTTATAAGCTTATATTTAACTTGCTTCCTTCGTATGTGTGTATCAGCCCAATCATGAATAATTTTTCACGAGAAATCGGAAAAGGGAGTTTTCATTTTTGAGATAAAGCTCAAGAACATTTTGGAGAGTTTTAATGCAAATTTGTTGATAAACTGTTGATGAACAAATTTGCATTAAAAATCATCAAATAATTTATTAGTAGTTTATCACTTTCAATTATAATAAAATTATATCCCCAAAATAATTTAAATCAAAAAATAAGACCCGACTTCTACAAAGTACGCTCTAAAAAGTATGAAACAAGAAAATATTCTCATCTGAAAATGTTATGTTTAAACTATTCAATGTTTTTTGTCCATTAAATAAACAACTTATACATAATATATTTTATTGTATATAATACTAATTCATAATGATATTCAGAAGATATCCGTAGTCGTATGCCACCTCATAGAAACAACAAGAAATGAAATTAAAAATAAAATAAACCCATCGGAGTTGAGTGTTGGAGTAAAGGGAATAGTAAACAGACAAAACGGTGCGGTCGCTATTCGGTGTGAAAGTGATGAGGCTCGAGTAATCTTAGCAAACGAAATGAAGAACAAAATGAGTGAAAAGTACGATGTCCAACTGCCTAAAATGAGAAACCCAAAAATTTTAATATCGGGAATGAGTGCTAATTTAGAGAGTGAGCAAATAATAGCCGCAATAAAAAACCAAAACGACTTCTACTGTAAAGAGCTAAAATGTATTAAAGTGTATAAGTCATTTAAAAACCCGCGAGTGTACAATGCATTGATTGAGGTTGATGGCGATGGCTTTAAAAATATCATGAGAGAAAAAAAAGTTAATATTGGATGGGATAGATGCGCGGCGTACGAAAGCCTTAATGTAACGAGATGCTTTAAATGTTGGGGTTTTAATCATAAGTCAAGTGTATGCAGTGAGATAAATCAAGTATGTGCGAAATGCAGTAAAACAGGTCATTCCTATAAAGATTGCAACAATGGATTCCTAAAATGTATAAATTGCATCAAAGCAAAAGAAAGGTTGAATCTCAATGATCTTAATGTAGACCATGACTGCAGAGATAGTACCTGCAGCACTCTACAGAGAAAATTGAGAATAGAAGCTGAAAAAGTAATGTATTAGCAATCAAATTTGAAGTGCCTTAGCTTGAATATTGGAGGGATTCGTACAAATATAAATCAACTTGAAATAATAGTCGCCGAAAATAACTGGGATTTTATTTGTGTAACTGAAACGCATTTGACAGAATACATACTTGACTCAGAAGTACAATTAAAGAGTTACAATTTGGTAAGGTGTGATAGTATATCAAATCACACTGGTGGAGTGGCCTTCTACATTAAGCAGGAATGGCATACGCAGGCATTAGAAGTTATTTCAGTTGGAAAAATGATCTGGTGGCTAGTGATAAAAGTTAGCCTGAAAAACATAAATTTAGTACTAGTGGCGGTATACAGATCCCCCGATAAACAAAAATCTCCGGAGAGTACCTTTTGTGAATTTTTTAAATCTAAAATGGAAGAATGTGCATCTTTAAGCGATCGCGTGTTAGTTATGGGTGCTTTTAATGTTGACTGGTTTGAAAATAATATCTATAAAAGAAAAATTGAGCAAGTAATTAATGATAATTCCTTTAAACAAATCGTTACCGAACCAACAAGAATAACGAGAACTTCATCTACTCTAATTGATTATGTGCTTTCCAATAATTCATGTGTTAAAGCAAATACAAAAAAAGAATTTAAAGTGAGTGACCATGAATCAATTGATATTGATATTAAAATCAACGCAAGGGATGGAAAAAAAAAGAAAATCATTCGGACTGTGCATTATAACCAAGAGATTTTCTGTAGTGAACTAGTCCAAAGAGGTTTTGCAATGGTGAATTATTCTATAAGTTGCAACCAGTCGGCAAATGTTTTTAGTCGCATCATAAGTGATTCTTTAAATAGAATGGTAATTACAAGAGAAATCACAGGAGGAAATCAGTGTAACGCATGGTTCAATTCAAATCTTTATAATTTAAAAAAACAAAAAATTCAATCATATCAGCTTGCAGTATGGACAAACAACGTAAATGATTGGGACATCTACAAATGTTTTAGAAACAAATACGTATCCGAGCTAGATTTAGCAAAGAACCGTTATATAGCAAGAAAAGTAGACCAGGCAGTAGACCAAAAATCAATGTGGAGATCAATTAAATCATTAGTTCTTAACGAAGAGAAAAATGAAATAAATAAAATTGTGATAAATGGAAGAACTATAATAAACAAACAAGAAATCGCAAACGTTCTAAACAAATTCTTTGTAGACAGTGTTGAGTGTATAAATGCAAATATTCCTTATGTACAATATAAAAATCTACTTGAAAGATGTGAAAATAATCTTAAATTTCAGTTGTTAAATTTAAATGACTTAAAAACTATAATGAAAAAAATGAATAACAAAAAAGACTTTAAATTTCTTTCCGTGAGGATGTTGTCTAGCGCGTTTGAGATAATTGGACCAACATTTCTTCAAATTATAAATGAATCTTTACGTTCTGGAATTTTTCCAGATTGCTGGAAAGAATCCACAGTGGTACCGATTGAGAAAGTGAAAAATGCTGTAACCCCAGAAAACTTCAGACCCATCAATATGTTAATGACAGAAAGCAAAATTATTGAAAAAATTGTTCATTCACAAGTAGAGGATTACATGGAATCGCACTCGTTGCTCTCTGACTACTAATCTGGATTTGGAAAACAACATAATTGTGAAGCGCTGTTGAATCTTGTTGTTGCACAGTGGAAGTCGGAAACACAAGATAAAAAAGTCATAGTAGCCGTTTTCTTGATCTACAAAGAGCCTTTGAAACTATTGACAGAAATATACTACTACAGAAGCTGCATATGTACGGTATAAGAGAAAACGAACTTAATTGGTTTAAAAGTTATCTTTCGGGAAGAACTCAAAAAACAAAAGTAGCAGAATATGTTTCTGAACCAGCGACAGTTACTTTGGGTGTACCGCAGGGTTCAGTTTTGGGTACACTTCTATTCATCATTTACATAAACGATATGGAAAAGGTTTTAAATAAATCGAAGATATGCATGTTTGCCGATGATACCTTATTGTATGTGACAGGTGACTCTGCCGAAGAGTGCATTAGTCATCTTAACTCTGATTTAGAAAACGTTGGAAAGTACCTTAAAATGAACAAACTTAAACTTAATACAAATAAAACAAAAGCTATTATTATAAATGGTGAATCTAGCAATAAAATTGTTGTAAACGGCGAAGAAATTGAATATGTAAAAGAAATTAAATACTTGGGTATTATGCTAGATAATCAGTTGAGATTTGATGTACATATTAATTACATATGCAAGAAGATAGCCAAAAAAATTGGATTTTTCCGAAGAATCCGCAAAAAAATATCATTCAGAAGTGCAATACAAATCTATAATGTTATGATTAAGCCACATTTTGAATATTGTTCAACAATTTTGTTTTTAGGGTCATTGCAAATGACAGAAAGACTACAGAAACTGCAAAATAGAGGAATGAGATGTATATTAAGATGTGGTTTTTTAACACATATAAGGTATATGTTAGATATTTTATGCTGGTTGTCAATAAATCAAAGAACTTTGATGAATGTGATATTATTTATATTTAAAATGAAACATAATTTGCTCCCAAAATATTTAAGTTGTCAGATAGTTTATGTTGCGGATGTACAACCCTATAATTTAAGGAATAATTCAGATTTCCGAGTAGGATACTTTCCAACGAGTAGAGCACAAAACAGTTTGTGGCATAAAGGTTTAAACTTATTTAACAGTTTGCCCAGTAGCTTAAAAAATGAGGTAAATAGTAATATATTTAAGAGAAAACTTATAATTTATTTAAAGAATAATTATGATTAAGAAAATAAAAATATGATAGTATGTAAGTTCCTTTTTCTTCTTTTCTTCTCTTCTCCCCTTTTCCTTTTGACGTGTTCTTGAATTCATGTCAATCAGGTGGGCGGATTACGCCCACTTTGAATTCCATATCTTCGAACACCAAAACAAGGAAAGGATGACGAGGAAAAAAAAGAAAAAAAAATTAAATAAACCCTGTTAGAATAAGTTTAGTTTAAGTAAAAAATGTACTGTTTCTTTAAATAGCGAAGAAGCTAAATAAATAAATAAATAAATAAATAAAAAAAAAATATATAAAAATTGTTTTGATTGGTGGCATACGACCACGGATATCTTCTGAATATAACTATGAATATTAGGGTGTTCTCTATTTGTATGGGATTTTTAGTATATTCGAAAAAGGTAGGTCTAACCCCCCAAAAAGTTGTCAAATGATCTCAGAAGTAAGCTGGAAAAATTTAACGCCCCTACGACCCCGCGGGAAGGCGGCTTCCCATGCCGCCGTTCGATTGAAAAAAATGCTTATCACTCATACGCCTTGCTTTCTCATTTTGAAAATTATTTTGTTTTTTTAGTGCATAAACTGTGAAAATCAGTTCAAAGTTATTATACAATATGGAAAATGTATTATTTTTAACATTTATTATATTGTCATACGCAATATTATATAAGTTTCATTTATATTATTCATATGCGAACATCACAATAACATTTTATAAAGCAATGTATAGCCATACAATTGGCGACGGCGCGCCGCTTGATTTTCATCGGACGGCTTGGGGCTCTGACACTTTTGACAATTACTGGGTGCTTGACAACTACTAAAAACAACGTTTTACAAATGGCCGTCTTGCAGCCACTTTTATACTTACACTATGATAGTTGCGTTAAAGTTTATTTTATCGGTCATAGTGGCAATCAAGTGTGTAAAAATGTCGTTGCGAAATGAAAATATTATTTATTTAGTTGGTCCAATTTATTTTAGTATTACTGGTTCAAAATTGCCATCCAATAAACAAGTGTTACAGGTATTATTTTACAATACTAGAAACGTTAAATGAAACCATAAAGAAAGTGCAAGTTTAGTGATTCGTGAAGTGATTATATTCTGGGAAAAGGCGCGCAATTACAGCATTGTGTTACAAAACTTGCATTATTGTTCCTTAAAGCAGAAAGTGAAAGCGATTTCAAAATACGGCCACCAGGAGCAATGCACCATGCGAGATGGATGTCGAAAGCAATTTACTGCTTGAAAATATTTCTTCTCCGTGAGGACTACCCATTGCCCAAAGAAGAATTGAATGCTTTAGGAGATGTCTGCTGCTTCATTGTCCGTTTTTATATTAAGGCTTGGTACAAATGTTCAAACGCGGCAACAGCATGCCAAACAGATATCGACCTCATTTGCCAAATGGTGAAATATCAAGATATTGACCAAATGACAGCAAGACCTGCATTGAAGAAACTTATGAGTCATTCTTGGTATTTACATCACGAAATATCTGCTCTCGCGTTTTTTGACGAAACTTTGGAACTCGACACTAAAAGGAAAATGGTACAAGCTTTCTTTACATATTGAGGATATCAGGAACTGGGAAAGTAATAATGCGATTAAATAACTTTTAAATTTTAAACTAATAATTAAAAACGTGCTAACAGATAAGACGGTTGACGAATTTATAAATGAGAAAAGTGCGGAAATGTTTCGTCGATTTAAAATCGATGACAGTTTTCTCAGTTGTGACCCGGAAAATTGGAGTAGCCATGAAGCTTATATTGATGGGGAAAAAAATTGTAAAGTCGTTGCGTGTTGTCAATGATACTGCTGAGAGAGCAGTTAAGCTGATGGAAAACTATCATGGCCTTCTCACCAAAGAAGAGAATAAAAAAATACATTCTGCAGTGTGTTCAGGAGCACAGAAAAATTTACACAAATTGTTCGAAAACTGTTTTGAGTAAAAATTATTAATAAATACATATTGTATAATAACTTTAAACTGATTTTCACAGTTTATGCACTATAAAACAAAATAATTTTCAAAATGAGAAAGCAAGGCGTATGAGTGATAAACATTTTTTTCAATCGAACGGCGGCATGGGAAGGCGGGGTCGTAGGGGCGTTAAATTTTTCCTGCTTACTTTTGAGATCATTTGACAACTTTTTGGGGGGTTAGACCTACCTTTTTCATAAAAATTAAAATAGAGAACACCCTAATGAATATGTATATAAAAAACAAAAAATATTGAATAGTTTGTACATAACAATTTCAGATGAGAATATTTTCTTGTTTCATAATTTTTAGAACTACAAGGTGTAGTAGTTGGGTTTTAGTTTTTTGAACTATTTTTTTTTTATCAAAAGATCTTTAAAACACATCAATTTATAACGGAAGGTTGTATGTAGTTGGTGATGGTAGAAAAGTTTGTGGAGAGGAAAGCTTAGTAACTTTATTTGACTGTGGTCAAGGCATAACACTTGCTTCAGATATAATAGCTGCGTTTTTTTCATGGGAGATCAGATCATTGGTTAAAAAATGCTTTAGATCAATTTTTGCGATATTTTCTACTTACAGACAAATGACGCTATTTTCTGCTTACAGATGAACAGCTGATGTTTTTTTAGCTGGCAGACAAGTTTTGCGAAAAACAAAAAATGTTTGAATTTTGACTCCGAGCTTAAGATTAAGTAAGTTTTTAAGACGGCAACAACAACAACTCTGTGTAGAGTCAATCACTTAGCTGATTTCTGGAATCTACCCTACAATTTATCCAATTACTTATGGAGTTGGAAGTTCGAGTAGCGAAGATTCCGCTGAAGAATTTGAAAAAACATGTTTTCTTGTTAGCAATACCATTTCCACTTAACTTTTTAAATGTCAAAAAATGCAGTACTTCCAATTTTTAGAATCGTAGCGTCATCTACCCGGCAATAATGGCTAAGTGTTGTGTACTTTTACAGTTGCGCCCAAAACAATTAAAAACATAGAACTGGATCAATTCAAATGATCCAGCTCACTTGTTGAATCATTTCCTGTTATTTCTATGCTTGCAAATGCGATGTTAGGATCCTGATCTTCGATGGAAAAAACCCAGTTAATATCACATGTTTCTACAGCTTTCTACAACATAAGAACACCATTCACAAAAGTTGCACTTGAAGTGGGCCGGTGAAAAGAGCTCATGCCACCTTAACCTAACCTAACCTTCTTGCTATCTGTAAGAAAATGTATCGCAAATTTACTAGGCGACGTATAAAAAAAACTTGAGTGTAGAAGTTATGAGCAACTTAAAAATTTTTTTCTCGTCTATTACTGTTACGTAATAACGTAAAAAATACAAATTCAAAATAAATGTTATCAAGCAACGAATAAAATATTTTTCACAATATCGCCAACTTTGTCGGTCTAAAAAAAAATAATAATTATTTTGGATCTCTGCTTTTAGATTTTAAATCGATTTAAAATTTATTTCTTATTAGACAAACACATGCACACAAAATGTAAAATCAATTGTTATCTTAAAAGTAGTTGGTCTTTTTTATTAAGTAATCTCATATAAAAGTTTCTTACTCTTCAAAAAGTGCAATTCAAAAACACAAATACGTTCGTTTGTTGAGTCCAGGTGTATCTTATTAATGATATGAAATCAAAGAGATTTAAGTTATTATTTCATAATTATAAAATATATAATTTTTTTAAAAATTATATTTGAGCTTATTGTCAAATAAGTTCATGAAGCAACAGGTTGCAACAACTAGAAGTTCTTTGCAGAACAGACCACCAAGCAGACTAAACAGCTGTTTCGTTGATCGCTACACCAATTCTTTAGTATAATTCTGTGGCTTTTGCAGTCCATCGACTTTGATGAGCTTATACACACAGCTTCTAATTAATTAAAACAGAATTATTTGTGCTTTTCGAATTTCAAAACAATGTTTTTTCTACTATTTTGCAAAAGGCAAAAGTTCGGAAAAGTGACTGTATTGATTCTGCAAAGGTTTGTTGCTGTTCTCTTTGTTTACTTCTTTATCACGAATCAGTTTGGGTTCGAAAAAGAGTCAAGTTAGCTTAACGCTACATCAGAGGCGTTCCTTAAAAGGCTGGTCCGCCCTGGGATACACCATTTTAGAGGTGACACCAATTAGTTTTATTACTTAGGATATCAGGATAAATTTCTCGAGATGCTGGTTTAGCACTAACAGAAAACAGAAGAGTAATGCTTAAATGCATAGACCGCTTGCAAATCAAACTTGAAACAAAAACAATGTTTTTCAATAAAATTCCGCAAAAGTTTGTATTCATCAAATTTTGAAGATTGCTCTTACATGACGATATGACGAAATATCAGATAGAGATCTATTCGTCAAAGTTACGAGGCACCGTAGGGACATATAAGCGGCACAAATTGATTTTGGCGAATTATTTCGAGTTATTTTTAAATCCAAGATGAAGGAAAATATGGCGTTTTAGTTATTTTTGATGTGTGGGAGGTGAGCGTTGCTGTGGGTGGATTATTTTTTTGCTTTGTAAGATTATATTCTCAATTAAAACTCATATGAAAAATTTATTCCTCTACGACTATTATTTATATTTATTGACGCATTCTTTATAGGGTACTGTGTGGCGCACTGAAATTTTTAAGAGATATATTTTTCGACAGATGTCCTGAGAGTTACAAAGGCACTTTGTTGAAACTGGTTTGGAGCTTAAGCCATCTACATGAATTTTTTCTGTGTTACTTTAAAAATGTTATTTTAATAGAAATGTATTAAAGATAAGTTTTTTAATGATATGTTAAAAAGGATAGGAACGCTACTACCGTACATATATAGTTCTACAGATAGAGCTGTGTTGGCAGAATTTAGTCAAATATGCAGAGCCGAATTAATGTTCAGAATAATGGATAATGACAACTCTTTTTTTGATTGGGTTTGGTGTTTAGCATGCAACGTTTCACTAAGCATTTCCGTTGACAATTTTTAATAAAATTTATTTCAGAAAATATTTTCTTCCGACATTTGCCGAAGAATGCAGAAGACTTGACACAAACACCAATAACAATCTCATTTGAGAAAAAAATTAAACTTTTTCCCTTGCCCTTTTCATTTAAAATATGAAACGAATACTCTGGAAATGATTTTTTTGAATGTTTATTGTTAAGTTTTTGTAATTTTTAATTTAAGATGAATTTTGTTAATGTTCTCAAATTTTTAAATGGGGAACCAAACGAACATAAAAAAGACATATAAACAAAAAGGGTTTACTAGAAGTTAGTCTAAGATTTTTAACCGTGCACGCAACAAGAAGTAAAAACAAAATCAGTGTAATATAGAGCTAGAGTATATTTGCAATATCAATTTTCACCCATTTTAAGGAGAAAATTGTAGAGGCAATAAAACTTACAGGGCCGGAACTGTGAAGGCAGGTTGACTCAACAAACAAATAGAAATCCTTGCAGCGGCGTATTTTTCAGTGACAAAGTGCAAAGTGCACAAGCGGCTTTAGTTTGTATTTGTTTGTGTAAAAGACTGTTTGTGCTTGCTATATTGCACTTGTGGGAAATGTTGACTGACGACAACTGGCAAAGAAAGTGACGTTAAATGTACGCAAGTATGTGTAAATATGCACAAACTGTTCATCCCGACATCCTTGCATACTGCAATTGAAAACCATGGCAGCAGCAGATGTAGCAGCGGAAAATAGGAATTAATTGAAACTTGAAGAATTTTAAACTATGCATTGTTCTTGTGATGACAACGTTTAAATTAATATTAATGGCTTCATTGTTTTCAAAGCAGTGACAGTGTCAGCAGTAAATGAGTTTTGAGCTTCTCTTAAGTTGTCATAAGAGATGAATAAAAAATTGACTTTGCATGTCTTTGTGATTATTTTTAAAGTTAGACTTTATAGTTTTAAGATGTCAGTGGGTTGGTAAAATACGTTCAACCTAAGCTTTAAATTTAGAGCTATATATTGCAAAAAAAAAGCTGACTAATAGGTTTCAGGAAATAATTTGATAAAAAATGTGCAGTACAACCATAAATGGGCATTTTCCATTCCCATTAATTTTCCATTGCCATTACCCATTAGTGCTAATGCAAAATAAATTTCCATTACCACTAACACCTACTGTGGTTTTAGTATGTAATGGTAATGTAAAAAAATTGCATTACCATTAGCATTTAATGGTAATGCAATTTTCTATTCCATATTTGGTAGCAAAACGCTTCTATTCCTTTGTGTTTACTAGTTTGCATACAATTGAGAAGAGATTTAATTGTCTTTGCCAAATAAATGCGTCAATTTGTACGTCATTCTTATTAGAGAATGATTTTACTTACTTAATATTGTTATAAAGTTTGAGGTGTTGAGACTTAATTATTTAAAAATAATTATAATAAAATTTTTATTTAATAGAATCTATTAAATATCCTGTGGAAAATATAAAAAAACCTCGTAAAACTGAAGTCAGTAAATCTAAATAGAAACGCGAAATAGAAAAACAGAAACGGTGAATATAGATTTTACTTTATATAATGTTTATATGGCTTCAGTGCGATGACGTTGTAGATATCGTGGTAAATGGAAAATGCTAGTTTGCTAGTCAAGTTTGCTAGTTTGCATTGCTATTTTCGAATGATTTTTCAAACAAATTTTAATATAAGTTTTAAATCACCTTCAACTGATATGTGTTCAACATGCTTTTAACTTAAAGAAATTTAAAACTAGAAAAAGATTCAGTTAAAAAGCAAGTGTTAATGACTAGGCTACGAGTTCACAAATTGCGAAGTAAAGTTTTTTCAAGTAGTTGTATGAGGAAAAAGATGGACTATTTACGATATCATTTGATTGTCAAAAGAACATGGTGCTACCTAATGTCCCCGATCAGGCCACTTTCTACAGCCGACAGCTGTATGTATACCTTTTTGGAATGGTTGTTGGTACTGGTCACTCCAACCTTACAAAGCATAAAATTTTATTTATATTATTGGACTGAAAATGTGCATCGAACGACGTTCCCGTTACTAAAGGATATAGCCGAAGTATCGCGGGAGTGCCTCCTTAGGTTTGCGAATTCAACGAAAATCTTTAGAGATTTCACTTAAACAAAAAGGTTCCTTTGTTCGTAACCGGCACCACCAAGAACCAAAGTTGGTCTATGTTCGCCTTTATTAAAAGGTACCCGGCTTTACCTTACCTATACGACAGAATATTTATTATTTAAGGGAAACAATGTGAAAAGCACATGCCAATTATAAAGATAACTTAACCATTTCTATTTTAAGATGCCAAGTAAAACATAAATTTGCATGAGATTCCTAGCCCTAGTTATTAATTTGAGAGTGGGTTAAAAGGGTTATATATACAGGTTTACAAATCAAAAAATAGTCTAATTAGTCTTGAAATTACTTTATAAAAGACAACAAGAAAACATGACAATTTAAGTTATTGCTGTGCCGAAAAATAACTTTTCATTAGTTCTTTTTTCAACTCGTTTCCCAACGAAGCAACACAAAAAATCCAAATTTACAAAAAAGTTCCATACAACCACAAACTCACGAACAACAAACACCTACGGAAAATCATCACAAACAACAATATCACATTGCTCACAGACCAGCCGCAAAATTAGTAAAAATATTCAGCGGAACAAAAACACCAATAGACAAAACACAACACAGCAATGTAATTTACCAGATCAGCTGTAAAGGGAAAGACGAACCGTGCAACAAAATATGCATAGGTACAACAAAGAGAGAATAAGGAACAAGAATAAACGAACATGCATACGACATAAAAACACAAAAAGAGACTACGGCACAACACACTCTCCAGGAAAAATCGGAAGGCTTCCATCTAAAAGTGATAAAGAAACATTCCCTACCGTATCTTTCTGAAGCTTAAGGGTAGTTTTGTATTTATGTTGTTTCCAAACCGCTTCTTTAAGAATGCTAATGGAAGCTTTTACTTATTTTCAGGCAATGACAACTCAAAATATTAATATCATTGTTTCCTAGCCGCTTATTATAGAATTCGATAGTCTAGTGGAAGCGCGCTTCACTCTTGCTCAAGGGTCCCGGGTTCGAATCCTGGCCGGGCATTTTCATAACAAGGGAGAGGAATGTTTCCACATTAATTTTTAAGACAGCGGAGATGAATGTTTTCACATTCATTTTTAACACAGCGGAGAGGAATGTTTCACTTTAATGGCATGCTATGTAAAAAAATAAATGGAGTGTCCAACGGAAGGGAATGCTTCCTACATTCCATGGAATGTTTCCTGTTTATATCCGGGAATGTTTCCATTTCCTGGAGGGCATCAACAATATTGCACAGACAGCTGATCTTGACAATGTTAAAATAATCGACAAAGAAACAGATTACAACACAAGGCTAATTCTAGAGAGTCTACTTATCCAAAAAAAAAAAACATCACAAACACTGTAAACAATAAAGAGGACGTAGGCAACATAAGCTAAGTTTATCAAAGCGCACTAAGCTAAAATCATGTTAACCCATTAAACGCCACTGTACTCATTTGAGTACAGCAAAATATTTTTAACTTTTAAAGTTTTCTTTGTTGTTAAGCATTAGTGATTTTTTTTGTTAATTGCCAATTGTTAAGCGTTTCAATTCCATTTTTTTCTTATATTTTTTTAAAATATGTTTTCTTTAAAAAAAAAATAAAAAAAAATAAAATAAATAAAAAAACATTTTTTTTGCTAATTTAGTTTGATTACTATTGTAAAATAAACATTTTTTGGACTTTTCACTTTTACTTTTCATTTGGCTGTTAATGGGTTAAATGTCTGTATGTAATATAACTATAAAAATGTTTAAGTTGTATGATTGTTGTAGTTGTACAGTATGTACACTTGTATGTTCAATGTTATGGTACTGCTCAAAAAAGGTTTATTTTATGTTATTGTAAGTTCTTAAAATCAGTTAATAAAGGATGCCCTGATGACAAACAATCTGCGAAACGTCAGCAAATTAATAATTAAAATTGAAATTTTTTTAATTAATTTGTATTTTTATAATTTTTCTAAGAAACAATAAATTTTCGGTTAATAAATAACGCATTAATAAATTAAAATAAAAAAAGTACAATTGATGATTACTTTTTTTTAACTCATTTAACCCAAAAGGGTTCAATCATGAGTGCCTAAAATGAACATTTCCAGCCGAAAAGGTTCAAAAAATGAATAAAAAAAAAGATAGGTTTGGGTCACTGGGTTGGATTTTCTATGGAAAAATCAAATTTTTTCAAGACTAAATTGCCAGAAACTTGTAGAGCAACCAAAAACACATATAACTAAGGATTTATGCAATATTTCATGCTTGAGAGCCTTCAAAATGTTGATTGTTGCTAAATTAAAATGATATCTAGCCTCGATATAGTTCCAATATCGAAATAATGTTAAATTTTGATATCGTAATCAAGATATAATTAGGATTTTAAAATTTTCTGTAATCACGAAATCGTTAACTATAAGTTATTTTGTATTGAAAAAAGTTACTTCTCGATATCGAAACGATATCATTTGGTTTGCTGGATAGTTTTGTAGGAAGTTATTTATAAAGGTAAAACTATACATTGGAAAAAGTTAAGTAAAACTAAACACATTAAAACATAACATAATTTTGTACCACAACAGTAATACAAAATGGCCTAAACTTATTTTGTGCTTTTCCGTGTATAGGTTAGGCACATTCATTTACACAAAACACTCACATAAAGTGTGAGTTATAGGAATTTCAGCAAAACGGTTTATGTTTACTTTTTTTTTAATTAAAGTTTAAAATGCTTTTTTGATATTAAAAACCAACATGTCGATACAATTTTTGTTATAATCTTTCTCTCTCTATTTTTCTCTAGCTATTTCGTACATTGAAAACAAGTTGGAAAAGTTTTACGAAACTTTTTAAAGTAAATAAATTTTGTTGCCCTCAGAATAAAATCACTTTGAACACTCTTGGTGCCAGCTTGTGTTCCATATCATCAAATCTTCATCAAATATTTATACATAAAATACAAACTCTGGCGTATAGTTAAGCCTCAATATCTCGTCATGTACAGGTTATGTGTACAGTGCAGCACAGATACAGACAGACAGGTGTAGCAGAGAAATCTAATATTAAAAAGTAGAAAAAGTTTCACAGGTGCGGAGACATACCAGAGTATTAAGCTTAAAATTCAACCCAATGAATTTGAAGTACAATTATCAAGGATTTTATGTTTTGCACAAAAACTTTCAAAATAAATTTAACTAGTTGTTTTAGAATTATGAGTACAGAAAACAAAAAGTGAATAAAAAATAATGTTGATTTTATATGATTAATATTAAAAAAAATATTAAAAATTTTTGAATTCGATAGAGTAGAGAATAGTTTCCTTTAGATCAGTCTTTCTCAGAGTGGGGCACTGGAATCCGTCAAGAAGGCACTAGAAGATAAATTTTGAAGGCGATGCACAGTGGTTCTTTTTACTGATTAACGCGGTATTTTATTTGGTAGCGAGCTTCTTTTAAAGTACATTTTATTAACTTTTTAATATACGTTACCCTTGAAAACCATTGCTTCGCATATGACCTACTCTCTAATACATGTCAGGATAAAACACATGTCAAAATACATGTCAGAATAATTTGGCTCAGGAAATTTTTATTAAATAAGTTTTTTATATACACCTAATCCTGTTTTTGCACGGTACATACGTTCCAGAAAATATCGTGTAAAAAAAAATCGTGTAAAAAAAGACACACCGTAATGGAAAAATATTAGATTGGTTCAACAACCTCAAAAAGACTACAAAAATTAAAAACTCGGTAAAACAAACACATATTTTGTTCTTCAGTATATCATATTCATTTTATTTCACATATTATAATCATTTTATAATTTTTTCTACATTTATTCAAGCTCAAGACCATTTTGTTCTAATATGAATTTTCATTTATTAGCTTCATATTAAATTTTCAAAATGGTCTCGAGCTTGAATAAATGTAGAAAAAATTTGAAATACAGACCGAATAATGAAACTCCCGCAGGGAGAAATGATAAAAGTCATTTTATAATTTTAAAGAAATAAAAACAAAAATTAAAAAATTTACACATTTTAGATATAAAAACACAACCTAAATATTAAAAAAAAATCACATCTTCAAGTAACATAAAAAACAAAATCATTTTAAAGTTCATTTTAAAGAAACGTGTGAAAACAGGATAAGTTTTGTCGTGTTATTTTAAAAATAACGTGTAAAAACAGGATAAGTTTATTTCTGTCGACCGTGTTATTTCAAAATCGTGTAAAAAAAGACCGTGTAAAATCAGGATTAGGTGTATATTAAAATCTTAACCGTTTCCAACCCTTTCATATTTTACTCAAGTACAAATGGAAATAACTCCTGCAGACAAAACGTAGTTTAACATTTCTGTGATTCTATTTATATTAATTTCGTATTCCTTTGCGACCATTCACACCGTCACACCGTATGAGAACTAGGCATTCCTTTCATTTGGTTATGGCGAAATTCAAGCCAAGGTGCATGTTGGAGTTCAAAGGTTATATACAAAAATTCAAGTAATTTTAAAACATTTTTGTGGAGTTTTATCCGATTTTACTCTTTTTTTAACTTTATCCATATTGTTGAGATAGAAGCTTTATATCGAATATCGTTTCATTTCATTTATTTAATCTTATTTATTCAGTCTTATGGTAACATAAAACCCATACAGACTACATTACAACAAGCAATTATAAAAGATAAATTATTTAGTGCAAGTACTAATGAAAATGAAAATAAAAATGGAAAAATGGTGGAGAACCAAAGAATTTTTAGGTTTTAACCATTCCACTATATTTGACCCTTTCAATAGCTCAGCTAAACTAAGAACAAAATAATTTTTTTTAAGTAATATTCCTATCATTTATAACCTAAAAATATGAAAAAACATACCTTTAATTTTTACCTTCGCTACTTACGTTTTGGAAGCTTGTACAAAGAAAAAATTGTTTTGCTCCTGTTTGGCATAATTTTTTCTTACTTGTAGTCCATTGAAAGTTTTTCAACCCCTTAGATCTTAATTTATTATCATAAAAGTCATAAAAATATAAAAACAATAAATTTGATTTTTGTCCAGTTGATTTTTTTTTGTAAAGTAGGTCAAACAAAAATGTTTTGCTTTTCTTCGGTACAAAATCGAAAATCGAACTGAATTTAGTGTTATATATAAATATTTTTTCTAAATTTATTTTTATCATGTTGGTTCATTTTTTTTAATAGAACCAAATGATATGATTTAAAAAAATCGTTGCAAAAAATATATAAAAATTACTTTCTGACGTGTCTAACATATTGGGCAAATCCACTGAAAGGGTTAATATCCATAATAAAAAATAATAATAATAATAATAATAATAACAATAATAATAATAAAACGTAATAAAAAATCCACTGAAAGGTAAATAAAACTTAAAGAAAATTATTAATGGATTTTAAGGAACAGAGAAATCTATATCATTATTTAATAATAACTCATTAAAAAGTAGCAATGCCCTAGTCAAGGACCAAGAGATTAATTTACCCTACAGTATGTAATCAGATAATACTTTATAAAATCTGAGCTGCCTGGATGGAATATTGAACAAAATACGCTCTAAGAGCGATTAACAGTCAATATTTCCAAAAACTAAATTATATATATATACAAGTGACTAACTTACGCCTTGACTCAAGAGACTTGATACCTATAATAAATAACAGTGAATTAAAAGACGGTATTTGTTCATTAAAATTTTAGGAGCGCAAAGCAAACCTAAAACATGTTGTTTGAATTCTTTCCAGTCAGAAAGTTGCGTTATCAAAATCAGGACTCCAAATAAAGGAAGCATATTCTAACTTCGACCTAACAAATGCATTAAATAGCATTTTCAAAGGGTGAAGATCAGAGAACTCCTAGCTAGTTCTTCTAATGAATACAATCAAAGAATAGGCCTAAGGAATAAGATATTTTAATTGGTCTCGATAAGTACTAATTGGTTGGAGTGAAATATTTGCTAGATGGTACGAATTGAAAAGAGTTCGTAAAGAGAGTTTGGAGAAAGCCATATGAACACACTTAGAAAAATTCAAAGCTAGGCCATCCCTGTTAAAGTCTCACCGCAAGTCTAAAAATTTTAAGGTCGTCTTCATAAAGTTAAAATCGTGAGTTTCTAAAACATTTCAAGATGTCATTTATAAAGAAGATGCCATTTCCTCCTTTGGGGAACACCCGAAGACTCAAAAAATTCATAGGAGCTTACGGTGTTAATATGAACGAAACACATTAACGACTTAGAAAAATCACTTAAGTCGGCTTGGGTAGATAGAACTGTATGGACAATTTAATTCTATGCTTATTTATCCAAGTAATTTATTGGGTAAAACATTGCAATATACAAGCAATGCATTGCTTTGAAATGGAATTTGCTTTGAGGAGGCTAAAAACTGCAAGAGCCACTTATAAATTATGCTAGTGTTTAGTTAGTTTAACATAATTTTTTTTTACGGCAAAGTAAAATACTCCTTTTCGACAGTTTCAAAAGCAGCAACTTATGCTAAAGTCGGTTGAATGCCTTCGCAAAATTAGTGTACACCATATCAACTTGATAACCACGCTCAAAAGATGATATGCAGTACTCGGAAAAAGTCTAGATCACTTACCGTAGAGCGACCTACAACGAAATTATTCTATTCTGGGCAAATATGGTGTTTGACTTAAAAATGAAGTTTACATTTCAATACACATTCGAACAATTAAGCGACGTTGGATAACTTGGAGATAGGTAAGCAAGTTTCAATATAATTTTTTTGAAAACAGCATGATGGGAGCAATTTTTCAACAATTAAGTTAAACACATTGTTGTTGTTACTTTCTTAAAACTTACTTGATCTAAATAGCTCACATTTAAAATCATGTAAAAATTCGAAATAAAAATAAAAATACGCAATTATTTTTTTAGGGTTAATTACATAGGTGTTAATTTGGCAAATTTTTTAATACTACTTCCCCATTAGGGGTTCTAAACCAAAAAATTCCCTTGGGGGCGGGTCTGTATAAAAAGGTTGTTCTAAGGTTAAAAAAAATGTTTTTAATAGCAACAAATTATATTTTATAAGGTACAAATAAAATCTTGTGAACAGCAAAATGTATAAAATTTGTGTATGTATGAGCCATTTTCAATTGAAAAGTAGATGCAGAAACCGATTTTAGCTGAAGTATGAGCCGCATAAATGAGTTGATTGGAGGAATATCACTGCTTACGGGCTTACCGACAATTGTCCAATTCCTTGAGTCGTCCCTGGGCATTCTTTTTCGGAGCTTGACAAGCATCTTTGGCTTAAAAGGTGCCTAATTTGTATCCGAGTATACTTAGCAATCCAGTTGCTGAAGGTAGCCCTCTAGACTTTTTAATTTTGTGCCCAATCTATAACTTGAGGCATTACGTGGGGAATGGCTAGCTCCTGCAGATACTTGCGGCGATAATGCGATTCTTATTGCATCCTGGCATTATTTTCAATTTTAGCATGGTAATAACAAAGGTTTCCAACGCTGCGGTGCCCAACATATTTAAAAAAAACTCTAGTGGCCTCCTTTTTGGTGGATTATTCCGTCAAAATTTTATCCATGGTGTTAACAACACCTTTGTACTTGTTGTAGTCCATAATTACTTCAGGTTCAAAGTAAAATTAAAAAAAAAATAACAACGAAATCATTATTACCTGAAAGGATTTATTATTATGAAGAGTTGAAAGTAGAATAACTGTTTTTGCTGATATCTTTTTGGTATTTAAATAGAAGCAAAAATATCAATATCTTCCTTGAATGAACTTTTCATATGAAATAAAATCTACATGACATCACTAATAGATATGGCTAATGACTCCGATGAATCAACGGACTCAGCATTATCCTTAACAACATTCACAAAAAAGTTTGACTTGAAAAAATCTGGAAACCAGCAAAATAATTCGACATATCTGGTCCTGATATTAAGATGGATGCATAAGAACCTTCCGACCAAACCCCCGAATCTTCTGTCGAATTTCGATGTGTGTGGCCTGGCGTTGTCCTGATGGAACGCAATTCTTCTCCTATTGGCCGCTTCTGGGGGATTGCTTCATTCAGACGGGCCAATTGTTTGTAGTGAAGGTCCGAAATAAGGGTTTAGGCGTAGGGGAGCAGCTTGTAGTATATGATTCCGTGATAGTCCCATCAAACGTGATGATGTTTTTAAGGGTATTCAGTCACTTCAAGGTTCTTATCACGTTGACAGTGATAAGAAGTTTGTCTGGATTTTTCTTAAAAAGATGTACTGTTAATTTAATTTTTTCTAAAGGTATTATTTTAAATTAATCAATAAACTCTGGTTTCTTTTTACTATTTTTTTACTGACTATTTAAAACAAACACACATATATAAAAAGTGTGTGTTTGGCTGCCACGCACGGTAGAAGTGAAACCCCCACTTACTTGACAGTAAGTTGTAATAATTGTGCCTACCCCAGTACTGAATTTCAGTTCCCTAGTGTCAATATTATTCGAGATACAGTGGTTTTTTAATATTGCCATGCCCGTTTGTGGAATAAAGCCAAATTTCTTGACCGTTATTTGTACTAATTCCAGTTGCATTCAGTTTGGCAGGTCAACAGCTACTGCAACGTTCTCTATGCGGCTATTGACCCATCTCACTACTCTCAAACGTAAGATATTCGAAGAATTTCTAATGAGAAAAATATAAGAACACACAAAGAAAACATACTTAAAAACTGCCAATTTGGTTTTAGGAAATCTCATTCAACAAATTACGCCCTAATACTTCTATCTGATTTTGTTTCAACCAAACTTTATCAAATGTATGCAACGATAGCTGTCGCTCTTGACTTTGGAAAAGCATTTGACACAGCCTGGATCGAGGGAATCCTCTTTAAAATGTATATAAAATTTAGCTTTAATATAAATCTATGTCGAATTATTCATAACTTTCTAGTAGGTCGTTCGTTTTTTGAAATGACTGGTAGCAAAAAATCAATGGTGAAACAAATTGCTGCAGGTGTACCACAAGGGTTGCTACTGGGACCAGTTTTGTACAATTTATATGTAGCGGATTTACCGGATCCTCCGATTAGAATAAATGTTCGTCCTTACGTTCTCTTACGCTCATTTATGCGAATGTTATTTTAATACTCTGTTCATACCCAAGTTTATCGACTGCAAATACTGTGCAATGAATATTTAGCTCAATCAATGAAATATTTTTCTAAATGGAAACTAAAAATAAATGAATCTAAAAGTGAATGCACCGTATTAAAAGGTATCAGGAAAGATCTATATCCAAACGCGAGTAAATTTGTCTCTAAAATTTAAATCAATAATGAGCTCATACAAGAAATAGATGAAATGAAATACTAAGGTGTATTAATGCATAATAAATAAGCATTCAAAACTCATATTGACTACGATTTGAATAAAGCTAAGAAAATGTTTTTCTGTTATTCGAACTTAATCAAACGAGCTAAAGATATTAAAAGCAAAATTAAACTAAATATATACAAACAAATCATAAGACCAATTTTATCTTACAACATTCCTGTTTGGTTTAATATATCGTCAAACCAAATGGAGCGCTTACGTATTTTTGAAAGATATAAAGGGTGTTTTTTATAGAGTGATAGAAGTTGAAATTATAATAAAACATAAAAATGTATTTTTAATATCAATAAAGCTGGTTTTATTGGATAGAACATTTTATGGCATTAATGTTTAAATATGACTTCAGCCATGTGGTCACTACGGCTGGTGCGTACAAGGTGCAATCTGGAACACCAAGTTTCACTAACTTTTCGCAGCATTTGCGGCCGTATCTCGCCGATAACTCTTCGAATGCTGATTTCCAGGAGTTCAATTGTTTGTGGTTTATTGATGTAGATAAGTGATTTTACAATACCCCAAAGAAAATAATCCAATGAGGTTAAATCACACGAACTTGGGGGCCAATTAATTGGGCCTTTTCGTGAAATTATTTTTTCGTCAAAAGTTTCCTTGAGTAAATCAATTGTAGCGCCCGCTGAGTGGCATGTGGCTCCGTCCTGTTGGAACCACATGTCAGCAAGATGAACGCCAGCTTATTGAGGTATGAAAAAACTTCGAATCATGTTCCTATACCGTTCACCATTGACAGTAACATTCTGACCATCATCGTTATTGAAGACATATGGGCCAATGACTCCGACAGCCCATAAAGCGCACAAAACAGTAATTTTCTGTGAATGTAATGGTGTTTCGACAAAAGCTTGTGGATTATCCTCACTCCAAATACTACAATTCTGTTTATTTACTTACCCATTCAACCAAAAATGGGCTTCATCGGAAAATAAAATTTTCCATTGAAACTCAAAATCAATATCAATTTGTGCTTCAGCCCATTCGCCGAATTGGCGGCGCATACAATGGTCGTTTGGCATTCATTCCTGCACAAATTGAATCTTAAAAGGTTTTAAGCCAAGATCTTTTCATAAAATCTTCCATAAAGTGAAAAGGCACAACCCCAGTTGCTGATAACGGCGACGAATTGATTGATTAGTATCATCTTCAATGCTTTCCTGTACAGCGGCTACATATTCTTCAGTGCGCACTGTTCGGCGTCTCACGGGATGCACATTACCAGTTACAGTAAATGTGGTCCGAAAACGATCTATTGTTCTTTGCACTAGCAGCTCTGATGGACGATTATGTACGCCATAAAATGCACGAAGTGCACGATAAGTTTGACGAACACAACCATTATTTTGATTAAAAATTTCCACAATTTGCACGCGTTGCTCTGGTAAAAGTTAATCCATAATGAAATGTCAAAATGAAATGTAACTATCAGCTGTTAAATGGGTGGTCAAATAAAGCAGTGATGCCAACTAAAAGTTGTATCACTCTATAAAAACACCCTTTATATTGCGAATACGCAGTGGCATGAATCGACAAACTTACCAAGTGTGAACATTTCGAAAAAGAATTTCATGTCGGCAGTCGTACCTTAAATGTGGTATTATGCGGATTGATAGTTTTATGGTCAAATTAGCCATTGAGGTCTTAAATAAAATTAAATTTCTAAACAACGATCTGCTAAGCAACTATTTTCTAAAATAGTTTGAGATACGGCTTCCATTAACAGAACGATTTTTATCTCCTATATATCTAAATGTTTAAATGAAAACAACCTTTTGTACGACAATATTGTACTACTTTACTACCATAGGCGATATAACTCACTTGACATTCAACACAACTTAGTTTACTAACAGAATAACAGATTGATTTAACACAATATTTCCAGTTTTTGTCTGAAAAAGCAATCATGTATGTATCTTCTCACCTCTCTAGTCATAGATTAAGATTAACCTAAATAATCTTATTTCTTTTTGCGGCCATTTTTGGAAAATATTAATTGTTATGATTTGCTATTGCAAATTGTTCTATTTAATTATTGTATGTATTTGAAGAAAAAAAAAATGCGTACATTCTTTATTTTAATATTAAAGTCTTTGAAAAATACAATAGTATGAAAAAAATAATGCTTATTTGTAAAGAAATATGTGATTTCAATGTTTTTGGCAATAAATGATTTTTACCTTTATCTTTATGCTTTTTGTTTTTATTCAGAAGGCCAATAAAGAGACAACAAAAATATTTCTTCATTGTGTTCTGTAATAATTCAAACCATTCTTGTAAACAATTTTATTACCCAGTGTCAAAATTTTGTTTAGTGTTTTCTAATATTGCCATGCCTCTATGTCCAATAACGCCTACTTACTTGACCATTATTTGTAATAATTGTGCCTACCCCTGTTCTAGATTTCAGTAACCTTAAGTCAATATTAGTCGAGAAACAGCCCAGCAGCGGATTTGCCAGTGGCTACCATAGAACTAATACAGAATAAATTACCAGGTAAGGAAGCATTACTTTTTTCAAAAAGTAATGCGTCGGCATATAGCAGAAGTATTTAACTCATACCTCATTACCTGTAATGTAGCATACAAGAAAAAGTAATGCAGTGATTTTTATAACTTAATACAAGTAGTATGTTACTCCATAACTTCTAGGTAATGCTGAAGGGAGGCGATCACTTACCTCCTGTCTCATTCAATGTTAAATGTAAGGCCTTTTATGCATAGTAAGTTAATATAGTCGGAAGTAGTGGTCATTACAAGGTAATTGATGCTTCATATATTCGGAATATATTCCATCCGCTACTGGGAGTGTTTTAATAATATTGACACACCCCTTCTTCAATTATCGCCCACTTTCTTGACAGTAGCTTTTAATAATTGTGCCCAACCCTGTACTAAATTTCAGTACCCTACTGTCAATATTTTTCGAAATACATTGCTTTTTTACATTAGCACACCCCTTTCTAGAATAACGCTCACTTTCTGGACCGTAATTTGTTACAATTGTGCCTACACCTGTACTAAATTTCAGTACCCTGGTGTCAAAATTATTTGAGATTCAGTGTTATTGTAATATTGACGCGCCCCTTCGCCAAGTAACGATCACTTTTTAAATGGGAACCTCCGTGTTCAATGTGTCTATCTGTTGATAAAAAATTACGCAAACATGTAAGCATATTGTTAGCTATACTGATGAAATAAATGCAGTGAAATCAAAGAAAACGTATTTAATTGGATGAGTTTCAATAACGATTTTGCCCCATTTTATTAATTCCAAATAGTAGAGGGTAATCCACTTGTATTGCAATTGAATGTAATAGTATTTAATGCAAATAGTGTACGTTTTCAATTTAAGTATTATGAATGAGGAAATTAAAAAACATTGTAGGTACTTTTAATTTAAAAGAAATAGTTCAATAATTGGTTACGATTTGAATAATGGAAACACCAAATGAATTACAAGATATCGCCTGTAAGAATTTATACTTTTGATGACTTTCCTTTTCTTTCATCAGCCATAAAATGAAAATGGGTGATGAAACCATAAATTCTTGCAAGCATTATCTCAAAGATAGAAAAGATTTTGTGATGAATCAAAATGGCAAGGAAATAAATTGTACTTAAATACAGTGCATCTAATGCTTCATTTAGTCATTTCGAAAAGTTCGATCCCTCGCTTAAATATGCCCTAACAAATAACCAAAAACAGCATTGTTTGAATTTTTTAGGTTACAATATCTCAATAGCCAGATGAATCGTAATAAAATATGTAGATCACATACTTTGCATTTGATAGTTTTTAGTGCTCAAACGCTTAAAGGTCTATGCCCACTTGCGGCACGTAACGAAACGACACGAAACTACAAAATATAACTACCATGTGTTCTTATGTATACATGCTCACTAAGCGACGATGAAACGGCAACGAATGTTGACGCCAACGAAAAAGCCGGTGGTGATCGTTTCAAAGAATTCTGACCGGCTTGTCGTTCTCTTTGTTTACAAAAATTTCAATGGATTCCAACAGTTTATTGTACAAAGTAAAAATTCGACATAGATAGGTCGTTTTTAAAGCATAAAATTAATCTAAAATCTATGATTTTATCAGTTTTCTACATCGTCATCTAATAGCAAAGCTATTTAAGCTAATTGTGTACTATAGAATTCTGCGCTTATTGTTTTGTTTAATAAAAATTTTTGTTGCCGTTTCGTTAAGTGTGCCTTTTCGGAGCCGATTTACAGTCGTTTCGTTAAGTGCCGTAAGTGGGCAGAGACCTTAAATCTTACATTGTGCGGTGCTGGATTGAAACGTTGATCTGAAACACCCTGTATGTATGTGTGTTTGTTTTTGTGTGCTCTCTCGTTTATTAATAAGTTTACGTAAGTTTTCAGTATGCAAAAGGTTTTTGTGTATTTTTCAGAAAATTTTCTTCAAACATTCCAGAAATGACTGTTAATTTATCTCTCAAATAGTATGCAATAAATCAAAATATATTTTAAGAATTTTTGCGTCGAGAGTGTTTCTTAAGTTTTCGTTGTTGTTTTCAGCACAGTTGCAGTTTTGCAATAATATTGCTATTAATTTGCGAAACCAGTGTTAGTTTTCAATGTTTCTAATAAAGAGTACTTTACAATTAATTAAAATTATTATAATTTTTTACACTTTTTCACTGAAAATAATCATTGAAAAAGACTTAAAAAAAATTACTTTTTGTGTTGAATTGCTGTATCGAAGATATCATATTCATATTAGCACGATTGGCAGTGGCCGATCTTTTTGTTGGAAGATTTGACAAAGAATGTCCCACATATGAGCTGTTCAGAGCACAAGTGGAGTAAATCCATTTTTTAGGGAAATTGAGTTAAGTACTAATTGAGAAGTGAAGAGAAAAATGTAACCTATTTGCTGACTTTTTTAGTTTTGACTATGTTGACACTCCAAATTTCAACATTCGAATTTTTGTCAAACGTAGATTCCTTCTTGGATTTTGGTTCATTGACGCTTACTAAATGGGACGTTTTTGTTTCGCTTAGACAAGAGAAAAACACTGCTAAAGCTGACATTTAAGAGCTTTCCCCAATTGTCTTCCTTAAGTGTGCCTTGTCAGCCCCTTAATTTAAAATCTTGAATATGTCCTTAGCCTCTGGAATATTTTTAGATAGCTGGAAAATGGTTCATGTAACTCCTATTTTCAAATCTGGATCAGAAATGATATTTGTAACTACAATCCATTTCTGAACTATCATCCATTTCTTGCTTCTTCGGGTGTACCGCAAGGTAGCATCCTTGGTCCTTTATTGTTTATATTATTCATTCACCTTACCACAGTTTTACGGGCACCCAATTTCTGAAGGAAATTGTCCAAGTATGTGCCTTTCCGACTTGCATGTGAAAATTATGACATTTCTTATGAAAGCAATGATGAGAATAGCTTATAAGATAATTTTTATATATTAATATACAGCAAGTTCAAGCTCCAGACATGAAAGTATAAGAAATTAACCACAAATTTATGGCTCCAGGTCAAATATTTTTTGGTTGGCTATTCGAAAAATGGAATTTATTTACACACCTAACGATTAGGTAGAAATTGTTCCACAATTAAAATGAAAAAGCAATTTATAGTAAGAAATATGAAAGAATAAGATTTTGCGTCCGCAAAGAACCTTCACGAGAAAACACCATACAGTGTAGCCAACTAGTTAAAATACTAGTAAATGTACTAGGTCAAAAAATACCAGTACTAGTTTAGTTCAAATGCTTTTTACATTGCATAAACTGGTTATTTTCCTGTGTTGATGTCATAGGAAAAGACAATTGTCCTATTCTCGATATGAATTGAGGTAGTATTTTTACTGGCATAATTTGAGCTAGTTGTGATAGTAGTAACTTTTAAACCAGCAAAATGCTAGTATAATAAAAAGTAGGCTTTTTATTGGTATGATTTGAGGCACCTTTGTGCTAGTATATTTTAAACTAGCTAAATACTAGTTTTCTGTTGACTGGATTCATATTACTATTATTTAGCCAGTTCAATTCTAGTAGTTTTCATACCAGTTCTATGCTAGTACTAAGTAAACTGGCTTTATACATGTACTAAATAAAATAAATATAAAAATACATGTACTATTGAAACTTTATTTAGATTTCAAATTTTAAGCTTTATCTATCTTATACAAACTAAATTGAAAATAAGTTCGAATAATTTTGTTGAATTAAGGATGCAGTCCGGTGCGTATAATCGTTTAAATATTTGTATATGGTTTTATTAACATCTCAAACTGACCAAAAAAACCCTTTTTTATTTTACAATTTTTTTTTTAATTTGTACGTTCAAAGTTGATAAAAAAGTTTGCTTAGACAAGCTTAATAACTTTTAAATTCTTTGAAATTTAATATTTATGCTAAGTTATACTAATTAAAATGGTATTTGCTATAATGTTTTTTTATTTTATACCTTAGGATTTTTTTTAAAGGTTAAAAAATTAACTTTTATTTAAACACTCATTCCACATTTGGGCAAAAAAAAACAAAATTGCGGAGTTTTGAATATTATTTAACCTTTATTTTTATGTTAGGCCGCATCAAAAACAGGTTATATATTAATGAACATATATAACTGTTCTACATACACATACGTAAAATAATATTTACAATTTTAGTCCGATCAGTTGAATAGTTTTTTCGTAATCGAAAAGATCGAAAAGCTTTATTTCGAGAAAAACGTGTTTACGTTAAGTTTTTGTTGCCATGGACGCCATGTGGACGCGCCTACTTAAAAAGTATCTAACAAATGTTTCTCCATCTCGGCGAATTAAATAAGAGGTATTGTATTCCTAATGATATCTAATATATAAAACAGGGTTTTTAAAAAATTGATTTTTTGAAAAAAATGGAACCAGACTGCCTCTTAAACAGATTTTTACTTAAAAAAATAAATATATAAAAATTATAAAAAATAAATTTATAATTTAATTGAAAACATCCGCATTCGCGGATATAAACTTCAAATATCCGCCTCCTCATCATTCGTCACATCCCTAATTGTTACTGTTTTTACAAATAAAAATACAATTTATTTAATGTTTACAAATTTATGCAGAACCAGCGCGTTTGAAACTAGCAAAGAATCGAGTACATTAATGACTACTTAGTTATGAGCTAGGAAAACAGTATTTTTTTAACTAGTCGAAATGCGACTAGTTAGTTAACTATACAAAGCAATTAGTTCTTTTATAACTAGTAGAACAGCTTGTATTTTTAAACTATTTGGAATCCAGTAAGATTTGCGTAGTTCAACATCTAGTATTTTTTTGACTAGTTTTTTTATAGTTTTTATTTGACTAGAAATTAAATTGGCTTAAGTTTAGATGAATGCAATATAGTATACACGAGCAGCCCCATATTTATGAAGCATTAAGAAAGTTTAAATTTAATGGATGAGTTTATAAAGTAGACTTAAAAAAAAAAAAATAAAGTAGTCAGACCTCAAGCACTTTCCGAAGTTAAACAGGAAACGCTTTATAAAAACAACCGAACTGGAATGACAGCAGCAAAGAAAAAGGATATAATGGATCTACTAAAATATATTCCACCAGTGTACCACAATTTTTTACCAATTCGGCATCAACACTGCAATTAGGTTTCAGATGACGACAACGATGAAAACTTATGTATATAAAGATTTTTGATTAATTTTTTAATATATTACTAGATATGGCTAGGAATGGCAAATGCATGTTTTTACTGAGTATCTTAAAAGAGAAATGGTTAAGTTACACAGTGCAACACATTTTTCTAACGGAAAAGCGGATAACACAGGATGATAGTACTAGTGTATAGTAAGAAAACCCTAAAAGGAATTTGCAAAGTTAGCTCGCTTTTAAAAGATATTGGCATTAAAAGTTTGCCTCTTGCAGAGTATTTTTTAAAAATAAAGTGCTCATTAAGGCGCATCGAATTACAATTTTTTCGAATTTCACATTCTAAGAGGTCTCAAAAGTTGCATGGTGGTCAAGATCTACAAAAAAAAAAAAAACTAAGAGAAAAAAAGGATGCCTTCCTCTTACACAAGGACAAAGTTGTTTTTTTGAGAAATATAGTAAAAAATAACGATCTATAAATGCTTCGATTTTTGTAAGAAAAACTACATATGTCTTAAAGCAAAATTAAACACAGACTTTAACTAAGAATATCTCGCCAAACAAAATGCAATTCTCGATTTCTGGCCTCATTGTCCTGTGTGAGAGATACTCGAATCCAAAGGTACACTCGAAATAGCACAGAACTTTTGATTGTTATCTGATTGTCTAAATGTTAGTGTTATTGATTGGAGTGTTTACGTTTTCTTTAAACTTGGCGAGTTAAATATTTGCAAATTTTTGGCAAATGCATTTTCTTGTTTTTGAGAAATGTATTCTGAATGCAATTTTATAAGTTTTACAAAAAAATTAAGATAAGGTTTTATATATTTTGGGCATCAGAAGTGGTACCGAAGATAATTTTGTGAATTTGGATTCTTAAAATATTTCTGAAAGAAACACTTTTTGAAAGAATTTTTTTAAAACACCAGGCTAAGACCACGATTCTTTTTTGTGTTTTGATTTTTTAAAAAAATTTCAAGATTAAATTTATTATTTCGTCAAAACACCTCACCTCAGCATTTACCAAAATGTTAAACTAAAATTTTGAGTTTCTGAGCCTGCCATTCGATGAGTCTCAATTGAATTAACAATTGCTTTTAAGATGTGTTTTTTAAAAAAATAATAACATTAAAAGAGAAATCTGAAGAATTCAAAAACCGAAAATTATTTTACCACTTCTGATGCCTGAGATATAAAGCCTTACATTAATTTTTTTCACAAAGTTGAAAAATTGCGTTCAAGTATGCTTTTCTCAAAAAACAGTAAATGCATTGGCAAAATATGTGCAAATTTTAAATACACCAAATATAAGGAAAACGTAAACACTTTAATAAATACCACTAAAATTAACACAATCAGATAACCGTCAAAAGTTCTGTGCTATTTCGAGTGTACATTAAGATTGGAATATCCTTCACACAGGACACTGTGAGTAAAAATCAAGAGTGTCATCTTGTTTGGCGAGATATTGTTAAAGTCTTTATTTACTTTTGCTTTAAGACATATGTAGTTTTTCTTACAAAAATCAAAGCATTTATAGATCGTTAATTTTTACTGGTTTTCTCAAAAAACAAGTTTGTCCTTGCGGGAGAGGGAGACATCCTTTTTTTGGGAGACCACCCTATGGAACTTTGGGGACCTCTTAGAATGAGAAATTAAAAAGAGAATTTTTAATTCGATACGCCCTTATGAGCACTTAATTTTTAAAAAATACTATGCAAGAGGTAAACTTTCAATGCCTATATCTTTTAAAAGCGAGCTAACTTTGCAAAACCCTTTTAGGGTTTTTTTTTTGTTCTAGATCAGTACCATCGATCTGTGCTGGTCGCTTTTTCATTAGATTCCTTATAAATTCCATAGTGTTATCTTTACGAATCATGAAATTTCCTTTAAAATGCCATTCAATCCTTAATGCATATTTTTGCATGCTTTGCAATAAATGCATGGTTGTGAATATTTTACAAAAAGTTGCTGTTTTTGTACACTTATTGCGAATATTTTTATATATTTTACAATTATTGCATGTGGTTTTTAGAAATTTTTATTTTATTTATTTGCAACCATTTACATTTTGTGCGACATATTTTGGGAAAAAATAACATATAAATATACTTTTATGCTCACTTCATATTTTTGTTGTTTTTGATAAGTTAATTTTATATATATATATCAATATGGATTGTTTTTTATTTTTTTTTAAAATTACATGCTATATTTTTTTTTCAACCGATAATGAAATATTAGAAAAATATTTTAAATTGCAAATTTTACCGGTTCTTAGCGCATATTTCAGAGTTTTCAGTGCATGTTATATGCGCATATTTTCGATTTTTTTGTGCATGAGATTCCCAGTCTTATTAATAAATATTAAATGTTGTTAAATTCCTACTTTAATAGAAACAACTGTGTTTTATTTTAACTGTGTAACTTTTATAAGAATAGGTGCATTCTGGCCTGCTCAGTTATTTAGAAAATCAAAAACGGATGTTTTAATCCTACTTCTGAAACTAAATGCAGTCATTCCTTACCAAAAAATTCTTAAAAATATCTTCCATTAGATTTTTACAGAGGAAACGAGAAATCTTAAAAAATTTTCAGAGGAAGTGGCGTAAGTCCACTTATTTTATACCTCCCTTAACAATGAAGATAATCGCTAAGGGCTGGTTTTATCCAACTTCTAGGTGGAAATGCTGTTATTTCTTATCAATATATTTTTAAAAATATCCGCTATTAGATTTATACAGCGGAAACGAGAAATTTACAAAAGTAAGTATTTCAGTATACAAGTGACGTAAGTCCAAATTTTTTACTTATATGCAATATTCTGCATAATTTTTGGGTATTATTTAGTTTATTTTTTACGATATGAATAGCTCCATTTATGTTCTTGACCTAATTTATAGGCAAAACTGAGTTTTTTATAGTTTATTTAATTAATTTATTATAATAATTTTTCTAAAAATGCTCAATTTTCTCAAAAATATCAAAAATGGTCTTCGCCACTTGTGTCTAAGCAGCTCATATGTTAATATATCCCTGCAGTGTAAGACTAGTCAGCATTAAAACATGAGTAGTATTTATACTAGTCAAAACAAACTAGTTTATATTTTGTCACGATTTACTAGTTGCAAAAGTAGTTTAAACCCAACTAGTTTTTGTCAAGTCACATTAAACCAGTTGTAAAACTAGCCAAAATTAAACTATACTACATATTATCAAAATCAACCAGTTCCAAAACCAGTTGGAGCTGGGTACCCCATTGGAACAAACTAATAATAAACAAATTAAAACATATAAAAACTAATTTAAAAACATGTAGTATACCATAAACATGGTATTTCATCAAATAGCTTTAACTTTAGCCTTTAGCTAATATTTTGTTGTAAAAATATATGTTCTTTGAACCTATGAACTATTTAAAAAATATGAACCTATGAACTAGTTTTAATTCGATAATTACTATATTGGTTAAAAACTAGTCACAACCCAACTAGAACTTTACTTTACATAAAAAATGAGTTGTTAACTTGTTAAAACCTTATCTATAGTAAGACAATTGTCTTTTCCAATGACATCACCACGTAAAAAATACCAGTCGGTTCTATGAGAATAGGACATAAATCGAACTAGTTGTTGGATATTTCCAACTAGTTGTTGAATGGTATAAATCTAGTTGATAACACTGCAGGCCCTGCAGTGTAAGACTAGTCAGCATTAAAACATGAGTAGTATTTATACTAGTCAAAAAAAACTAGTTTATATTTTGTCACGATTTACTAGTTGCAAAAGTAGTTTAAACCCAACTAGTTTTTGTCAAGTCACATTAAACCAGTTGTAAAACTAGCCAAAATCAAACTATACTACATATTATCAAAATCAAACAGTTACAAAACCAGTTGGAGCTGGGTACCCATTGGAACAAACTAATAATAAACAAATGAAAACATATAAAAACTAATTAAAAACATGTTGTATACCATAAACATGGTATTTACATCAAATAGCTTTAACTTTAGCCTTTAGCTAATATTTTGTTGTAAAAATATATGTTCTTTGAACCTATGAACTATTGAAAAAATATGAACCTATGAACTAGTTTTAATTCGATAATTACTATATTGGTTAAAAACTAGTCACAACCCAACTAGAACTTTACTTTACATAAAAAATGAGTTGTTAACTAGTTAAAACCTTTTCTATAGTAAGACAATTGTCTTTTCCAATGACATCACCACGTAAAAAATACCAGTCGGTTCTATGAGAATAGGACATAAATCGAACTAGTTGTTGGATATTTCCAACTAGTTGTTGACTGGTATAAATCTAGTTGATTACACTGCAGGGATGTGTTAATTGTGTATGTAGTACAAACAAATATTTTTCATAAGTGACGCGCGGCATCTCAGCTTAACTTGGCCTATACCAAAGATAGATCTTTAACGGGTTACTCTTTTTGATATTAATTCCCACAGAAAATCGGAACCACACTCGTCTTTTAAGTAGCTATTTGACAAATAGGAAACAAAGGGTAAAGGTTGGCACACTTTTTTCTTATTACAAAGCTGTTTGCTGCGGTGTGCCCCAGGGATCGGTTCTTGGTCCTCTGCTCTTCTCTATGTTTGTAAATGACATTTTTCACTGCTGCACCCATTCATCAATGCACGCCTATGCTGATGACGTTCAAATTTATTTGTCTGGTCAAACAAATCTTATGGAAGATCTAGTCTGTAAACTTAATGAAGATCTTCATAGTATAAGTCTATGGGCTATGAAAAATAGTCTCCATCTTAATGTTCTTAAGTCCTATGTGCTGCCTATCTCTAAACAAAAAATAAGCTTTAGCTCCATTCCAGATGTGTTAATGGATGATAATACAATAAAAATTGTCGATAGTGTTGTAAGTCTTGGGTTTCATGTAAATGCCTCCCTCACGTGCACAGATCACATCAACAGTGTAGTCCGCAAAGTATATTACATCTTGCGAAATCTTAGAATGTCTGCAGAATACACTCCTATTGCTATAAGACGTAAGCTTGTAATTCAGCTCATTGTTCCTGTCATAACTTATTATGAACTTGTGTATAGTAAACTAGACTCGCGGTCCCAACTTAAATTACAAATTGCTTTTAATCATGTCACACGTTATGTCTATGGCTTACGTAGATTCGATCATTTAGCTGATTTGAGAAATTGTATACTTGGGTATGACATGGTTAGTTATTCAAATATCAGAAATTGTATTTTTCTACATAAACTAATACATTTTAAAACACCTTTTTATCTGTTTGAAAAACTGCAATTTAGTCGATCGCAAAGAAGCCAAACGCTAATTCTACCAAGTTTTAACTACCTTAACTCTACAAGACTATTTTTTGTTAATGCCGTTCGTTTATGGAATTCATTACCAAGTCAACTAAAATTGATACAGTCAAAAACGATTTTCAAGCATGCTATTTTAAGGCATTTTTCGTCGCCTATTTCTTAGCAAAAAGTCTGTTCTCTCTTTGCGCTCTATCTCCATTTTTTTTTCTTTATCTTTCTTTTCCAATCTTTTTCCTGCTTTATTTTATGTATTAATATAATGTTATTTGTTATTTATATAACTATTTCGTTCCTTATCTTAGTTTAAGTTAAATTATAAATTAATCATTGTATTCAAAACTATTTGTCATTAAGCTTTGTACTTTAAAAGAACTAAGTTCTTAGTGTACTAATATAATAAAGGCACATAATAATAATAATAATAATAAAAAAAAAAAAAAAATATGAGTAGCAAGAGGAGTTGAATTCTACCATCAACAGTAGAATGAGGAGTTACCAACACCTCAAATGCCATAACTTGCACTCAAAAATTTTTGTGTGTAAATATTACAAATAACTGCGTCCATTCTCCGAATTTTGTTCGTAAAATGAATATAGTTTTTACGAATATCATTCGTAATGTTTTGAGTGTGCCACTTATGAAAGCTAAAAGAGTTTAAATTGGGAAAAGGATACGTTTATTAAAACTAATAAAAAAACATGTGCGAAAATCTAAAAAAGAGCGTGGCAACTATTTAATTCCGAAACTAGTTCAAACTTTCAAAATATGTTTGCCTCAATGCTAATTGTGCATCGAAATCTTACTGATAAGTGTTGCTCAACATAGTTATTTACCAAATCTCTACAACTTGACGTGAGTATATAAAAAACTGGGGTTTGAATCAAAGGAATCAATGGCGACTTTTATCAAAACAAATTTTCAAAATAAATTTAAGTAGCAATGGAATTTATTTTATTTTTTTTGCATAAAATGACTAATTCACGATAGTCAAAATATATATTTTCCAATTAAGTAATGCAGGTCATTGAAGGTTTTTGTATTGAAATTTATCAAACTTAAACAAAGTCTCAACTGAGAATGTATCGTTGCTACATTTGTACCCAAATTAATGGTCGATTTGTAGCGAATGTCCTTTACGACAAATTCTTGCAGTGAAATTAGTTATTCACTTTGTTTGCTGTCAGCTGCTTTTATCCTTTTCAACATTTACACACGCCCACACGCATACACACATGCATGCTCACATGTGTCAATTTCGTGTGTGTGGTAGAATAAGTTAAAAAATATGTGTGCAAACATGTTTGAATGTATATTAAGTGCGTGTTGTCAGGAGAGGGTGCTGGCAAAGTTGACATGTATGTTTATAGCCATGTGAGTTTAAGAAATGCGATTTGTTGTTGTATTTTTCTTGTGTAGAACAATGAAAGCATATTTTCAAGACATTTAGAAGCCCACATTTCCAGAAAATTGTCACAAAGCATTATTTATCTAGTAGCTGTTTTTGTCTTGGTGAAACCCAAAGGTACTAGAAATGAGTGTTTTCTGTTTAAACCATAGGTACTTCAAGAAACTCATTACCTGTAATGAAGTAACTTTAAGTCACTGAAGTCGACATATTTCTTTAGTGAATACTTGTTTTTACATTTTTTCGTTTTGTTCGTGACAGTAAATTTAAACTCATCAGGAAACTTTTTTCTGCTGCTGGCCATTAAAACTTAATATTTTGGCTTATTTGTGTCTATTTGTGTAACAGTTATGTCAGAGTTGTGTTCGGATTTGTTTTGTTTTTGTCGCTTATAATCTGGTTTTTGCCAGTAACCTGTTACAATAATTAAAAAGTTTACCTCGAATTCAACGAAAACAACATTGTTGTGTTTTGCAATTTTGTAAAAGTTGTTGAAAATCACACTCACACCAGCAGCCCAACACAAACACAAACACGTACACTTGCTCGTTTATGCAGTGACAGTAACAGCCGGCTTTGTCTCAGCATCTTTCACACTTGACTAGTAAATCCTACACTTTTCTGCTAAGTTCTAAGTCCTGCCAGCCCTCTGCCAATCCTCTATACATATGCACAAATTCTACCCAACACACATGTCATATACTCACATCCACAGTTAGATGAAATGTTGTTTTCTGTAAGACCCGTTTGTTGCTTCCTCTGTTTAGTAGTATTCAGTTTTTGTCGTTTTCTACACTTTGTAGTTTCAACGAAATGCTGTCTCTTTTGCTTGCGCGTCTCTTTTGCAAAGTATTTTTCTTATGTTTCCCAACAGTTGTCAGAAGGACATGTTCAGCATCTTATCCGGTATTACTTCCAGTGTTTTTTTAGTCTTTCTTTCCATTTGTGCTCTAAAATCTAAATATCTATTCTTTGTGTGCTTTTCTTATTTCCTTTTGTTGTGTTTAAATCAAAATGCGTTTTATTACTTTTATCCTGTTTAGCTGAATGCATTCTATTTAAATGTTCATTTTATGCAGGATTGCGTAGCGTGAGCTGCTTGTTGTTGTAATACATAATATGGTTGTTGTTGTTGTTTTTTGTCGTTACAGCTGCTGATGTGGCATTAAATTACAAGCTTTATGAGTATGAGTACGATATGCAAAGACCAAACATTTATTTCATATGCATAGTTAGCATTTGTTTTCTTTGCATATATGCGAAATAAGGAACTTCAGATTTTACTTAAAACTTAAGAATTATTTAAAACCTTCTCATTGGGTATATTGATGGTGAGTTATAAAAGAAGTAAACATATAGAAACTAAGATCTGTACACATCCGATATAAATGTACAGAAGTTCCCGTAAAAAATTTACGTCATTTTAATTATATTAAAATTCACTTCTGTAGAGCAAATTATTTATTGTATGAACCTTTGAATAGAACTCTAAAAGAATATAATTTTCTTAGTTCTAAAATTAATATTGATTTCAGTGATAATAAAAGTATGTTTATATATGCTTTAAATTGTTATTATTCTTAAGTTATTGTATTATATTTACAACTTTATTCTTAAGTGCTAATGTCTGTAATTTCTATACTCATTTGATTGTCTGAGAAAATTTAAAATTTATAGACAATAAACTAAACTAAACTAAACTAAACTAAACTAAACTAAACTAAACTAAACTAAACTAAACTAAACTAAACTAAACTAAACTAAACTAAACTAAACTAAACTAAACTAAACTAAACTAAACTAAACTAAACTAAACTAAACTAAACTAAACTAAACTAAACTAAACTAAACTAAACTAAACTAAACTAAACTAAACTAAACTAAACTAAACTAAACTAAACTAAACTAAACTAAACTAAACTAAACTAAACTAAACTAAACTAAACTAAACTAAACTAAACTAAACTAAACTAAACTAAACTAAACTAAACTAAACTAAACTAAACTAAACTAAACTAAACTAAACTAAACTAAACTAAACTAAACTAAACTAAACTAAACTAAACTAAACTAAACTAAACTAAACTAAACTAAACTAAACTAAACTAAACTAAACTAAACTAAACTAAACTAAACTAAACTAAACTAAACTAAACTAAACTAAACTAAACTAAACTAAACTAAACTAAACTAAACTAAACTAAACTAAACTAAACTAAACTAAACTAAACTAAACTAAACTAAACTAAACTAAACTAAACTAAACTAAACTAAACTAAACTAAACTAAACTAAACTAAACTAAACTAAACTAAACTAAACTAAACTAAACTAAACTAAACTAAACTAAACTAAACTAAACTAAACTAAACTAAACTAAACTAAACTAAACTAAACTAAACTAAACTAAACTAAACTAAACTAAACTAAACTAAACTAAACTAAACTAAACTAAACTAAACTAAACTAAACTAAACTAAACTAAACTAAACTAAACTAAACTAAACTAAACTAAACTAAACTAAACTAAACTAAACTAAACTAAACTAAACTAAACTAAACTAAACTAAACTAAACTAAACTAAACTAAACTAAACTAAACTAAACTAAACTAAACTAAACTAAACTAAACTAAACTAAACTAAACTAAACTAAACTAAACTAAACTAAACTAAACTAAACTAAACTAAACTAAACTAAACTAAACTAAACTAAACTAAACTAAACTAAACTAAACTAAACTAAACTAAACTAAACTAAACTAAACTAAACTAAACTAAACTAAACTAAACTAAACTAAACTAAACTAAACTAAACTAAACTAAACTAAACTAAACTAAACTAAACTAAACTAAACTAAACTAAACTAAACTAAACTAAACTAAACTAAACTAAACTAAACTAAACTAAACTAAACTAAACTAAACTAAACTAAACTAAACTAAACTAAACTAAACTAAACTAAACTAAACTAAACTAAACTAAACTAAACTAAACTAAACTAAACTAAACTAAACTAAACTAAACTAAACTAAACTAAACTAAACTAAACTAAACTAAACTAAACTAAACTAAACTAAACTAAACTAAACTAAACTAAACTAAACTAAACTAAACTAAACTAAACTAAACTAAACTAAACTAAACTAAACTAAACTAAACTAAACTAAACTAAACTAAACTAAACTAAACTAAACTAAACTAAACTAAACTAAACTAAACTAAACTAAACTAAACTAAACTAAACTAAACTAAACTAAACTAAACTAAACTAAACTAAACTAAACTAAACTAAACTAAACTAAACTAAACTAAACTAAACTAAACTAAACTAAACTAAACTAAACTAAACTAAACTAAACTAAACTAAACTAAACTAAACTAAACTAAACTAAACTAAACTAAACTAAACTAAACTAAACTAAACTAAACTAAACTAAACTAAACTAAACTAAACTAAACTAAACTAAACTAAACTAAACTAAACTAAACTAAACTAAACTAAACTAAACTAAACTAAACTAAACTAAACTAAACTAAACTAAACTAAACTAAACTAAACTAAACTAAACTAAACTAAACTAAACTAAACTAAACTAAACTAAACTAAACTAAACTAAACTAAACTAAACTAAACTAAACTAAACTAAACTAAACTAAACTAAACTAAACTAAACTAAACTAAACTAAACTAAACTAAACTAAACTAAACTAAACTAAACTAAACTAAACTAAACTAAACTAAACTAAACTAAACTAAACTAAACTAAACTAAACTAAACTAAACTAAACTAAACTAAACTAAACTAAACTAAACTAAACTAAACTAAACTAAACTAAACTAAACTAAACTAAACTAAACTAAACTAAACTAAACTAAACTAAACTAAACTAAACTAAACTAAACTAAACTAAACTAAACTAAACTAAACTAAACTAAACTAAACTAAACTAAACTAAACTAAACTAAACTAAACTAAACTAAACTAAACTAAACTAAACTAAACTAAACTAAACTAAACTAAACTAAACTAAACTAAACTAAACTAAACTAAACTAAACTAAACTAAACTAAACTAAACTAAACTAAACTAAACTATACTAAACACCAACTCAATAGAAGAAAAAAACGCATGGTTCAGGCGTTATTGAACAACAATTTTGACTGTGCATTGACTGTAAAATTTGATAGGTTACAATTTTACAGTAGTTTTACTTTAAAAGTTGTTTAGTAACATTTTTTACAGTGTATCTACTACTAATAAGAAGTCATATACTTATTTTGTATTCGTTAAAAAAAATTGGGTTGGATACCAGTTTTATATCGTACCCCATAACACCTTTGCTATGTACATAATTACTTTAGAAATTTTTAGAACAAATTTGGAATTTTGTGAAAAAACATGTTCGATGAAAAAGGTATTGGCTGCAAACTTTAACTGTTCGAAGCATTAAGATTTACTGTCACAATTCTTAAATTACAATTTTTGCTCGGTAATTTTAAGCGAAAAAATAGTAACTGTGCAATAACAATGGAATTTACGGGAGAATAAGTGAACGCAAAAAAAGTTTAAATTTAACGACGAAATGTGTTGTTTTTATATTAACGACCGACTTAAACTGTTCGAAACTTTTAGATTTACTGTTACAATTTTTGATCGGTCATTTCAAATGAAAAAATCAAAAAACGGTAAAGTGGCCGCAAATATCGTGTGAACAATTTGACGGAAACATAGAGAGCAAGACCGCCTTTAAGTGCAAAAATATATAAAAACCAACTTGTTGCCCGGCTGAACATTAGAAAATATTTATAATCATGACATTCTCAAATACACACATCAATATTAATCAATGTAACCAGGTCGTAAATCTTACAAAAAATTAACTACGCCTTACCCATTTTCGGATGGTACGCCAAAAATGTAATTAAAGTATTGGGAGCCGTCTATTATGCCGCTGTACGGAGACACATCGGAGCATTCCCATCTTCCCAAATCAAAAACATTCTAACTGAAGCAGACTTTCCTAAGCTTGAGAAACACATTGAATCAACCACATATAAGCTTATCCCAAAACTATTCAGTGCGAATAATGTTATTCAGCACAAAGACATTAAAAGCGCCACCAAACAAAAACGGGTCAAAAAAATCAGATCAGCTGCTTAAAGATGCATCATTTATACCAATATTATTGATTTAGATATCAAGCCACGGTGCACGAATCTAATCTCGTAGCCTTCATGGTTGATCAAAAAGATATCTTTTTACTTGAATTTGGAAGCACACACCAAGAATAAAACCTAAAATTTTATTTATACACAACTATTTACTGAATGCTCTAATCCTTACATACAAAATCATTGGAAAACTGTGTAAGCAAATGGCTCCAAAACTCATAATTGCACTTCTTTTGCTATTGTTCGTCACAATGGATAGCTGATAACAGTCGGTTTGGTTGTTCCATACTGCTCAGTTTTTACTGCAGAGGCTTTTGCCGTAAAACTTGCTACTGACTTTGCTAAACAAAACAAGGGTAAGCATCTAATATACACACACAGTAAGTCTACACAAGAAGCAATTAGAAACATAAATAGTGACAGTGAAATTATAGCTACAATAAGAACAAACTGTATTGAGAGCCCAAATAAACTTGAAATAATGTGGGTGCCAGGTCAACCTGGGATTAAAGGGAGCCAATTAGCTGATAAAACCATCTTTGTTGCCAGTAAATATCCTCTGCATACATTTCGTACCGCAGAAAACAAGATTTTTAAGGCTCATTACCGAACGCCTCAAGCAAAACTGGTTAAAATATGGGTATCGCGTACACACCACTACAGCATAATAAACTTCAACGGAGAGAAACCACTTTACCCGTCAGCAAAGTCAAATTTGCGTCTGACTACGCACATGACATGCTAAGTTCTCTAATCAAAATCTACTATGCGGCTTCAAATTGTCATTTCTGCTATGGCAAAACATCTATTAGCCATCTATTGAATGATTGCCCCCATTCTTGACACCATCCGAAAATTCCATATACCTTTTCCACCCCCATATACCCTATTCTTGACCTTTTACCGGTCTTTTTTTAAAATCTTATTCAGATTAATTTTAGAGTTTTAATTTTTGAGATTAATAGCATCTTTCTGTAAAATGAACGTAACGTGCATTTCACGAAGGCTTCGTTCAATAGCCGAATGTCAGCTGTTTTCGCTTGATGTAAAAATAATTTCTCAGCCCAACGAGAACAGCTGATTCAGAAATGAACGACAACGTAACTGTAGTGAAAACTTGGCTTGATGTATTAAAAAAATTTGAAACGAAACGTCAAATATAGACGATGAAAATTTTCTGATCGTTTAGAAATTTGTTGACATGGAAGTTGCTGAAAATAAATCGTAAGTGTTATTTTATTATAAAATGCAATAATTTAGAATCAATTAATTTATATTTTATTTAGCACACAAAAAAACCGAAAGCGAGCAATTTGGAGTTGGATTGGATCTTGGAGTTTTTCCTGCTTTGCAGATTTACCTGCCTTGCCTGCTCTGTATCTGATTCATTAAAATTGTATAAAGTGATCGCGGAAAACATTATATTTATTTATTAATTTTCACAAAACTTTTCACTTTGATCAAATTTGCAGCAAAAATTAATCATATATGTCAAAAAAAAAAAACAAAACAAACAAAACAGCTGATGCAAAAAATGATGCCACCTATTAAATATTGCTTAGAATAAGTATAAAATATTTAAGGTTTTTGTCAGTTTTACGCAAAATGATGAACTTTTACAATCTGGTAATAATGTTTTTGACAAATACTCACGTTAAGAGTATTTGAGCAACGTAAGCAACGTAACAGTGGACGACGACGCAAGGAAAAAATACATCAAGCCAATTTTTTCCGATATCGTCGGAAAACGAACGAAGCTTAAGACGAAGGCTACGTTTTACCTAAAGATGCTATAATTTAGAATTAATTTAAAAAGTTAATTTTTTATTAATGAAACAGCTTTTGCTCAAAGTATATGTGACAGCATGTGCGTCGCACACTGGTTTTTTCACCAACTGCAAATCTTGTGTGTAGTCTTACGCTTTCCAATTTAACAATACTAATAATGGACGGGGTGCATGGGCTATTTAGCAAATGAAATATCAGACAAGCGCTGTAAGTAGTGCCAGAAGCAGAAGCAGAAGAAGGACATCGACACAGTGCCATTTCAATGGACGCATTCAATCAGCATGAGCACCCTGCAGTGTAGCCAAATAGTTAAAATTCTAGTGAATTTACTAGGTCAAAAAATGCCAGTACTAGTTCAGCTCAAATGCTTTTTACATTGCGCAAACTGGTTATTTTCCTGTGATGATGACATAGGAAAAGACAACTGTCTCATTATCGATATGAATTGAGTTGGCATTTTTACTGTCATAATTTTAACAAATTGTGATAGTAGTAACTTTTAAACCAGTAAAATACTAGAATAATCAGAACTTGGCTTTTTACTGGCATGATTTGAGCCACTTTTGTGCTAGTATATTTTCAACTAGTTAATTACTAGTTTAACATTGACCAGTTTCATATTAGTATTATTTTTTCCAGTTCCATTCTAGTAGTTTTCATACTAGTAGAATGCTAGTATTCGTTTTGTTCTAGTCTTTATTAAACCAGAAACTACGTAAACTGGCTTTATTATTGAAACTATTGATTGTTATTTTTAAAAATCTGCACTTTTCTCTTATGCAAACTAAATAGAAAATAACTTCAAATCATTGTGTTGAATTAAAGATGTAGTCCGGTGCTCCGCCCTTATTTTCAAGGTTTAAAAATACTTTTTTAGTTTAAATTTTTTTTTTAAATTTTTATGTCTAAGTGCACAAAAAAGAAGGTGTTTTGCTGGCCCGAATGATAACAGGACTTTAAGTAATTTAAAAGAAACAATTTAAATAGATTATTGTTCTGTAGAATTGTCATTCTGGCAGGTAGTTGATTTCAACATTTTCATTAAAAAATAACAAAAAGGCGGAAATCTAAATAGAAATTTTAAAAAATCGCATCTTTTTTGTGGAAAAATGTGGAAAAAATAGGAAAAAAATTAATTAAAATGTAAAATTATACTACCATTGGCGAGAGCCATTGGCGTATATAATAACGTATGAAAATTTCAATCGGCTTGATAGAATTTTAGAAAACACATTTTTGTGTCATTTTTTAATGCTTTTAATGTTTTAATAACATACAGTGCGCAGCTATGAGGCGCTCTCGACTATGTGCTATAACTTCGTTAATTTTTTAAATGTTGGTCTTCAATTTTTACAGTATACTCACTTTCATTGTAAAAAATGGTTACATCCTTAACGTAATTTTTAACATATTTCATTTAAGTCGAAAAATATGACAAAAAATGCTTAAGTAAAAGAATAATTAAAACTAAATGGAAGAAAAAATAAATAAAATTAGTTTTTATATTCATAGCAATAAAACAGCATACATATCTGAAGGTGAATGTGCGATTTTAAACAAATTTGAGATTACCCAATGTGAGGGTTAAAAAAAATAACAACACAAAATAATTATATGGTTTTAATAACATTTTGAAAATGTCTTTGTTAACGCTTTGAAGCGATATTCGAAAAAACTTCTCCGGGGTTTCTGAGGAGTCAATTCCACCGATTGAATCTATAAAAAAATGAAAATATAAACAAATTTTTTTAACCAACTGGAGTTTGTATTTAATACCTAATGTAACAGAATAAAGATTTTTAAAATCTTTGAAAAGTTACGTAGTTGTTACTGTGTTTACAACTAAAATTCAATTTATTTAATGTTAACAAATTTATGCAGAGCTAGCGAGTTTGTAACTATCAAAGAAGCTAGTACATTTATGACTACTTAGTTATGAGGTAGAAAAACAATTGGTATTTTTTTTAACTAGTCAAAATGCGACTAGTTAGTTAATTATAGATTAAGCAACTAGTTCTTTTATAACTATCTAAATAGCTTGTATTTTTGAAATAGCTGGAATACAGAAAGTAACTTATCTAGTTACTTTTTGTTAGTAAGATTATACTAGTTTAACATTTAGTATTTTTTTGACTAGTTTTATTTTAACTGCTGAGAAAACTAGTTAAATTCATAACTAGTACGATTTTTCACTGCAGGGTAGCAATGGGAAACTGTATTACGCTCAATTTATTGGAAAATATGCAATTAAGTCTTATACAAGAATTTTCATGGTCACGTACGTAATGTTCGTACGCCTTTTTTGTTGTTAAAAATTAAAAAAGCACTTAAAAATGTAAACTTTTTTGACTTGTTAGGATTTTTGTATAGCACTCTAGTAATACTATATTTAGTGTAAAAGGTGGAAGTGATCGAAAGAATTGTCCAAAGATTTAAGCAAACAGAAAAGGATGCTTAACTATACAAAAATTGAAATTTATAAATATATAAACAAAAAATCTGCGAAGTGCAGGAGTTTTTTATCAAAGTTATTTTAGTATGATCTGGAATAATGTTGCTATGTTTTCATAATTGTTTTGTTGAAAATTCTTTTGTAATTATTTTTATATTATATGATACCTTACGATACATACGTTACGACACAATTGAAGTAGAAAAACATATAGCGTAATTCAGGACCGTAAAAATCAAAAACTAAAAATATTGAATTAAACTTTTTATATTATTATTATTAAACTATAATCGGGCTTAAGGTCACTTTTTAATATAAAACAAAATTGAATTTGTTTTTATTATTATTAATTATATTTCGTCCAAAAATTTTAAACTTCACCGGAGTTCATCTTCAGGAACAATATTAAAATTTAAATATAAAGTTTAACACTTAACAATTTGGTAGACGAACAGGAAGACAAAACGACAGATATTGCCTTAAACTATATTGCAGCACCCGCTATGTCCAAGAATTATATATTCAAGATTCCGCCATGCGCATGTCCACTCTCTTTGTGGGCAAGTGCATGTGACGTCAGAAGTGAAAGAGAAGTTAGTATCAATCTGATTAAAAAAAGCAGTAAAAACATTTTTATAGCGGCATTCGATTAAAAAATTTCCTTTTCAAGCAATTTTGCCTTGCATAGAATATTGCTGTTGTGAGCAATAAAAATGGCGACAAATTAAGATTGGAGAAAAAAAAAATACTATGAAAAGGAAAAACTTATATATTAAACAAGAATGTTCGTGGAAAATGAGTAATAAATTGTATGGAAGCATTTTACACAATTTTTAAAGTTTTTTAGAGCCTTGCAAGTTTTAATATAAATATGTCTCTCCTTCGACACCATTACACATTGCGGCAATATTTTGCCCACCATCAAAAAACTAACATGACCTTAGCCAAAGAAACAATTTGTTTATTATCTTAACTTATTTATAGGTATTTTTACTTGTTGTACTGTAAAAGAACTTAGTTCTTATTTGTACTTATGTCTTAAAAATAAATACAAATACAAATACAAATTTCTGGAATCTTTGAAATAAGACTTAAGCTGTTATCGCTCATCGACACAGATATAACGTAAGATTACACTGTATAAAATTGTATTTACGCAAAATTTTTGGAAGTATCTATGTATGAAACAGTTTTTTATTTTTAGAACATAACGGCATAGTGCGGCATCAAAGAGGTAAAATTAAAAAATTTACGCATTGCAAGGCATTACGATAATTTGCATGGCCAATATAAGGTAATTGTGGGGCATGCAATGGAGAAATTAATTAATTATTTAAAAACGGCATGTCATAATATCATATCATATAGTGATCAGTTCCAAGTACGTATAATAAAAGAATCTTACGCTATCAGTTTGGCCTTGGCAAAACACAATAAGCAACATAAGCACATTAAAATAACATAATTGTTTTTTACTATTAGCCTGCCTTTTTACATTTCCGTCTGTCGGTCTGTCATATCATGTCAAATGTCAAAAGATCATTCCGTCCACTACTTATTTATTTAATTTCGCGAAACAAATCCGAGCAAAAAAATATCCCATAACGCCTAGTAAAATTTCTGCAAAAAGCACTTTAGCTCTAATTTATTTTCAGTGTGAGCTTTAAAGCGCTCATTAATACATACTCAAGATGAGAAAGTATAGGTGTGCAAAGCTGCCCGACACTGGTTTATACACATAATTATTTTATGCAAACATCCATATGTTCCACTGAAGTCGAAGCACACATCACACAGTGTTTGACTTTGGTACGATTGGCTACTTTTATAAAAAAGAAAGTAAAGAATTATCTTCTTTAATTTGGCATCGATAATGTGCATTACAGTAAGGAATTCACTTAAAACTTATTCCTACAACTTTAAAAGTAGCTTTAATATATATATTATTTTGTTGCACTTTGGTTTCTCAATGTGTACTAGAGACAACAGTAGGTATTTGTGCTAGCTTGTTTGTTTACTATGCATTTTTTTTAAAAGTGAATATGCTTTGTTATAGATCACAATTTTTAAAGCAAGCAATTTAGTTAAACATAAAATCAGTCATTGCGTGGAAGGTATAAAAGGTAGAAAAACAAAATTTGGAACATTTAGAAATTTAACTATCATTATTATTTAATTTATAGTGAAAAACCATAAAGTTGGTATATGTCTTGTTCCTGAAATTTAACAACGTTAAAATTAATTTTATTTGAACAATTTGTTTGTTTTAATAATTATTTCAAAAATTAGCTTAATGTAATTTCAATAACAGCAATTATCTTAATTATCTTATATACATCAAGCACAGGAATGAAAAGTTGAAGTTGCAGTATGATAATATCTTTTACTTTCGCAACTTTTCGCAATGATTTTTTTTAGTTAAAAGCTAATGCACTAAATATTATTTTAGTTTTATATTCCAGGTTATATAATGGTAAGTATTTAACTATATATGACCATAAATATAATTTTATGAAGAAAAATAGCATTTTACTTTAAAGATTTTTTTATATAATTTTCGTAAATTCTGAAATCATTTTTTTATAAGATATAATCAAAATTTAGCCATATATTCACACAAAAATTTTTTTCCGAAATATTATCTTCATCAAAAGTAATGGTTGTTTAAATATGGGTTACTTTTGGAGCATTGTATTCACTTTGTCTTCATTTATTTAAAGTTCTAACTTTTAGAAATTTAAAAAAAAAATCCAAGAACTATTTTGACCTTACGATATTGTTTTTTTAATTACATAAGTATATTTCTTTTGGAAAAATAAGTCTTTTTTTTACAAAATTCAAAGTTTTATTTTTGTGTATTTTGGCACGCTTAAATTGAAAAAGATACATTGTGAGATGTATTTATAATGTTTTGATTTTTTTTCGTATATAACCGACCCTAATAATGCAAAATATAATTATAATGTCTACAAAATATTTTCTTGCGCAATTTAGTATCTTACGACCCCAAAGTAATAATAATTTTTAGAAACATTTTCTTCTATCACACCAAAAAATTCGTTATCGGAAAACTTTTTTAAAAAATTTATCGATTTATGTTCTCAAATCACATAAATTTGTCTAAATTTTGCTAGTTGAAGTCAAGTAGAATCCACGTAAGTATGACAGAGTTTGCAACTGAACGATTCATAAAAATCGTCGTAATATATGTACATTAAGGCGCCTCACGAAAAAAAGTTGTTTAGCACACTTGCTCAAGATAATCCTTGGTTTATGATATGATGATTCCCCAAATATTTCGACTCTAGCGATAGCCATCCGTGAGCTGGAATGTTTTGAAATAACCTCTAAATATCGAGTTTTTTTGTAACCATTATTTTGATGCAGATTGGAAGAGCGTTTTCCGGCTTATAGTTACAGTTAATTTTTTTACAATTATTACTCCAGCCAATATTTTTACAAAAAACTCAATTTTTAGAGGTTATTTCAAACTACTTCAGCTCACGGATGGCTATCGGTAGAACCGAAATATTTGGTGAATCATCATAACATAAGCAAGGACTATTTTGAGCATTTGTGCGAGCAACTTTTTTTGATGCTATGGAGCGTGAGGCGTCTTAATGTATATACATAAAAAAAAGTCCATCAAATAAATCGACAGCCACAAATTTGTACTTATTTTAAGTAAGAAAATTTTATTACGAAGGATTATGTTTAAATATTTTTTAAAAAAATTTGGAACATTTTACTGAATAGCTCTTAACAGATATTTAATTAAAGTAAGTTTACAAATTGTTGATATTTTTTGTATGATTTTAAGAATATAGAAAATCCTGTTCATCGATAATCATCGATATTATGAACGGATATTCTAAAGTAAAATCAATTAAAAAATTGTTTCACCAAGCTATTGAGTACACAAATAAAATTTAATATTGAACATACCGAAGCATGGAACAAAGATGCCATTTGATAGCTGCAATACACTCAAAGTACAATACAAAAACAACAACGGCATTGCAACAATGGCTGCTTTCATAAAACACAAAATTTACTCAACTGTTGCGCAACCGTTGAATATGTACTTGCTGATCAGTTTCAGATTACGTGTTGAGCTTTAAAGTCAGAAAGTTTGACAGTTTAAAACATTTTATTGATGATTATTTTATTGAATTTATTGATTACTTTTTATTTATTTTATTTCTCAAACCACTCCAGGCACACAAAGTAGCGAATACTGATACTGATTACTTACTCAACTTGTTGAGTAAATTTTGTGTATTATGAACGCAGCCAATGTATAAATAATTCCTTAATACCACATACAGAGCTGTTCGTTTTTTTAATTCTAAAAAAAGTTTGTTACAATAAAGAATAGCCATGCTTCATATTGTTGTTGTTCTTGCTGTTGTTGTATTGTAACAAATTGCTATGCTTTTACACAAATATAACAAGAGTTCGTGAAGTATTGTAGCAACACTAAAGATCTGCAAAGTAGTTGCCGCCAGTGTTATAGTTGTTGTTGTTTTTGTTGTAATTGTTCTTGCTGTTGTTACTGTGCATTGGTTTTGATTTCAGCCGAATGACGATGATGTTGCTACAGCTTCCTGGCTACTTGAGTTGCTGCCTTGAATTGAGCTTGAGTTAGACTTTGTTGTCGATGATGAAAGCAGCAAATCAATTTTGAAGAATTATTCCTAAAGCCGCATTCATAGTGGACGATTCATAAAGCTGCTTTGTCGAGCTTTTTTTGATCATAGTGAACGCTTATTGATCGCTTCACAAAGTAGCTTCTTGGTGATCATAGTGTGCGCTTTCTGCTTTTGGCTGACTGATGCTTTGTTTTTATTTTTTTCTTTGGAAAATAGTGCTATCAATAGCATTTTTAAAGTAAATTAAAGGTTTTCTGTTTAATGAGTGAGGGAAAAAAAGAACTGCGTTGATTTTTAATGACAAAAAAATATAAACATTAGGGGATAGGAGGGTAATATCGGACACCTAACGTTATGCATAATTTTCTTTGAATCCATTTTTTCAAAAATTTTTTCTATGAAAAGCATTTTAAAAGCAGCTTTATGCTTGCACTATGAACACTTTGAGCTTTTTCCATATGATTGTACACAAAGCGTTTTTCAGCTAAACCTCTCGACTAAGCAGAAAGCGTTTACTATGAACGCGGCCTAATAAAATAGTAACGATAGCAAAAAAAAAAAAAAAAAAAAAAATATTCCAACAATGTTGCACTTATCACAAGAAAAAGAAATCCATTGGTTAAAAAATGTGTACAGAACGTAAAAGAACAGAAACGAAACTTTCTCAGTCAAGGCAGCCTTAAATTGGCACTCAGAAATTATTTGTTTGTTGCTGTAGTGCAAAAAACTCTGAAGTGGGTGGGTGTTAGTTTTGAAGGTGCTGCAAGCAATTTTCATCAGCACCAATAATATGAACAGCAACAACATTAAGACAAGTCCTGGCAATGGACAGCCTTCAGCTAAATTACGAATTAGCAACATTGGTGTAAAACATTTGTTAGCAGCTTAAAGTTTAAACAGCAGTTGGATGACGACGACAAGCAGCAGCAGCATCAGTAGCAGTATGCGGGCAGAAGGAGTATATTAAGTTTATTTCTCTTTCATGTTTGATCCGTATGAGCTAAGCTCCAGCGTACGAAAATCGAAACCCGACTGTAATAAGTTACCTCAATTTCTGCCAATGGAAATTGAAAAAATCAAATTAATTATTGTCCTTTGTGCTTTCGTCATTGATGTACCTTCTCATTCCCAATTTCCTCTTAATCCTCACATAGTCCTTGTTTTCGTTTTTTTTCCCTCAAAACTGATTAGAAATTTAGTCGGGAGAACAAAAAATTTTCCTGGTAATTTTGATGTTATTGTTTTTGTGCTTGAATGTGTGGGTGGAAGTACTTGTGTGAGTTTTCTTGTGAGCTTGTGCAACAAATTGAGTTCACTGCTTTGTTGTGCAGATAATAAGCATTACACCGAAATGTTCAGAAAGTTTTTTGTATAATTGTAGGGTATAACATTTTATATATGACTTGCCGCAAAGAGACAAGAAATATATCTACACTATTATAAATCAAAAATTTGTTCAAAAAATTAAAACCCAACTTCTACAAAAAGTAAGAAACAAGAAAATATTCTCATCTGAAACTGTTATGTACAAACTAATCAATGTTTGTTGTCTATTAAATAAACAACTTATTGTCTATTAAATAAACAATTAAATTAATAATTATAATGGTACATAAATTATAGTTGCTAAAAAGTAATTTTCTCCTTTCAAGTCTTCTACAAACCTTTTGAATTCATTGAAATTTTCATATCTTTGTTTTTAAACTTACAGCTGTGTTCAAAATTATAGTAGCGGTTATTTGTCAATTATAAAAACCAGTTTTGTTTATTAATTTTATTTTATTTTTAACATAAATTAAATAATCTTATTATAGTTCATAAGGCACAGTTTTAAAAATAATAACAGAGAATAAATAAAAAAAAATAAAAAATGTTATTTTAACAACTAATAGTAGCAATAACTTAAGACTTTGATACTAATTAGGTATCGGATGGAAAGTAAAAAGTTAGGTTTGAAAATGTAATTGGACTTAGTATTTTGTTGCGTATCCCTTATTTTTTAAAACAGCTTTACATCGGCGCTGCATGGAGTCAACTAAGTCCCGGCATATCTTTTGGGGTATTTGGAACCAAGCGTCCCTTACAGTTTCCCAAAGCTGAGTATTATTTGTTGGTTTTAACTCCGACACTTTCCCTTTAACATCACTCCATTGGTTTTTTATAGGATTGAGGTCAAGTGACTGAGCAGGCTACGCCATAACCTCAACCTCATTGACCCGTAACCATTCTTTAGCTTTTTTGCTAGTGTGTTTCGGGTCGATATCCTGTTGGAAAACCCATCGGATTGGCATTCATATTCGGCATAAGGCAGCATTACATTTTCGAGTATATCCACGTAAACGTGCTGGTGAATAATTTGTTTTATTAAGTGAATGGGACCTACACCTTGGTGTGAAAAACAGCCTCAAATCATTATTTTTGATCCACCGTGTTTAACGGTTTTTTTTGTGTATTGTGGAAGGTTTTCAGTATTTGGAAGCCGACGCACATATTGTCTGGAACCCTTTCCACCGAATAGGACAATTTTACTTTCATCCGTCCAAAGGATGTTGCGCCATTTTTCTATAGGCCACTAACTATTGTACTTAACATGATTTTCAGCAAATTTTAGACGGGCTGCAATATGTTTCATGCTTAAGAGTGGAACTTTTCGGAGATTTCGTGCAAATATTATGTTGAATAAGTCTTCTGCGAATACTGACTGCAGATACGGGAAGTTTAAGCTCTTTTTGAATAACTTTTGCTGAAGCAGAAGGGTCAGACTTGTTAAATGCACAATATGCCTTTCATCTGCAATTGACCTTTTTTTTTTGTGACCTCGAGTTTAATGATGATCGCATTAGCAATCATTGGAGCTGTACACCCTATTATTTTTTAATTTCTCTGTACGATTTTCCATTTTTTCTGAGTCTTAAAATAATTTATAGCTTTAATTTTAATAATTTAAAATTCCGTGGAAGTAGCTTGTGCATTGGCGCTACTTTATTTTGAACACAACTGCACCTGTTAAACTTTTGCAATTGTGTAAACTTAATAATTGATGAGGTACTTTCATGTATTTAAATTACAATTCACTAAAATTTATTGCATTAACATAAGTAAAAAAAAGCAACTGTTGACGTCGTCAAACCTGTGCTCGTTTCACCCCTGGATGAACAACAGCTTATTAAACAAACCCACCACGGTACGGTCCGACCTTTACGTGCCATCATGCATTTTAACCACCGAGACTTCCGCCTCTTGTGTGTTCAGCTGGGAAGCCATCAACATCTTTTAATCGCCTGCTCTCTACAATCTGGTATTATTATTAAACACTTACATTTATATATTTTGATCTACTTAAATCTACTTAAACTTAACTATTATTTGGTGAAATTATTCTTAAATACTTAAAATATAATCATTATAAAACTTTCTTAATAATCTCCAAACTCGGCTGTAAATTTACACCTACAATAAATACCATTCTACATATAAACTTGCGGAGTTCATTATTTGGACATTCGAATCATCAACAATTGCTCAGCTCATTCCTCCATCGCCTAAATATTGGTCCTTCGAAAAACTGCGAACGCGCTTGGATTATCCCCACGCACCAATTGACATTCATCAAATCTACAATCTGCAATGTACCTACCACGTGAACGCACCCAGAAAATACACCAAAAAAAGCCAACGAGTAGGAAACCCAACTCAAGGTAATTACTCGTTTTTAATGTTCTTATACACACATACGTATTTGCAACAAAGCGTGCAAGTGTGGTGACAACTTGATACACAAAATTATTCGTTAAGTAGCTAATCTGCAAGAAAAATTAAAACTAAACTAAATTGTGCATTCCTTTCAAAACAAAAAACTCATAAAAACTGCTTTAGTTTGCGCTAAAGCAAAGTGACATGTGAAGTGTGGTTGTGAGCGTGTATGACAAAAAGAATAAAATAAAAAATAACCAAAAGCGACAACGGTGACGAAGGCGCTTGCGAAAAGTGCAGTTCGTGGCCCAAAGAAACAGCAGCACCACGATAAGCGCAGAGTGGTTTCCATGCGGCATTGGCTGGCATGCGATTGAATGCATCAAAATCAACAACAGATTGCAACATTTCAAGGATGCGGTGAGTGATTTGTATTGGCAAAATAATTAGGACAATTTCAAACATTGTCCTAAGAAAGTCGCATATAAGATTCCAACATAACCTCAAAAAACACACACACACAATCACATGAGACCGTGCACACCCAACATTCAATTGCTACATATTCGATAATTTTTTCTTTCTCGAACTATTTTGTCGATAATTTAAGAATTCTCTCGTTTACTGTTCTGAACAAGTCTAACACATCCGAAGTGTTGGCGTTTGGAACATTTTCAAAATTTTTTCGAAATATTTCTCTACAATATTCGAAAACTTTTTCTTTTCTCGAACTATTTTGTCGATAATTTAAAAATTCTCTCGTTTACTTTTCTGAACAAGTCTAACACATCCGAAGTGTTGGCGTTTGGAACTTTAAAAATTTTTTTCGAAATATTTCTCAATAATATTCGATAATTTTCTTTTCTCGAACTATTTTGTCGATAATTTAAAAATTCTCTCGTTTACTTTTCTGAACAAGTCTAACACATCCGAAGTGTTGGCGTTTGGAACTTTAAAAATTTTTTTTTCGAAATATTTCTCAATAATATTCGATAATTTTTCTTTTCTCGAACTATTTTGTCGATAATTTAAAAATTCTCTCGTTTACTTTTCTGAACAAGTCTAACACTTCCGAAGTGTTGGCGTTTGGAACTTTAAAATTTTTTTTCGAAATATTTCTCAATAATATTCGATAATTTTCTTTTCTCGAACTATTTTGTCGATAATTTAAAAATTCTCTCGTTTACTTTTCTGAACAAGTCTAACACATCCGAAGTGTTGGCGTTTGGAACTTTAAAAATTTTTTTCGAAATATTTCTCAATAATATTCGATAATTTTCTTTTCTCGAACTATTTTGTCGATAATTTAAAAATTCTCTCGTTTACTTTTCTGAACAAGTCTAACACATCCGAAGTGTTGGCGTTTGGAACATTTTCAAAATTTTTTCGAAATATTTCTCTACAATATTCGAAAACTTTTTCTTTTCTCGAACTATTTTGTCGATAATTTAAAAATTCTCTCGTTTACTTTTCTGAACAAGTCTAACACATCCGAAGTGTTGGCGTTTGGAACTTTAAAAATTTTTTTCGAAATATTTCTCAATAATATTCGATAATTTTCTTTTCTCGAACTATTTTGTCGATAATTTAAAAATTCTCTCGTTTACTTTTCTGAACAAGTCTAACACATCCGAAGTGTTGGCGTTTGGAACTTTAAAATTTTTTTTCGAAATATTTCTCAATAATATTCGATAATTTTTCTTTTCTCGAACTATTTTGTCGATAATTTAAAAATTCTCTCGTTTACTTTTCTGAACAAGTCTAACACATCCGAAGTGTTGGCGTTTGGAACTTTAAAAATTTTTTCGAAATATTTCTCAATAATATTCGATAATTTTCTTTTCTCGAACTATTTTGTCGATAATTTAAAAATTCTCTCGTTTACTTTTCTGAACAAGTCTAACACATCCGAAGTGTTGGCGTTTGGAACTTTAAAATTTTTTTTTTCGAAATATTTCTCAATAATATTCGATAATTTTTCTTTTCTCGAACTATTTTGTCGATAATTTAAAAATTCTCTCGTTTACTTTTCTGAACAAGTCTAACACTTCCGAAGTGTTGGCGTTTGGAACTTTAAAATTTTTTTTCGAAATATTTCTCAATAATATTCGATAATTTTCTTTTCTCGAACTATTTTGTCGATAATTTAAAAATTCTCTCGTTTACTTTTCTGAACAAGTCTAACACATCCGAAGTGTTGGCGTTTGGAACATTTTCAAAATTTTTTCGAAATATTTCTCTACAATATTCGAAAACTTTTTCTTTTCTCGAACTATTTTGTCGATAATTTAAAAATTCTCTCGTTTACTTTTCTGAACAAGTCTAACACATCCGAAGTGTTGGCGTTTGGAACTTTAAAATTTTTTTTTCGAAATATTTCTCAATAATATTCGATAATTTTTCTTTTCTCGAACTATTTTGTCGATAATTTAAAAATTCTCTCGTTTACTTTTCTGAACAAGTCTAACACATCCGAAGTGTTGGCGTTTGGAACTTTAAAAATTTTTTCGAAATATTTCTCAATAATATTCGATAATTTTCTTTTCTCGAACTATTTTGTCGATAATTTAAAAATTCTCTCGTTTACTTTTCTGAACAAGTCTAACACATCCGAAGTGTTGGCGTTTGGAACTTTAAAAATTTTTTTTCGAAATATTTCTCAATAATATTCGATAATTTTTCTTTTCTCGAACTATTTTGTCGATAATTTAAAAATTCTCTCGTTTACTTTTCTGAACAAGTCTAACACTTCCGAAGTGTTGGCGTTTGGAACTTTAAAATTTTTTTTCGAAATATTTCTCAACAATATTCGATAATTTTTCTTGGAACATTTAAAAATTTTCGAAATATTTCTCAACAATATTCGATAATTTTCTTGGAGCATTTAACAATTTTTCGAAATATTTCTCAACAATATTCGATAATTTTCTTGGATCATTTAAAAAATTTTGAAATATTTCTCAACAATATTCGATAAGTTTTCTTGGAACATTTAAAAATTTTTTTTTTGAAATATTTCTCAACAATATTTGAGAATTTTTCTTGGAACATTTAAAAATTTTCGAAATATTTCTCAACAATATTCGATAATTTTCTTGGAGCATTTAACAATTTTTCGAAATATTTCTCAACAATATTCGATAATTTTCTTGGAGCATTTAAAAATTTTTTGAAATATTTCTCAACAATATTTGAGAATTTTTCTTGGAACATTTAAAAATTTTCGAAATATTTCTCAACAATATTCGATAATTTTTCTTGGAACATTTAAAAATTTTTTGAAATATTTCTCAACAATATTTGAGAATTTTTCTTGGAACATTTAAAAATTTTCGAAATATTTCTCAACAATATTCGATAATTTTCTTGGAGCATTTAAAAATTTTTTGAAATATTTCTCAACAATATTTGAGAATTTTTCTTGGAACATTTAAAAATTTTCGAAATATTTCTCAACAATATTCGATAATTTTTCTTGGAACATTTAAAAATTTTTTGAAATATTTCTCAACAATATTTGAGAATTTTTCTTGGAACATTTAAAAATTTTCGAAATATTTCTCAACAATATTCGATAATTTTTCTTGGAACATTTAAAAATTTTTTGAAATATTTCTCAACAATATTTGAGAATTTTTCTTGGAACATTTAAAAATTTTCGAAATATTTCTCAACAATATTCGATAATTTTCTTGGAGCATTTAACAATTTTTCGAAATATTTCTCAACAATATTCGATAATTTTCTTGGAGCATTTAAAAATTTTTTGAAATATTTCTCAACAATATTTGAGAATTTTTCTTGGAACATTTAAAAATTTTCGAAATATTTCTCAACAATATTCGATAATTTTCTTGGAGCATTTAACAATTTTTCGAAAATATTTCTCAACAATATTCGATAATTTTTCTTGGAACATTTAAAAATATTGTCGAAATATTTCTCAACAATATTCGATAATCGTTTCTTCTTCTCGAACTATTTAGTCGATAATTTAAAAACACTCTCGTTTTTAAACAAATTAAACTGAATTTACTAAGTGGAAAATCTCTCGAACTGTCTTCTCGATAATTGTGAAAAAAGTTCGAGTTTTAGTTTGGCTAACAAATTCCCCACAACCGAAGTATTTGTTGGCGTCTGTAAAAACTTTCGAAAAGCTTTGAAAACTTCTGTCGCCCCCTGGAGTTAGAAGTTTATCCCAACATCAATATGAGTGTCTCAATGAAATTTATATTTGCTTCTGATTATCTAATCACGTTTTGCTCTGCGTTCGAAGCAACTCCTGCTGACGACATAACGAGCACGCTCTTAAGAGTTAAGCTGTTTGATTTAGAAGATAGATGGCAGCGACTGTCATCAGCATATGAAAATGTGATGATAGCAGAAGACACAGATACGACCAAAGATTTCAAGGAATCCACAAAAGCCAAATTTAGTGTTTGCGTTGAAGCTTATCACCTTTGTAAATCTCAAATTTGGGATCTCCAAAAAATATCTGGAGATGAACAACATCCCGAAACAGTGTCTGCAGCTCCTCTTGCTCAGAACGTATCTCTAAATAACTCTGTAGGAAGTGCTTGCATAAAAGTTCCGCCCTGTGATACAGAAGTGTTCTATGGTAGTTATGAAGAGTGGCCATCGTTTAGAGACATGTTTACAGCAGTCTATATCAAACACCCTAAGCTGACTCAAGCTCAAAAATTGTACCACCTTCGTAACAAAACCCGCGGCTCCGCGGGAGGTATCGTGAAACGATACCAACTTTGCGACGAAAATTTCTCTCTGGCCTGGGAAGCCCTTCGATCTCGTTTCGAAAACAAGCGCATTCTGGTGGACAACCAGCTTAAAACATTGTTCAGCATTCCAGCAGCATCTGCAGAAAACAGCAGTTCAATTCAGAGAATACAATCATCGGTCAATGATTGCCTCTCAATGCTTACATCTCAAGGAATTTGTGTAGACAACTGGGACCCAATTTTAATATATTTATGTTCAACCAAACTTCCAGAAGATACCCTTGCACTATGGGAAGATTCACAAAAAACCCGGCAGGTATTACCGACCTGGCATAAAATGGATGAATTTCTCACAGCTCGGTATCAAGTCGTAGAAAGAATAAACAGTATCAAGAGTTCAAAGAGTCGAGGCACTATTCCGAACATTTCCCAAATCAGGCCGAATTTCAATTATTCTCAAAATAAGCCCGAGAATCAAAGTCGGCAGAATATGCAAAGTACGCCCTTTTCCCAAAACAGGACATCCCAAAATTTCAATCCCAATAGAGTGCAAGTGAATGCATTCCACATTCAAAGAGCACCCACTACAAGTAATTTTTTATGTAAAAAGTGTCACAAAAATCATGCTCTTAGACACTGCCCAGAATTTAATAATTTCTCAGTACCAGAGAGAATCGATTTTGTGTCTCAAAACAAAATCTGCTGTAATTGTCTATCGTATTCTCACACCAAAAGAGAATGCACAAGTTCTTTTCGATGTTTCTGCTGTAAGCAGCAACACCACTCGATGCTACATCTAGATCAAGTAGATCATCCAGTTGATGATTCGAAGCCATCTACGTCCAAAGCCTCCCAAATAGCATTAATGCACTTAGAATCATCACTCGATTCAAACGCATCAAGCTCTCAGCCGGTAGAAAGCACACATATACACGCGCACTTTTCATCAAGTGAGGAAAGAATCGTGTTGCCTACAGCAATCGTATACATTCAACACCTGGGCGAAACTTTCACACTTCGAGCCCTCATTGATCAGGGATCCCAGAAAACTTTCCTCGCTGAGAAGGTTCAAAATCGGTTATCTTTACAAACAACCAAGGTCTCCACACATATTTCTGGGATGGGTGGTCAACTGCTTGGGTCGTCAAATAAAATGTGCACATTCAATTTGGTCACAAAATCTCGTAATTTCAATCTCCAAGTCAAAGCACTCGTTCTACCAAAACTGACCAATTTTATGCCATCTCACCCATTAGCAAAACCTTCATTTGAAGAAATCGCCGACTTAGATCTCGCCGATCCCAATTTTTATTCTCCTGCTCACATTGATATGATTATCGGAAGCGATATCATCCCGAAGATCATGCTTAATGGCATGCGATTAAATGTTTTCGGTAGTTTGTTGGCCCAACAAACAGTGTTTGGATGGTTCCTCAGCGGCCCCATCAGCACACAAACTTTCTCATTCTCCACTCACGTGGTTCATGAAAATGAACCATCGCTCAGTGAGATGCTGCGGAAATTCTGGGAAGTTGAAGAAATCCCAAGCGCCTCCACTATGTCCGAGGAAGAACGCTACTGCGAAGAGTTCTTTCAGAAAACAACGTCTCGTCAGTCTGATGGGCGATACAAAGTCAGGCTGCCATTCAAACCAAATTTTTCCCAACTAAAGCTAGGTGCATCTCGACACATAGCTCTCAAACAGTACAACCGAATGGAGTACACCTTGAACAAAAAACCCGATTTACAACATCAATATAATGAGGTGCTCTCTGAATACCTGACTTTATCGCATATGAATAAAACGCACCCTACAGAGATTGTCCGTGATGAGAAGTATTTATCTTTCTATTTACCGCATCATGCGGTCGTCAAACCAGAAAGCACTTCCACAAAGGTCCGGGTGGTGTTCAATGCGTCAAACCCCTCACAAAGCGGACTTTCTCTTAACGATGTGCTATGCGTTGGTCCAGCATTGCAATCCGACCTGATCAGTGTCATACTCAACTGGCGATTTTATCAGTTTGTCTTCAATGGTGACATACAAAAAATGTATCGTCAGATTATGGTTCATGAAGACGATCGCCATTTTCAACGAATACTCTTTCGCACGCGCCCGAATGGTTCATTGGAAGACTTCGTTTTAAATACCGTGACATTCGGAGTCAATTGTGCCCCTTATCTAGCAATCCGTACTCTCCACCAGCTGGCTGAGGATTGTAAAGATATTTATCCACTTGTTTCACCAATTCTCAAACGTGAAACTTACGTTGACGATGTTTTATCAGGTGGACATGACATTCCTTCAGCTCTTCTCGCTCAAAATCAGCTTCGAAGTGCACTGAATTCCGCCGGATTTCCTCTAAAAAAGTTGAATGCAAATCACCCAGATCTTTTAAGTTCTCTACCTCCTGAGGACCTACTCGATGAAGATTTTCTAAAATTTTATGACACCAGCTCCACAAAAACGCTTGGTATTAGATGGAACGCTCTCAGCGATTCCTTTTGTTACGATATTAAACCCACAACCCCGTCCATATCTGCCACCAAAAGACAGATTTTATCAGCTGTAGCAGCACTGTTCGACCCCATGGGATGGCTAGCCCCAATCATAATTCAAGCGAAGGTCCTTTTACAGCAACTTTGGCTGGAAGGGTCTGATTGGGATGACTGCGTAAAACCATTGTCTCTGCTAAAATGGAATACGTTGGTCGAAAGTCTACCAGCTATTGAAAAAATTAATATTCCTAGATGGATTGGATTTTCTCCAACCAACCGAATCCAAATACATGGGTTTTGCGATTCCTCTGAAAAGGCTTATTGTGCCGCCTTGTACATTCGCAATGAAGAACCAAACGCAAAGATCACTTCATATTTGCTGGTTTCGAAGAGTAAAGTCGCTCCAATCCAAACAATCAGTTTGCCCCGTTTAGAACTGTGCGCAGCCGTGCTTCTTTCAAAGCTCGTTAACCACGTCGTTCGCCAGCTGGAGTTACCTACTCATGAACTCTTTTTATGGTCGGATTCGTCTATTGTTTTGGCCTGGCTTGGAAAACCACCCTACAGCTGGAAAACGTACGTGGCTAACCGAGTTACCGAAATTTTGAAGAATGTCCAAAATTCAACCTGGAAGCATGTACCTTCCGTCGAAAATCCTGCAGATCTGGGAACTCGAGGTTGTTCACCCCAGGATCTAGCAACAAACTCGCTTTGGTGGGATGGTCCACATTGGCTTCGTAAAGCTGCTGATCATTGGCCCAAATTCCAGATAACTCCTATAGTCGTTCCCGAGACTAGAAAAGTGGAAGTTTTGTATACATATACCCCTGACGATGATATACTGAATCGCTTCTCAACATACCCTCGTGCCCTCCGAGTAATTGCCTACATGTTTCGATTTGCACACAAATGTTTAGCAAAACAAAGAGCTCAAGTCACAAAAAACTCGGGAGAAGTATCCCAAGATGAAATTAAGTTCGTAAAGTTGCATTTAATTGTGCAATCACAAATTTTGTATTTTTCTGAAGAATATAGTAAGTTAAAGAGTTCAGTTCCCATCCCAAACAAAAGTTCGCTCCTGACTTTATGTCCATTCATAGATAAAGAGGGAGTATTGCGAGTAAACGGACGTTTGGCAAATGCGGATTTAATTCTCAATTACAATGAAAGACATCCAGTCATCTTGTCCGACAAATCACGCCTTTGTCACCTCTTACTCAACTTTCTCCATAACACTTTACTACACGCCGAACATAGACTCATGCTTCGTATGGTGCGGCAGGAATTTTATATTCCAAAGCTAAAAAATAAAGTAAAGTACTGTATACGCCAGTGTAAAGTGTGTACAATACATAAACAAAAAGTGCACACGCAACTAATGGCTGCACTACCTCCCGATCGAGTAAATTTTACACCTCCATTTACGGTAACCGGAGTTGATTTTGCCGGCCCATTTGAAGTAAAATCCTCTACACTTCGAAAGGCCCCAATTGTGAAAGGTTACGTAAGTGTGTTCATTTGTTTCTCAACAAAAGCAATTCACCTCGAATTGGTGTCGGATCTCACTTCTGAGGCATTTAATGCAGCTTTCGCACGATTCGTTGGTCGACGCGGCTTACCAAAAAAAATTGTCTCAGACAATGGCCGCAACTTTGTTGGTGCGAACCGTACCCTGACCACAGAATTTGAATTGTTTCTCAAACACTCAGCTGCAGATATATCCCATAAATACTGTATGCATGGCTTCACATGGTCGTTCATACCCCCGAGCGCCCCTCACATGGGCGGCCTGTGGGAAGCGGCAGTCAAAAGCTTCAAAGTTCATTTCAAAAAGGTATCTCAAGGCCATAAATTTACCTTTGAAGAGTTCTCGACACTCCTGGCCCGCATCGAAGCCGTTCTCAATTCGCGGCCACTCTCTCCAATCAGTGAAGACCCTTCACAATTATTGCCATTGACCCCGGCACATTTCCTTCGAGGCGCTCCCTTACTGGCGATCCCAGAATTTAATGATGATCGTTGGTCTCTCATTAACCGATGGGAAAAGGTCAAAATTCTCCACCACCAATTCAGTCGCCGCTGGAAGGAGGAATATTTGAGCGAGTTGCACAAGCGGTACAAATGGAAATATCCAGAACGAAACATTAGCGAAGAGGACCTTGTAGTCATAAAAGATGAGCTGTTACCCCCGACTGAGTGGAGACTTGGTCGTATCGTAAAGACTTATCAAGGACCAGACCATCGGGTACGGGTCGCTGACGTTCGTACTCAAACGGGTATCGTCACTCGACCAGTCATTAAACTCTGCGTCCTTCCCTCTCAATAAACTCCCATCTCAGTCATTCTCAAATATTCCCCACATACACAACAGTTCAACTTTAACATCTGATTTATTACTCTACCCATGTGTATAGCTGCATTTATTTATAATTATTTCTTTAATCTCTTCTTAGTTTGTACCAATGTCGACTCTGCAAAGGAAGGCATTCGATACGATTCTGTGAACAATTTCTGAGCATGTCTACTCTTCAGCGGCGTCAGACGGTTCGGAAGTATGAACATTGCTCCAATTGTCTTGCCAGGTCCCACATGCTTGGAAAGTGCACCTCTAAGGCTGTATGTAAGATCTGTGGCGACGTCCATCACTCATTGCTACATCAATTCAGGCCAGAACGATTGTCGCTGCAATCCAAAAAGACCGTGTGTCAGCGGCGTGACTCCGCATCTTCAAGCGAATCCGCATCATCACCAGAACCTGCCAGGCCGACCAAAAATCAGCCGCCAGTTCGTCGCAACAGAAAAGCAACCCCGCCCAAAGGACGCCATCGTGCGCAAATGCGCCATACACGACCTCAATCAGAACATCCACGTGGCTTAAAGATTACTCCTCGAAACGTCGTGAACGCTCATCTGAGTAGCGATCCTCGTGAACATGTCGGAGCGGCTATCAAGGCCTTACAACTTTTGCAGAGCTTATTGTAAAATTGCACTAGTGCAAGGCGGGCGCTATGTTGACGTCGTCAAACCTGTGCTCGTTTCACCCCTGGATGAACAACAGCTTATTAAACAAACCCACCACGGTACGGTCCGACCTTTACGTGCCATCATGCATTTTAACCACCGAGACTTCCGCCTCTTGTGTGTTCAGCTGGGAAGCCATCAACATCTTTTAATCGCCTGCTCTCTACAATCTGGTATTATTATTAAACACTTACATTTATATATTTTGATCTACTTAAATCTACTTAAACTTAACTATTATTTGGTGAAATTATTCTTAAATACTTAAAATATAATCATTATAAAACTTTCTTAATAATCTCCAAACTCGGCTGTAAATTTACACCTACAATAAATACCATTCTACATATAAACTTGCGGAGTTCATTATTTGGACATTCGAATCATCAACAATTGCTCAGCTCATTCCCCCATCGCCTAAATAGCAACTTTATTATTTAGTAGTATGAATTCCTAATTAATTTCCTTCATTACACGAAAAATGAAATAATGAGTTGGGGTTGATGTTAATAATAAATGGGCTAATATCGTTTTGAAAAAAAGTTGTATTTGATAAACTTACTTTGAAAATAACAACCTTCTTTATGATTTCCAACTTAGATTTAGAAGGAGTTGCTGTACTGAAGATGCAGTATTAAATGGTATGTGATCTATATGAAAAGGCCTTGATGAAGGATTAAGTGGCGTGGCAGACTTTTTTTTCGACTTCACGAAAGCATTTGATCTAGTTGATCATGAAATTTTGTTGCAGAAATTGACGTTTTATGGGATGCAAGGGTCTGAAGTATTGATATGTAAGAGCTATTTTACAAACCAAAACTAGTTTGTTAAGATAAATAACTCAAGAAGCTGTATGAGCTCTGCCAACTGTATATGTTTGCGGATGATAAAAATAAATTAAATAAAATGAATTGGCCATTTCAGCCCTAGAAAAGAATTTGGCCGAGCTTCTATTGATCAACTGCGGACGATATTTGTCTTTTTTATCCGTATGTTTGAACTAGTGTTGAAGGCTTATATCGAAAGGCTTATTTCTTAACCCTGATAAGACTATAATCGTTAAATTTCAACAGCATTCAGTTAGTCTCAATCATGATTTTAGTATTTTTATGAATGGTATGTTATTAGAGGAAACTCACGATGTTAAATATTTGGGAGTTATTTTGCAGAGTAACTTATCATGGGACTTGCAAATTATTTATTTAAAGAAGAAAATAGCTCCAGCCATTGGTATTTTACATAAACTTAAGGGAAAACTGAACAAAAAGGCTAATTGTATGATATTTTAAGCGTTGGTTCGGTCGCATATCAATTACATGGCCATTACATATGCTTACAAAAATAATAATAATTCATTGGAACCACTTAAAAGCTTTCATAACAAAGCCTGTATATGAAGTGTATATGATTTACCGATAACTTTTCCGACACATTTGTTTTATACGAGTGTAGCTAAGAATATATTGTATAACCAGTTTATGGAATTTATGAATATCAGGTGCTTATGTTTGTTTAAAAATGTGTTCACAATATTGATCACCGAACTATTTCTTTTGCACAAAATCAAGTAAATTACAACGCAACAAACTAATTAGATCTTAGAGTCCTGAGATGTAGATTGAAGAAAACTAAACGAGTAGACTATAATGATGAAGTAAAATATAAAAAATTACCATCCCATTTGAAAGAACTAGATACAATCTCAAGATTTAAATATAGATTCAAGGAATATTTATTTAGTTAGGTTAAACATTTGTAGTATAATAATAGATGCATTTTTGTATGAGTTTGATTATAATCTTTATTAATTATATACACTGTTTTGACTTTATATTATTAGTACTTATTTATTTGTAATAAATAAATTATTTAAAACAGACTGGAAGAAGTTTTGATTGGTATTTTGGAATAAGTATATTAACTAAGCCCTGGAATTCCATTGAGCATTGCTTAAAGGTAGTAGTGTTTTAAAATTTATAAAAGGAAAAATGCCATTCTTCTCGTAATATCGAAATATTTGGCCAAGCTCATATAAATATTGCATATCATCGCGCCATTTTATATCTTCAAATATGAGCTTGGTCTCATTTTGAATGTAGATTCCTTTCAACAGTTCATAGGTACCAGTAAGATCCGTAACGAAATTAAAGTTTATATTTGAAGATGTTGGTTTACCGCATAATAGCCATAACATGTCCATAACATGTCTCAACATTAAGTCAAGGACATGGTGCTGACACCCAACGATCTGAGGAGGTGGTAAACTAATAGATTCCATATAGTTTTGAACAAGAACAACAACGCCATTGTTTTTCTTGCCAGTGTTAACGCTTGTTGTATCAGATACTCTCATTTTAATTGACTCTTATAATTGAAATTTATCTAAAATCTCACGTATTCCATTAAAAATCGTTAAGGCTAGACCATTCTCCAAGACCGAGCACCCAACTTTATTTCCTTCCACTCATTTTTTAAAACAACAACTTGAATTTCTTTATTATCCAACTTTTTGCCATCAAAATGGAGACATCAGCTCTCATTTTTCAGAGTATTTAATATATATTTCCTCCAACATTTCGGCAGATTTTATGGCGGCTTTATAAATACCAAACTGCGAAGGTGTGGGGATATCAATTCCTGACTTTGCCAACTCTTTGAAGACTATAGCTGCTTTTTTGTACTTAAATTGTTATTTGTTACCAAATTAACAACAGACTTTGTTGAGCATCTGTTCCTTTTAAATCTTGCTGGTGGTTCGTCACCATCACCTACATGTGAATCTTAGTCATCATCTACTGTTGTATCCGAATCAGATTCTTTATCCAGAGAACTTGAATTATATTGCTGCTGTTGCACCAGGTTTACGGGTGTACTGGCTCAAGTCTAGTATTGGTGCATCCAACCTCTCCTTTGCTTAATTTTTGAATGTTATACAACTCTTTATCCTCGTTACTTAGTCATACACCTTTTTCTAATAAATAAATCTTTACCATTAGGATATTTTAAATGGTTATCATAGCTACTTATGAACCTTCCGATTTTTCTTTCCACTCAAAGCTTTGTGATTATTGGAAAATTTAATTTTCTGCACAGTTCAATTATTTCATTAAACACAATTTTAAATCTCTTTTTTTTAGCTTTTCAGTGGGAGCCAGCCAAAGCAATAAATCGTCCAATTACTAATGTCTGTTTTGGTATTTTACACAATTCATTCAATGCCGTTTTTACACTAGGAATAGTTCGCCTTTTTGTTATACTATTTTTTTAAAATGAGTTAAGTTATCAGACCAAACTTTTGAGTTTTTTAACACGCTATTTCCATTTTTCTTAAACGACATTATCTGCAAGTAAAATGCGCAATTATTTAATTACTTTAACCTTTTTCAAGCACGGTTAAAAACACTACGTTTACTGGTAAAATTTTACTTCTGATGAAATAAAGTATTTGAAGTTAAAACAGTGGCTACATCACGCTAAGCCTACTGCATATATTTTTTTTATTTTTCAACATGCAATTTAAATTAAAAAATTTTTTTTCAAAACGCGAAAGAGAAGTAGGCATTCACATATACTAAAAATATGGCATTTTCAAAACTTTAACGGCGGGCCTGGGGGACCTTTTTGGAAAGCTATGTAAAAATTGTGTCATATTCTTTATTTTTTAATAATTTCTTATTCCGTGATGCTATGTAAATCTATTTTTTGAAAAAAATTTTTAAAATTCATACCCCTAATGGACCCACTACAAACTAACTAAGAGTAGGGAATTTTACTCCATGAAATCACAACGGACCTTATAGGCTTAAATGTGGTTCTGTATAGAGAAAGTCACTGTAACCCTACTTAACTTAGTATATCGAATTTCAATGTGATAGCTTTTAAATTACGCTTTTATTTATGATAAAAATTGAACAGACCGACAGACAAAGAGACAAACTAACATGGCTAAAAGGAATCAAATAACGATGGTTACCAAGAATGTATAAACTTTTTCATGCCTGCCACGTTTTTTCGTTAAAGGCAGATTTGCAGCTATCCGCAGGCAATTTTTTTTAAATGTTTATTGAAAGCCTAAATTTTAAAATTAAAATCGTGAACGATTTTTGTCAAAACATTTTTTTTTAAAAATTTACAAACAACAGTGTTTCGGATAAAAATTTCATTAGATTTAAAAAGTGAGTATGTGCAAAATGAGCTATTGTTTAATATCTTTAATTACCACAAATGATTTTGCATTTTTCACATTGTTTTAATATACAGTCAATGACAATTGTTAACATTACCACTTTGCAGGTTGCTGCAATTGGCCAGCAATAAAAATATGAAATTCGAATTTTTAAAATAAAATGTACACACAGTCTCTTATATGATCAAGCCTCTCAACCATAAATTTGTTTGTGTTTGAATCTAGCGGTACTTTCTACAAAATAGCATCAGGATTGAGAACACACGTTGAGTTTCTTAGTGCAGTGTGAGAAGCTTAATGATAATGTTAAAGTTCTAGTGTTAAAAACTTAAAAAAAAATCTTTAAATTAAAATTTATAAAACTGATATTGATATCAAAAATATTAATCTTAATTGTAAACAATAAAATAATTTTTAAATAAAGTGTTCTTTTTTAAATATCAATGTTTTCCCCACTTACTAGTATTTTTGCCTGTGTTTTAAAATCTCTCTTAAACTTTGAGTTATAATGCCCCCGAACCCCCAATTCATTTTTATTTCCTAGTGTTAGTAAAAATTTTAAGATCTTAAAATGTTTGCGTCAGCTGCAGAGACTTGCAAAGCTTCGTGTTATCTTCCGAACTTAACCCATTAAGACCCAAGGCCTTTTATTTTTGGAAATTTGTAAATGTTTTTATTGATTTAGGTTCTAATATGGTCTATTAGAACAAAAATAAATAAAAAATATAAAGAAAATATTTTTAAGGTGGTTTTTTGGGGGTGTACTCGCGTGAGTACAATGGGATAATCCAGTATAAACGACACCTTACATGTAGCTATTTATTCCGTACAATAAATAAAAGATTTTATTTAATTTTTATTTGATTACTAGATATTATTATTAATAATTTTTTAATTGTTTATTTGGTTAAAAAAAAACTTATAAAAACTGGGTTGAAAACTTTACCGTGCTTCGACATGAAACTTTTTAAAACATTCTTTTTCAACGCAAAGTGTAATATTACATAATTCACAGATCCAGCGGACTCTGCTGTGGCAAATTCTGCATCTTAATTGATTTTCAATCCTTTTAGGAAAATGATTTCCAGAAGATGCAGCTATAGAGGAAGTTGTGGATCTCTTTGGTTCCATCGAGCGAACATTATACTTTCGCAGATAAAAACGCACAATTTCACGCTGAAAACCCAGCAAATCAATATCGCTCTCGTTAGCGCTTTTATATAATTTCCAAGCATTGACAACACACGAATTTATCATGGATGTGAACAGAGGCCACCACCATTTCTTTCCTCGGAACTTTATATTATATGCACTTATTGCTTGGTCGTGCAGATCAACACCTCCCATTCCTGCATTGTATTCTGATATTAGATGCGGTTGTGCTATGTCCACCTTACTTTTCTGAATTCTTGACCACCGCTTTACGGACTGTAAAGGTTCTATCCCATCAAAATTTGTCCCAACTGTAACTACACTATTATCATTCCATTTCGCGAAAAGAATTCCCGAATCCGCGTACCTATAAACAAGATAAAAGTTTCTTATGGACATAAACATATTTAAATGCTGAGATACTTACATATAGTCAAAACTACCACGCTTTTCCTTTTGCATTGCTTTCTTCAATTTCAGAGGACAACTTTTTGTTCTATTGTCCCGAACAGTTCCAGTTGCTCGAAACCCTTTTTCCTTCAGGATTTTCAAAAGATCGTACGAAGTAAAGAAATTGTCGAAAAACAAAATATGATCTGATGGGTGAGTGATATTGCTCACGAGATCTAGTACGACTTTTGATCCTAATGGTAATTTCTGATTTTGGATATCGTTTGACTTAGCGCCACAGTAAGTATCAAAGCTATACAAATACCACAACTGCTTGTAAGCATCCAATTTTTGAACCCAAAACGAACGGGTTTTCCTCTAATAAATTGTTTAGACGAATGACTTCCAAAATATCTTACCATGGACTCATCTATAGACAGCTTCTCGTGCATGTATCCAAACTGACAAAACTTTTTGCATAACAAAGTTGATAATGGTCTTACTTTAGCCATTTTATCAGTTAAGTCCAAATTGTCGTTATCAACTAGATGCAGGTAGCGCTTTATTTCGACAAATCGATTGCGTGACATATTGCTAGAAATATATGGAGTTCGAGTATCTTCATCCAGCTGCCAATACATTTTTTCCCTTGACTTTGGCTGGTATCCACTGTACAGCATAATTCCAATAAAAACTTTCAAATCTTCCTCATTGAAATGGAAATCATGATAATTTTTCTGCATAGCCTATAACTTAGATTGCTCCACAATCAATTCCACTACCTGTTCATCAAACAATGTCTCAAAAACTTCGACAGGGGTTTTGGATTGCAAAGAAGAGCTCATTTCGAATTGGTTAGTTTCATAATAGTTTGTCGCTTGCATTTCCATATTCATTGGTCTTCTTCTCCACTTGATAGATGGTGGTGCTAACAATCTTTTTCTTACATTAGCAAGGGGGATATTGTCCTCACTATCAGAACTGAAAAAAGTTCAAATTGGCCTGGTACATCATTTACTACGTCAGAGCGCAGTAAATTCTCTTCATCTATTTCTTCTTCGTCTGTTTTGCAGTATGGACTTGGAGGAATTATAGCGAAGTCTACATTGTCCATACCTTCAACGCCTTCAAAGTCTAAAGCTTCGTCAAGGTTCTCAAACCTCTTACCATAAAATTTGTTTACATCCTTACTCTGGAATGTATTTAGAAAAGATTATCAATTATCCCATTGTACTCAAGCGAGTACACTTAATTTTATGCTTACCAAACACACACTTACGTGACTTTTTTTTAATATTTTATATTTTTGTTGTTCAACTAGATCTGTTTACTGCTTTATTCCATAAATTTTTTTTTCACTTTAGCAAAAATGATGTATACAAACTGACGATCATTAAATGACTAGCGAAAAATAGTGACATCGCAAAACATAGTGCACAAAGCGTAGGCCAAAAATTTACCGTTACACTTTTTTTGCTTTGTTATTGGCATACAACACTTCTTAAGACTCCAATGTAAACAAACAATACGATAATTATAGAAAAAGGTAAAACATTTTGATTATACAGTGTTGGCAATTCGGTAATTTTTCTGTACTCAAGCGAGTACAGTGGGTGTTAATGGGTTAAGTAGTGAGTGTCCGTACTTAAAATGCGGTGTAACCGCAAAGGTGCAAAAGAGTCCTGACATTCTGTGCGTTGTTGTTGGTCTGTTGCGTTCTTTTAATATCCTACACCTGAACTGGTTTGGGTATATTTACTTCGTGCAAACGTTTGCAATGCCCAAAAAGAGGCGTGCCAGTTGTGGAAAAATAAATTTGTATATACTTGATCAGAGTCACCTCTTGAGTTAATTTAGAAATGTCCGTTCGTCCATCTGTCTGCCCGTGTGTGAGCACATGGGATCGATGCAAGTCGTAAGCTAAAAACGGGCGTGGTCTGCCTACTTTTCAAGCATGTGCATTATGTGGTGCAGGGTATTTCATGATTGGCCCACACCAACTTCAGCTTTTCCTTACTTATTTTCTTAATTTATTAAAATCTTACGGTATTTTAGAAAATTTAAAGTGTTTAACGTAGACACCTGACATTTAGGCTTAATTCTATGCTGCTCAATAGCGTCTAACCGAAATATTGCGTCGGCTAACGTCCCTCTAAGGTTACAAATTAGCTTCATGTTGTGATGATGTATCGCAACCTTTGGTAGAGATGGAGGTCTATCGAAAACGTTTTCCGTATTCTGGAGCAGCGGTCGTCAGCGCTTAACTCTTTCCACTCTTTTACAACAACTTCAAGATTTTCATGATTGTTGTAATTCGCCGAATCGTTCACAGGCGCAGCTGCACCACTACAACACAGCGCGTGTGTGTTGTTGTTTCTTCTTGTTGTTGTTGGTAAATATAGTGCGTGTTGTTGTTGGTGTTTTTTTCGTTGTTGGTTAACGCAGTGCATGCGACCGCGCACAATTATTGCTATACTGAAGGTTTCTTGTTGGTAATTTTGCGTAGTGTTTTGTCGCTATCGACATGCGTGTTGTTGCTTTTATGTGTTGTTTTTATGTTAATAATTCCTTATTAAACCACGGAGCCAACTATTTCCTGTTTTTGTTGTTTTTTGTTGTTTTTTGTTGTTTTTTCCTTGTTTTTTCTTGTTATTGTTGTTGCACTCTAAAACAAATTTTTTGGCGATCCCTGTTCTGGAGTACGGCACCCAGTTTAAAAATGCAAACCAACAACGAGCTTGACAGCTCTGCCCGCGATATGGCATATCGCAAAAACCAACTCTCCGAAAGGCCTCTGAAATGCCAATCAGCCAACCTAGCATATGCCAAGAGGAGGGCATATAGATGTCCAACTACGCCCATATAATTATTATCAAATTTATAGAAACCCGTGACCAAAGTTTAAGGTTGATATCTTTGCTAGAAGTATTTTTGGCCACGATCTCCATATAAAAGTAACCACTGTGCATTAGGGTGATGCACACATCATAATCACTATAATTTTGTGTGTAATATTGAAGTCTTTGCATTTTTTAAATTTTGTTTTTCTTTATCTATTTATGCAATTAAACTTATAAAAAATGGAAAAACGTCGCTACGTGCAGTAGTATAATTAAATTTTCGAAAGAATAATTTTACTAAAAATAAAAAGTTAAAATAAACATACAAAAAATGATCATCCCACCTGTTTGAAAAAGTCCAACAAAGCCATGTCTTACATTTTTGTTCTACTTTATCCATTTACAAAAAGTATTAAACAGTCACGAAAACACCAACTTCAAATTAATTTCCAAATCCAAAATGAATTTATTAACACTTTTATTGGGGTAAATAAAAAAGTGTTGCACATTACGCCACTAAACCCTAATTAAAAATAATTTAGTAAATACAAACAATTATGTCATAGCAGTATCTACCGGAAAACGACATAAAATTTTTTAGACTATGCAAAATGAAAACACTGTGCGACGTCTTAAAAAGTAATTTCTCGCGATTTAAATTTATTTTTAGCGTTGTATTGAATTTGTTTATAAAAGGCATTTTATTAAATTTGCTTAAACTGCTCATCTCCATAATTTTTAAATCCTTATTTGCAACAAAACTGTAAGTGATGCCATGACATAAAAAAGCCATCAAATCATGCAAAAAATAATGATGATGATGACTAGGATGACAACTGAAAATGTTGCCACATCGGAAGAACTTGATAGTCACAAATGATGCGAGTCCCTTCCTTTTAGTTGTTATGAGCGCATTCATTACAAATCGCAATCGGAAACGCTAAACGAGCAACAAAATATCCAAACTATGTATTAAGAACATCGAAGGAAAAGTAGAAATAAACGAATTGAGGTCAAAATTTGCAGCAGAACAGAGATTGTGTTTGCGGAAGCAGTGAGCGATGATGATGGGCTTGAAAATTTCTGCTATGAAATGATACTTTGTGTATAGGAATTTTTAATACGTTTAACTCAACTCTGTTGAAATTTTAGTGAAATCTTTTGAACAGCTAGTTTTTTTATAAAACCGCAAGCGCAAGCGACGTTACTCCTCATATTTCATTTCTAAATCCCAGCGCTGATAACTGCAAAATGACGCCGTCAACATTCCCGAAAACCAGCTAAATACGTTGACAACGCAAAACGTATAAATTTTATTCAATTTCTGTCACTCCTGCCAAGACAGAAAAATAAAAACTACGCCAACACACACACAAGCACACTTTTATACAAACTACACACATCGGAGCACATCCATTTTATTCCTGACTGCGTTTATTTTTTATTTCCTTCTATAGTGATTTTTTTTGTTTTTTTTGGCAAGCATGGCTTGTTGTATTGTGTTGTTTGTGTGTGTTTTGTTCGTGAGTTTGTACGCATGTGTATGTCTGTGTGTTTGTCAAGCTAAGTGGGATTCAGGAATATCTAAAAAGTTTTTGTTATGCTTGTGTTTTTTATTGATATGTTTTTTTATCGCATTAGCGAACGTGTGCGCGAAAAAAAAGTTGATCCAAATAAAATATCGAAAAACGCCTGAACATATGCTTGTTTTTTGTTGTTGGGTTATTTTTCGATTTTGCGCCTGCAAGTAAATTTTCAATTCAATTTAAATTTGAAAATGTGCGAACTTTCGCCTGAAGTCTCCACCACCACCACCACCAACATCACAAAGAAAATCACGCTTCTGTTTGTGTGTCAATTTACTTCATAGTACATTTATTTGGCTCCGTGTATGTGTATATGTGTTTGCGTTGAATCTGAACAAAAGAGGAAATCTTATTGGAACTTGTTTTATTAGGAAAATTTTTTGTTTGATTTGCTGTCATGTAACCTAGTAAAATTATAAAAAAAATAAACGATTTGATTGAACCACAAGGCAGGATATGTCTTGTGGTTCAATCTAATCGTTTATTTTTTTATAATTTTACTAGGTTAAAATTATGTTGGCGCACATTAATGCAAAATAATGAGGTTGGTTGCTGTGCTGGAGTTTTTTCTGTGAAATTATTTCTCATTAAAATAAAGAAATCAATCTGTTTCTTAACATGAACTTTGTGCTGAATACAAATCTGTCGTCAGTTGGTAGATCAAGAGCTGATTATACATATTGTAGAAATTCAATGAAAAATTTTTTAATTTTAAAACTTTAAATTAATTTGATTAAAATTACAAGCTCGTTTCAAGAGGTTTTAGCAGTATTAAGTGTATGAATAATTATTGAAAATTCTTTGTCTAAAATGAAGCCAAGAGTTAATTAAAAGATGCAACAAATTAAATCAATTTTGACAATGCTCAATTTTAAATGAAAATCGAAAAACAATGTAAATAGATACGATATATCCTAAAAAGTCTGTATTATTTTCAATGTAGGTATTGTTGACTTCTGTAAAGATAGCCCAAAATCTTCGGCCCAAGTTTTTGCCGAATTCGCCAAATTTGCTAAAAAATACAAAACAATACACACGGGTAAACAAAATTGAAAAAAAAAATTTGCCAAAGCGTCGAAAATCTATTTTTATGAAAATTCATACCTCAAACACTTCTAAACCGAATGTTAAGTTTGAAGTACCGATAAAAAGATCCGATAAAAGATAGATATTTTAATAGGACTTTTATCTGTTTATAATTTTGAAAAACTTTGGTAGTTGGGGGTTTCATTGCTTGAGGTAAGGTTTCAAAGAAGGGTTTCGAAGAGCACTATTTCAACATAATGAGATATGGCCATTTTACCATCTAAACAAAAATTGAAATAAAAAATATTTGTGTTTAAAGGTTAAAATGTTCTTATCTCATGAACCCATTGAGTCCCCACTCTCATAAGCACTGTATGGTTTTTCAAGACACTTAGATAGTAACTGTAGTGATAGTTTAGAAAAATATTAAAAATCTCTTATAAATATGTAAAGAACTTAAAAAAAACCTTAAAACAAATTAAAGTATCACAAGAATCAGAGTAAAGGAAGCATTACATAAAATTTAAGCTTCAATAATGTGTGATTAACAAATTGTTTTCAGATCAAAATTGTATAGACGTCTACTGACCAGAGAAACAATTTGTGTCCGTATCAAACTACTCAGATACTCAATTTAATTTTTTAAAATTTAAGAGTATTAACGAAAAACTGCGAAGTTTTTGCGAACAGGACCCGAGAAGAAAATTCATAATTGTGTCAAAGTAACTTATATATATCGAAACTGGCCTGAGCCTTAACTATAATGTACCCGAAACATACCCAACAAGTAGCTCACAAGAGGAGAGCTCTACCAAACTGCTATATTTGGCAACTGTTTGTTCTTGATAAAACCAAATTAAAACAAAACAATTCCGAAAAATTTGAAAATATAAATTTATTGAAAATATTTTTTTGTTTCATTTTTCTTGAATAGACAAGTACTAGAAAAAATGATGCGATATTTCAATTAAACAAAGTGACCTCAATGCGTGCTCTTTGTAAATCAAATTAATAACAACGCTAAGCACTAAATGAAATGAAAAAGAAATTCAGCTTTACTCTAACTTTAACACAATTAGATGGCCTCATTATGAAGAGAGGGCAGAAACCAGTGAAACTTTTCAATATCAGTTTTGACTACAAATCATTATTTCAATCAGTTGCGAAGATTTTTAAGGACTTACCAATTTTTTTGTTCCTTTAATCTAATTTAGTTGGCCATTTTTGTTATTTAAATAAGCAAGAAAAGAGGAAACGAAAGAAGCAGGGTGGGCGCAGGAAAAAACATTTTCTTCATAAATGCAAAATGAGATTTCAATGAGATTTTCGGGCCAAAACGTTGAAGTAAATGGGAAAATGCGAAAATGTAACAGTAACTTTTCTTAGTTTGCGTAAAAGCAATCACAACGTATCTTCCCTGTATAAATATATCTCTCTCTTTCTTATCAGCTACCAAAGTAAGAGAAAACAGCCTAAATCATCTCGTAAATGACAGTGGCAGGCATCATTTAGGCGGACGGAAGTAAAGAAAATGTCAAAAGCACATATTTACACAAGCGCACTTACATACAAACAAACAAAAGTTCAATGCTTCGGTAGATGTAAAGTGAATTTTTGAGGCGTAGAAAAATCAAAATCAATTTATTTTTATTTTTCAATATCAAAAGAATAAAAATACGATTGCATGCGAGTGCTTTGGAAAAGATTTTAAAAGCAGCTATGACTTGTTGTGTGTGTGTATGTTTGCCTGTGTGTCTCTTGACTCAAACAATTTCAATTAAAAAAAAAAAGAAAAAAAAAACACGGAGTAACATTAGTCAGTGCAAAAAAGGAGCAGTATTGATACAATGGGAGACCGTGTGTCTGTCAGCCACTGAGAATTCAAAAGCATAAATGTTGCTTATACGCTAAACAGTGTAACAAGCCTATATAGCAACCGGCAAAACATAGCAAAACTAATCCTAAAAAGTAAAATTCGGCTTTTTTGTGACATGATATATTTGGTTCAAGTTTTAACCAAATCGACCGTATAATTAACTTACCTCCCATGTAACCAAAATCAGTAGTTCGGTATATTTTCGAAAAAAAAAATATATTTATACATAAACAAAAACTTATATTTCAACTACTATACACAAAATGAATTCACAATAAAAAAATGACTATTAAGCCCACCTTCCATATAAACGAGGTATTTCGGTATATTTCCCTTACAATTTTTTTAAAATAAAAAATTTTACTTACAAAACGTTTAAATATTTTTTAATGAGCTCACGTACAAAAAATGGGCGGGATCAGCCGACTTACACGCCTTATGTGTAACCAATTTCGGTTTTAACGTGAATTTCGCAGCATCTTATTATTTACTAGTAATCCAGGGTAAAATGTTGTCCTGTTAATGCTGTCCTGTAGAATAATACGATAAAAACCGTCCGAAATAAAGCATTTTTATTTATTTTTGGGCGGTAAAAGAGGGCTTTTTTTTATTAACCGAGATTTGATTAACCGAGATATTAAAAGTTATTGAAAATTTGGTTGCCGTAGGTGTTACCGTTCCTGAGATCTTAAGAGACACCGCACGAACGATTTTATATAAATAAAAGGGCGGTAAAAGTAGGCGTGGCAAAATATAAATTAAAATTTTAGTCAACAAAATATATTTTTAATATTGAAAAAAAGATAATGCAAAACAGAAGTAATTCGAATTTATTATGGTATTTCAAAAATAAATAGATTTTCAAAGAACAACGCATTCTTAGTAACACATGCGCAAAGTAATAATACTCACTGGAGCTGTTGCTACACTAGAGTGGACCTTATTTTAAAATGACCACCCCAAGGGCTCAAACTGTTGTAATTGATGATAAAAAAATTCGTGAAAAATTTTAGTAAGATCAAATGCATATAAACATATCACCTCAAATTACTTTGAGTTTTAAATTTCCGCACCAAAATTAGTCGAAAATAATACAAAATTGCTTTGAAAATCCAAAGATAAATATGTTGTCCCCCTGAGATTTTCAATTAATTTGAGGTGAATACCCTTATTAAACTGAAAAATTTTTGTAAAAAACAAAAAAAATCTTAACTGTTACCTTATTCCTAATGAAATTGCAAATGAAAATATTAAAAAAAAAACTTTTTCTTTCTTTCACTAAAGCTAATTTCATCTGGGGGGGCAGTACAAATGGTGGTGCAAAAAAAAGTTCACCAAAATTTCTTCAAAGAAACATGAATGTGAATAAACAAATTTTTTATTTTAGTTTAAAATAAAAAAAAAAAATATAAAAATATATAAAAAATATTAAAATTTCATTATTTTTAAAAGTTCTTTCAATTTTAATATTCGAGATCATTCTTTAAAGGATCTTTCATATGGTAATATGAAAATATAAGAAATAATGGTTGCTTTTATAAAGCAAGACTAGGTATATCTTTACATGGTTTAAATGCAATAAGGTATAAAAAATTATATCAATTTAAATTATTCCAAAATGTTTCTTTCTGTCCTTGCGAGAAACAAACTCTTTCACCACCTCCATCGAATTCAATTCTTCGGTTTTATCTTTGTAAATGTGTATAAGTGCCGCATGAGTGAGTCGTTTCTGTGTCATAGTTGCTCGAAGATACGTTTTAAGTCGTCTTAGTGCACTAAAAGAACCCTCAGATGAAGCTGCTGATGCAGGCACAGTCAAAAGCAAAGCAATAAGTTTTTCAACTTCATTTAATAGTTTTTTTACAGGATCCGAATTTTTCGCAAATTGGGATACAATGCCACTACAATTTCAAGGTGTTTGGCCAGGCAATTGCTTCAGCAATTTCATCTGCAAAAAAGTCATCTGCATAAAGATCTATTTTTGTTTTTAGATTTTGTTCAGAAGGCACTTTTCCGTTCAAGGCTTCGATTACAATATTTTCCAACGATTCCAGAGTGTCAAGATCTGTTTAAATGTACAATAAGATTAACAAAGTGCCAGTTTACACTAGCTTCACTCAAACGACTCACAAAACGTTAAATCAAAGTGAGTCGGTTGAGTGAAGCTGGTGTAAACTTGCAAAAATAAAAAAAAAGTAAAATATCCACCTGTTTGATCGAATCTAGCCGTTATCTCATTTGAGGGAAGATCTAAAATTTCGAAATAATCTTTTCCTAGCCGATCATATATGGCAACTGTACTGAAGGAACCGGATTTGATGTTTCTTCAAAGCGTCGAGGTGGATTTTCATCACCTAATTCACAGTAGGGGCTTTCGCATGGTCCAAAACATTGGACCAACATGGCAGATTGTGCAACATGTAGTACCATGCGTAAGCTAAAACGATAGTCGACATTTTTGGTTTTTTTTCTGCCGATTGTACAATATTGTACAATTATGTAAAATTACTGCTCAATTGTTAGGGCATCTAAAAGTTGCTTAGCTATTAGCCGGATGTGTTCTGCTTGAGAGCTTGCAATTAATGATGTTGCTTTACAAGTTGGATCGTTCGAACGCTCAATATAATAGTCCCATTAGTTTTCCATCTAACTTATCGTACAACATGTCGTCCAATATGGAAAGCCCCTAAGAACATGTCAAATTTTTTCTTACCAGAGTTGCAAAATTAACAAGCATTAAGCTACATACTTAAGGGTGCTTTTAAACTGAAGTGGTGGGTTTGCAGTAGAAACTCTACATTTTGTTCTATCTTTTTGCAAACACAGAGAAAGAAAATGGTTATCCGCAAGCATGCTTATGAAGAAGAGAGAAAGAAGAGGAAAAAATATAATACAAAAATATTATCGTTGTAAAAAAAAAATGATATTTTGAATAACTTTTGAAGTTTTCCTTTTAAATTGTTTATCTAGCTAAAAAAGTGGAGGGGCGACTGCCCCCCTTGCCCCCCCGCTTCCGACGCCAATGTATGCATCCGATCTTATTAACATTTTACACAAATTTTTTTTCATCCATTAGCGCAGGTTGAGCCTTTGAGACGCTCCATGAAGTGCTTGGAAATTTTTCCCATACAAATAAGGTCCACTCTAAGCTACACGCATCTGTATTCTCTATTGTATTTATCATTCTGAAAATAAAAAAAAACCAATAACGAACTACAAAAACGAAATAATCTAATGTGTTGTAGTGCGCACCAAGTTTAAGCAACCAAACGTACACAAACTATTTGGTTGCACTGTATTTATGTTTGTTTATATTCACCACGCACAATGACCCGTGGTTATATATTTGATTTACAAGACGCTTTTTCGCACTAAGCTAATGTTCTATGTATTTCACTCGCGCACTTTTAATGTTTATATATTTTGTTATATTTATTTTGTATTACGCACTTACACATTAAGTTTATATTTATTATTCACTCACGCACTTTTTATGTTAAAATTATGCACTTTTTCAAAATACCGTTTTTTGTCTTTATAAGCATCAAGAATTTGAAAATAAAGATTATTAGTTCCTCGAGCTTTAAATCAGCTTGATCTTTTATTTTCTAAGCCTAAGTGCATTTTCATGCCGGCTGTTTTTAAAGGAAAAAATATAAAAACTTAGAGCCAGTGGCGTTATTAAGCGCCGGCAAAATTTTTGAGGCAGGTCCTTTTAATTAAAAACAAAAATTTCAAAATAAAACTTTACAGTGTATTTATATATGTACATTTTAGATATACATATATTAATAACAACAACCACAACAAAAGCAGCAAAATAACAAACGATACGACTGCGAACCAAACGAACAACAACAGCATAAGCAGCTACTGAAGCTACTATTCAAGCAGCTTGTGGTTTTTCTCATACGAATATATGAATTTTTTTTTCTTCTTAGATTTTGCTATTTTGTGACTTTATTAAATAAGTGACAAAATCCAAAAGTAGATATTCGTTTTATTAGTACTCTAACTGATATTTTGGCATATATTCGTTCTTTGTACGATGAATATTAAAGGCTGTAGGTATACTCCCAAGTGTCAACTAAGCTTTCTAAATGTGTTTGAAAAACTTTGTGAAAATGACCCCCCATACAAACCGCACTGTAAGACGTTATTCTACATCAAAACAAAAATTTAGAAAGAAACGCAGCATATAATCGTTGGAGCAGATGTAAAATACCAGATCTATACCAAAAATACCATGATCTGGAAAGCGCCGTAGCAAAAATTGTAAAAGGAGCAAAATAAGAATTTTATACAGATATATTCAGCATAGCAGTAAGTAGCAAAGAAAAATGGCAGAATAAACGTGATATAGGTATTGGCAAGCACACTAAAAAACTTGAGGATGGATTTGATACCGATTCATTAAATGAGAAATTCTGCAAATTATTAATTCCGTCAGTTACTTCAAATCATTATGATGACTCTTCCTCTACTCTTTGGTCAGAAAGAAATTTCGACTTTGCCTGCGTTAGTCAGATTGAAGTTTTAAAAAGTTTTAAATGAGGTTAAGTCGAATGCGACAGGTTTCGATGACATACACCAGCAATTTTTAAAGATTATGCTGCCAAAACTCTTACCGTTCTTTACACATATCTCTAACACTATCCTGGCCACTTCGACCTTTTCGATTTGCTGGAAGTCCGAAAAAATAATACCGATTCTAAAACCTAACAATGAGTTCAGACCAATAGCGATACTTCCATTCTTATCGAAAGTCTTTGAAGTAGTCCTGAAAAAACAAATACCTACACTCAAAAAAATATGCTTCTCTTAAATTAAGAAACTGTAGCAACAATTCATAAGCATGGGTTTTTCTATATTCTATAGAGGTTTCTCCTTAAAGTAGAAAATTTTTGCATTACTTAACGAGAGTCGACTCTCGCATCGTTTCAACGATGAGGTTGTGAGGTTATTGAATGCATTTATTTAACTATAAGGCTATTCACAGTTTAAGCGTACTTTCAACAAATCGTATTTATAGCATTTGTTATTGTTCAAACTGTGAGCACCTCGCCATGTGACTGTCGTATTAAACCCTGTGATGTATGTGATTATGCGGCTGTAGACAGAGCATAAAAATACGCGGTACAAAAAACACGTCCAAGGGATACTTTTATTTACGCGTGCCTGCGTATTTGCGTTTGTATGCAAAACAACAACAAAGCAAAATACGCTTTCGTAAATTGGCGTACAAATAGCAAATCGTACAAATAGCAGACCAGCGTATGCAAACTGTGAATAGCCTTTATATATCCCATTTATACACTAGGCTATTGTATATATGAAAGTAACACGTCATTGTATGTATTATTTTTAGTGCCTGTATATTGCTCGCCATGTACAGGGTGTCGTTGTCCATTTCACCCTTATATTTTAGGATAATCGTCAAAAGCAACTGCTATATTACTCTTTGTGCAGGAGTAAATTAGTCTGTAATAATGTTTTAGCCAATTGGCAGTCGATTTATTAATTAACTTGATAGTGTAACAAATTATGCAGGCCATACATTACATCCGCTGTTTATATATATCTTGCAATATAGTTTCATAAAAGACTCAATAAAGTACTACCACTACTACTACATGATTTAACGATCTCACGTCTTGAATTCGTTGCAATGTTATCAAAACAGCTTATCAAAATTTTTCCAGGGATTCGATGAAAAATTTCTTATTTTCAGAGAATTTGTTTCTCTAAGTTATGGCCGGTGATAAATAAACGGTAGAAAAATTAACTCAAATGTCAAAAGATTTCAACACAATTGGGCTTAGTTTCTTCAATTTGGGGAAATAGTTCGTAAATGATTGGATAATTTTCCTAAACTATTTTACACTTCTGGTGTCAATTTAACGAAAAATAAATACTGAATTTCTAGGAAATCGGCCATGGCGCTAAATGAAGCCCGATTTTCTAACGATTGGCTGTCATTCTTCTAGATTTTCTGGAATTTTTTTCTGAGTGTATATTTCTTATAAACGAGAATATATAAACTAAATTTCAGTATGGGTACAGGCCAAAAAGAGGTTGCGCTACTGCTTTGTCAAATGTGACAGAGGAAATTCGTTCAGAACTTGATAAAAACTAAGACAAATTATGAACACTCCTTGATCACTCGAAAGCTTTTGACTGCGTTGACCACATCATTCTATTCTAAAAAAAAGTATAGCAGTGAGGGGACTGCCGACCGAAGCGAAAACCTATACATAAAATATTAATATTCCCTGGAAGACGTTGTCCTGCCACGACCGCCTTACTGCTATATAAGAATTTTCATGCTAATATAGGGTTTCGGACTATCCTACATGTAGGATGGATTTGACAGGTCGGATGGACATGTAGGAATGTGCGAAAGCTCATACTGCAGCTCATACTACATGTAGGATGAAAATCAAAAAGTTCTAAAAGTTCCGCCATGATCTTGTTCTTCTCTGTGCGTCCTTGTTTGTAGAATTCCTTGGTAATTGTTGTTGGCGCACTTAGCTGGAAATTTTTTGTAGACATTGTGAATTCTAATTGTGTAGCTACAGTAGGCATATGATATTAGAATTATATTTGTTAAGAGCTTATATCAATTTATTAAATTTTTTGTATATTACTGAAACTATTTCTTTTAAGCAAAAGTATTACGATATCAAAAATACATATAATTTAAGTAATTTATTTAAATTATTTCATTATTGAATTAAAATAAAAAATTAGAGCTTATTTATATATATTTATATCATGACACTTACACAATATACATGTTCACCATTTATATATTGCGTTGTGTATTAAAAATAGAATATTATAAAATTAAGAAATATCTATAGCATATAAATTATATATAATTCATATAAGAAATTGATGCTAAACAGATTAAAAAATAGAAAGCTTAGGATAAGCAGACTTTAGTTATCCAATTACTACTGAAAATATTAATTATTTTGCAGGTTTATTACGTAATTGTTATTATATAAATATGCATAAATACTCTTTAAATTTCCTCAATGAGTTAAATTGTTCATATATATGAACTCTATATATATGTATATATATGTATGTATGTATTTCCGATACGGTAAGACTTTTGCTAAAAACAAATAGATTTACTAATATTATATATACTCTTTATTTCATATGTATAAACTGTTTTCTAAATTAGTTCGATGTCATATGCTGACTGTAGCTACAAATAAACATCTCCAAAAAATTAAAGCTTACTGTACAACAATAACTACTTACGAATGCTTTTACGAATGAGGTATACCACGGGCAAGTCTTATTCACAACAGTCACTGTACGGAGAGGCACAAAATTATCAAAAGCAGTTAATACATGCGATGTAAGAATATTAAATAAATAAGAATAGAATAAAACAGCTTTAAAAATGACATTTTTAGAATATTGGATTTAGTCCTTGCCACTGATGTGCTGAAAGTATATTGCGAACTTTGTGTTAACTCAATTTCTAAAAATTCTGTTTATCATATAGCGCTTTTATTTAATTTTGAGTTTTATGAATTTGACAGAAACATACTGAGCCACTTGAAATATCACATTTTTCCAAAGAACATTTTTCTACATGGTTTTCTAGAATACATTAGTTGGTCAGTGTTACACTCTGAATCAATTTCTGAGGTCATTTATTCGTTTATTGCAACTAAACTTAAAATTGGTATTTCAAAAATAGGCTGTCTAGTAGGGCGGAGTGATTATATATGAGAAAAAAAGTGCCCTTGTGTAGCACTGGCTCAGTAGGGGATCGATAGATATTGTATCCTACACTAACGATACAAAATTTTGAAAGGATAAGACTTTATCTTCCTGCTTCGGTTCTGAGCCAAAAACAGGAATTTTTTACAATTTTTAAAAAAAATTCTTATGTGTAGAATTGATAAAGATTGGAAGGAGGATTATTAATACAAACTTTTATCACGATATGATCAAGTTCTACAGCTGCAGAAGGTTCTTTAAAAAATAAATTTTCAAAAATTATTTTTATTGAAATAAAAATGAGCTGAATAATATACTAGAAATAAACTAAAGAATAAACTAGAAAATCTTTAAAACAAAGTTTGGTATTGATATGCCAACATATTCCTATTCCAAAATGTCCTTTAAAACAAATTAAAGTTTTTGTCAATTTCGATTTCAGTAGATTTTTAAACGCTGATTCCGATTCTAGTGCCAGAATTTTTTTTATCTTTGTTGCTCTTAAGATATGTAGTGTTGAATAAACAAAAATATTAATTTTCAGGCATATTTGAGTAGTTATTAAAAAAGAATGGATAATGTTTTAATCCTGCAATAAGCCTTGAATGATAAAATAAGCCCATATCTATAACTTCGCATTGTGCAAATAGTATGTTTGTATGTAATTTTAAAAAAATTATAGAAAATAGGATATTATAGGATATTCAATAGGAAATTATAGAAAATGTTTATTAAAAATTTTCAGTTTTTATGAACCATACACAAAAATTAAGATATTATTATACACACCAAAATTTTAAAACAAATCAAATTTTTTTTAAGATTGATTTTTGTTCAAAATAACTCAAAGAATCTATTTTTAATGATATAAAATTAGAAATTAATTTCTATGTTAAATGGCAAAGGTTTTGAACGCAGAGCATCAAGGCCGTATAGTCGGTGTTAAAAACTTTAAGGCGCTTTTTCTAGAAATCACATTTTTTGAGTTGGCGGACGTGATAAAAAAAGAACTACCACACTGATTGTTCTGAAATTTTAATATGTTATTGTACACATATAAGTATATTGATTGAACTACGGATAGAAAGATCGGTAAAGTATTTTTGGTTTTCAAGGGATTTTTGGGCCAAAAAATAGGCTAATTTCAAAAAACGCCGCCATTTTGTCAATTTTTGCCAACAAATTCTTTTAGTTTTTATTTTTTTTTCAGACGTTTCAGTGAGCCAAAATCACGACCGCCGTGATTTTTTGGTGTTATTTTCAAAAAACTGCAGCAGCCAAGAAACACAATTATTTTTACATAAAATAAATATGCAAAGTTTCAATAAGATATCTTGTTCCTTTCTTAAAAAAATTTGCATTTTAAAAATTTTATTTGGGTACTGTCCTGTCCCTTTAATAAATATAATAATTGCAAAGATCCTTTTCAGTCTATGAAAGTTAAAAAACTTGTCAAATGACTTATAAACAAAAATTTTGCGTTACTTGTAAAAATTAGCAATGCTTTTAAATTTTGTTATAATTGCAGTTGCACTTATTGCAATCTTAAAATTTGAAAATTTTAAAACAGCTTACAACCTATTCAACCTATAATCCAAATTTCATTAAACATTGTTGAAACCAGTAAGACAGACAAACAAATAAACAGGCAACTTTTATTTTTTTTTATATAAGTAAATATTAGAATTTTTTATGTGTTTTCAAACGTTGTAAGATTAGAGTGAAACAATAATCTGCTCTATCTTTCCAGTCTGTTTTGAAGATGTTACTACACTCCATTAATTTTTAACTACGACATAATAATGCCTTGAAAACTCCTATTTCAGTCATTCAATATTATATATCCTAAGATATAATAAAAATAAAAAATAAATATGTTGCCAGATATATTGAAATTGACTAAAATAATGAAAAAACATAAAATTTTCTTGGAAACCGTGATTTTTAACGATATTTTGGAAAAGGAAGATTTTATTGTTTCGAGATCAAATTTTGAATACGCTCTTTTCTATCTTATAATTATTGATCCTTACCATGGTGGTTACTGCGATATAAACTTTTAAGAAATATGTTACTTTCAAGGACACTGAAGTAAGGGTAAGATCGTAATGAAATTTTGTGTGTTCAGTTTATCCTATTGTCAGCTAATGTGGCCCTAATTGTAATGATTTTTATGATTTTAAAAATATGCCATTTTCAATGACATTTTGGAATAAGAAGATGACATTGTATCAAAAAAAATTTCATTAAATAAATATTTGGGTTAGTATCTATAACGATATCTAAAAATCTTTGGAATATAATTTTTTTTTTTTATAATTTGTGTCACTTTTAAGGATATCTTAGAGCAGGAAGATGTTATCAAAACAGGGCGAAATTTTGTGTACTTCCATTTGTTTGTACTAACCGAACAACTTCTTAGGCTTTTTCATACCATTAGTTCCTGAATTGAAAAAATGAACCTGAAAAAATTTCCCGAATTTAAGGACAAACCGGAGCAGGAAGATACTATCAGATTGAAATTTAATTTTGCAGTTTACTTGTTTGTTACCGTAACTGTCAAATGTGCCTTGAGCCAAATCGATGCTATGTACTTTTGGAATTCGCTCCGACCTACTGTATAGTCTGCTGTGTGATTGACTTTACACAGAGCATTTGTTATATTTCATAAATTACTTTACTCAAAGCCAAAAAGTCTTAACCTTGTTTTTTTATATATATATATTTTGTTTTCACCTTTTAGTTATTGGTTTTTAAGTATATTTTTATTATTTTTAAGAATATTAATCTTAGCAATTAACCTAAATACCTAAACAATATTTGAATACCACATACTTTCCTTTAAGCTCTTACTCTTTACATTTTTGTTTATAAATTGATTTGGTTAAAATATATATGATGACAAACTTACCTGAAAAAAAGAGAAAAGAAAATTATTAGTTATTTTATTTGCTGTTGGTTTCTTAATCATAAAAAAAGTTATTGATCATAATCCACTCATTTACTAAATTACATTAATCCAGTAAATAAACATTTTATTAGTAAGTCATTGCAAATATATTTTCTTTAAATAGCCTTATCAAAAGACTAATTTTTATTTATGAAATCGAATTTTATTACATTTTCCCCTTCACTTTTATAAAACTGCAGAACTGTGAGTCATCTAAGAAATAATAAATTGTTTCATACGAATTCTCCTTTCCATATAGTTTATTTTTTTTATGCACCGAGAAACAACAGTTATTTGCACTTATAGAATTTATATTAATTTTTATTGTTACAACAATAAACTTGTCACGCTTAGAGAAAATTATTGATTTTCAAATCGGCTGTGTAGAAGTTAAATTTTATATGATTTTACTGTTACAAAAAAAAAGGTTTCAATAAATAAGCAAAAAAAAAAAAAAAAAATTTCTATATAAATAAATCATTACAACCAAAAATGTGTATGCAGCGCATTTTTAATTTATCAAAATTGTTTATAAAGCAGGTCAAAATTAATTACTGTTAGATCTATTTGCATAACACACAAACAAATAAAACGCACACAAACACACAGCAACAAGTTATGGCATTAAGCCAAAAAATAAAAGCACAATATTATGAACTGCATCAAAAATACTCCCAGATGAAAAACAAAGCAGGCCTGTCAATGGGCAGAATGTGACAGGTTATAATTTGAATGCGAAGTTAAGAATTCTATTTTTTAAATTTTGAAAACTTCCTCTTTGATTTTAAGTGTGGTGCATTAGCAAAAGTATCATGTTTGCTAATGCGAAATTCCGGTTATTTTAAAGGGACAGCAACTTCAATATTTTCATGATAGTTGTAATTCGCCGACACTTCGTGTTTTCGTCGAAGCACTTTTAATAGCAACAATGCTGTTATGTATATTATTTCAACAAAATCACAAGAGTGCGAATGGCTCAGTTGGCTAGGGCCTTAGTTTTTATTTATGTATTTTGAAATCTTGGGTAGTGGGTTCAAATCCCATCAGAGACCCAATTTTTTATTAATGGCTTTTAGTCTTATTTTGTTCTTTATTTTAGTTTGTTCTGTTTTTTTTTAGTGATTTCGTTCTGAATTTTGCATTAATTGCTTATAACAACAAAGCGAACGCGTTCATTTTTTTACTCTGTGCTCGTACGTTTATTTTTAATGAAGCAAATTAAGCTTCACGATTAATAAACAGCTGCTATGGTTGAATGTATAAGCAGATGCACTTACACTTACGCGGCCAAGGTTCAAGTCTCAGGATAATGTTAGGAAATTCAACAGTCATGCTCAGCTTCGTATCCACTTATATCTTTTTTCTATAGGCATGTCCTAGGACGGCATGTCTGTCAAATTAACTGCCGTAGCAACAATGCAGCATCTCATGGTATGTATGAATGCAAAATAATACCGTGAGATGCATGCAGCATTGCTGCTAAGGCAGTTCATTTGGCAGACATGTATTGATTCTGAATTCATACCATGATATGCATGCTGCATTGCTGCTATGGCAGTTAATTTGGCAGACATGCTGGCCTAGGACATGCCTATAGAAAAGAATATATAAGCGGGTATGAAGGCGAGCATGTCTCCTGACCTTCCGAGGCATTTTGCCGGCAGACATACAGCAGGGCTCCTTTCCCAACTAGGTTGTAACATATATGTATTTGTGTTGGTGTGGGGTCTTGTGTGTGCTTATATTAAATCAATTAAACGCACAAACATTTTAAGAACGCATTAAATTATCACAAATTATTAGTTATTTCCAAGCGCGTGAAATTCAGTTGATATATCCTATTTTCAATTTTGAAGTGCATGTATTTTTGAACAAGCTTTTTCATGTATGTTTACAGTTTACTGCCTTTCGTACGTTCAAAATAACGTTGCAATAGTTGCAAAAAACTCTCCGCTGTGGTTCTGCATTCCAGTAAGTTGTGTGTTTATATGTTTTTGTGTGCAGTTCTTGATTATATTTGATTTGAAAATAAAGCTAAAAATGAAAATTAATATTACCGGAAGCGAGTTTGTGTGTGTAAGTGCTGTAGGGGAACGATTTTTGTTCTACAGGAGGTTTACCGCAAATTGAGTAAATTTAAAAATATTTAAGTTAAAAAGAAACATTTGCTCTTAGTTGTTTTAGTTTTTTTTTTTGCATGGTTAAAAAAATTAAGATTCTTTTTTTTGTTTTTCATTTAAACTTCAAAAATGTGTCCTTTAAATTTCAGAACTTTAGGGTGAAAGTCTTTTAATAAAAAACAAGTCGATTAGATTTGATTTCAGTAACAATATTTAGTTAAATACAATTTATCATTTGTCAAGCTTTAAGAATAAAATCGTCAAAATTGATTTTTTTGGAATCTAAAAACAATAGATTGTAATAAATCTGTTTATTATATTTGCATCGTTTTCCTTAGAGTTTGTTGAAAATTTTTGCATATTTGTTTAAACTTTTCATACATATATATTAGGGCGGGTCAAATTCTGGCTCAGCGAAATTCGTAAAATACATGTAATTTCAAGACTTTTTCTCCACTACAGCATATACAAATTCTGAAAAAAAGCTGTGCGGACTTTCGTAAATAGATTCATACACATACATTCATACATTCATATTTTATAATTGAGAACAAAATCTATTTACGAAAGTCCGCACAGCTTTTTTTCAGAATTTGTATATGCTGTAGTGGAGAAAAAGTCTTGAAATTACATGTATTTTACGAATTTCGCTGAGCCAGACCTCCAAAAAATTCGTCCATACAAATTGACCCGCCCTAATATATATGCATAAAAGTTATAAAGAACAATCTATATTACACATATAATTTTAATCCATTAAATAAGAAAATCACTTGAAAATGTTGGAAAATAACCAACAAAAAGTCGGAAAAAAAATTAATTAAAACTGTTTTTTAATTACACACAAATATCCTATAATCAAAAAGCCTATAAATTATAATTATAAATATTAGAAAAACTGAAATTGATTTTACTTGAACATAATTAAAAACTTTTCTTGAATTAAGATTTTGAGCTTTAGATCAAGTGAGTTTTCAAGAAGGCAACAACAACAACAACAACTCTGTATAGAGTCAATCACTTAGCTGACTAGACAGTCTGTTTCGGAAATCGCTACATATTCCTCATCAGTAGTCTTTTTTGAGTGATGGCAGAGCACGGCCAAATAAGTTTAATTAATGTCAAATTAATTAAATAATCTAATAATTGATCGATTTTTCGGTCAAAGTCATGTGTAATTGAATATTTGGTTGTGAAAGTAGCCACCTTTCAGTTAGAACACTAGCTTCTGGCGAAGCAAAAACTCGTTTCATTTCTATGGTGCATTTCGACAAACAATCGAACACCAATGAATATTGAAATAAATGAAGAAGCAACTAGAACAGATGGCAACCCTTGATAGAGTTGATGGCGGTGATCTAAAATGGCCTCCTGCTTTGAAGTGTCATATGATTGGCAGCCATACAATTCATAAGAATGAATTAGAGGATCTGCCCATTCATATGCTAGTTTAAACAGTGAGTTGATCACAGCTTAATCACTCAAAAAAGACTACTGATGAGGAATATGTAGCGATTTCCGAAACAGACTGTCTAGTCAGCTAAGTGATTGACTCTATACAGAGTTGTTGTTGTTGTTGTTGCCTTCTTGAAAACTCACTTGATCTAAAGCTCAAAATCTTAATTCATGTAATTATTCAATAGATCATAAAAATTAATTAAAAACTTTTCTTGTTAGTTAGATCAGAAATTGGTAAATAATTATTTGCACGTTTATAGTTAGCTCAGCTGAATTTGGTATAAGTTGTGCAGTCTTCACTCGGATGATGAATATTTAATAGTCGAACAGAGAACTTTTGACATCAGTAAGTTGAGTATGATTGTCAAAAAAATTATATTTTTCTGAGTTTTAAAACGATTTATTCTGAATTTGAAATGGAATTTCTTTATTTCATTTGCTAATTTTAAATTACATTTCTGAATTTCATTTGAAATTTTTTTTTTTAACTATAATTGGAAATAGTGTAGAAAAGCGAAAGAGTTTTGAAAAAGAGTAATCTCTTTAGGAGGACATTTAAATAAATAAAGTTGTACATTTTTAAAGTATTTAATGCCTACCATAAATACTACACAACAGTCTAACAGGGAACTTAAAATTTAGAGGAAGAGTCTTTAAATAATGGTTTTTTTAAAAATTTTATTAAGTGTATCGATGGAAGTTGGATTCTCTAGAAGAAGCTTTTTCGAAAATATCATCACAATAAACATTTACTTTGGAGATCGGCTTGACCTCAAGTGGAGCTCCAGTTCGTTTCTCTAATCTCCAGTGCTGGATATCAACTTGACCTCCACTTGAGATCCAAGCCATTCTCCAGGGAAATGGTACTTCGATCTCTAGTTGAGATGAGGCTGGTTCTCCACTTGATCTCCAAGGTCTTTCTCTAGCCGATCACCAAACCAAAATAAAAACAGAAATATTTTTTTAAAAGAAAGCTTTTCTAATTATTTTTTTATTTCAATCAAAGAAAATAGTTTTAAACCTAATATTCTATATTTTCATAAAATTATTTAAAATAACTTATATTATATAATTATTAAAATACTAAATTGATGCGTTTTGGTTGCATACATTAATTATGTTCTTTAAAAGAAGACTTGTTTACACATTTTTATAAATTAATGATTTATTTGAATTTTCGCTTATTTTAAAAATAATATAAAATAAATAAATGTATTCCAGTTCCACTCTTCCTTCCGCTGAGTGCAGCCATTGTTTATTTTCGGCTTTATTCCTTCATACTTTGCACAGAATCTTGAAATTTCGCGAATTTTATCTCCTAAGCTATTCATGGCTGACATTCTAAGTAGTCCAAAATACGTGTAATAAAAATAATAAAAAAAATTATTTACGCGTGGGCCATAAACTGTCCAAGATGTTGGAGTTGACTTGGAGAAATGAGATGGAGATCAAGTTGAAGCTTTTGTTCCAAGATTGCAGAAAAATATTTTTCTTGCTTGTTGGGATGTTTTTGTTTGCATACTTACAAGAATTTTCAAATAGATAAAGATTTTTCTTTTACTATAAAAGCATTTTTACTTTAAAAACAGATAAAATTTAAATACTATTTTAAACGTTAGTACCTTCAGTAAATTGAATATTTTGGTATTTTCAAAAAAAGTTTTGCTAAAACCGATCTAAAAACGTATTTTTTTTTAGTTCGGTGCTGTCGAAATGTTTTGGTGTTGTTTCGTTAATATTATATCAACTTCAAGTACATCAAAGCGATTTTAACAAGATGAAATTGATAAGAATCCACTGAAAAATGCATCCATTCGAACCGTTTGCAAAGATGCAAAGAAAACTATTAAATAAATACATAATTTCATGAAAATAAAATAAAATAAAATTGATGAGTTTCCCAGCAAAAAAAAAAAAAAAAATGAAAAATGCACAAAGTCAAAGACTTTTATGTTGCATCTTAAATTGAAGTTTATTTAAATAACATTTTCTCGGTGAGTAAAGTATTGATGTTTTATTTATAAGGTTTAAGCAACTTCAATTCAATTTTGATTAAGTATTTGGCATAAACTTAAGTAACTATAAAGCAAAGCTTATCTTGTTTGCTAACCATAATGTCTTTTCATCCGATTATAACTTTTCACAGAAATTTTCATTTATAATAAATCTTTGTTTTCCTCTGGTAGCTGGCCACAGTTTCTCAAGCTTGTCGTTGCGTACAGATTTCAACGATATTTATCACAAAGTTTTTGTATTTGTGAATTTACGACAAATCAGGCTAAGCCTTAGGCATTGTTATTACTCGAGCAAGCCCTGCTGCACCACAAAATCTCATCAGCATACTCAACTTTGTTTTCACCTTTGAAGCAAAACACTGTGCTTAAGCCGAGACTTGTGGCACATTTCTGAAAAATATTTTTCATGATGTCAAGGTAATCGAATTTATTCATAGCCGATCAGACCATTACGTTGTCACTACCATGGTTGAAAGCAGGAATTAAGTAATTGTTTATTAAAGCTGTGCCATGTTTTTGTTTTGCCACAAATAAAGCATTTGCTATCATTAGATATGGTTCTCAGAAGCAATATAAATAATTTCATCATAAAATCCACATCCAATTATATAATCCATCAGTAAAACGAATTTTGTTTGAGTTAAGTAGTTATTTTTGGATTAAATTATTTTGAAAGCGTCAATTTAAAACATTATAAATTTGTAAAAACTTTGCATAATTTGTTAGTCTAATGCATTTTCATTATTTTATGGGAATAATTTCTTTATAAAATTTATGTAAACTTTTTTTACTTTTAACATGTGTTAGAATCAAAATTTAATTTTCTTAGCAATTTTTCTTGTATCTTCATATTTTCTCTTTTCTCTACATAAATTTTAGAAAATACAGAAATTTTATTGAAAAAGTTAAGGAACAAATAAAAAAATGACAGTGCTCTCAATTCAATGATGTATTTGTAAAAGTATTAGTATTTGTTATTTAAAATTTATAAAATTATAATTTTGTGAGATTATTGCTGAACTCTTTTTGAAGTTATAATATCATGTCTTCTCAATACTATTATATACATAATAGTATCGTAATATGCGGTTGAACTCTGTATTAGTCTTTTTGCCAGCATACACCCTACATGCCAACTTCGACAATCTGAAAATGATGGCACTGATGCTGAACTAGAATTATAGAAACTAATGCCAATTTGTATTATATGAGAGAAAGGACTTTTCAGCTCGTTTTTAGCTCAGAATTTACTCTGATCTTTTTTTGAAATATGTCTTATTTTTAGATCAAAAACAACACTATTTTAATTCTCAAATTAAATACTACTACTATTCTTTACTCCTCCTCGTAGTTTTCATTTTTACATTAAGCTATTTTTGGTTGACCCAATAGCTTCATCTATAGAGCAACATAATTATTTTTATTTGCTTTTCTTTCACTCATCCTCAGTTCGCTGCACCAGAACTAAACCATGATGTGCTTGCCTTTTTAATGAGTAAAAATTCTTCAAATTTGTCACCAAAAACAGAAAGTCGTAGTTTTAATGTATATACATATATAAATGCAAAAAAAAAAACATATTTTCCAAATGACGTACTTGATGATTGCCTAAGTTTTTGTTATTGTGGCATTACTGGTTCTCCAGATATTGCAAAAAATGTGTTTCATTTGTATGAGAGGTACCACGCCCACTTATCCAATCTTGCCTAAATTTGGCACTTATTCTGCAAATGACGTGCTTGATGATTGCCTAAGTTTTTGTTTTTGCAGCATTACTGGTTCTTTAGATATTGCGAAAAATGTGATCCATTTGTATGGGAGGTGCCACTCCCACTTGTCCAATCACGCCTTCTTTTGACACATTTCCTTTAAATGATACACTTGATGACTGACTAAGTTTCTGTTTTTTCACTGGTTTTTCAGATATTGTAAAAAAGAAGATCCATTTATATGAGAGGTGCCTAAAGCACTAAAACCGTCATCAAAATTATTTATGCCCTCTAGTTTGAACCAATCAGTCCATTGTGCAGAGCTCTGTATGGCTCGCACAAGACAGGTAGTGCAGATTTAAAACATTTCATAACAGACTTCTTTGTGAAGAATACATAACTTTTCTTTTTTTGTATTATTTCTAAATTTGTACGAATATGTTATATTTTTTAAAAATTTTCTGTGGTCCAGAACGTTTTTTTTTAATTTCTTATGAAAACCTTATTAAATTTAAAGAAAAAAAAATTTGTTTAGAAAAAATATAATTTTTGTAATATAACGTGTATTAAGAGTACTTGATTCAAAAATTAAGAATATTTAACAAGCCGTTACTTAGCAAAATTAATTTTACTAAAGCAGTGGCTTAAAACTAAATTATTTGTAACTCATGGAAAAAAGAATTTTAAAAAATTGCAATTAATATTTTTTTTTATATACACTTCAATAATATCCATAGTAGACATAAAAATTACGGATTCGTGTTTTAGGTTGCTAGTTTCACGAATTTTCACTCTATGTAAGGTAATAAAATGTACTGGTGGGAATATTTTTTTTTAGTTAACTTTTTTATTAAAAAAACCATTAAACTATCAAACTTATGAAACTACGAAAAAGCTTCGCTTCTCTCGTGTGTCCAACGATGCCTCGGTTTTTTTTCTATTGTGATTTTTATAAAAAGTTGCTTTAACAGGAAGTGTTACAATTTTTTTCATATCTTCTTTATGGTTATTATTTCACTAAAACACTTCTTAACAACAATTGTTAAGTCAATTGAGACCCATCGAAAAGCAAACTCAGAAAATTAAAATTTTAGTATAAAATGTTTGTGAATGCTGAGTTGAGGTGTTTTAACAAAATAATAAAATTCTTTAGTGAGGAAAATATTTTTAAGCAATCGAAATAGGAAAAAAAAATCAAGCTCTTTACCTGACGTTGTAAATTGATATTTTTGGACAGGGTGTTGTTCAGAAATATTTGAAAAATTTAAATGACGAAAATTATCTTCGGTACTACTTCTGGTGCCCGAAATACAATACCTTATATTAATTATTTTGAAAAAGTTTTCATTCTTTTTTTTAATGAAAAAAAATATTAATTCGCCAAATCTAAGGAAAACGTAAGCACTATAATCAAAATCACCAAAATTAAGACAATTAGAAAGTATTCAAAATTTCTGTGCTACCTCGAGTACACATTTACATTCACACAGGACCTTGTGGGTAAAAATAGAGAGTGACATCGTGTTTGGCAGGATATTGTTAGTTAAGAGCTGTATTTACTTTTACTTTAAGACAAATGTAGATGTTCTTACAAAATTTTTGCACTTTATGCAACTTTTGAGATCTCTTAGAATACAATCTAAATTTTTTGATTCGCCCTGCTGGCCAGGGCCGGACAGGTGTAAAGAAAGTGTGTCAGTGTTTCTTTTTCATTTGGGTCATCGCTTTAAATATTAGTAATTATTACGAATATTTTGTTCGTATTCGCACAAAAACAGTTGTATGTTTTATTCGAATACGTTTTTTACATTTATGAATGATCATAATATCTAAAAACAAAAAAAAAATATTCTGTCTGAGCTGGAGATTGAACCTCGGCTCTTTAGCGTACGTACCAAGCACTCTACCAGTAGGCTACAACCACTTTACAGTCAGACAGTTCCTTTTATACTTTAGTTGTTCGACAAACCATGCTGAACGAATTCAGTTTTAAATTTTTAAACTCAACTAATATTTCGAACATTCTACGAATAATTCGTACGCTCAACCTACGAATGAATTTTATCGAGAAATATTATTTTTCATTCATACAAAGGCATTAGTAAATAAAGGATGTTTTTTATAGAGTGATATAAGTGTGAGTTAGCATAATTGCTTTATTTGATCACCCATTTAACAGATAATAGTTTCTTTTAGTTTAATTTGCTTTGACACTTTATAATAGATCGACTTGCACCAGAGAAACGAGTGCAAATTGTGGAAATTTTTAATCAATATAATGGTTCTGTTCATCAAACTTATCGTGCACTTCGTCCATTTTATGGCGTACATAATCGTCTTTCAGAGCTGCTAATTCGAAGAACAACAGATCGTTTTCGGACCACATTTTCTGTTACTGATAATGTGCATCCCGTGAGATGCCGAACAGTGCGCACCGAAGAATCTGTAGCCGCTGTACAGGAAAGCATTGAAGATGATCCTAATCAATCAATTCGTAGCCGTTCTCAGCAACTGGGGTTGTGTACTTCAACTTTATGGAAGATTTTACGAAAAGATCTTTGCTTTAAACCTTTCAAGATTCAACTTGTGCAGGAATTAAAGCCAAACGACCATCGTATGCACCGCTAATTCGGCGAATGGGCTGAAGCACAAATTGATTTTGATTTCGTGTTTCCATGGAAAATTTTATTTTCCGATGAAGCCCATTTTTGGTTCAATGGGTACGTAAATAAACAGAATTGTCATATTTGGAGTGAGGAGAATCCACAAGCTTTTGTCGAAACACCATTACATCCACAGAAAATTACTGTTTGGTGCGCTTTATGGGCTGGCGGAGTCATTGGCCCATATGTCTTCAAAAACGATGATGGTCAGAATGTTACTGTCAATGGTGAACGGTATAGGAACATGATTCGAAGTTTTTTCGTACCTCAACTAGCTGGAATTAATCTTGCTGATAAGTGGTTCCAACAGGACGGAGCCACATGCCACACAGCAGGCACTACAATTGATTTACTCAAGGAAACTTTTGATGAAAAAATAATTTCACGAAATGGCCCAATTAATTGGCCCCCAAGATCGTATGATTTAACCCCATTGGATTATTTTCTTTGGGGTTATGTAAAGTCACTTGTCTACGTTGATAAACCACAACCTATTGAACACCTGGAAATCAACATTCGAAGAGTTATCGGCGAGATACGGCCACAAATGCTGCGAAAAGTTAGTGAAAATTGGTGTTCCAGATTACGCGTTGTACGCGCCAGCCGTGGCGGCCACATGGTCAAAATCATATGGAAACATTAATGACGTAAAATTTTCTATGTAAAAAAGCCCATTTTATTGATATATATTGCTATGTTTTATTATGATTTAAACTTGCATCACTCTAAAAAAACACCCTTTACTACTAATGTAATGAAAGGAATTACGAAGTTATTCGTACGGGAAATTTACGAATATATTTCTTTATGTAAACGCAATCATTCGAACAATGTAACAATACGAATTGCTTTATTTTTGTTTACGATAAATATACTATATCGATATATGACGATATAGTATTTAAAACGAATATATTCGTAGATGCTACATAAAGTATTTGTAACACTTTACGAATGAATTCGTAAAAATATTGCGATACAAATACATTGTATTTTGTACGAATATTCGTAGAATGTGCGAATATGCATAGAATTTACGAATATTTTTTTACTGATACCTTTCGTAGAAATTTTAGTAATAAATGTTTTTAGTGTGCACCCACTTTTTACCCGACTACGGCGAAGCAAAAGGAGAGGTATATGTGTTTGACAGGTATGTATGTGTGTATGCGTATGTGTGTATTACACTCTCCCTTCTACAATACTTATCATAATTTGACAAATAAGGTATCGTTGGAAGCGTTTTCATAGTTTTCTGGCTGATAGCTGTGTGACGTCACATTTAATTAATTATATGAGGTATCGTTAAAAGCGTTTTTATTGTCCGATGATAAAAAGTTATGTGACGTCAAATAAAGTTTAATATAGCGTCATCTAGAGGACAAAGAGTCAACTAAACCCCTAACTTCTAAACTACCCTAACTTCTAAACAACTAATCATAATTTGACAAATGAGGTATCGTTAGAAGCGTTTTAACCGTGCGCTAGTTATAGGTTATCGTTAAAAGCGTTTTTGTTGTCCGATGATAAAAAGTTATGTGACGTCAAATAAAGTTTAATATAGCGTCATCTAGAGGACAAAGAGTCAACTAAACCCCTAACTTCTAAACTACTAATCATAATTTGACAAATGAGGTATCGTTAGAAGCGTTTTAACCGTGCGCTAGTTATAGGTTATGTGACGTCACATAAAATTGAATATAGCGCCCTCCAGAGGATAGAAAGTAAAATAATCCCTAACTTCTAAACTACTTATTGTAATTTGACAAATGAGATATTGTTGGAAGCGTTTTGATCGTCCGCTGGCTAAAGGCCATGTGATGTCACATAAAATTTCATATAGCGCCCTCTGGAGTCAACTTAGCCCCTTACTTCTTAACTACTTATCATAATTTGATAAATCAGGTATCGTTGCAAGCGTTTTGATCGTTCGCTAGTTATGACGTCACATTCAATATAATATTGGGTTCTCTAGAAAACAGAAAGTCAACTAATCGAGGTAAATGAGGTATCGTTGGAAACGTTTTGATCGTCCGCTAATTATAGGTTATGTTACGTCACATGTCATTTAATTTAGCGCCCTATAGAGGACATAAAGTAAACTAAACACATAACTTCTAAACTACTTATCATATTTGGCAAATGAGGTATCGTTGGAAGCGTTTTCCTAGTCCAGTGGCTAAAGGCTATGTGACGTCAAATTGAATTTAATATGGCGCCCTCTAGAGAACAGAAAGTGAACTAAACCACTAACCTCTAAAATACTTATCATATTTTGACAAATGAGGTATCGTTGAAATTGTTTTCCACGTCCGCTGGTTAAAGACTATGTGATGTCACTGATGAAAATTAACTAAGCCCTTATCTTCTAAACTACTTATCATAATTTGATAAATCAGGTATCGTTGGAAGCGTTTTCTTTTTGTCCGCTTATTAAAGGCTTTGTGACGTCACACATTTAATTGAATGTGGCACCTTGTATAGGACATAAAGTCATGCACTAAAAAAATTTTTAAGTGTCATAATAAACATCTTTGTTTATAAATTGATCATTAAATAATTAATTAATAGTTAATACTTTTGATTATATAAAAATTGTATTCCAAAAATAATTTAAATAAGTAATAATTTAAAAAAACTTAAAACTCAAAAGCGCTCTCTAAAAAGACTGAAACAAGAAAATATTCCCAACTTAAATTACACATAATATATTTTATTGCATATAATACCTATTTATAGTGATGTTTAAAATATATCCGTGGTCGTATGTCACCTACCCTAACATAACAATACATTCTAACAGCAGTAAAGCGATCAAAAGCTTTAGAGCAAAGTGCATTATACATCTAGAGGGCGACATACGACAATATATATGAGGTGGCATACTACCTCGCATATCTTTTAAACATCACTATAAATCAGTATTAAATGCAATAAAATATATTATGTGTAAGTTGCTTATTTAATAGACAAAAAATAGTTAATAGTTTGTGCATAACAATTGCAGTTGGGAATATTTTCTTGTTTCATACTTTTTAGAGAGCGCTTTTTAGTAGTCGTTATAGGGTTATAGCTTTTTTAATTTTTTTTTTTATTTTTTGAATGGCGTAAAATAAGACAGAATCTGTAATGACTTCATAGCTAATGTGACTCCCAGTAACTAAGCATAATTCTAATTTTCTATACATAAATCGTCTATAGAATAAATCACTTCTATAAAGAAAGAAACAAAATATCTCTCTCATAACAAATAAAACTTAATGAGTCGCTACAAAATCTGGAAAAAGCAAAAAACAAAATCTTAAAAGACTCCTTCAAACAGCAATAAATCGTCCAATTAAGTATTGATCGTTTAGACAAGCTCTGGGTTAAAGTTTGTTTAAACTGAGAGAAAAACAAAAAATGAAAAATTTTCACAGTAAAACACATCTCCATATCTACAAATAAACCTAAAAAAGTTTACTTGAAAATATTTGTAAACTTTTTTTGCTTTAAATTGCTTAAAAACTAAAGAAGAAATATTGAAAAGCTATTAATAAATAAAAGTCAAAAAGAAAATTTTGAACAGGAAAAGCAACTGTTACAGCTATAAAAATTAAATTATATTATGAACTTTAATGATGATGGCCAGAAAACATGAAGCAAAAAAAAGAAGAGCTAAAAAAATCCTACACAAAAGAATGTGCTGAGTTGAGAACGTGGATAACAGAAACAAGAACTTTGAAAACTAATAAAAATGAATTAAAAGGCAATGAAAAATATTTGAACTATTATAGAGTGCGCAAACAAAAGAAAACAATAAGAAAAATAAAAGAAAGCTGACGTGCAGAAGCAAAGTTATTTCGGGTCTTAAGGGATACAGTTATACGATTTGCTCCTGTTATGGTGAGTGCCAGAAAATACGTTTTTAATTTAATTTTGAATACTTCAGGCTAGTGTGAGTGGAGTATTAGAGAAGAGTGTGAGTGAAGTGTTGGTTGAGTGAGAATGTGTCACAAGTCACAAACAAGGCAATAAGGCTGTCTCAGCTTGTCCTTGAGTTGAGGTCCCAAAGCAATATTTCGTTATAAATAACCAATTTTTTTTAGAACTTGCGTTTTCACAAATATAACCACCACTAAAACCGGAAAAAAAAGCAGCATAGAAAAAAATCAAATTATTGAATTCTGCTTCGGACCGCACAGGGAGCTTGATTGCTGTGTGGAGCTGTGAGCTGCTCAGAGTTAGCAGCTATATTGTGCTCGTTGTTGCTTCTCTACTGCAGTTGCTGGTTTTGCGCTCTTTCATAGAATTATCTATTAAAAAGTTTTGCACTCAATATTTTTTTTTTGCAAACTACAAACTTCAAAAACTGAACAAACTCGCCGCAGGATACAGAAGGGACATGCCACCAATGCGTGCACTAAAGTACTTTGGCAAGCAATTTTCATGTCATACCGGCAAGTAACGAGCTTTTCTCTATTGTGTTTTTTATTTTTTTGTTTTTAATAAGCTTTAATAGGGTTTCATATAAAATTAACGAATTTTTAAGTTCAAGGCTAAAATAGTTTGACGTTGTCTTGGTTGCGCTGCTCTATGCTTGACTTTAAGCAGTTAATAATTTGTTGTTTGAAGTAGTGTTGCCATATATTCGTCGCTCATTTTGCATGGTATTTAATATATTGAACTATTTGTAACGTATTTTCGACTAGGAAATAGCTTAAGAGCTACAGCCTTTTAAGGATTAGCTGAATCCTACACAAGGATACAGCTACCCAAAGGGTAGAAGGGGGAGGATTCGCCACTGGGGCACATTTGCCACCCCACCTTATCTCAGAACTTAAAACAGCATTTAAATGAAATAAATCGATAATTGTGTGTTTATCGACCATCTTTTATCCACTCAACTTTGGCAGTTCTACTTTGCGTGTATTCACGAGCAGATGTGTTTTTGTGTTTTTTGCTTGCCTAAAAAAATATTTATATGTAAGTATATTTTGTTATAACTTTCTAAATTTTCAAGTGTAAGCAAAGTTGTTTTTTTATGTAGTTCCGGAATTATTAAACTAATGAGTTAGCTAAAGATTACATGTTGAATTGGTTAAAAGCTTGAAAAAAAAGCAATTTTGTGATAGTGGTTACTCCTGGGGCACATTCGCCACTGTGCAGATGGGGACATTTCGCCGGCGTATGTACCCCGTGCAGTGGATAAATTACCAGAAGAGTTGCTAAAATTTACATTTTATTTTCATTTACACACTCAGATAGGTTAGACAAGCATGGTTCGCAAATACCAAAGAAAAACTAACCGAAGCGATTTGGATGAGAAAAAAATTAAACTTGCTATAAAAGATGTTTTATCTAAAAAACATAATATCAGTGAATCTGCTTGAACCCATGGTTTATGTCGTACCACGTTGCGCGATCGAATTAAGAATCTAAGTGATAGGACGCTCAATACTAATGATGATTCTGACCAAACTTCAGATGGTGAAACATTTCAGTATTCATCAAAATACTGTTCAAAACAAATTTTTACAAAAAAACAAGAAAATGAGATATCGCAATATTTTAAGATATGCTCTAACCTCCAGCACGGATTTATATATGCCATGGGATGTAAATTTGTCTTCGATTATGCCACAACAAACAGCATCGACATGCCTGCTTCGTGGATTAAAAATCAAACTGCTGGAATAGATTGGATTCAAGGCTTTATGAAGCGAAATACAGATTTGAGTTTAAGAAAACCTGAGAGCACATGTCTCGCACTAGTAATCGCTTTTACGAAACCTGCAGTAATGGAATTTTTTGGAAATGTACAGAAATTGTATGAAGAGTTTTCATTCAATCCTGGCGATATTTATAATTTAGACGAAACTGGTATAACTACTGTGCTGCCTTCCCCCAAAGTAAATCCAAGTTTTTTTTTAAATTTAATGGTTTTATAATTTTTTATACATTTTAATTACTCAGGTGATTTCAACAAAAGGAAAACGTACTGTATCTCAGGTGGCATCTGCAGAAAAAGGATCGTTAGTAACAATGGTAGGCATCGTAAATGCTGCTGGTAACGCACTTGCACCTGTTTACATTTTTCCGCGAATAAAATATAAGGAACACTTCGTGAACGGTGGCCAAATGGTTGTATAGGGATGGCAATTAAAAGCGGATGGATGTCCAATGATGGATTTATGAAAGTTCTTAATTACATTAAAGATAATACTCGTTGTTCAACAGAACGACCAATTTTACTTTTTTTGGATAATCATGTTTCACATTGCAGTTTTGCAGCAATTATATTTTGCAGAGATAATGGAATCCATATGATAAGCTTTCCGCCTCATTCATCGCATAAGCTGCAGCCATTGGATTTATCTGTATTTGGACCATTTAAAAAATATTTGGCCACTTCATTTAATGACTTATAATTTTCACACATTTTTTCACGAAACGTGCCTGTATTCGGTCACGTTAGCTGACGGAATGTTCCTGAGTCAATTTTGGACTTTAAATGACAAGGTTATAATAAATTATATTGATTTGCTGTGGCATTTTTCTTCAAAACATCTTTATAGTGTCCTTAAAACTCAAATTACTCAACTACCGTGCTGTTATCATTTTTATCGATGGTTTTCAATCAGTTTTGAAAATGTTAACCGTAATGAGAAACTATGCTGCTGAAAGGGATTAAACGAGGCTACGTGTAGCTAATCATCGTTATTTGGCTGCCACGAAAGAAGGTCATTTAGCTCGTAGATGAGATTCAATAGAACATTAGACAAATTTCGAACAAGAGAAAGGTACATTTTATGGACTTGGAATAGCAGATCACTACTCATCTAATTATCTTTAAACGCGTTTTTCTCAAAAGTAATTTTTTTTTATATTTGCTGCAGCTCTAACTCAATAAAAAATCATCTGATTGATGATTTTTTTTATCTTTTCTTGTATCCTTAATTCTCTATACAATGTCTCTTCAGTTTTTGGTTGCATAAAAATTTTAATTCTGGCATCCCAATCAATAATCCTCAGAACTTTAGAATCATTTCACTGGGTCGCTGGGAGAGATGCCCAATAAAGACGAGAGTATTAAAGATTTTTATAAATAAATTTGGAGGCTTACTTTAAATAAGTATATGTCAGAGCTATTAAAGCGATATATCAATACACGTGCTTAGAAAAACACTTCTTCAATTATGCAAAGTACATATGTATGTAGTAAGTTATGAAAAATGAAATGAAAATATTAAGGTATAAAAGTATTGGAAAAATCGATATAGTTTTGGTGCAATTGAAGACAGTGTGTTTGAATAGTGTATCTACCGAAAAATTGCTGCATATGAATACCATGGCAGATCCCACATCAGAAGTGGGATGTGTTTCCAACTCCTTACTGAATGGTTTCTATGAAAATGATGCTGAAAAATTAAGAATGTTATACGAACACCAAAATAAACAGATTTTGGAAATATTAAAAACGATTAAAGCTCCTCATAGTGATAAATGCAGTTGCCTGAATTTGATCTAGATAGAGAATATATGAACGCACACGCTTGGATATCAACGGCAGTTATAGTTATGGAAGAACATTTGCTACAAGGCTCTGCTTTGATGATATCACTCACTCAAGAAAGGACCAGCAGCGACGCGACGTAGTTGTATCTGTGTCTTGGACCGATTTCAAAGAGTTATTTATTTGCAGATTTAGTTTTTCTGAAATTCCAGTTGCTTTCTAGAGGTGTCAAACTATCGATGGCACTATCGATAGTATTGATAGTTTGATGTTCTTAAAATAAGTTATATCAATGTGCATTGATAGTTTTTTTTTAGTGCTATAAAAACTATCGACAGTTCATAAGGACTATCGAATATCTCTACTAAATATTGCGAAATAACCAAAGCGCGGGTATTTTGTTTTTAGCAGGAATAACAATGAATTCGGAATTATTGTTATTAGAATTTCATAGAAAAATACTGATTTGTATGACGGTTCCCATTTTGTTGTGAGATGGTAACTGATTAAAATAATTCTGCAGGTTTGACCTAAGTTGCTTGGTTTGTTGTACAATTACTTTTTTTGCACAACATATTTATTGCCAACTGTAAAGAAACCAATAAAATTCAATTCGGAAGTTTGGAAAAATTTTCAGTTGAGTGAGTCCAAGCAAAAATTTTGCCATATGTGTCAAATTTCAAAAGTCATACAAAACAAGTAGAAACACGCGCAATATTTTGGATCATTTGTTCGCACCCTTTCCTTGATTAGCCACTTATTTTAAAGGCAAGGTGACACAGTTTTCTCAGAAAAGTGGCACGTATGACAGTTTTTAAACTTTCTGGCAAAGATTAAATCTAAAAGAAGTTTACTATATCAGAAGTATTAACCATTAAAAACACATGTGAAGGCAGTTCACGATCTTGTTGCAAATGCAAAATAAACAGCTTTTACAAAAACAAAAAGCATATTTTGCAAAAGCTTTTCAATGCTTTTTGTTTTTGTAAAAGCTGTTTATTTTGCATTTGCAACGATGCAACAAGATCGTGAACTGCCCTATGCTGTTATTTAAGTTGGTTTTTACGTATTGTTTTTTGCAATTGTTTTCTTTTTTATACTAAAAAAATCTGATAGTGCCATCGATAACGTTAGCGATGATTTTTTTTTTGCAACTATCGTGAGTATTGATAATTTTTTTGAAAACTGTCGATGGTGAGACTATCGAAAGATTGACACCTCTACTGCTTTCCTGCTTCAACTCTAAAGCAGCAAGCCAATATATGGCAAATGTATTGCGTCATATGCAGCAGCGCTTAGGACTTCACCTAACTTTAAACTATGAAAATTAACAGAGCAACAAATTGCTGTTTCAACAGTGTTAGCTCATATTTCAGTGTTAGCTCATATTTCAATTAGAATTAAAAGCAATGTCTTTCTTAAAGAGGAAAGTTCTATCTACAATGAATGAACACGAAAAAGTACGTTCAAGCGACAAAAAACTGGCGATGGCCATTTAAAGTGCTATAACTGCAACTAAATGGGTCACAAGGCCATTGACTTTTATTTTAACGAAATGCTAAGCAGAATACCTAAATCAATAAATCCCTAAGTAAGAATCCTACCACTGACAACTAATATTGCTTGTTTTTGTTGTCGGGAGATTGGCCACTACGCTTCGCGATGTCCAGTCATATTAAAAGTATGCGACTTTCTCTTCTGGTCGACGTGTTGAGTTATTTGTACTAAATACACTTTCAGGTAGTTTGCGGCAGTCAGGTGAGCAATATTCATTTAATTGCGACTCTGAGGCAGAGTGCTCAGTAATGAAGAAGTCCATTAGCTCAAAAATTTTTTACAAACGATTTCATAATGTAGTATCAATGAGTGGTATTGGAAAAGCTAGTGTAAGTAGCACTTTACAAATTTTGGCTTTTGAAAAAATTGATGATATTAAATAACAAATACTTTTTCATATCATATCGGGTATTTTTTTTTTAATATAGAATTATGATTGATCGTGAAATTTTGGCACAAAATATATGTGTGACATGGCTTTGAAAAGTTTGCAGTTTTGTAAGGTAGATTGTGCTAAAGTAAAAATATGTACGGTTAAAAATGTTCACCTTAATTTTAATGACATTAAAACTGACATTCCTTTTGAAATTGAATACTGTGTAAAAATGCTTTGTCTATGATTAATTAAATAAATGTTGCTAGCTTGTTTTCTGAGATATGTTGCACGCAGTGAAGATAAAAATAATATATTCAATGTGTGTAATTGGTAGACATTAACACTGGATGTAAATGATTAAAGAACGTATATTTGATATGGTTCGCTCAACCGCTGGTTAACTGTTGGAATGGTAGTCATGAATGCTGGATGGAAACAATTAATGAACGTAAATTTGAGTGTTTCTCTAAGGGCGCGTTTATAGTGGCGACTTATTGCTGGACCGATCCGAACCGAGAAGGAAAGCTGGAAAACGCTGCACATACAATCATATGAAACAAGCTCAAAAGGCGTATAGTTCCAGCCGAGCAAACAACTTCAAGTGACATGTGCGCTAGTTTCCATCTTCTCGAATGTTTCTCGAAAATTTCTCGCTCGCTCGCACAATTTGCGTGTGTTTTGATTCATTTTACACGTTGCTTGCTTATTACTTTCGTTAAATAACATAAAATGGAAAAAGAAACAAGGAAAACAATTTGCAACCGTGAGCACACTTGACTGCCAGCGTCGTGATCGATTCTGTATTTCCTTGAATTCATTCATTCAAGGAAACAAAGAGCACATGATAGCAACAAAGAAGACCAACAAAAAAAGTCATAAGCACACAAGAACACGAAATTGCGCTCAGTTGTTATGTTGTATTTTCTTGCCCGCAAAAAATACGCACAGAAACAGCATTATAAAGAAGCAACGAAGATAAATTTCTATCAACTGTTGCACACATAAAACAAAAAGAGAAATAGTGAAAAAAGCTAAACCGGCCGGTAAAGCAATTCGTCGATTAGCGGCTGCAAGTGCGTTTCATTCATAGTAGAATTAGAGAAGGTAGATGCATTTCAGAGAGATAGACTGCCGGAGCTGTCAAAGCGAAGTTGACAGCCCATATAAAATCTGAAAACGATGAGAATGCGATAAGAAAGCAAAAATAGGCAAGAATAGCAAAATGCTTGAGTTTGACAATTCTGGCTATGAAAAAAAGAGAGCAGTCTGAAATGCATATACCTTCACTAGTTCTACCATGGTTTCATCTAAAACAGAGAATCGAAGATTATCAAATTTTCTTATGTGCGCTCTTTCTTTCCATTTGATTTTGTGCACAAAAGTTAACAAACAAAAATAGCAGCAACAAGATAACAACTTTGTTTAGATTAGTTTTGTATTGCTTTGTTGCAAAATCAAAAATAATGCAACAAAAACAAAACCTAAAAAAAAAAAGTTAAAAAATTTTAAACCGGTTGGATGATCAAGTGGCTTCATGCGGCTTGAAGTGCGTTTAAGCTGAGTCATAGCATCAAAAAATCTTGGGCCAGCAGCTTATGTACGTTTTTTTTAAGTGAGTTCTTTCTACGATCTTCTTTTTTGTCAAAAAAAAATTTGAAATAAAAACACAACAAGAAGGTAACAAAAACCAGCAGAAAATACTTGCGAAAAAAGTCGAAACAAGCTGGTACTTCAAGTGACTTGAAAGGACTTGCAGTTGCAGGAAGTGCGTTTCAGCAGTGTTTTTCGCATTTTTGTCTCTGCACTTGTTGTCCGTTGGTTTGAGGAAAGCAAAATGAATGAACGAAATCATATGGCTTTTTTGATGTTTCGGTTGCAAAAATAAACAAAAAAAAAAAAAACTAATATATATAAACAAACTCAAAATAGTCAAAAACCAGCTGAAACAAGTCACCAGCGACAAGCGTGCACTATACTCACTTCCAGCAGCTTTTAGCAGGACGCGTTTCCAGCTCGGTCCAGCCTAGCAACCATCTGGCACTATAAACGCGACCTAACGCTGGTTAAGTGTTAGACTGATGCTTAGTAATCAACGAAGAATACAATTAATTAATTATTGTGAAGAGCGTTACACGAAGACGTGTTCTGCGATGAATTTGTTTTATAAATTTTTGAAGTGAAAACTTCTTTTGGCGCGTTGAACGATTTTGGTAGAGGGTAAATCTTTGGTTTGCGTCATTGTCTTTTTCCGAGTAACACTCGTCATCAATACAGACAGCAAAGATAATAAGATAGGAAACTTAGAAAACATAAGCAAGCAACTATCCTCTGCTGACGCATCGTTCTTTCCCCTCCATTTGCTCCGCTGCGAAACATTAGCTACATTTCCATGGCACTAGATCAGATCAAAGCTCAGTAAAACAACGTTGGTTCAACTTTATATCAATTAGTCATCACAGCCTTGAAACAGTTGTTTTAAGAACAATAAAAGGAAACAACAATACCAAAATGCCCATTGAGCGGTGAAACGTCAAAATAGGAAAATGAATAGTTTTTTAGATTTGCCAACTATGTTCGTTTTGATAAAAAATGCTTGAAACTTGGCAGCATTTTAAGATCAGAAAGAGAGCTAGAACTCGAGCTGGGTTTAATTTTTGTTTTTGTTTTGTGAATAAAATAGAGCCGCGCTCTAGATCAACGACCACGGGAATGCAGCAATTGAATGTTACTGTTTTTTTTCAATGTATATGTAGAGCTAGCTGTAGGCTAAAATAAAATTAATTTAAAATTTTTGATATTTGCTTTTTGTTTGGCTGGCCGTGAAGTCACTTTTAATGCCTCCACTTGAGATCTTGTTACCAGGCAAACAAAAAACATAGCAAGCCAAGTGTTGTTCATTTTCCGCCGCCAATTCGGTTCATCCCCTCTAACGTTGCGCAACCGATGTGATACTGCTCTTCTCTGTTCAACGTTGTAGTAGATTTGCTTGGTAATTGTTGTTAATGTATTTTAGTTCAGCTACAGATCTACATATACATTGACAGAAAAATAGTAAATATCCTTCATGATTTCTTTATGAAGGAACGATTTGTCAGCAGATAAACTTATTGATGGTTGCTTGCTGCCATAGTAGAATTAGACAAGGTAGTGTTAGGGCTGAATGTGTTCTCTTTTCCATATTTCTCAAACTCATCTATTTTGATATATTTGCCAATTCTTGCTTTCATATTGCATTCTCGTTGCTTGCAGATTTTGTATGAAATGTCAACTTCGTTTTGACAGTTTCGGTAACCGGCTCTCCGACCTAACACTACCTTGTTAAATTTTGTCATGCTTGCTGCATTTGCTGAGTGCCTGGTAGCCAATATTCAAGAGAGTGTATTTGAGTTTCATGACCAACATAAAAACATTTGTAATTTTATAATGCATATTCTCTGACTGGGACCATGGTATAATAAGTAATAGGTAGGAGTGACATTTCGTGTTTCAACCATCAAATGTCAAGCAAAAGAAAACAAAATAGAGAATGTGTGTCACACATATTAGCCGCACTCAGTGGAGTCACCTGCTGTGAAGGGATCATTTAATTGCAAAGGTTTCTCACTCAAATTTAAAAAAAACAGCTGCCAACTATTGACTCCGCTGAAAGCTGGCAATGTGTGCGACACACGCACTTTATATTGTTTACTTTTGTCTGAAATTCGATGGTTGCAGCTCGTGAGAAAATAAGTAGTTGTCAAGGCTACCTAATAATAATTTTATCATGAGTGGGACTGCATCGTCTAAAATTTTTTGTTTCTTATTTAAGCTCCCATAAGCCTATAGTATTTTTTTTTAAAATATAATGCAATGATTAATGCTGCAAACAGTGAAAATAATGTAAATGAAAATCAATGAAATGTATGTAAATACAATTTTTATGTATGTGTGCATTATTATGTATTTTAAGTGTATATTAATTATTTCAATAAGTTTAATTTATATTTTTGTTTATGTTTTACTTTGTTTTTTTTATCAAAACCCATAACTTAAAATATAATGAAGTGATAAAAGATGAAAAATCGAGTTGATGAATCGGGGGCAGAAAATAAACTGCACTTTGCTTGCTATGTTTTCTGTTTTCCTTGTAGCAGATCACAAATGCAGGCATTAAAAGAGGCTTCAAGACCCATCAAACAAAATATCATATATAAAAAAAAGTAAATTTATTATATATATATATATATATATATATATATATATATATATATATATATATATTATATAGATATTTATATTAGCTACAGCTCTACATATACATTGAAAGAAAAAATTAGATATAATTTTTGAGGATTATTTTTCATTCAGTTCCCTGTATTTTATTTTTATATAACAATATTATTTTATTTTATTTAACAATATTCAATTTAAATGTAATAATGTAGTTTGGTGTAATTATAAAATAAAAATGATATCTGAATAAAAAATATTTTGAAAGAAGTAATCAAAGGTTCAGGAGGTGAAAATATAAAATTTTTCCCGATTAGCATGAAAATTATTATGTAGCAGTAAGGCGGTCCATGGCAGGACAAAGTCTAGGGAATACTAACATTTTACATATATGTTTTCGCTTCGGTCGACAGTCCCCTCACTGCTAAAATTTTTTCTATTTATTTAAATAAAGGCTTTGAAAAACTTGACAAAATCAAGAAATTATATTTGGAATTGATTTGCTTAGTTAAAATTAACCGAGTAAAACATTTATCACACTTGGCCTTGTAATCGTTCAGAATGGCCGTGTCGATGCGGTTAAAGATATGTTAAGCAATAATGCTTGAGCGAAACAATATGAGTAGACTTGTTAAGAAAAATAATTGTTCGATTACATTGTGAAACTGTTTTGAGGTCATTATTTTTGGGCTTAGGTTTGATAAGCTCTCGTGAAAGTACTTGCCAAAACTAGAAATTCTACATCATTACTTTAGCCTACTTACGATCAAATAAGATATTTACGATGTAATTAATTTTTTGGCTTAAAGCAGATTTTGGCCAAACAGGCTTAAGGTAAATATTCGAAGTGGAAAAATAAAAAACAAATGTTAAAATTCTGCCAATAACCTACTTATAATTAAAGTTAAAAAATCTACTCATAGCTGATAAATAGTCTCATAGCGTAAAAACAATTGAAACTTTTAATGAAATTTTTAAAAATAATTATCTGATCTACAATTTTGTTGTCAGCAGATTTTATGTCCGACATAAAGAAGCGGAGATTTTGGCGAATGACCGATTTCGGTGAACTTTGAATCCGAATATCTTCTAACGCGAACATGGTATCATAGAAAATTATGACTCATGGTAATGATGATGTAATTAAAAGGTTTGCTTCAATAAAACTAGACTTAAAATTTTCGATTCCAGAATAAGAAAAAAATTCCCATGAAAAAGAAATATGGAAATGAAATACAAAAACCCTCTGGCAAAGTCAAAAGTTGTGTTGCAGAAAGAAACTAAGGATGCAGAAAATTTTTTTTTCACGAGGAGCATTTAAATATAAATATGAAGCAGGTGAGGATATTAAAATCGTTCCACTTTAATACATATTAATATATTTGCTGAATCTATCATTGAAGATAGAGGTGTCGACCCAATGGCATTCCCCCGGATCAAAATACAGTTGATTAATTAGCTAATATATTACAACTCCCATTTTCATCAAAAAAATTACTGAAAAAATTTATCTCTTTAGAAAATTTTCAGAAAAAGGAATATACCCCTGCTCCTGTCGCAATGTTCTTTGTTGGCACCAAATGGAAGACAAGCAAAAAAAAAATATAAACAAAAATAAAAGCAAAATTAAAGAAAAACGAAGAATAGACGTTGCTGTTTTGCTCATAATTGATCCAGCTGGTCTTGCTGGTAATTGTTGGCTATATTTCAACTTTGTAACTAAAAATTTTAGCATAAAATAATTGAATTGAAGCATAATGTCACCATAGTTGGCGCCCTTTTTTAGCCAAGTGGTTGGGTTAGCGCTCAGTTCTGAGTCAGCTCTTTGTTCAATCTTCACACAGCACAGCAATAAAGAAATATTTGACAGTAAATTTTATGGTTTTCCGAGAAATGTGTAGTGCTTTATAGCTTGTACTACAAGCATCATGGAAAACTTTCCAAAATATAAGGCGCAAAACTTTAAATTTTGCGGTTACTTTGAAAATGAAATTTTCTACGTATTTCAACAATTAAATTGCGGTCATTAAAGACATAACTTTTATGTAACTAAAAGGTTTTTTGCTTTGAATTTATCTCATTGTTTACAAAATATGACAAATTAACGTGATTGGGTAGAAATGCTTTTATATGCTGAGTTTGGTGAGTCAGAATTTGTGAAGTAGAAATACCTGATTTTATTTTATTTTTTTTAACAACAGATATTTCAAGTTTAAGATCTTTTCTAAGCTTTTGTTATGCAAAATATAATAAAATTGCCTTCAGTTTATTTGAAATGCTTTTCTTAGCACGAGTAATTAATTTTCATGATAAGAGTGAATGTTTTCAATTTGAATATTGCTTAAATTAAATTAGATGGCTTTGAACGCAAACGTAGCCAACGAAAGTATTTTTTTTAAATATATGATAGAGATTGTTTTATTTCAATTGACATTGTTTTAATTATGGCACATATTTTTTATTTGGCCTACTTATAATACTTGCTTATAACGAGTTTTATAATTTTATACTTTTATTTATATACTAACTTATGTAATTACACAACATGTTGTTGTCACAATTTATTATCATGCGGCTGTCACTGCCTTTATGTGATTGTTTCAGATACCATAAGAAAACTGCTTTGAAATAGTTGAGGAACGGCAGAATCACCGTGTAATACTGTCTTGGTTTACAATACATTTAAAATTTGAGAAGAACTCTTTAGCAAAGCTTAAGAGATCATAGATTACTATCATAGAAAACCTTTTGAGTAGCACAGTGAGACAAAACTTTACTGTTTTCCATAAATGTCAAATATTTTTTTAAAAATGTTTGTATTGGAATTTTTTAAAATTTATATTAAAAAAGTTTAATTTTTTTCTAAAACGAAGTTTTTTGTACATATTAAAATTGAAATTTTTTTTTTCAATCGTATTTGAATAATTTCTTTAAACCAAAGAATTAGAAGTTCGAAAAATTTCTACCAGTGATGCAATGTTTTTTAAATATGTTTAAACATATTTCACATGTAAACACAGATATTTCCGGGATATTGGATATATTTTTTAATTTCTATAAAAATTTAGTGTGAGAAGTTCCACTGTTTAGTCATTTTATCAGATCGCTTGATGTTTTTGAGAGAATTGTTTTTTATTGATTTTAGCTTTTTTGCGTAAGTAGCATCTCACATTAAAGACAATAAAAAATTATTTTTTTAAATTTTGCCGTTTTTTTATTCATAAATTTCTCTAAATACTCACTCTTAGTATCAAATATAAGAATGCAGTCTTAACCAGAATTAAATGTTAAGTAATTAAGAGAAAAAAAAAACCAAAAAAATATTCAAATGGCCAAGGTTAAGGCACAACACTAGCTTAGGTTAAAAGCAATTCAAATTGTCCTTCACGGTTGTTTCGCATAATCAATAATTTACGTTTGGTTTCAATCAATTCTTCTAAATAATCTATCCCTTTCCTTTCAGGTCAAAGACCAAACCTTGTTTGTATAAGGCGCATGCCTTAGTTCTTTGATCTTTAAAAAAAAAAATTTTTTATATTTTTTTTGGCTAAACTTAAAGTTATTATCCTTATGTGCCAAACCCTAATGCCAAAGACTTTATAACTATTGCTTAAAAAATTTTTCTTGCAGTTATAAATCCACTCAAAAAAAGAAATTGAGCGCATAGCTTCGGTAAAAAAAATTGATGTATTAATAATTTTCCTTTCACTTACTTAAGATTGAATGCTAGTAAAAACAGCATTAGATTTAATATTCAGAACAAAAATTTTGTGAAATTTCTTTTTAAAAATAGCAAAATATTTATTAAAAAACTTTCTTTTTTGACCCTCCTGCCCAGAAAAACAATCAGACTAATTATTTTAAGCCAACGAAAATAAAATTTTAACATTTTACCTTTAAAATAAGTTCATTGAAATTATATATTTTTCAGTAAGACACTCATTTTGGGGTAAAAAACACTTGGATAAACCAAGCTTAAGCAACGTCTAAATATTTTTTAAAAAATCTTCAGGCACTAAAAATTTCGACAAAAAAAGTTTTCGCTCTAATATACACATTGGATTGTACTTGTACCTTAGTTCGATTAAGTCTTGTTTCTAGATAATAAAAATCACTAAGGCTGTTCCAAGTTGGTGCGGATTTTTTTTAAATAAATTTTTCGATTTTTTTAAATTTTGAAAAATATGTCCCCAGCTATGATCCTCTAAATTCAAAAATATTTTATATAATACAAAATTTATACATGTTTCTAAATGAGACATTTATATCTTTCATTTAAGCTATCATTTGCACTGACCTAACGTTTTTTGTTTAAAAAATAAGTTTTTTTTTTATTTTTCCCATTTAAAAGTACACAAAAATAAAACTTTGATACATGTTTTGGTTAAGATTTTTTTTTGTTGCTAAAAAAAAATTTTTTGCAAATATTTTAAAGTACAAAGTATGTTTGTAGCAGATTGGATACTTTACTTATTTCGATTTAGGTGAAAATATTCAAAATTACCTTATATACGGGCCAAATCGCATATATCGAATAGCTTTATAATTATATTTTGCAGAGCCTCGGAATTCGGTATTCGACCACAATTCGACCACAAAACAAGTAGTGTTTCCCTGTTAATATGTGATGGGCGTTGGACAATGGGGCGTGCCACCTCCTACACCACCCAAATTGACGATATCGAATGGCTTTGGAGTTATGGGCCACATAGTCTTGGAAGTCGGTATTCGTGTATACTATTTACACGTACCGTTTAACTGATAACATTTTATGGGGGTTAGGAAAGTGGGCGTGGCCCCTCCCACACAACCTAAATATTCGATATTGAATAGCTTTGGAGGTATAGGCCGCTCAGCCTCGGAATTCGGTACTCGACCACAATTTACTCGTAACGTTTCACTGATAACATGTTATGGACATTTTAAAAGAGGGCGTGGCACATCCCACGCCATCCAAATTCGCGATATTGAATAGCTTTGGAGTTATAGGTAGCACAGCCTTGGAATTCAGTATTCAAACTCAATTTACACATGTAGTTGTACTGATAAGATTGTATGACGTTGAACCAGGAGGCGTGACAGCTCCCATAAAATCCTTAATTAATAAATTGAATAGCTTTTGAGTTATAGGTCGCACAGCTACGGATTTCAGTATTCGACCGGAATTTACACATATAGTTTTACTGATAACATTTTATGGGCATTTGGTAAAGGGGGTGTGGCTGCCACGCGCAGTGTTTCAGTTAGTTATTTATACCAGCGCGAATATTTCGCTGTTTTGTTTTGATTTATTTTTGACTTATCTTTGTTTACGTTATTTCTGTTATTTAACTCTTTGCAAAGAGTTTACAGTTTATAGTGTTGTAAATATTATTATAACTTAAAATTGCGATTTAGGGATTTTTAAATTGAGCTAAAAACATACAAGAATATTGTTTGTAAGCAAAATCTTTAGTTTAATTTATGATAATTGGGTTTTCAAAGTTTGAAGAATGATGCAAAGTTTGATGCAGGTAATTTTGAGTATTTTTACTAAAACCGAAATATGTAAAATATCCGACTTGCCACAATCATACTTTTTACCTTAAAATTTTCGTAAAAATATTTTTAACAGCAAAGAAAAAATAAAACCAAAATATATATCAAAATTATATTTTTGCACACTTTAATATGTGCAAATTTTAAATAAATGGTATATTTCAAACTCTTTCACAAATGTAGTATTCCGAAAATTTCTACAAAAATCGTTAGATCAGTACAAATAATAGTTTAAATAAAAGGCATTAGTTCTTCATTTGTAAATATTTATAAAACTTGTAAAATAAATAAATAATTTTGGAGTTATAGGATCATAACTGGGGAAATATTTTTCACAACTCAAAAAAATCGAAAAATTCTTCTAATAAATAAATTCAAACCAATCTGAAATAGATTTAGTAATCCTTATTTTCTAGAAAAAATACTCAATGGAACCAGCAATGTCGTTTTCGTCGCGCAAAAAATGTTTTCCAAATTGTTTACTATAGTAGTTAGCCTCGGTTAGGCTTAAAAACATTAATTAATTCGTATTAAATTTCGTCCCGATTAGTAAATTGGCTCGATAAATAGGCTTGAAGACTCCTTGAAATTTTGTGAGGCTTACAATAGCAGAAAGCAGACGTTTACAATTGCCATAATCTGTTATTATAATGCTTCAGCACAGCAAGAATTAATATTTTACCGTTAATGTTGTTTTATCGTACTGTTAAGCAGTGTAGTTCGAATAACTATGCCGAGCACAGTTTTCCCGTAAAAAAAAATGGACCTACTTTCAAATAGTTATAAAAGAGCCAGTACTGGGTAATACTTCTAGAATAAAATTTTACATAAATCGAACTGACGATTTTTACAGGTTAATGTTATAGGAAAAGTGTTTTGTCTCTAAAACAGCTCTATTGCGAAACTTATTCCTATGACTTATTCCTATGAATTGCTTAAAATTGGTGCTTTTTGTTCAAATTTGGTGTAGACAATGGCAAAACACAGAGAGCAGAAACTAATTAGACGATTTTTTAAAATCATTTTTGAAAATAAACAGCAGATAATAAAACCAACCGAAATCTTTACAATGTTAACCTTCTCCTGGCATGCTCATCCTGCGTAACATACCTGCATTCGTGGGCTACATATGAACCCCAGTGATTAAAATCTATGTTAAAATTGAAACATTGATTATTTTGTCTCAAAAAAATTCAAAGATCATCTTTAGATACCAATTTGAACTGTTGATTACTCCAAGTTGAAAAAAATTAAGATCGGCGTTCATAAAAGAGCCGAAAAACTAGAAAAAAATTCCAAACAAATCAAATTAGAAAGAACGTAGGGTATGTACGAACTCCACGAGGTCAGGTGAAGGTTAAGGAAGCAAAAGTTGAAGGTACAATAGCAAAGCCCACAACAACAAAGCCAAAAGCATTGTTCGACACTGGTGCAAGTACCAGCATTATGATTGCAAGTCTTAAGCAAATTATGTTATTCATATTTTTTAAAATGTTCAAATGTTAAAATGAACACAGACGTTGTGGTATTGTTCTTAATTTGCAATGTTATTATTGAAAATCGTATCCGCAAAATAAATCTCATCGGTTAAACAAATGCTGTTGAAATTGTACTAAACATAGCTCAGATATTTTTAAGAAGAGCCAAAGATTAGGTACTTTAAGGATGAGTCGAGAAAGAAATTCAACATAAGATGTTTAAAATGGACACTGTAGAAAATATTGCAACAAAAGCATTGAAAGTGGACAAGAAAATTTAAAATTTCCTGGAAATAATGGAAAAAGCAAACAAAACCATTCAGATTCTGAGTTTTCTTGAGGTTTCAACTGACACAAATGACAAACCAGTTGCGAATGAAATTTTCAATACGATTCTTTTAAATAAGAAAGATGTTAGAGAGTAGGTTTTTGTTGAATTTCCATTGAATAAGCCAACTTTTAAACACAATCAATATCGTGAATCAAATGATACAACGCCAGCAATCTTTAAAACAAATAACAATAGTAATCCACTTAAAATACTAAGAATCAAGGAAGAGAGACCCGTTAAAGATCCTAGCAATGTTTATCCTTCAAATAAAGAAGCTGTTTTCTTAAAATCCATAGAAATCAATGTAAAAGGAACAAGAGATGCACAGACAAAAAAGACTTAATGCTGGCAGCTAAAAGCTTTAAATTTGTGAAATTATAAAAGAATATGTATCAAAACTGTGCTGAAATTTAGTGAAACAAACACAGTTTGTTTCGCGGTTCTTCTTTCTAGACCACCTTAAAGAACATAAGTAAAACAGAAGTGTGTATGTCTTTATCAAAGCTTTATGTTCTGCACTTTATCATATGATTGTTTGTTTGTTGGCGGTTGTTCTTGCGTAGGACTAAAAAATTTGCGCAGCTTCTGCAAGTGAGCTTGCCAATGTTACTGTGTTTTTAGGCATACATTTTTTTCATTTCCGCAGCTCAAGTCTAAAGAAAATTTTAAATCAATTATAGAAAACAAAAAATTCCGAAAATCGTTTTCCAAAGCAATTCAGAAAAATGGCTATCATTATCAAAGATACCACCAAGTACGGAAGGAAACTCTCGTATGCATATATAAACACTCATACATATATACATACATAAACAATCCATCCTTATATTTTATACTACTCGGAGCTTATGTTTGCATAAGTATGTTTGTTTTTGCTAGTCATGCCATATAAACGTGTAAAATTCCAGCCATTGAAGAAGAAAAGCACAAAGCACAGAGAAGGCGATCCTTGCGCTGCTTGTCAAATCGAATGAATCTGATCTTTGGTTGAAAGTTTTCCATTTCACTCTATTCGAGCAGAGCATTCAATAGAAGTTGATGGTGAAATTAAATTATTTGTCATGTTGGTGATGTCAGCGTCTTTGGTTGCACAAGAAATGAAAAAGAGAACAAAGAAATAGAGAAAAGTATAAAAAAAAAAATATAATTCAGACATTGTACGCCTCAATCGGAGTAGTATGAGTAGTGACATTGCTGAGTTTAGACTATGAAATGACACTGCAACTCTGGCTGCAAAGTTTAGAATTCCGGCAAAGGTTGCAGGCATGCAAATAAGACGATTCGATGAGATGTGAAAAAATGTGAAGTAATGTGTTCCTTTAATTCCTTGACTATTTAAGGAAATAATTTAAGGATTCATTTACAATGATGTGTCTGTTTTTGGGCATTTTTAGCAATTCAGCTGAGATTGATGCAACATGAAGTCACCAAAAGAAATACTCATTAAAGTAATATCGCTCATACGCCATGTTGCACTTATCTTAAAACGGCTTTCAATTTCTTGCAAAACCTGATATTAAATAAATTGTGGTTGTATCTGAATACAATTTTAAAAAAATTATAGGTTTGTTTGTCTCTAATTATTTTATATTCATCCCATCTGTCTCTGTATAAGGCTTCCTTTCGTTCATACAAACGTTTTAAGTGTAAACAAATTCTCTTTATATTTCTATGTATTTATTTTTTTCTTAAAAATATTTATATATTATGAAACCCGCTTAGTTGCATACATTACATAAAAATTGTGCTGATAAAAAATAGTATGCTTTGAAATTAAAACCAGAAAATATAAAAGTGTATATTATTCAGTGTTGCGTTCTTAAAATTATACACATTGACATATCATACAAACATTTTAACATACTAAAATATTTACATAAATCAACATATGTATTTTTTGGCGTTTGTCTTTGCTTTATTTCATTTTGTTTTGCTTTGTTTTATTTTGTTTTTGTTTTATCATCAATATGCTGCGCTCTGCTCTAATTGTGTGCTGAAAATTATGCAAATTTCTATTGATTGAATTTTGTTGTTGTTGTTGTTGTTGTTGTTGTTGGTGTTGTTCTACAAATAAATTTGATTTCAGCTATTTGATATATTAAAAATTTTTTGATTTAATATTTTAACTTATTTAAGCAAATCAGCAGAAATTTATCACTAAATCATGCAAATACGCAATTGTCAAAGCTTCTGAAGTTTATAAATGAGAAGAAAAAAATAAAAGTAAAAATCTTCACAATTGCTAGCGTATTTCTGTTTTTGAGCACCTGAATATTTAATTGAAAATGTAAAAGTTATTGGTTTGTTTATTACAAAATATTTTTTGTCTTTGTATTTTTTTATTTTTTTTTATTTATGATACTAAAAAATAAGTACAGTAAGACCTTTAAAAGTCTTTTAGCGTACAACAGTTTATAATTGATATACAAAATGTATTGATATAAAAATGTACTTCGTGGCGTATGAGTTACACAAACTCATATTGTGTCTTAACTCTTAACTGGTACACCTGGTCTGTGGGACCAGATCAAAAAAACAGAAGAGAATATTTTTTCATTATCTAGTTCAAAATTTAAATTAATTCAATTCAATTATTCAAAATAATTCAAAAATTCTTTCTTAATAGAAAAAAAACCTTTATTTAAGTCGTTCCTAAAAAAGCAACATGCTTTTTTTACTAAATTTTAGTTTTATTAGAACTTTAAGTTGGTGTGGTCCCTGGGACCAGATGTACTGTTAGTGTTATTTTTTTTAAGTGTACCAGTTAAGGGTTAATTAAAGCCTGAACACAATGACTGCAACATGCGACAAACGCTAAAAGCGAACATTGCTGAGTTTGTTTATGGTTTATATGAAATACAGATTGTCGCTGTTGCATTCATTTTGATAACATTTTGATAGGCGTCGATAGCACTGCAACATTTCTCTCTGGCGGATTTTGCCGGATTTTTTTCGGACACATGTTGCAGTCATTGTGTTCAGGCTTTTATTTGTGGCCCAAACATCAGTGCAGTATAAATTTATATGTAAATATATTAATGGTATTCAATGAACGATGTATATATATTGAAAGCATATTGCTATAAGTTTACGCTAAGCGCTTCCACGCTTCTCTATCACTATCTATACTATTATATAAAAGGAGACTCACGAAATTGATCCAGATTAAGCTCGGTAACAGCTAAACCGATTTTGATAATTCTTTTTTTATTCGATTCCTATGATAATATAGATTGTTACAGCTTACCAAGGTTTTCGAACAATTTATTCTTTAATTATTACAAAATCACGCATTTTATTTGATGCCTTCATTCAACCAGCAGCACAATATAACAGCAAACAAAGCTTTTCTCTCTTTGTCGCAACGGCAGCCATGTTGTGCAGTTAAGAAGGATTCACTGATAACCTTCAGAATGTTTTTGTGTGATTTAAAATAATGTTTATCAAGTTGAGAGCGTGCAGAAATTTTTCTCTCTGAGCGAAAACTTCATATAAAAAAAAATTGCAACACATGCTGAAGGTGATGATCAGTGAATCCAGCTTTACTTTCAGCGAGATTCTTGCTTTCATACAGTGTTGATTAATTTTCTTTGCAAATGTTTCGAAGGGAGTTACCAGAATTTAGTTATAAGCATTAAGAATGTTTTGCAGCCTTTCCAGCCAGCTTTTCCCCACTTAAGATTGTGTTAGTCTATCTATACAAATATATAAAAGCGTTGTGACACTGCACAGATGTTCGACAATCACGCAAGAACCACTCAACCGATTAACAAGATATAGGTATCAAACGATTTGTTATTTCAACTTAGTCGTAATATGCTATAATAGATATGCCACGTCTACTTTTCATGCCCACTTTTTGCAAAAAATGCGATATTTCAGACAATTTTGGTCGTATGAGTCTAGAATTTGTTAATCTACGTTGTATGGTTACGTTCGCTAACTTTACTAAAAATGGGCATGACCCACTTTAGTTAAGACCACTTTTTGGGGGATAAGCTTGGAGTAAAGCAAAGCGCACTAGGTTTAAGCTCAATTGGGCTGAATTTCTGGAATTCTATTGTTTCGAGTATGAGATGGTTTAAGTGAAAAAAATTTAGCCGCGCACCCATTACCGCCCAGAATTAAACAAAAATGGTATATTTCGAACGGTTTTGGTCGTATTAGACTAAAATTTGATAATTTAGTTCATACGGCTACTTTCGGCAACTGTACTAAAAATGGCGAATATATAAATTTAAAATTTTTTCCGAACAGCATGAAAATTCGTATATAGCAGTAAGGTCGTCTGTGGCAGGACAACGTCTGCCGGGCAATACTATACATCAATAAGAATGCTGTATATATCAGAAAATTCTGATCGTCAAGCATTGACGTTTCAAACGGAAATGTCTAGCATGTGTTTTGTTCGAAGGTCAATTTACACTTTTACAAATTCACCATAAAAATTTCATTGAATTGGGTCAGGACAAAGTCTACTATAACTATAACGTTAACTATGAATATATAGATAAGGAAATAGATTAAAACATAGATTTATGTATATAACTTTAGAATAGTTTGAAATATTTGAAATATTTTTTACAGAATTATTTTTTAAGCATTTTAGGCTTTTAACAAAAGCATTTTAGGCAAATTATTTTTCATCACAAAATCGTAGAGGGGATAGGTGGCCAATGATTTTTAATGATAGACACTGTTTGTGTCAAAAAAGATTAATTTTTGCAGATAATTATATTATATGAAAGAATAAGAAAAATGAAAATTAAAACAAAAATTAAAATTAAAAAAATATGTACAACAAAAATAACTCTTGGCTTATTTTTGAGTACAAGTTGGATATTTAGAGGTTCTTTGAAAATAACATAAAACATTGTATTGGTGAGGTAACAGTAAACCTTTTCTCATTTTCTCATTTTCTCAATGTACTCAATTGAACTTTCAAACAAAGAAAATTTGATGAAAATCAATTTGAAAATGGCGGAAATGTTTGCTTGCTAAGTCAAAACATGAAATTTCAATCGTTTTTTTCTCATTCTGGGGCGTAAGAAAATGATTTATACTAAGAAAAATCTAAAGTTTTGAGATATCGCAATGATTTTAATGTCATAATAACAGGTTTTTTTTAAAAAAAACCTCATATCAATACAAAATATTTCCGAAAAGAAAAAATTTTAATTTTTACCGTTCATTTTATTAATGAACGACTGTCCATACAAAAATGCATTGCAATGCATTGAGAAAGTCTATAGTTTTTGAGATATCGCCATATTTGGATGTCATTATAACGGTCTTTTTTTTAAATTTGTGTAAATATGTAAAGAATATATGTAAAAAATTAAAAAAAAAAGAAAGAAAGGTAAATTTATGTCATCATAACAATTACAGTTTAAATAAAATATTCACATTAAATAGTGTAATTTTTTAATATTTATACCTTTTTTTCATAATCAAACAAAACAATCACAATTATTTTTATATTTAGAATTTGATTCAATATAATTAAATACTTAAATTTTAAGATTTAAAATTTTTACATGGTATTTAATATTTTTATCGCAGGCGAAGCAGCGGATATTTGCTAGTATATATATAAAATGAATGTACGTTTGTTGGTTTGTTTGTTTGTGTGTCCAGAATACATTTCTACACCGTTCATCCGATCGCGATGAAACATTAATTGTTCGCATTCATGCGCAGGTTTTAGTCGTAGTACAGAAAGCGTTGGACAAGGGGGCGTGGCGCCTCCCATACAACCCAATTTTGCGATATCGAATAGCTTTTGAGTTATAGTTCGCACAGCCATGGAATTCGGTATTCTACCAGAATTTACACACGCCGTTGAGGGGACGTGGCACCTCCCATACATCCCAAATTTGCGATTTGCGATATCGAATAGCTTTGGAGTTATTGGCCGCACAGCCTAGGAATGCAGTATTCGACCACGATTTACGCACGCCGTTTTACTGATCAAATTTTATGGGCGTTAAACAAGGGGCGTGGGACCTCCAAAATTTGTGAAATTGAATTGCTTTGGAGTAATTGGTCGCACAGCCTCGGAATTCAGTATTCGAACTCAATTTATACATGCAGGTTCACTGATAATATTTTGTGGAAGTTTGGCAACGGGGGCGTGGAAGGAACTTGGCGGGTTTCAGCTAGTCCTGAATAAAAACAGGGTAAATTGCGTAATTGTATTAAAAAGAAGTTGTCATCACAAAATTATTTTAAACTTTACAGAAATTTAGATCAATTAATGGTTAGTGTATTTTTTATTTTCTAAATTGTTAAATTAAACTGAAATCCTGCTTGTCAAAAATAACATTAAACCACGATCACATAATACGTACTGTTTGCACCACGTTTTTGTGCCGTAAGCTGCGTATGCTTAATCCCCGACAATTTTGTCATTGCAAATTTCACTTCTGTAAACTTACATACGCTGCTTACATCGCCAACACAGCTTTTATTGAATACCACTATTGTGTTGATAGACGTGTAAATACATAACGTGAAGAAAAGAGAAAAAAAAGAAGTTTTATTGTTCGTAAAAGTAATTATTATTATTTTGTGTTACTTTCAAATGAAAAGAGTATCATATTAAATCAGCCTAATTGTTGTAATGTTAAAACTCCATAGAATTAGATAAAGAATACCTACGCGTGAATACGTTGAGAATTTTTTTTTAAAAGTGGGTTGTTTTACCAAAAACAACTTCTAATTTTTTTTTATTAAAAGGAGTTCCCTTTAACATTGTAAGAAAAAAACGTGCTAAAATAGAATGCGTCTGATTATTTTTGGAATTTTTATAAATCCACTTGGGATTTGCCAAACTAAGTTGTGGAGTCAGTTTCCTGAAAATCATTACAAAAAATCACAAAATAGTTTGTTTTTATAAGCTACATGGAATCATTTTTGTACTTGCTGATTTTTGATTGCTGATCATATGGAAACCTTCAAGGCATTAACTCTTCAAAAAGATAATATAAAGTGTGGTCCTTGCATTTAAGACCTTACAACTAGTTTTGCTAAGAAGATATTAGCCCAAAGGACTTGAATTTTTTTAACTTAAACTTAAACCTACAACTTTTTAAGCTATTTTGCATTAAAATAAAAAACATAAGTAAAAAAAACCACGTAATAGCAGGAAAATATTATGACCCGACCATAAAGTCAATAGCAATTTGTGCTCGTTTTATATGCGCTGCGCAAATATTGACTGCCATTTTTCATTACATTAACCTGTTTCACAACTACTTTTAAGTGGTTGCTGCGGTAAGGAATAATGTTGAAAGCAGCGTAACCGCAGAAGAAGACAACAGCAGTGAAGAAAAAAAACGCATAAATAGAGAAATGTCTACTTCCGCAACGTAGTGCAAAGCGTCTTTGCAGCATCCGTGCATGACACTCAGCAGCTGCTAGAAAGCAACACATAAGAAAAGTTCGTAGCTCTTTTTTTTTGTCGCAATTTAAGAAAACAGTAAAATAGCAAAACAGGAAGGAAAGGTTTTTTTGTATATTCTTCACAGATCCATCAAAAAAGCAATCCTCAACCAACAACATAAGCACACAAAAAAAAAAAATCGCAGGTAAACTAGCCAAGGTAATTAATTTTCTTTAAGCGAAAATGAATCCAAGCAACCCATCAAGCCATGCTATAACACAGCTCGAATATCCCTCAAAACTGCTTACTTAGTTTTGCAACGCCTCAAGCTGGTGCGCTTTAAACATGCACTTGAATGAATTCAGCCACACCCTGTTTTTTGCTGTCACCTTCTCTTCCACGCTCTCTGATGCTCCACTTGCCTGACCAGCATATGCCGATCCTGCTGCTACTACTACAAACGTAACGGAAACGGAAATGGATTTTCCATTCAAGTTGGTTTAACTGCTTTCAACTTTTTGTTGGTTGTTGTGCTGAGGTGTTTTACTTTGTTTCACTTTTCGAATTTCGTTGCTACTCCTTCATCGCCTCTTGTTTTTTTTTTGTTATTTTTATCTGAGCTGCTATTCAACTTTTTTTTTTAATAAATTTTTTACTACTTACTCGACTCTGCTGCCATCACTTAAGTTGTTGCTGTAAAATGTTTAGTATTAATTTTCATGATGATGCTGCGGTCTCGTTCCTGTTTAAAGACCAAACGATAATAAATTGTTCTGTACTGAAAATTGCAAAAAATCCGTTGCTGCTGTTGCCGTTGAGTGAGTTTTATAAATTGTTTAGCATTTCATCTCATACAGCAAATATACACCACTAAAAATAAATGCTGTAAAAAACGGCAACTACGTAATGTAATTTTAATAATGGCGATGAAGTAATTAATACCTGCTCGGTTTTAAGTGCAAAAAGAAGTTTATTATACGGTAGAAAAAAGAATTAGGTTAATTTATTTTGTTAAAGGCCATACATTTTCATGCACCAAAAAAAAAAAAAAAAACTGAAAGAAGCTGAAGCAAGTATCTTCTTTATGTTCTGGCTTTCGAGAAAATAATCACTAAATGTTGTTCTAAAAATGATCTGATTTGATCTGAATAATGAAATAAATAAATAAATAAATATAATCATAGTTTTATATAAAGTCTGGGTATGAGAACAAAGCTTATTTTGTCTTATGTAAATTGTGTCTACTCAATGCTGATATTTAAATAATTAAAAAATTAGCTAGATGATGTTGATCTACCACTCATTGCACCATTCTAACAAGCAATAAGTTTTCAAGAAAAAATGGTTCAGGCATGCTTTGATACGGCTAAAAGGCAAAAGGGCTTATTAAAAAATAAGCTGGATGCTGTTGATCTACCACGCATTGCACCACTATAATTAGCAATAGATTTTCAAGAAAAAATGGTTCAGGCATGCTTTGCTACGGCTAATTGGCAAAGAGGCTTATTTGTCCTTTCATTTGTTACCGTAACATGTTTTGGAAGCAAACTACCGAGAAGGTTGCTTGGGCTATTGGTCACCCTTCAGTTTTTAATACACTGTTTTTGAAATTATAGTTAGGAACAAATCTTCCTAGTATAGAAATTTTGACCTAACCCATTTCATCCCAGTGGTCAAGTATTCGATCAGTCATTTTAAAAATTTTCCCAGGTGAGCCCGAAAATGTTATCAACTTGCATCCTAAAACATATGTTAGTTTGGACTTTTGTCAACATACATTATTTTTTGCTTCGCAGGATTTGGTCATTTACATGTTCTGTTCAGTCTTGCCGCGAAGCAATTTTCAAATTTTTTGTTATTATTAAAGTTTTTTCTAAATGACCTTGTTGTTTATCATGTTGATTTTATACGATTTAAACATAAATTCTAAATGTTTGATAGTTTAAATCATACTTGATTTTAAATACAAATTCTAGTTGTTTGATAGTTTAAAATCGTTTATTGAGCTTAAGTTTTAAGTTAAAACAATTAATTGTTCTAACAAATCTTTTCAAGGAAACAACAACAACAACAAAGTTTTTTCAATATGAAAAGGAAAAGTCACTAGCTGATTTTTTTGCAATTTCGGCCATGCTAAAGGCTTCATCAGAAATCTTTGTGATACCCAAGCGAGCGCGCACTAGCGCACTGCACCACAGAGGCGATGAGATTTGAAGTGTCAATTTCTCAGTTTTTCTCCCATTTCACATTCTCACATTTGTTGTTATATTTTTGCTTTACTTTAGTCTTTATGCTTATATTATTATTAAGGAGTCCAACAGTCTGCTGGAAGTTGTCCAGCATATTTACTGTTGTTTTTAGATTTTTGCTATTTAAAAATTAAATATTAAATATTCATAAACATTTTTTTAACTGTTCAATTAATATGAGTCTTGCAAATATAACTTAACAAAAACGCATATTTTTAATGTTTCTTCAGTCAAAGAAAAAGTTTTTCTATGACTTAAAAATAGTGGATAAAAATAAAAAAAAATTGTTTTAAATTTTTATTATATTTTTAGATTACTTCAAGCTCAATAGCGGGATTCTTTTTTAGCGTATAACTATTTACAAACGAAGCCACATTTGATTTGAAATGAATAAAACTTACCTAATCTTGATAAAAATATGTTAGAATTGAAAGTTTTCTACATGATCTTGCTATTTATTATGTTTATTTTCTATGATTTAAATACAAATTATAAATGTTTGATAGTTTTAATATATTTAAATCAACAATCAATTAATTGTTCTAACCTGTCCTTAAGCTCAATAAAACGATTTTAAACTATCACACAACTAGAATTTGTATTTAAAATATAAAATGATTTAAACTATAAAACATATAGAATTTGTATCATAAAAAATCAACATAAAAATATGTTATTTTACAATTTTTTTTTGTTTTGTGAAGTCATGTAATACAAATTTGCAAGCAATTAAAAAATCGCCCAAAACTATTTTTTATAAAACATTTGCAGATATGTGCTTTTACATATCCCAATTCAAGACATACACGGTGTTACAAAAAATAAATTTTTTCTGTCCTATGAACCAAATGCACATATTCGGAAAGAGGGGAAAAAATAAAAATACACGTGTATCGTCGATTTTCATGTACACGTCAGAATTTTTTTTTTAAGTTTGAAGTATAAAGCTCGTAGTGGCCTGTGTGGAAGCCTTTGAACCGATTTTTAATCCTTTTTCAGTAATCTATTCTAGCTGATTTTTTGCTGGCTGACTCGTGGAAATGTCTGTAGTACGTCAAATTTTTTAAAAACAATTTTTATCAATTCTCAGATTTTCCCCAATTTTTATTATTTTTGAAAAAAAAAATATTTTTTTCACTTTTATTAGCATAACTTGAAGGGACTCCAAATTTTTAAACTACTAAAGCGTTAGGAAAAAAAATGTTTTTTGACCCATCCTACTCGATATAGTTGTAGTTAATCAATAGTAACCTTCTAACACTAAACAGTTTTTGACTTTTACAACACTTACAACTGGTCTAGGGGCCCTCAAACGATACTACATGTCCATCCAACTTCCATCGGACATGTCCATCCGCCTTGATTTCTTGCACACGAACGATGCTACATGTGTGATGACTTGACAGGTCGGAGGGCCCCTTCTGACAGATGAAATAAGGAATTGCAATATTGTTTTAAGTTCTGTTGTGCGAAAACGTATTTCTATATATTTCATCTGAAAAAAATGCAGTGTCCGACGCAAAATAACTTTTGTTACGTTTGTGGCTTATTCGTACCAAGTAAAAATTTCAAAAATATTACTAAAACAGTGGTGAATTCGTTTCAGAAAATATTTAAGAGTGCTTATATTCCTTACTTGTGGTATACTCCGGAAGTCGTGTGCGACTATTGCTACAGAAATTTGTGCAAGTTTACTGATGGAAGGTCAACAATAAAGTACGCTGTACCAACAATTTGGCTACCGCGCACGGAGCACTGCAATGAATTGTGCTACTTTTGTGTAACTTTTGCTCAAACAAAAGGGTACCAATACATTCACCGCAACAAAATTCGCTACGCTAAAGTAGAATCGGTAATTCCAGCAGTTCTATACTCACCAGAAGACCGTATAGCGGCTTCAGTGGAGATTTTTGATAATGTTCCCAAAATAAGCGATGCAGAATCAACAGTTGTACCAAAACTGCTATCAACTTTTCTTTCATCGAATGCGAGATGCGAGAGTCCACAAGTATCGGAATTTGTGGCAACACCCAGTGAAATTGGGACTGCAATGCCGCATTTTATAACGCAAGACGACTTCAATGACCTCGTACTAGACGGAAATTTGTCGAGGAGAACAGCAGAACTCTTTGCATCACGCCTTAAGCAGTGGAATATAGTGGAGGCTGATTTTAAAATCATAGCCGCTCGTAATCGAGGTAGCACTATTCCATATGACCAATTTTTTAGATTGCACGAAGATCGGGAAAAAAAATTTGGGTTATTGTTGTGACATTGCTTCGCTGTTTGCAAAAATCGGTTACCCACATATTTCAGAGGAGTGGCGACTTTTCATCGATGCATCGGTCAACAGCCTTAAAGTCGTGCTGCTTCATATCGGCAACACACATCCATCTGTCCCGATCGCATATGCCACAAACCTCAAGGAAACATACGAAGGCATGGAATTAATAATACAGTTGATAAAGTACAAAGAGCATAATTGGAAAATATGCTGCGATCTGAAAGTGGTCGGTTTACCCATAGGTGTTAAGCGTGGATTTCCAACCCACCAGTGCTTTTTGTGTACATGGGAAGGTCGAAAAAGAGATGAGCATTACACTGAATTTAAGTGCAAGCCGCGAACATGCTACAAAGTAGGCGTAGAAAGTATAGAGAATCTACCATTGTTGCAGCCGTCTCAAATCATTTTGCCTCCATTACACATTAAGCTCGGTCTCGTATCAAATTTTGTTAAAAAACTGGATCGTGATGGCGAGGCCATTGTGACTTTGCGCAACATTTTCCTGAAATTGAGCGGCGCAAAGATTCATGCAGGTATTTTTTTTAAGAAGTCATTCAGTAACTTTATGTTTTTTAATGATTTTTTTGATTTAAGGTGTTTTCAATGGTCTGCAGATAAAACAAATAATTGCAAGTTCTGAATTTTCATCAAAATTAAATGCTATCGAACAACGTGCATGGAAAGGTACAGTTGCCCTTATTGAGTAGTTTCTTGGCAACAAACGAGCTGCCAATTATAAAAATATTGTCGCAGAAATGATTTCGGCATATGGCGAAATGGGCATTTAATTGTCGCTAAAGATCCATTTTCTTCACAATCATTTAGATTTTTTCCCTGATGATTTAGGAGCTTGTAGCGATGAGCATGGCGAAAGGTTCCTTCAGGACATTGCGGCTATTGAAAAGCGCTTTAAAGGAAAAGACATTTCGCATATGCTTGGCGAATACTGTTGGCCTATTTGTCGCGATACTGAAGCAAATGCTTACAACCGCAAAAATAAAAGGCCTAAATTTCTTTAAAAACATTAAAATTTTTAATGTAACAATTCTTTATTTTTGTAAAACAAAAGTAATAAAAAAAATTGTTTTTTTATCGAACTGAAACCTTAAAAAAACGATAATTATTAAAAAAAAAAAATATATACTTCAAACTTAAAAAAAAATAGTTCTGACGTGTACATGAAAATCGCCGATACACGTGTATTTTTATTTTTTATCCCCTTTCCGAAAAAGTAAATTTGGCTCATAGGACAGAATGTGTGTAACACGGTGATATCTCTAATCAAGTAGTGTATGCAAAAGTTGCAACACAAACATTCGTATTTTTTTATGAAATAAATTCTATTAAAAATTGTTTTTTCTTTGTTGCAGAAGTAGGTTAAGTTAAGTTTATATTTGTCTATAAAAAAAATAGTCTTACAATAAAATTGTTAAGTTGATAAAGATGACATTTAATGTGCCGATTTCATAAAATTTTACTCATGTATACAATTTTGATCGTAGATTATGTAAAAAATTAATGTTTATTAATGCTTAGGACAGCTAATTGACAATTGATCAATACAAACTCAGTCAAAGTCCTTTAGAGTGCTGAAATAGCCAAATTAATTATTTTTATTTTTTAAGTACAGCTTATGCTTTCATGCGCTGCAAAAATTAAACCTTTTAATTATAATTCTATTCATAGAAACTCTTGAAGCTTCAAATTTTCATCTTCATAGCATTTTTAACTTTTTGTTACAACATTAAAGTGAAAGAAATAGTTTTTCAAAACCATTTTGTAATAAATGAACGACTACTCGGTTGAGCTTGAAGTCTTTTGAAATTTTTAAAGCAACTACATAACCTTGCAAGCATTTTACAGAGAGAGTTTTTAATTGAAGTGTCATCATTTTCTAACGTAAAAAGTTTACTTTTTATAAAACTTTGTTTTATAGACTAGCAAAACAAGCAAAAAAACTGGTAAAAATTTGTAAATAAAATATGCACGCATATTCTTTTTTTATTTGCAGAGTATAGAGCTTAATTTATTTATGTTTTGATTAAGTTTAGTGTACTATAAAAGCTATAAGAAAAGTTCCTCTACGCTTAGTAGCAATATTAAAAACGAAGGAACTGTAAAAATTTTGCAGTTAATTTGATTTTTCACACATGTATGAGTGTGATAGAAAGAGAAAAGTTAGAATACTGCAACAAAATATTTTTTTAAAACCAAGTACACAAATAAAAGCTTTAAGATTCTGTTATATTTTATATATATTTTTGTGTATTTTTTTTACTTTCCTCTAACTTTCTTCTTTCACTTCTGTACTACTTTTGTGGTGGTTGTGTGAATCAACAATAGAACCGGAAGCGAAAGGCAAAGACGTTGCGCATACGTAACTCTGCTTTTAAGCTAAAGTAAGCAATGTTAAAAAAACAGAAAGTCAGTAATAATGTTAAAAAGAGTAAGTCTTTTGTGTTGCTCCACATTCAGGCTCGAATATGCTTTGTTGTGGTCGTTATGGTTTTGTCGGCAACGTATGCTGCCTAAGTTTTGTGACCTATTCTGCATACCGAGAAAAGAGTTTAGTTCTTCTGTATAGCTGAAAAAAATTTTAATATCTTAAAATATATTTTTTTTAACTGTCAGATAATTAATAGCTTTTAATAGTTCTGTTTTCACTACAAGTGACTTAAGTTTAAATCTTTGATGAAATGAAAATTCATCACAATCTACGTTATATGTGACAATAAAGCATCTGTCTGTTTGTCTGTTTTGCGCCTACGACAAACTATGCCTACGCGTTCCTTGTCTTACTATTGGCCTGGTCTGCTTGATTATTTAATGGTATTGACCGTTTCAACTGTTCTTTTGTTTGACAGAATATGTTTTCAATCGGTAGATGACCTTATTTTCAGCTCACTTGGCGTTAGTTTATTTCATTCTGTTACGTCAAATGAGCTCACGTATCATGAATTTAGGTCGATTGATTCTAAGGCTGTTTTTTCTTCAACTCAGTGGAATTATATTTGCTTTTATGCAGACTTTGTATATTAAGGACTGTTTCTCGCTCTTGAATAAAAAATATTTTTCATATAAAAACTGAAAAGGAATTAAAAAAGAAATTTTATTTTTTTCAAAATTACTTGCATTTGTACTTAATTTTTCCAATGAAAATCAGGCACGGAAGCACTGTGAATGAAATGAAATATATGCTCAAGATATTGTTTCTTTAGTTAAAATTGTGAGAAGTTTCTTGCAGATATATTTTTTTCTTATTTTAGCTAATGTTTGTTGATTTTTTACGAAAATGACGATATAAATACATTCAAGGTAGAAGTACCGACGAGATTCGATTTTCGATTCAATTTTCGCAAAAGAAAATATTTATAAAACACGAAAATAATTCAAATCCTATGGTTGTGTATGAATACGGTTTAACAGATACCTAAAATAATACCCTTGCCGTTTTGGTAAATTATTTTTCTTATATTTATTGCCATTAATTTTGAAATAATCTTTGAAAAGAGGTTGAATTGGAAGTTACATCCTTTTTCCTGGTTACTTTCGCTAGAAATCTATGAGTACTATCATATGTAGGTTGCTAATTCATGGATATTTCATATACAATTTCATTTTTTGTGCCAATAAAGTAACAGATATATGTCCAGTGCCCGTGTCAGAAAATGTCCTACCTATGCACCAAAAGAAGTGCTAGTTCTGGAACACCTTGGGCAGGCACAGTGTACTAACGAAGTCCTAATCGGACACTCATTAAATTTAAAATTTAAAACCCCGGGATTTTCGGGATCCTGGAATTTGGTTAAAATTTCAACAAAAATTTATACAAAAATATATCTAAATAACATTATAAAAAATTTTTAAATAAAAATTTATAAATATATAGCTTACGAACAGTTAACTTTAAAAATTTATTTATTAACACCACAGATGCCAAAACGCTATACATGCTGTTCATTTGAAATTCTTTATTATCTTAATATTTAATAAATTTGAAGTTATTCAGTCATCAAACCAGACGCCTTATAAAGTTTTTTTGTAACGTATTATTTTAAATAAAAAAATGAAATAGTTCCTTTTTTATAACAATTTTTATAATGTTCTTGAAGTTGTGAGAAGACAATCTTTTTTTGTTGTGTTATTTTTGGACTTGATCTCGACTTGCTCCTTTTTGAATTTTTGTATTTGACCAACTTTTTGAATTTAAATAATTTCTTGCACTAGTGTTCAGGCTACATGGTCTGTGCTTTTTATGCAAGCAAAAAATTTATTTAATTTTTCACCTCCAACTTTTCTGTAGGTTATTTTTTTGGTTATTTTTCAGCTTCTTCAGGGAATACAAAAGGTGATATTGTGGTAAAAACATAGAAAAATAAATACAGTTGTTCTTTTAGATAAACAAAATCATAAAACAAAATAACTTACAAATTTAAATTGTACATTCAAAAATGATGTGTCTGCTGATTTTTAACAGAAATAAAATTTAAAAATCAAACATTAAAACAATTAGGATTTCCATATTCCTTTATATGTTCTTTTTGTATAATTTTTAAATTCTTTTTTTTAGTTGCCTTTTATCCAAAATAGACATTTTAAAAAATAATTTTATTGCGTTTCATTGCTATGAAAACATATAGAACACTTGTTTCGATTTCCTAAAAAATTATTATTTTCGGTTGCTTTAATAAATTTTAGTTTAAAATCGATTTCAGATTTTTTAAGTGTGTTAATTGTAAAAGAATAAGATCTTTCAATTCAAAGATTATTTAAAATTTTTTGCAGTGCAGTTATAATCCCGGATTTGAAATTTTCAAATAATTTTGTCCGAGTTGGATCGCGAACTCAGATCTCTGAATTCTAACACATTACATATCATATTATATGAATACTTTTATATGGAAAAGTTTCTAGTCGTTTCTTTTATTTTTGTATGAAGAAATCTTACAAAAACATTGCAAAATAGTTTTAAATAAACAGAAAAATTTGTGAAAAAATTTAGATTTTTAAAAATATACAAAAAAGGAAGAGTATAGCAGTGAGGGGACTGCGGACCGAAGCGAAAACATATATGTAAAGTAAAAGTATTCCCTGGAAGACTTTGTCCTGCCACCGACCGCCTTACTGCTATATAAGAATTTTCATGCTAATCGGAAAAAATTTTATGTATTCACCCACTCAACCTTTGATTATTTTTTTCAAAATATTTTTTATTCAGATAGAATTTTTATTTTATAATTGCACCAAACTATATTACATTTAAATTTAATATTGTTGATATAAAAATAAAATACCGGGAGCACTATTGAATGAAAAATAATCCTCAAAAAGGATATTTAATTTGTTCTTTAAATGTATATGTAGAGCTGTAGCTAAAATAAAATAAATTTACTTTTTTTATATACGATATTTTGTTTGATGGGTATTGAAGTCTCTTTTAATGCCTGCATTTGAGATCTTGCTACAAGGAAAACAGAAAACATAGCAAGCAAAGTGCAGTTTATTTTCTGCCCCCGATTCGATTCATCCATACATCCGGTTTATCATTAATGCACATTATTTTCATCTTTTATCACTTCATTATATTTTAAGTTATGGGTTTTAATATAAAAAACAAAGTAAAACATAAACAAAAATATAAATTAAACTTATTGAAATAATTAATATACGCTTAAAATACGTACACCTACATAAAATTTGTATTTACATAAATTTCATTGAATTTCATTTACATTATTTTCACTGTTTGCATCAATAATCATTGCATTATATTTTTAAAAAAGATACTATAGGCTTATGGTAGCTGAAATAAGAAACAAAAAATTTTTGGACGATACAGTCCCACTCATGATAAAATTGTTATTAGGTAGCCTTGACAACTACTCATTTTCTCACGAGCTGCGACCATCGAATTTAAAAAAAAGAAAACAATATAAAGTGCTTGTTTTTCACACACACATTGGCAGTTTTCAGCGGAGTCAATAGTTGGCAACTGTTGTTTTTTTAAATTTGAGTGAGAAACGTTTGTAATTAAATGATCCCTTCACAGCAGGTGACTCCTCTGAATGCGGCTAATGTGTGTGACACACATTCTCTATTTTGTATTCTTTTGCTTGACATTCGATGGTTGAACCCGAAATGTCACTCCTACCTATTACTTATTATACCATGGTCCCAGTCAGAGAACATGCTGGCGACATTTATAAAACTACAAATCTTTTTATGTTGGTCATGAAACTCAAATACACTGTCTTGAATATTGGCTGCCAGGCGCTCAGCAAATGCAGCAAGCATGACAAAATTAAACAAGGCAGTGTTAGGGCGGAGAGCCGGTGACCGAAACTGTCATAACCAAGTTGACATTTCACACAAAATCTGCAAGCAATGAGAATGCAATATGAAAGCAAGAACTGGCAAATATATCAAAATGGATGAGTTTGACAGTTATGGGAAAGAGAACACATTCAGCCCTAACACTACCTTGTCTAATTCTACTATGGCAGCAAGCAACCATCAATAAGTTTATCTGCTGACAAATCGTTCCTTCATAAAAAAAATCATGAAGGATATTTACTATTTTTCTGTCAATGTATATGTAGATCTGTAGCTGAACTAAAATACATTAACAACAACAATTACCAAGCAAATCTACTACAATGATGAACAGAGAAGAGCAGTATCACATCGGTTGCGCAACGTTAGAGGGGATGAATCGAATTGGCGGCGGAAAATAAACAACACTTGGCTTGCTATGTTTTTTGTTTGCCTGGTAACAAGATGTCAAGTAGAGGCATTAAAAGAGACTTCACGGCCAGCCAAACAAAAAGCAAATATCAAAAGTTTTAAATTTATTTATTTTAGCCTACAGCTCTACATATACATTGAAAAAAACAGTAACATTCAATTGCTGCATTCCCGTGGTCGTTGATCTAGAGCGCGGCTCTATTTTATTCACAAAACAAAAACAAAAATTAAACCCAGCTGGATTTCTAGCTCTATTTCTGATCTTAAAATGTTGCCAAGTTTCAAGCATTTTTTATCAAAACGAACATAGTTGGCAAATCTAAATAACTATTCATTTTCGCATTTTGACGTTTCACCGCTCAATGGGCGTTTTGGTATTGTTGTTTTCTTTTATTGTTCTTAAAACAGCTGCTTCAAGGCTGTGATGACAAATTGAAATAAAGTTGAACCAACGTTGTTATACTGAGATTTGATCTGATCTAGTGCCATGGGAATGCAGCTAATTTTTCGCAGCGGAGCAAATGGAGGGGAAAGAACGATGCGTCAGCAGAGGAACTTATTGATGCTTGCTTGCATATGTTTTCTAAATTTCCTATCTTGTTATCTTTGCTGTCTGCATTGATGACGAGAGTTACTCGGAAAAAGACAATGACGCAAACCAAAGATTTACCGTCTACCAAAATCGTTCAACGTGCCTAAAGAAGTTTTCACTTCAAAAAAATTTGTTTGTCCGAGCGGGGTCTCGAACCCGCGCTCCCGAAAGCTTACTTTCATATGTAATAATGCAAAATAAGCAGAATTTTGTTAACAACTGCGGTGGACGAGTGGATAAGGTGTCGGACCGCCACATGAGAGGAAGTTGGTTCAAATCAGGAAATTATCGGTCGTTTTTTATTTCAAGTATTTATATTGCTTTTCTTTATAATGTGTATTTTCAAAAAAGGCTTCTAGCAGGCATCTTTAGAGTCACGAAAGAGAAAGACATAGAATATTTTCGTTTCATATGAAAAAGTTAATGGGCTTAGATATCAGTGCGGATTGGCTAAAAATCCATATGATGGCCTGCTAGAAGCGCTTCAAAGCCCTGTTTTTGCCCAATAGGCAGTTAAGTGTTTTTTTTATATCAAATCGCACTACCAGCAAGCTGCGTAAAGAAACTTCGTTCCAAAAATAAAATATTTTATTTTTTAAAACAATTGCACTCTTTACAAAAGGTTTAAATGCGACGCGTCTTTGGCTTGTATTTTTTGTGTGCATTTTTTCAGAACTGCTGTTTTTACTAAATAAATTAATTCCGTTTTATTTACTTTTTTATTTTGCTGCTTGTGCTTTTATTTTAAGTGTTACTCAATAGCTTCGGAAAGTGCTAACAATACAGCGCTATATAATGAGCGCTATTTGCAATGAAAAGAGAGCGCTTTTAGCCTTCATGTGTCTTAATCTGTGCTTAAATTTGTATCATTTTTGCCAAAAAAAAAACTGAAAAAAAATTTCAAAACAATAGCCTCCGAGGTTTTAAATAGCTTCCCAAAAACAATTTCTTAGCAGTTTTGGTCACTAACAGCATAAAAAAAAATTTACGTGAACTCCAGACCTTACTTCTAAATTGACCATCTCCTGGCTGGGTGTCTACAAATGTAGTCACCATACAAAATGTATGAAAAGTCATATCAGCTTTTTACTCAATAAATTTTATTTTTATTTCAACGTATCGAGAAATGTCCTTTTGTCATTTTTGTTATTCTGTGCTTTCTTATGCACGTATGTAAGTACGTGTATGCACTTGCATATGGGCATTTCCACCAAGAGATCAACCGCGACCTAAAACTTAAATGTTACTGAATATTTTTTTAGCCCTCCGTAATAGAGAAAAAAATGTTTAAATTTTTATTGTGAGAGTACTTAAAGCTGATCTCAATTTTAAAAAAATGAAAACAAACATGATAAGTAGCAACAAAAATTGAAAAATGGTGACAAAAATTGTTATATTTTAACGAATGTTGAAATTTTCGTACAGTGCTATACAAAAATCAAAACAGTACAAAAATGTTTAAATTTTTCTTCGCTTTTTTAATTTTTAAAAACAAAAAAATATGTACGACAGTTGGGTGCGTGTCCATGGAAATGCCCATATGTGACATTATTGAATATTTTCCAATATTTGTAGAATAATACAGTGCCAGTGATCAGTTTTGCGTTGCTGCTCATGCTGATTGAAGGCGTCTTTTGAATAACACTAGATCCCTGTCTTTGTTCTGCTTCTGGCACTATTTTGCCCATGCACCCTAGACAACTAGCCCATGCATCCCGTCCGTTGAAAGCGTAAGGCTACACGCAAGATTTGCAGTTGATATAAGAAGCCAGTGTACGACAAACATGCTGTCACATATACTTTAGGCTAATGCTCTTTCATTAACCCTAGCATCCTAGGGACCCTGCAACACTCTGGGAGGCAGTAACACATTCTACTGGGCCTAGGTAGGCTTATGTTAAGAAAACGGGAAATGTGGCCTGATCTATCATATTTTGCATAGGGAAGTATGATGTTGACAGGTATGATGATCATTTGTAGTTTCCCATTATTTTCCCCACCATTTTCCCCACACAGTAAAAAATTCAAAACCTATATACAACTTACGCTGTATCTGATATAGTATCAGTGAAAACACTGATATCACAAACAATAATAATAGAGACAAAAACAAATATTACACTGTAACTTGATAGCATGGTAAGCACGCTACACTACGCCTGCTATTATGCATCACATGCAAAAACATCCGAAAACAATATCTTGTACGCACGAAAACTCTGTGGGGTTCTTGGGGGAAGGTCTGTAATAAAAAGAAAAATTTTTTCTACGAACTGAATCACTGCAAGAAGTCATGAGATTTCTGATTGATGTTTCAAAAAATATTTAAGATAGACATTAAGGTGGGTCACCAAAAAAAATTTGAAAAGGCCGCCCCTTATTTGAAAGCTTATGTTGAGAAAATTTAAGTTTCATACATTTTTTTTGGGGGACCCAAAAAAACGCCCAAAATGGTGTTTATCTTATAATTTCGCCATTTTTTAATTAATCTTAAAAAATTTCCCGTTGGATAGATAGATCTCAATAAAGACAACAATGTGTCCTTACAATTTTTTACCTACAATTCCATCTTTGACTAGATATTTAAATTATTCGTCTTATTTCCTTAGTACCCCAAAACTTAAATTTTTTTTTCCGAAAAAAATTTCATTAAAATTATAAAATTTTTGTGAAGAAAGTTTTTAAATTCTTGCTTCGATATAGTGCTTAATATTTCTTAGTGTTTTATTTCTAGTTGACACTTCTGTCAACTGTAACTGGTCAAAAAATGTAACTGGCCTGCTAATCAAAGAATTCCGTTGAACACCATGAAATTCTTTATTGACTAATATGGGCCAATGTTACTGACTTTCGATAATGAGCTAGAACAAGTTTGTGATGTAGAAATGGCAGATGATATTGAGAGCTGCGAGCTGCAATCAATAGTTCATAATATTGCTTCCCAACGTTCCCTGACTACCGCTCAATATAATCTTGGTTTAAGTGAGTAAGATGAATTCCAAGAAAGTTAACAGGAAATACTTCCAGAAATGGAATCCGTATTGAAAGTAGCAGATATTCGATCAAAAAATTTCTCTGCTGCGTTGGACCAAAGTGATACGTTAAACCGTTTTGGATCTTTGCATGCTACAATGCTAATTAAAGATTAAAAAATTTCGCTATCCACCAAAGTAAAACCACATTTGCCATAAGACATTGCCGAGAAATTGATTCAATACCTGGACAATTTAGTTATCGACAAAAATAAAATTCAAAAGGAATGAGTTTAATTCAGAGCAGAAGCAAAAGCAGCATCCCAATTTCTAGATTTGTTGAAATGCCTCTCTTTCGATGGCAAGAAAGAAATGACTTTAAAAAAAAGGTAATTTTAAACGAAACAAGGTTAATGAGAGTTTCTGAAGACCACGTAACTAAAATTCAAAATTTATCGACTACACAATACCAAAGGGGGGCTCTGGTGAGGAAATTTAAAAGGCCATCGTGGATTTTTGGTTAGAGAAAAATTCCCCCTGGATCATTTGGTAGCAATCAGTTGCGATGGTACCGTAGTTAATACTGGTCATAAAAATTGGGTTGTACCATTTATGGAACGATACCTTCAAAGGCCAATGCAAAAGTAAGTGTGCCTATTTCATTTGAATGAATTACCGTTGAATGCGTTAGTTAAAAAATTGTTTGGAAAACAGAAGGGACCTTGAATCTGGCCACGCGAATTTGGAAAAAAATTGTAAAAAATATACAGTAAATTTTTTTTCATTAATGCAACATGCTGACTCAGTGATCAATTTTTTTTTGTTTCCTTTATAATTCCTAGGTCGCGCAAGGTTTTGTGCCACTTGCTATACGCTTCATGCCTGAAAATATTGATTTCTGGAATATGCGCGATGACCAACAATATTTATATTGTATGGATTTTGCTGTTAACAACGGTGATTGCAATGAACGATTAACTAGAGAAAAACGCGGTTCAGTAAGTTCAGCACGTTGGTTAATAACCGCTGCAAGAATCTCATACCTCTACGTTACTAAAAGGCAACCCTCTCTTATTTTACAAACTTTGGCAAAGTTTATAACTAGTTAAGGTGTATGCCCCATTTTGGTTTCTCGTAAAAAGTCAGCCTCTTGCTATTCACGGGAGTCGGCATGTATTCCAATACATTTCTTGGATCCATCAGTTGCCGATTTAAATTCAGTTGGCAATTCGTCCAACAATTGGATATAATAGCATATATAGACCATGATAACAGATAACAGATGACCATGAAAAAATTATAACAATTATCCACAAGCAACGATTCGCAAGTTCTATGTCCCACATCAAGGAGTTATAAAGTTTGACAGTGATTCATACACAGAAATGATTGATTGATTCAAAAACTGGCGAATTTTATTGATCAGAATTGCATAAAATAGTTATTAGATCTCTTAATGTCAAAATGGGAAATTTACTTTACGTTACTTAATATTTATTTTAAACCTAATTCAAGACTAGTACAAATATTTAAAAAGTCCTTTGCAATGAAACTTGCTCAAGATACCTAATCTAAGAATAAAAGCAATATAAATTAAAGGAAAATTCACATTCTTTGTAATGGTTCCCTTTTAAAGTTAGTTTTCACTTACAAATCAATAGAAAAAATTAATAAAATTTCAAGATACTTTTGCACAAGTTCACCGTCGAAAACTTATTTGTAATAATACGCACATCAATCATGGTGTATTAAAGATTTGTGTTTGTGTTTCAAAGGTAAACAAAATTTAATGGTGTAGGCAAAACAAATAGAAAAATAACAAATACCATCCATAATACGCACAACGTGTCGAATGAAGGGTTTAGCCAAAAACTTCTAAAGTAAACTTATTTGAAATCTCAAAAGGATCCCATTTAACCATTCACAAGCTATAGCTTGCGTCAGCGAACATACCCTTGCACACACTCTTGAAAAACAAACTCCCACAACTACGCACAAGACATACAACAACAATTCGCCTCGATGCTATAAAGTAAAACAAAAGCTAGTAAATTAAAAAAGAAGAAGAAACAGCAAATTTTCTTTAAGCTTAGAACGCAGCTAAAATACGAAAGTCCTTCATTGTTTAGGGATATTTCAAGGATGACATGTGAAATCCACGTTGACAAAGCAATGTTCAAACAAGTGTCACAAAATAATAAAAGAGGAAAGGAGGAATGCGGGGTGGGGTTTAGATGTGTTTGAAAGACTTTTAAACATAAAAACACTGAGCTTTAAATTGTCACATCATTACAACAACATAAATAAAAAGGGCAAAGCTCATTTGTCAACGTGCAAAGGAAAAAATAAATAAATAAAAAATAATATCAATAAAAACGAGAAAGAAGAAACAAATACTAAGCAGCAGCAGAAGAAAAATTAAAGCTTAACAAATTATCAGTTCAAACCTTGAAAGCATTATATAATATCCTTTCAAAGTTACTCTTTGTTGTTGCTGCTGTTGCTTTATTTGCAGTTTCACTTGTAACACCTTCAAATACAGTGTTTACTTTATAAGCTTTGAGCTTTTTTGCTACTATTTTTTTTTTTATTTTTCTAATGTTTGCTATGCAGCAGCGCCCAACTCAAATAAAGTGGTCGGCTAGAAAGAAAGCAACTAAGATATAGAAATTGAAGAGATAACCTTCTGACAAACAGCCAGCTAGCCAGCAGGATGATTCTATAGAATAAACGAACATTAAACAGAGCTTGACTAAAATCAACAAAAACCAACTCAGCAATAACAACTAAAACACACTCGTGAGAATGCTTATTATTTGTTTACCTGGTTTAAGCTTTCAGGGGTGTGTATAACCCGCTTTCTTTTAAGCCTTTGGGCCAAAACTCAGAGGACAGAAGTCGTCATTGTCGTCTTTACTCAGACGACATGCTGTGTAAGTGTGTGTGTCTTGTTCTTTCTATCCGAATTTAGTGTTCGGCAGACAACGCCACCGCTCTCCTTGATAAGCGTGTCTTTTGCGTAACTAAAGCTGTCGTAATTTTCAAGTTGAGAAGTTTCGAATGTATCAGTGGCTTAAATAAGTTCTCGATTACATGTTAGCATTGGAGAAACGTGGGGCAGCCGGTCACAGTCAAAGTATGTCCTGGCATTTTGACAGTTTTTGCCTTTTGTTCGCTTTTAGCTATGAGAGAACTTAAGTCAGACATTCGGAAACATAATAGTACTTGTTATTATATCATAATTTTTGCCGCAGGTCTCATGTCAGTGGTTAGATATTTTTTGCATATCCTTGTAGATGAAATCATGTGCCGCAAATTTATTTTGTGTTTTGCTCCTAACAGCTTTACCGAAATGCTAATCCCACAGTGGAGGATCTTACTAACTATAAAATTTGCAAGTAAAAATGAAACAAATAAAGAAAGTACTAGATGTTAAACCAGTTAAATGTTACTAGCTTAAAAACTATTAGTTAGTTTATTATCTGTGGCGCAGCCAGTTCAAGATTAAAAACTTTTTATTGGCTAATAACGCAGCTACTTATTAAATAGTTTGGAAATTCATAGTCAGACATAAATTGACTAGTTTGCTAGTTAGTTGCATGACCGTTTATAAAAATATTATGGTTGTTGTAAGAATTAGGGAAGTCAATCCCGGAATTAAGGCCTTTTAAATCCAGGAATTTTTAAATAAAAATTTTCTACATAGAATAAGAAAACACTTTTATTGAGGCTGAAAAGATTGCTAGGATGATGAGTGTGAATCACTGGAGCAAGGACTTTACAAAGTTTTTGAAGAATTTGCTAATCGGGAAGTCAGCTATGTATATAAAAATTTTCAGATTTTCTGACTTAGAAAATAATTTTGTTTTATGGTGAAGGCAATCGTGATCGAAACTTACAAAATGGCTTACCACTATTGTACAACTATTTCTCCAAGTAGCATAGAATCAGAACTGTGCAATAAAAAATAAAACGAATTGATCTGCTAAATGTATTACTTTAAAAAGAATTAAAACCAAAAAATTTAATTTGAAGTCTTTTTCGACCTTAAGTTGCCTTAAACACAAAAAACATGAAGACGGTGTACAAAAAAAAAAGTGTAACATTTATATAGTAATACTTAAAACTGTTGTCTTTTTTTATATTTTTTGTTCTTTAACCCTTTCAATGGCTAGGCTAAACTAAGAACAAAATAATTTTTTTGAGGTAATATTCCTATCATTTAGGTCCTTAGAAGATGAAAATCTGCTTTTTTTAATATTTTGAAGATTTCTCAACCCTATAGATCTTTGTTTTTTAAACCCTCTAAATATTCTTATTATTAAAGCCATAAAAAGATACAAAAACATAAATTTGATCTTTGTCCGGTTAATTTTTTTCTTATAAAATATGCTAAACAATTTTTTTTGCTTTCCTTCGCAAAACGAATTAAAAACGAAAATCCAACTGACTTTAATGTCAAATATATCTCTAAATTTATTTTTATCATGTTGGTTCATCTTTTTTTCATAAAACCAAATGATTTAATTTAAAAAAAAGCTCTTCAAAATAAATAAATATAAAAAATTACTTTCTGACGTGTCCAATATATTAGGCAAATCAACTAAAAGGGTTACATTAATACAATGTGCTAGTCATTAATATTATTTCTGTTTTTTGTGTTTATTAACAATAAGGGTATTCACAATTGTGTGGTATAGTAGTAGTATGTATTTTTTGCCATAGTTGAAAATGACAGTATGACCACCCTTTAAAATAGAATTTGTGGTTGGGATCCTCCCACTATAGCTTTTTGTTACTATGCAAATAAATTAACTATCCAATTTGATATATTTTATTAATATAAGGCATAAAAAAGTTTAACTTGCATTTTGAGCTTCTCTAATTTTTGCAATCAGAAAATAACTGGCAACCGATCAGTTGTTTATGGAACTTTAAAAACCACGTTTGTAAAACATATCATTGGGCTACTTAAAATTACCACACTTTTGGTTTTTAGAGATTTTATTTAAAACCAGAAAAAATATAAAAACCGCTGGGTAAAGTGTGGTACAACACCACGGGGTTTTTTAACTACACTGAAAATCACGCAATTATGAATATCCTTAATGTGTTTTGTTTTGCTTTTGTTACTTTATAAATGAATTACTTTACATTTTTTAGTTTCAAGTAATAAATATCAAAAAACTGTATTAATAACGTTTTGAATTATTTGCTTCTTAAAATTTTCAATCCTGAACTAATTTCGGATCCCGGGATCGGGATTGGACTCCCTAGTAAGAATTGAATCGTTTCTTTCAGAAACATCATCATTCCAAACGAAGTTAATTTGATGCAAACAAATTGCATGCAAATGCAAATAAATAAGAAAACTGAAAGTGCTGAAAACAAACAAAATAAGATGAGTAAAATAAAAAAAAAGTTAATAAGATTTTATTTCATTGCAAGGAGGAAAAATATAAATGTAGTTTATTTTTGTATTGCATGGTATTTTGGATATATCAGAGTTTAGTGGGTAACGAGTTCCAAAGACTTATAGCATAGACATGGAGTTGTCTTTCCGATGCAAGGCACAAATGTCGTAGCTGGATTAGAGCTTTTTCTCGATTAGATCGCGAGAAGATAACTCTTTCACGTATATAACACCAGAGTATATAAATGTGTTCACCATCAGCAAAGTGTGTAGAGGAGAGTAGGTAGAAGAGAAGTCTTAGCTAGAAGTAACCTAATTCGTAAGGGAGTGAATAATTGAGTGATCCAGACTACACGGAACATGCTATATAACTATTTTTCCAATAGTTAAGGTTCGATTGAATATAATCCCAAGATTTTTAACAAAATTTACAAATTGTATTGGGCAGATCTTTAGTAGTATATTTGGAAAATTGCAATGTCTATTATTTTTTTGTAATAACTAAGCACTTATTATGAGCAAGAGGCTCAAACAATTCTCCCCGGCCCAACTGGTAATGAGATTTAGATCGGTATTAATGTTCGATACACAATCTCGACAACAGCTTACATACAACTGCACATCGTCTGCATACATATGAGTCTTACAGTTTTGTAGAATCCTAGGTAAATCATTTATGTACATGAAGAACAGGAGTGGCCCAAAAATTTATCATTGAGGAACACCACGTAAGACAGGTAGAAGTGTGGACCTTAGAGCATTTACACTTACGGCTTGTGATCTGTTAGATAAATAAGACTGCATTAGGTTGGCTGCAATAGATGTAAATTTAAATAAATTTGTGAGTTTAGTATAGAGAATGTCATGATCAACTGTATCAAAAGCCTTCGTATGGTCCAATAGGATTCAAAAGCTAACATTATTAACCTCTAGGGGTAAAAATAAATCTTCAATAACATCTATAAGTGCTGTTACGTAGCCTCGCTGCACTCGAAAGCCTGACTGTCTGTTACTGAGCTGTTTATTATCAAGAACAAATTGATTAAGTTGTTGGTAAAGTAGGAGCTCCAGAGCATTGGAAAGGTACGTTAATGTAGCAATCGGACGAAAATGTTGCAATTTTTCGGAACAGGTATAATTTTAGCTACCTTCAAGCTGATGGAAAAACTTGAGGTGGTTAGGATTATGTTAAAAATGTGGGTGATATAAGGCAAAAGTATGGGAAGAAGAATTTTAAGAAATGCTGGGTGGGTATCATCAAAACCAGCAGCATTCGATTTAATCGCTAGAATGCTCTGGAGAACATAACATTGACTAACGCAATGAAACGAAAATAGAAAATTATGATCGAGGCTTCCATATGAGCTAGTGTAGACATTGCCCTTGACTGCAGGCATTGGAATAGTGATGAATTTTTTATTTAGATCATTTACATCCACAGCTGCGCAACTACGATTAGAATCATTGCCAATGCCAATTTAACGGATTTTTTAAATTTAAAGTAATCAAACAATTTAAAGTAATTGATTTTTGACTGTTTCATTGCATTTCGCACGGATTTCCTTATATGTATAAATTCTTCATAAAGACCAGGAGTCTTAAACCTCCTCCAACGCTTGAAAGCAGTATTCAATCAATGATAGGATTTTGTATAGTGCTATTAAACCATGGCTTTTGTTGAAATTTTATGTGTTTAGTTGAGATGGGTACAAACTCATTGAAAAGTTTACTCAAATGGTGCTGAAAAAATGCACCTGATCTTCAACCGATATCATTCAATATATGACACTCCAACTTACTTCATTTACCGCGTGACTTAGATGTGAGTAGTTGATTTGCCTAAAGTTACGATAACTAAATGTAGTAGAAAAGTCTGACAATTGAAAATCATAATTTAGAAATATTAAATCATGCTTAGAAAAATCAGGTAATACTTACAGATCGTAAAGCAGTACTTTGGTCTTATTACTTACAAAAAACAAATCAAGAAGGGAATTATTAGTACTAGTGAAGTGAGTGTGTGAAGAATTATTTACTAAAAAGAAACCTAACGATTCCATATTTTCCGCGAGGTGGTTTTCTGACAGAAGGTTGCTATTAAAATCACTAGCTTTAATAATATTCGAAAAGACAGCGATTTGTTTTTAATACACTTAATAGTGACGCACTAACCAAAGTACGGTGCGGGTGATAAACACAGCCTAAGAGTATTTTGAGACTACCATTTGTAATTAAAACGAACACATATTCGATTGAACTATCAATATTAAAGAGCACCTTAAGCTTACATTAGATATTGTTTCGCATATAAATTGCAACTCCACCTGCTTGCCGCTGTTTGTCAACTCGAAAAATAAGGAAACCTTTCTACTTAATTAGTGTATTAGGCATTGCAATATTAAACCATGTCTGAGATACACAAACTATGTCTCTACCAGAGCCCTAAAGGATGTACCTAAATTCATCCATTTTATTAGTTTAACATTGCGCGTTAATATGACATACCCTGAGGCCATGACGTAGTTTATAAAGTATGCGAATAAGAGTATAAGCATTGTCTTCGGAACTAAACGATTCGTTATCCATAGAACTTGTCATTGCGAAAATATTTCAAGGAAATGCGTGCAGGTTCTTGCATTAATTGTTGCAATGAAATATGCTTGTAACTTTGTATGAAAATAGAAGAAAAAAAATTTGAAGTTAATAGGTAACACAAATTAATAAAAATATGATATATGTACGCAAATAGTATAAGAGAGTAAAACGAGGCGCTGATTGTGGCTATGAGGAATTAAGAAGACAAAGCCAGCATTGAGAAATGAATTAGTTTTGTGAGTCACGACAAAGAGAAGGATTTAGTTCAGTGCCTTCAATACAGATTTCGATATTACCCACTTGGAAAAGTAGCCCTGTTGTATGTCTGCCGGCAGCATGCCCCTGAAGAACAGGAGACATGCTCGCCTCCATACCCGCTTATATCTTTTTTCTAGAACATTAGCATGTTCTAGGCCGGTATGTTTGTCAAATGAACAGCCGTACTGACTCTGTTAAATTAATAAACGCAGAAAGAACTTAGCAAATTTAAGTGAGAAACCTTTGCAATTGAATTAAATTAACATAAAAGTTAAATTGAATCTAACTTCTGACGTGTAGAATAGCAACACATTCAGAGAAAAACATCGTGAACTAAGGTAGCGCTACCATTACAGCTCACAACAGTTGTCTGCGCTGAATGCGGCCACTGATAAATCAGACCAATCTATACGCAATAGAGCCATGCGTAGGTACACTTAAAACCGGCTCCAAAACATTTGTTTATTTCATACTACACTGCACTGTCTTGCTTGCTACAAAGAAATCATGTAAGTGATTGCAGCGAAGACGAACAAAACATGATAGAGCAATAAAAAAAGATCATTGATATTGTTGATTTAAGATATCGTTGTCAGAAAGCTCACTGCAGTCAATGTAACGAAAGCTTGTTGACTGGCAATAGATGATTTGAGCTGTTCAGAGCACAAGTGGCGTAAGTCCATTTTTGGTAGTTTTGAGAAAATTTAACATTTAGAAAAATTCTTATAATAAATTCCAAGTATAAAGAACTCAGTTTTGCTTATAAGCTAGGTCAAGAGCATAAATGGAGCTATCCATATCGTACAAAATAAACTAAATAGAACATAAAAATGGTGCAGAATATTGCATATTAGTAAAAAAATTTGGAATTGCGCCACTGAAAATTATTTTAAATTTCTCGTTTCCGCTGTAGAAATCTAATAGGAGATATTTTTCAAAAACTTTTTGATGAGGAATAACAGCATTTTTACATAGAAGTTGGACAAAACTACCCACTAGCGATTATCTTCATTATTAAGGGAGATATGAAATGAATGGACTTACGCCACTTGTCCTCTGAAAATTTTTTAAAATTCCTCCTTTCCGCTGTAAAAATGTAATGGACAATATTTTTAAGAATTTTTTGATGAGGAATGACAGCATTTTTTCATAGAAGTTGGACAAAACTACCCATAAGCGATTATCTTTATTATTAAGGGAGATATAAAATGAATGGACTTACGCCACTTGTCCTCTGAAAATTTTTTAAAATTCCTCCTTTCCGCTGTAAAAATGTAATGGACAATATTTTTAAGAATTTTTTGATGAGGAATCACAGCATTTTTACATAGAAGTTGGACAAAACTACCCATTTGCGATTATCTTTATTATTAAGGGAGATATAAAATGAATGGACTTACGCCACTTGTCCTCTGAAAATTTTTAAAAATTACCCTTTTCCACTGTAAAAATGTAATGGAAAATATTTTTAAGAATTTTTACATAGAAGTTGGACAAAATCATCCCTTAGCGATTATCTTCATTATAAAGAGAGTTTTGAAATATACCTTTTCGAAAATTTACCATTGCTCCAAATAACGACAACGATAACGATGAAAACTTATATTTGTAAAGATTTTTTATTACATTTTTTAATATATTAATAAATATTACATATTATTACATTCCTCCTTGTGTTTAATTTCAGCTGTTTAATAAGACTTTAACTTTAATAAGAATAAATGCATTCTGGTCTCCACAATTATTCAGAAAATCACAAAGGGATGTTTTAATCGCACTTCTGAAACTAAATTCTGTCAATTCTTACCAAAAAATCCTTAAAAATATAGTCCATTACATTTTTACAGTGGAAAAGCGTAATTTTAAAAAATGTTCAGAGGACAAGTGGCGTATATAAATTTTATATCAGACAACGAATACGGTGCGAATTGATGAATCATAATGAAAAGTTTTTTGGGCATACTTATTTTTTCGGGATATCATCGTCTTGCCTACCAAGAAAACTATTGGTCAATTCAACCAGACCTTGGATTACAAATTGCAAAGCAAGCTATGTCACGCAACCAGTTTTGCACTCTTAAATCAGTTTTAATCAAGCGACAATGACAGTTTGAGCCGAAATGGTCCAATATGCAAAGTCCGCCCCCTTATTGCCGACTTATTGTATACACAGTATAAAATATGAGCATAAATTTTATGCTATTTGGTATACATATATATCCAAACCAAAAATGTTTTAAAAGTTATACCATCAAATCTTATAAATTTTTTTATACCATTTATCTTGTCAGACACATCGAAACCAATATATTTTTTAATTTCCCGATTTCGGTGAATATTTTACTTACGAACCAGAATATATTTTGATTTACACATGATATCCATATAAAATTTTTAAATTATATTTTTTTTATTATTTTTATAATATTGAGTGGAATAAACAAATGTTATAAAAAAGATAAAAATTACCCTCAAATTTTTTACTGTGTACTTATTTGCATCGTTTCCATACACGGGAAAAAGTGAAGATTACGATAAACAAATTGGACTTGGTGCACATGTGGCGCTGAAGTTATTGAAAAATGTGAATCGTTCAGAGTTACACTTTGTTTGTCTTGATAACTTCTACACTTCCTTTTATTTACTTTGCCTATTTACTGAGCAGAACTTTCGGGCCACTTTGACTATCCGAATCGATTAAAAGGTGGTGAATATTTTTTGAAAACTGGTCGAAGTATGGCGAAGGGTTCATATGATTTGTCGGGTCAAATATAATCAAAGAATGGGTTGCGACGATTTTCGCATAAGAATAAGAGGAAAAAAGTGGTGGTGTCCGATGAGGGTAAATTCGCTTGGGGCAGCAGTGTCAAATGCTTGGAAGATGCAATGCATGGAAAAAAGTATGCTGAACCTCGTTCACAGCAAATGTCACAACATGACTTTCGTTGTTCCGTTGACAGAGCTTTGCTAATCAGCACAGAAAACAATTCACCCGTTGAGCCAAATATGACGGTCCCTGAATTTAATCACCAGAAGAAGTTTTTCGGATTAACGAAAGATATCACTTCGTAGCGTCATTACTAGATGAAAAAAGGCTTCGTTGCAAAAATGTCAAAAACAAGCAAAAAATGCGATGATACCTTACATCCGAATGATTGTTTTGAGAAATGCCAAAATACTTTACAATAAGAACCAAAAAAATTTGTTCGTATAATTAAAAAAAAAAAAAAAAATAAAATAGATTATTATTTGCAGTGTGAGCAGTTTATTTTTACTTAAACAAAATGTATTGAAGCAGTTTTCACATCAGGCCAACGTTGCTTTAATGCCATTTCTCTTAAGTATTTAAAAGATAGAAAGCTCACTTGCAATGGAGCTTTTTTATTGAACTTTTAATTTGATCTTTAGATTTTACATTTCAGTCATGATCTGCTAAATAACATCTTTATTTACATTTTTTCATAAGCTCCAAAGGTACCTCTCCCCCTCAAGAAGATCAAGGTTTTATTAGCTGCATTAAAGGCCAATATTTTAAATTTTATGTCCGCCAAACTTCAAGTCAAAAGCTCAGTGCTTTGATTTTTGAGATTTTTTTAAATTGCGCTGCTTTAAAGCAATGCTGGCCCTTAATGGGTTAAAATTAAGAGTAAATATGTATTGTTTTAATCTATTTAATAATTACTTTTCGTGATGAGTTTCAAAATATGTACATAAGCAAACTGTTAGCTACTCCTAATAATGTTCGCGCTAGTTATTAGTGAAATATTGTTAGCGCTAAACTCAAATAAATAAATAAATAAAAAATAAATTGAGTGAAAAATAAATGAAAAGAATAAAAAACTTGTTCCCAAACGGAACAATAATATTCAAGTCTATAATATTTAACTCCAAATAATTAGACTCTATAATAACATATGCATAAAAAACTAAAGTAAGCAAAAAAGAAGAGCAACGAAAAAAATATGAAAGGGAGAAACTCTGAGAAATTGACACTGAAATCTCATCGCCTCTGTGGTGCAGTGCACTAATGCGCTGGCACGGCATTCCACGCCCGGGTTCGATCCCAGGTGATGGCATCTCAAAGATTTCTGATGAAGCCTGTAGCAGGGCCGAAATTGCAATAAAATCAGCTAGTGATGTTTTCCTCTTCATATTAAAAATGTCGTTGTTTCTTTGAAAAAATTCGTTAGAGCAATTAATTGTTTTAACATGACCTAAAGAGCTTAATAAACGATTTTAAACTATCACGATTTTAAACAACTAGAATTTGTATTTAACTAATTAACTATCAAACATTTAGAATTTGTAATATTACATAGAAAATTAATATTAAAATGAATTATAAATGAACTATTTTCATATATTTAAAGTCAATCAGATAATATTTTTCGTTGCATTATCGAAGTTAAATTTGAATAATAAATAGTTATTTAAGAGAAACTATGTAAAATTAATCAAAGACTGTTTGGAATTTAAATCCAGCAAGATTTACCAGTTGGACTATTTTAATTTCTCTACACAGTATATCTCATGTTAGAAAAACTTACCTCCTTCATCTGTCATCACCAAAATCGTTGTTTCAGGGCCCAAGCCTTCGGGATTAAAAACTTGTACCGTCACCTTGTACTGCGTGTACGTTTCCAAATTGTGAATTTCATGGCTCTGCAAATGAGATGAGAAATAAAAAACTAAATATTAATTTTTGATGCAAATTATGCGCCAAAAAATAGGATAGAACAAACATAGCTGAAAAAGGCATAAATCGTGTTAGCGATAAATTCAGCACATCTTGGCACAATTAATTCGCAGTATCCGGAATTGAAATTAAATTTGTAAATGCAAGCTTAAATCAACGCTAACAGACATCCAAGAGTTAACAACTAACGTTCTAGCGTAATAGTTTTCCACGGTAATCCGCTAAAACTGATAAAACTAAAGTTTTTATCTAGAAGATGCGCGCGGCACGAGCAGGTGCTGCAACGGAAAATTTCAGTTGTTTGTGTTTTATTTGCAACTACATCCACTATAATAAAAAAAATATACTAGAAATTTTTGTTAATGTAGGGAAATGCGAAAATTCATGCTCATGGCTAGCCAAAATTTCTTCTTTTTTCACTTACAGCTAAGACCGCATTTATAATAATATTTGTTAGAGCGAAAAAATGCACAAAACTGACATAAGAACTGCTGGTGCTGCTGCTGAACAAGATAATGCAAAAAAATAAAAAGTGCATTTTTCGCAAGTACGTTTTGTGCAGAAGACAGAGCTGTGGAGCGGTAGAGGGCGTGCATAAATTTGGCTTATAGTCAAAAACAGACGAAAATTGCCGCTAAACGGAAATTGCGCTCGCACAGCTTGCAGCTATAAGTACAATCCTTTAGTTTGCCATCTTTATCATCGCCCAAATACGACAGAAACGTAAGCAGATGAAAAAATAGCAGTGAAAAAGAAGAAGAACAAGAGGGGAAAAACAAATGCTTGCATCCAAACATAGCTATGCCAATCAATACCAGCACAATTGCTGAAGCACACATTCACACCCACACTCATACTCACCGCTGTTGACAACGATCGGAAATTGACTTGCTTGACTTAAATTTACTCCTTCTTTTGTTCTCATTCTGTTTATTTGCTTTTTGTTTTTTCGCTTTTTTTTATATTTTTTGATTTTGTGTTTTTTGCCCTTTGCAGTATGGCGACCCATTCTAACATCGCGAATTGATATCTAAAAAATTTTTTGGTTTTTCCCACATGTTGTCACTCGACATGTTTTTTCCTTCGTTTTGATGCGTAATCGAGTGCTTTAAGTTGAGATTCTCCGAAAAAAGGGGGCCGAAGCGAGGGCGTGGAGAAATTTTCTGTTTATTTTCCATTTTCATTCTTGGCAAATATTTTTCTTCGCTCATATTCAGCTTATAAGCAAGCAGCTGCAGCTGCCAGCTAGGCGTTTGTTGGGCGTCTTTTGCCCCATCGCAACTACTTAAACTTGTGCAGATCAAGTGCCACAAAATTGAGGCGAAATAAAAGTATTGGCATCATTGAATCAGGCGATTTAAACAAACAAAACAAAAAAATTGTAATCGAAAAATATATAAGCACTGCGGCAAATACAGGCTTTGTTTGCGATACAGTACTAAGCATATAAAATGGCAGATGTGTTTTGGTTATTCAAAATACTCAGACAATTTTAAGTTATCAATAAGATTATCTTACATTATATGATTTTTATTGTGTGCAAACTCTTCCAGGAGTTTCAAATATTATTGTATTATGTCCAAATACCAAAAAAAAAAAAAAAAATGACAAAATATGCGATTTTTCACACAATATTTCTTCTATTTTACTTTCAGTATTTTTTTGTGTGTCATTCAGTAACACGTTAAGCCAATGAAAAACCATTTTCAGTGCACTGTTTAGGGTCTTCATAGATCAACTAACGTCGAAAAAGTAGAAGAAAAAATATAAAGGGTAGCAAAATTTTAACCAAAAGTGCCTTCAGTGTTTTGCTCTATGCAAATAGTATGCCAAAATTTCTCGAAATTTTTTCTGCTGTTTTTATGCTGCCAACCAATGTTTGCTTCTGGCGTATTTTATGCGCATTTTTTTGTGTATTTAGTATCTGTTGAAAAAACTAACACACACCTATCAAAAGTTCGAAGCCGAAACCTAACAAAATTACTGTTAATTTTTTTTTTTGTGTAAGCGTTGGTGTAATTTTTTTTAAATAAAGTTTTAGCGTAACTCTTTCATAATCATAATGAAAGAAGTAATGTCGGTAACAGAAAATAGTTCATAAAATATATTAATTTCGGAAAGGAAACAGAATACAAAAGAGCACATGTAATATCATATCATATAATCTGTTTTTCCAATTAAAAAAGTGTGCCTTAGTGTATGGGTGGAACGCATAAAAAGAGAGCATTTGGTCGGGCTCGATTTTTTAAGTAAAAAATTCATAAACTCTCTTGATATTTCTTAAAAAATCGAGTCGCAGCCAATGCTCACTTTTTATGCATTTCACCCAATATCTGCTCTTAGAGAAATTTTTTATAATCATTTTAACTTAACCCTAGGATGGGCAACTGGGCGTAACAAGGCCCATTTTGAGTTTAAATATGTATATCTTTAATATTTTTTGAGCATCGATCTAAACCTTCATGACTTCTTGCGGTGATGCTTCATGAGCACGAAAACAAAAAATTGTTTTATATATATATATAAATCCTATATATATATGTTATATATATATATATATATATATATATAATACTCTCATTAAAAAATGAAGGTTTATATATATATATATATATATATATATATATATATATGTTTATCTCACACTCTCTCTCTTTGAAATGGAAATATAAAATTAGAAATAAGAGTTAATGCAGCTTACCATATTTTTATTAAACGATTTAAATAATGCGTAAATTTTAGGGAGGAGTGTTTCCCAAATAAAAAAATTATGTTAGAAAGAGAGTATTTTTAATGTATGCGGGCTGGAATCCAATAAATATTTGCTTCTTTAAAAAAAAAAAAAAAATTGCAAGTCAATCCATAGAGTAGTTCTTGAGATATCGTGGAGACCAGTTTTTAAAACAAGCTTTGGCTAACGATTGTTTCCAGTGCGTTGATGAAAGTATTTGTTCCTTTCGATAACTTTCTTATGCAATTGTTATCGGCTAAACCGCTTTGGGAATATATGTTACACATCATAAGCTATCGAAAAATAAAAAAAATAAAAAAATAAAAATTGTGTTTTTTTTTGCCCTTAATGCAATAAAAACTACGATTCTCTCTTTTCATCCCAATACACAGCTGGTGTTGTAGCTAAAAGAAAAAAGCCACAACAACGAAACCAAAACAAAAAGGATATTCAGAGTATTTACGTCAAACGTAGTCACACGACCGCTGACAGTTGTCGTTCGGCAATATCAGCGTTGCGCCAGCGTCTTATGTTCATTCGTTCTAGAATACAGAAAGTGAAGATCATCTTTATAGAAACCACCAAAGGAAACAACCCATACATAAAGACTAACAACAAGAAAACATCAATTGCATCAAATTCATACATTTATGTACAACATATACACGAATTGGACATCAGTCAATATAGCAACAACCCACCCATCCAGATGACAAAGACATCACCACGACATACTGAACAAGGAAGACTACAATCAACGGATCAACAACAAATAAATACAAACACCCATCAACACTCAACACAATCAATCAACCATATTAAAACACTACAGTTGTTTTACCAAAAAGTATCAATAAAATACAAATTGGTCCCAACCCACTGTAACCCATTATATAGACGTAAATCTTACGACAAAACCACTGATCGGAGATGCATGTAACTGTAGACTTTTTGTTGGAATCAAGAAGATCTTTCATATGTTTATACTTTTTTTCAGAAATGTTTATGCTGTTTAGGCAGGAAATGGGAAAAAGCGCCGAATTTTTCTAAAAATTGAGATTATAGTCAGTTTCTCAGTTAATACTAGGGCTTTCAATCCCGGTATCCTGAATCCCAAAATTCCGATATACTGAACCAATTTCTAGTCCCAGAATCCCGGAATTTTAACTTTTCAGCAACTGTAAATGTTAGTGCAATGTAAAGATATCTTTTTTTTCATTATATAAATCACCCTGTTTCTTTTTATCTCTCTATATTGAAAGTCTACTTTTTAGTTTGTTTTGATTGTGTCCTTAAAAGACTCCATTTACTAGGCTGTTCACTTTTCATGCAGTTTTGATGGAATGTTTTATTCACAATATACTTTTTACTAAGAGCTAATAAATTTATTTAAATAAGAAGAATTATTTTTTTTTTAATTTTTTAAGAGATAATATGTGTTGTTTATTTTGTTTAACTTATTTACTTTAATATTTTTATGTTTGATATTTTCAAATATTTTTGGTTTTGTTTTGAACTTTTCTGAAATATAAGAAATCCTAACTTTTTTATTAAATAATCTTATTATAATAATAATTTAAATATTAAAAAATTTAGCAAATATCTTTAATTAAGCTTCGCACAGGTATGATTTTTTTTAAAAAAAAAATCATCATATCGTAATCGTTATTTTCTAATTTGATTTTTTTTCGATCTGGTTTATTCAAATATTTTTTCAATTATCAATTTACAAGTGTAATGCTATTATAGAATTAGAATTTATCTTAAAATTATAGTTGAATTCCCCTTATATTCTTTGTACATTACTACTGTTACAAGGGTTACAACTTGTCTGCATTAGAAATTATGATTTCGTCTTAGTGTCTTTTAAACGATTTATAAACTGTTAAGTGTTTTTTAATATTTTAAGTATGAGCGTATGAACGTATGAACCACCGTCTTTAGATTTTAACCTCGGCCGCGTGAGTGTAAGTGCATGGGCTTATCCATTCGAGCATCGCAGTTGTTAATTAATCGTCGACTAATTTTCTTCTTTAAGAATAAACGTGTGCTCGTGTGTTTAAAAGAAATATGCTTGAATTAAGTAAAAATTTGCTATTTGAGTTTATAATAACTTAGCAAATATACTTGATTGAATTAAGTAAAAATTTGCTTTTGCAATTTATAATATTTTTGCAAAATTTTGCTTGAATTTAATCAACATTTTCCTTTTTCCTAAATACATGAGGATTGATTGTTATTAAGCAATCTTTTTCTAAAATCACACAGTGATTGAGCAAAGTTTTGCTGAATTGCTTTTAAGCAACACATCCGTGTAGTTTTTCTTTTAGCACAATTTAGATATTATTCAGCAAACCACCTTTATTTCAATTAGAAATTGATTTATCTGTTGAATACAGTAATTGAACTCCAGAAAACTTATTCTTAACTAATTTTTCAACTTTCGGTAAGCTTTGAAAATTTCAAACAAACTCAAGCTATTAACAAACTATGAGACAATTATGTTTGGGTAATCATCTTTCCAACCAATTTGTAGCGCCTCGAGCTGCGTGTTGAACAAACTCTTCAATTAAAGGAAAAATTAAGATTATTTTTTGTGTTTCGATGATTAAATATTAGGTACATTGATAATATGAGTTTATAGTAAAAATCTTGAACATATCTAATTGTAATGATATTTAAAAAACATTTTTCTAAAGGCCAAATGTATGCTTCTGAAAATTAAAGTTATGGGCGCTATGTTTTTTTAAAGACATTTATAAATATACTATTGCAAACTTTTTGAATGCAAATAAAAATAAACAAAAAGTCGGTCAGGTCGTACCATAGGACTCCCTACACTCTATGTAACAATGCTTCAGTCAAAATTTTAAAAACCAAAAAATTCTTGGAACTACACTTAATCAGCTTATAAAAATAATAGCATATAGATATAATAGCGATTCAACGATGCCATGTTATATGCCATAAATTGGCTGTAGACCCTTGTTTTTTATCCTAAAAATATTTTTTTAATATAGATAATAATGATCAAATTCATCAAATTCATTCTTTAATTCTGCAAATTCATCTTTTTTTACGCCATTTGCGCTATTGAAAAACACAATATTAAAAATGTAATCCGCTCATAGTCCCAATATCAATCATTAAAAGGTTATGAATGAATTTCTAAGCATATAAAACTTATACAAAATGTCCAAAAAGAATTTTAAGCTTTCAAACTTTCCAATTTTTTTCCACTAGAAAAAAACCTTACGACCTGTGACAAGACTTTTCAAATAACCTTAAAAAAATATCAAACTCTTTTAGTACTTGCGTGATGGACAAATATAACTCTACAACCGTCAGTTTAAACATTTTTCTGTTTTCATAAATATAAGCATTATATAGTAAATAATTTATAAAAAGAAAAAATAATAACATTGACGCAAATGGCATTTTAATAACCTGCGCACTACCACTGTGACACGTTGCTGAAAAATCAAATTTAAAAAAAAATTGCTTACAAAAAACTGCCTATGCAGAGCTTTATCGCTGCAAAAATAAAATAACCCAAAGGGTATTCAATGTCATAAGCAGTTCTATCAACTAATACAAAGACATTATGAAGCACATAAATGAAATCGATTCCTAGCCATAAGGAATGTGAATAAGAAGAATACATAAAAAAACACAGCGTGACCTTAGCATAAGAGGGTAAAATCTCAACGAATTGAGTAGGAAAAACAAGAAGCACAAAAACATTTAAAACAAAAAGTGCAAAACGAAAAAAGTCGGAAAAAAAAAACAATTTGGGAAATCACAGACAACAATAACAACTTTATAATCTTCAAGTTGCGCTTTTTACTGAAGAGTTTGTCAAAAATGTTCAAGTAGAAATCAATATCGGCAGAAAATCAATGTGAAGCTCAAAGCATGCAGCTAAGCTATCACGTTGGTCTCCAAGCTCTTCGACCAATCCTAAGCTTGAAAGGTTTAACTAAAAATTAGAAAACTGTAGCTCTAAGAAACAGCATATTTTTGCATATCACTCATACTTGCCAATGTCCCCAAACCTAAAACACACACACAAACACGTACTCACCTCAACTGTGCTGTCACGTATATAAATTTCCTTCGTGTCATTCGGATCGCGGTCGCGGGGTCGGTAAGTAATGCGATAGCCAAGAAATTCACCCAATATTGTATCAGGCGGTGGTGGCTTCCATGATATATACACTGATGTTGACGAAGTATTGTGCGCCGTTGTTGGTATAGGTTTGCCAGTGGGCGCTGCAAAGAAAATAAAAAAATAAAACTATTAAGAATAAAAACTTGAATACAAGAATAAGAGCAAAGTGAAAGAAAGAGAAACCCACAATTGAGAAAATGATGGTTAAGGCAGAAGGTATGAAAAGGTTAAAAAAAATTAAATGAGAAATCCACAAAAAATAGATAAAAATTAAAAGATAATGCCACCGAAAACATTGGCAACCTTTTTGCTTGTGCTAAAGCATTGTGGGCGTGTACCATTGGTGAGTGCAGTTCAACTTCCTCCATACTTGGTAACACGTTGGCGCACTTTCTAGTTGAGCTGTCAAAAACGTTATTCCAGACAAGCTGGAACAGTTTAAAGATACTCGTGATTTCTTCCTTTCTTCATCTCTATCTTATACTTTTCATTCCATCAGCTATCCGTTGCTGTGGGTAACTTTGTCTGCCTCTATGCGCTGTTATGCCTAATGAGCCATGCGTTGTCAAGCATTCAGGCAAGGAACGAAAAAAAAAGGTGTTGAGGAAGGTGAAATACACTTGAATGACTTTATAAATAAATTGATGGTGCCTCAACTGCTAGAGACTGAGCTGGCTGGTTGTCGCCTCATTGGCTATGTTGCCAATGGCGGTGTTGTGGGTAGTAAGGGTTAATGCAATTGCGAGTGATGAGTGTGGAGCTGACGCAAGTAGATGTATGAAAGTAAATAATATGCACAAAGCCAACAAATTGATATTTGATTTATAAGTTTGAAATTACAGCTGCTTTTAATTCTAATCTAGTAGATTTTTCGTAGAAATAACTCAATTTATTTTAGCAACATTCGATTTTCGATGATACAGTTTTTTAAAATTCTAACAACATTATTTAGATATTAAGGGTTTTATAAAGAGATAATTGAGATTTTTTCAAACGTATCACATGTTTTCTTTTGCATTTTGATTCTCTTATGTTTTGTTGCATTACTTACTTATTTATTTGGCACTACAACCGCCAGGAAAAACACTGCTTCCAAAAGAAGCTTAAGTGGAAGGGAAAGTCTTGAATTCCATCCCTTCCACTTTCATACCCAGAAGGCATTCTTTTAACATATGCATTTCATTGAAAAGAATGCTTTCCTTAGTCTTCTCTAGAAGTGCTTCTAGAATTTTTCCAATGGAAGATTTATTTGAGCCTTTCCTTGAAAGGATTGTAGTAGGTGTTTTCCAGGAGAACTTTAAAAAGTATTCTATGGAATTTAACCACCAAATTTTCCAAAATTATTTTTGGATTAAAGTCCAATCAAATACCTTTTCAACGATAGTTCAAGCTTGACATTCAGTTCATTTCTTTCAATGATGCTTCATGCAAAATTTCACCCAAATCGAAGGTGGTCATTCCGTAATTTTTATTTGTCCGATGCATTTAAAATGGAATTGCTGAATGTGTTTTTATTTATTTTCGCATAATTTTAGTAAATTTTTATATGCTTGATTTTTCTCTTACTGCAAAAGTCTTACTGCAACTTTATGTAAACAATGGGCTTCCAGGACAATGGAATTTTTTTAAGAATAACTTGTCTTATATACTGATAAAAAACTGATAAAATTTTATCGACTTGCAACAAATTCAGACGTTTTGAAAGGAACATGTAGAACGGCGTCTGGACGGCCTCGGTAGTGCAATTGGTAGCGTCAGATATGTTTAAAAGATATGTTTGAAGTTAGGAAAATGTTTGCGTGCACTAAACATACCAGCACTGGCGAATGTGTTCATACACAATAAATATTAATATTTTTCAAGCTGAGTTTGGATGTTTTTAAATCACTGTTTAACTCACTGAGTTTAAAACTGGCTCAGTTCAATCATTTTCTTACAAAACTCTTCTTTTTGCCAAATATTTACAAATTTTTTTGCAAATTCAAATTCGCAATCAATCCTTTAACTAATATGTATCACCATGTTATTTTTTTATATAAAGTACAATGCACCTGCTACTACACCCAGAAAATAGATTAGTTGGGGGCTACTAAATTTTTTGTTAGGTCTTTTGCATTTTTGTTGTCAAAATAATTTGGTTATTAGAAACTTCATTCGGTAGTGAAAAAGAAAATTGTTTTCCTTAGCAGATATTCGTGTAAGCAAATAAAAATATGGTTTCTGATACAAAAGTAGCATTACTGTATAACTGACCTTGAATTTTCTAAGGATACCTGATCGAATGATTAGTTCTCTCAATCAAATGATAGTTTATATAACAAAGCAACATCCACCACGACCAGGCGCGTACGTAGGGGGATTTTGGGTGTTAAACTCCCCCAAATGTATGAATTTTAACAAGCTTTGAGAGAAAAATTCAGCACAACATGGCAGCCTTTGTGTGTTTATGGTAACAACAAAGATCTTTAGATGACATTGCACATTGGAAAACAAATTAAAAGACTCAATTTAAAACATTTTCTGTAAAAAAACTTATAGAATATATAGAATTACAATTTTTTTAAGTACACTGAAGGAATATTTGTTAAAATGTAATGTAACTGTGTTCATATTAAATGAGTTTGTTTTTGAAATAGAACTTGAAACAATTTCAATTAAGCTAAACTCAAATAATTGTATAGTTCAATTTAAAAAAGTTTTTTTTTTTTCAAAATAATGTTTTCAAATATGCTTTTATTGTTAATCAGTTTAAAAACATTAAATAAAGAATAAGAAATATTTTTAATTGTTGTCAATTAAAAACAAATACTTCAAAATATATTTTTAAAATATTGTTCTTAAATTTAAAACAATAAAATTAAACCGCAATTTCTTCGATTCAATTTTTTTAATTTTTTCGAGTTTTTGACGTCATATTCATAATAAGCAGGGGTCGCCCCTTGAATACCATATTTTTACTCCATTCGATGAAGTTTGCGTTTTATTATGGTGAAATTTTATAGATATTAAAATAATAAATTAGTTTTTATTTCATCTAATGTTCATTATTTGTAAAATTGAATTAGGTTATTTTAATTTTTTTTTTGTAGAAACTTAAAAGCGTTAAATTTCTATTTTAAATTTTTTTGTTTAATTCTAAAGAATGTTTTTATTCTCAGTGTAAGTAATATAAAAAATATTCCAAAATAAATTTTTTGTTTCTTTTTAAATGCATCTTCTTCTCGATAGGTAGCATGAAAAAAGCAGTCCTTTTCAGCCGGTGTCAAGATATTTTGGTTCCAGTTTATCGAAAGCAAAAAAATAAAAGTGCATTTTAATAATGACACTTGTAGCTACAACCTTTACTAAAATTATTAAGTTTCACTCAATAGAAAAAATTTGGATCTACTTTTTAAAAAATGCTGTCATTTTCAACACTTTTGATCCCCGTAGCGGGGGAAAATTGTAACCAAACCTTAAAGTAGTAGTAAGCTTGTAGTAATCTTATTAGTGTGCACTTTGATTTTTTTGTTTCCGATAAATTGGGAAACACAATCTAACTTGAAGCATTTTTGGAGGGTAATACCGAAAAATTATTTTATAAAGCGTTCCGTCATATCTTCGACATTTGCTGTCCGATCTTAATGTATGGTGTATCGATGTTTTTGTCTTTAGAAGACTATTTTTTTTGCTCCAAAGGTCATTGACCTCAAGTTCTCCGTTCGTACTCATCCACCAGATCTAAACTTCTAAAACATGAATTTAAAAAAAGTAAATTAAATAAAAAATTTTGAAACCGGTGCCCAGCACTTTGAAGGTCCTGCTGTTCCAAGCCCTTTAAAATTAGCTTTACTTTATTTATATTCATGAAGTGTTTTTAAAATGATACTTACAATGCCCTCCGCAGTAGAATCTTTAACTATAGTATCGTTTTTTTTACAGAAAAGTTATTAGACTCGACTTTAATGGTGCTATGAAGACTATTTTCAGTATTAGAAATCAATTGCGTAGTAAAATACGGACGTCTATGCAGTAGCGTAGCAAGGGTGGGGCGGGGGGGGCGGTCCGCACTGGGTGCACAGACAGAAGGGGTGAAAAATTAACAAAAAAAAAATTTAACATAAATCTGTACAAAATTGTGTAATTTGTTTGTATAAACATAAATTGTTTTTAGACCTCTGCGACTGACGTGCCTTAATTTTCACAATTCTACTGACGTGGTAGTACATCAGACATCATTTTGACAACTTATATTTTCGAAACTAGCTTTTTATTCCTTATTGACCTATTATATTTTAAAGTTAAGAGTGTATATTATTTTTTGAATTTATTAATATATAAAATTAAAAAAAATTATGAAGCTAACATTTATTAGGTTAGGTTAGGTTAAGCCGGATGCCTTCGTGAGGGCTCACATAGACCAATTCAGGTCCTTAGTGGTACCGGTAGCGAACAAAAGGAACCTTTGTGTTTGTTTTAAAAGTCTTTAAAGATTTGCGTTGAGTTCGCAAACCTTAGGAGGGATTTTAGAGACACCCTGGCTGCATCTTTAAGCGACGGGAATGTCGATGAGCCTAGGTATTTTAGTCTGGATCTAAGTAGGGCAGGGCATGTGCATAGTAGGTGCTCCAGGGTCTCCACTGTGCCCGGTTCCTTGCACTTCCTGCAGTTGTCATCCGTGGTGATGCCAAGCTTCCTCGCGTGGGCTGCCGTCATGCAGTGACCAGTGAGCATGCCCACTAGTGTCCTGCAATCTTTGTGCGGGCGTGCCAAGATGAACAGAGTTCGTTTTACGCATTGTGCATTGCACTTGATTTTCGAGATTTTGCACGATGTCGTATCTCTCCATCTAAGATTCACTGCTATTGTGGCTCTTCTTTCGAGGATCCTGTACAACTCTTGTAGCGGAGTAAGTACATGTTCTGCGAGTTCTGATTCCAGCCTGGCGCCTTCCTTTGCTAAACCATCTGCCATCTCGTTTCCCTCAATGTCCTGGTGGCTAGGGACCCAGTAGATGCGCACTCTTTTCGAAGCGCATAGTACATCTAGTGCATCTCTGCCAGCCAAGACACTTTTGGACTTGATGCCAGCGGAGCGCATGGATTTGATCGCCGCTTGACTGTCAACGAAAATGTTGATGTTAGAGTGTTGTCTGTCCATGCTGAGGGCATTTATTGATATAGCATAAATAATTTTTGCAAAATATACACATTTTATGGTGTCTGTCATACTACCACGTCAGTCGCAGAGGGTTAATAGGAGCGCTTGATATATGTTTTTTCAATGCCTAGTATGATTGAACTTATTATATTGGCTGTACTCTTACATTGCAAAATACAAAAGATAAAAGGTGCAAAAATACCTCAAAGCATTCCTTACAATGTGTTTGTATCAATTAAAACTAATTTAAACTATTCATAGGTATAATATTTGGTGAAGGGTGCGTGCAACCATCATAAAGATTATACATAAATTTTTATTTATTTTATACATAGTTATAATTGGATTGATGTCACCAATTTTTCACATGATATATAGTTTTGTTATTGAATGCTTTTATGTAACCTAATATAAACGAAATGTTTGTAATGGGTTTTTGGATAGGGCCGTTAAAAAAAAAAACGCTTCCAATGTTAATTTTTTAAATGCAGAAAATATTATTGGCTACACGTTCTAAAATTTATATGTATTAATTTGCTTCTAAAGAAGCAAATGGTTAATAGTTCCAGAACATTTTAATATTAAATATATATTAAATATGCATTTTGTCTTTAAAGCAGTATTGAAACAATGCAGCAATTTAAGCGTTATTAAAGTAGCTGCGAATATCCCAATAATTTTCCGTATTAATTGCCTCAGAGAACGTCCCACCAAAGGATTTCCTTTATCTTCTAAGCTGTGTGAAATTTCGTTTCAAGATCTTTAGCACATCTGTCAATGGAGTCAAGAACTGACTCAAAGAACAAAAATCACTGTTGGTTTAATCGGCTTCAACAAACAAAAGTTTTTAATTTTTCCTTTAACTTTGCAAGACATCATATTCCATATATATTTATTATCGAAATATTATAAATTTGATAAATTTATCAAAATTCATTAACAAGACGAAAATAAGAGGGCGATGTTCAAGTGCCTGGATAGGTTTCATTCGGAACTTATTAGTAGAACAAAATCGATGCAAGGAATTGAAAATGTATTTGAAGCAATTCTACCACCAAGCTTGCTATCCACTTCTGAAAACGAAGTACAGATCTTAATACGAAGATTGGTCGCTGTCCATGATGAGGTCAATGAAGAAGAGTTAGCAATTGAAATACCAAGGCTAAGAAGGCACCTTAATGCTGCAGACATTGCTTTAGAAACTCATAAAAACTCGACCTCAATAGATTTTTTAAACTTTATATATGAATGGGGATTCGAAGAGACGTTGCCGAATCTAGCATTTAGTTTAAAATTATTTTTAACGATTTGCGTTGCAGTTGGTTCATGCGAAAGAAGCTTTTCAAAACTTAAAATAATAAAAAATTATTTACGGTCAACAATGGGGCAGTCAAGACTTACAGACTTCTCAATATTATCTATTGAAGCCGAAGAGACTGAGAAAATCGATTTCGATGAATTAATCGAAAAGTTTGCTTCTCTGAAAGCAAGAAAGAAGGAATTTTAAGTCTTGATAGTACCTTGAAGTTTGATTTTATTCATTCTTTTTAATCATTAAATAATGTTTTTATATTTTTTCAGACACGCAATTGATATTTTAAAACAAAAAATTTAAATTAACTCGATGCATCTTAACAAAATTATTAAAAGATGCAAATAAAAAATTTTGAACAAAACCGTATATTTGCAAGTTTTTAGTTTTTTATAGAGATTTTAGATATGGATAGGGATAACCGTTCTTTGAGGGTGCAAAATATATTTTCCGCCCCGGGTGCCAACAACCCTAGCTACGCCACTGCGTCTATGCTATTTACCGGTATGGCCCAAGGACCCGGTTTATACTCGTCAAGAATTGAAGTCAGTTCTTGGTCATTCCCTTTTAATTTCTTCTTGTCACACGTTGATGTCCACGTCTTTCATCCACAAATGTAAGACTTGACCGTCAAGTCTTGACGAGTATAAACCGGGAAAATAAACAGAAGAATTGTAAGGCCCATGGTAATTGTAAGGCCCAGGGGTGAACGTTGGGTCCGTTCACCCCTGTTAATGACATCGATGTGCTAAAATAACGTACAAAATACTAGGCGAAGGGCATGCCCCTACCACTGAGTGTATGCGAATTCTTATACCAAATAGTGGATCCACCGAACTACAGGGTAAAGCTACGTTTTTAACAGTTCGCCAAAAAAGACAAAAAAAAAGTTTTATACAAAGGGCAAAAGGCTAAAAAGCAGCCATGGAACTAAATCGTAGCTTTACGGGCTAAAAAACAGGCCTGGAAATTTAGCCTGAAAAAGGCTAAATTAGTCACACTGGCTGGCTATAAGTCCGCGAAAATAATTTCAAAACCTCAAACTTCGGATTTGGTTTTCTAAACAATAAACTAAACTAAGCACAAAATTTAAGCCAAATCGGAGATGGTCTGTGCAGTTGATATGGCATATTTTACCTTTAGCTAAAATTAATTTTTTCACTTTTTTTTTTGTGAAACATATGTATTAAAGCCTTTTAATTCCAAATCTGAAAAAATTAATGGTCGCTCTCACCTGGTTTAGTAGTTAAAGGGGTCCAAAGTTGAAAAATGGGCTAAAAAAAACTTGCTATATCTTTGCTAAATATAAACAAAGTATAAGCAAATTGGGTATTAAAAGAAAGGCTATTCTACTACCTATTCAATAAGTTTTTAACCATAAAATTCCATTAATTGCTGTCTAAGATATAACTCTTTTTATGTACCAACTAGTTTGCATCAACATTTTAGATTCATTTCAGATTCAAATTCTATGAATTCGAATTTAAAAACGACAAAAATTAATTCCATTAATTTGACGGTAAAAATTTAAGGATAATTTAAAAGACAATCGCGGCGATTTTAAATAACAATTTTTCGCCTGCTTTATTTCTTCACCGTTTATTTAACAGTTCCTAAATATTTCAAAAATTCTTAAAAAATTAATATTTTACGGTTTTTAACTGTATAACTTACTCTGTAAATGTTTTAAAAATTTCTCGAATGTGGCCCTTTCTTCCTCAATCGTTCATGTAACTATTTAACTTACTTCGTAAATATTTCTCCATCATATATGTTACATCGTTTATGTAACTAGTTATACCTTAATTATTTAAATTGCAATTATTCCTTTTTTTATATGATTTGGACTTAAAGCTTAATAGTGTTTTGCCCTTGTGTGGAATATTGTTTTTAACACTACAAAACGAAAATATTTAAGTATAAGATAAGTTATATCTTAAAAAGGTATGCATGGATTTTAATGTTTTATACCTCGTTGAATAGGTGCTCGTAATACCTTTCGTTTGTTACCCATCATGCTTACTTTTCTACGAAAACTGAAAAAATTACAGCATCTTTTTAAGGCCATTTTTCCTAACTTTGGACCCCTACACCTTTTAAACTTCTTGAGAGCAACCTCTAATTTTTTGACTATTCGCTTTTTCAGCTCTAAATACACATTTTGAAAAAAAAAATTAGAAACGCCCATTCTAGCTAAAGGTAAAATGTTCCGTTGATATAACACTTCAATGTGAAATGGGCGTTTTGTGATTTGCTTGAGTGAAATCTCAAAAACTACACTTTTTTCATACATCTTTTTCTTAGAATTGTAGTTGTTTTTTACTTGCATCTATTACAACAAGAGAATATAAAATTATAAATATTTCTTTGTAAGCAGTAAGAATCGAACTCGCACCATTTGGATCGAAATTTCTACACACTAACCACTACTTCAAAAGCCTGTGTTATAAATTGTAATTCATTCTATATTAAGTATTTACTAAAGCTATGTTGCAGTAGATGACAAGAATTTATTAAAAGGATTGTGCATTAGCTATCCTGCATGTGAATGCGTAAAAGTATGATGCAACAGATTACAAGAATGCATTAAAAGGTGTGTGCATTAGCTATCCTACTTATTCTTTTGTGAATGCGTGAAACTATGATGCAGCAGATCACAATAATCGATCAAAAGCATTGTGCATTAGCTATCAAAACAACAAAAGAAGCATGGTTCCATTGAACGGGTTGAAAATTATCACAAGATGCCAATTGCTTTAGGTGTAGATGTTAATTGCAAATTCAGACATGTTCATAGGCATTTAATATAAGGCGGGTGGTCTAGCACTCGAAAATTTAAGGTATTTTTAGGATGTTTTTAAAAAGTTAAAATATTCAACAAGGATATTTAAATTTTTAAGGAATATTGTTTTACTTTTAAGGAATACTCATTCATCATAAAAAAAATAGTTTTTTAATTTAAAAAACTTTTGATCTTGTTCAAAATGGTGCTCAATGAGACGCTCTCACAGAAAAGGGCCATGGGCATTGTTGTTGATTTACTAAAAAATAAAAAATATTGAAAATTGGCAGAATGACGCGCTTTTGAAAATTAAGTTCTTAAAACAGCTTGCTTTCTACCGGTTATTAAGGGTACGTTTTTAAAATAAAACTTTGATTCCAGTTCCAGCGATTGCCACTGATGTTATGAATAGCAAATTTAAAGATAATGAATGTAGACGAAACACTGTTTCTCAACACCTAATAAAACGGCTGTAGAACTGAAAATAACGTCAGAAAGACTATACTTTTGAAATACAATAAAAAAATCAATTTCATAAAAATTTTAGGCTCTAAGCAATGCCGTTTTGATAAACACAATTTACGAATAATAAGCGATCCAAATATTTTTACAACACGATTAGTGACAGCTATTGATGTAATATTTGCTAGAAATATCGATGACATTACATCAATACAATATACGTTTGCTGTTTTAGATATTAAAAACTAATAATTTTATTAATAAATTTTCATAACAATAATTGAAAACATTTACAGAAATAATTCAAAATTTATGTGAAACAATAATGTAAGGTAATAAAATATACTGGTGGGAATATACTTTTTTTTAGTTAACGTTATAGTACTTAAGGTTTTTGAATTTAAAAATTTTTTATAGTCGAAAACTATGCTAAGGATCGCTTAAAAATTTTATGCACTTTTTAAGCAAATACAACTGGCAGTTTTAATCGTTCAATTATTTTGGAAAAAAATACTTTTTTTAAGACCTAATACAAATCAAAATCGGGTTTTCAACTGCTATTTTAGTAAAAATCGAAATTTTTCAAAAATTTTTAAATTTTTAAATTAACGATTGAAAGCTCAACAAATTTTTGGAGAACAGAAATATTTTTTTTTTAGATGAACATGCTCCGAAAAATCGTCTCCACCGCAAATTAGGTGGACTTCTAAACAACTGATTCCTACTAATATAATTAATATATGTTAACCAAAATTTCAACAAATTTTCTTCAAATGTTGCATAATTATAATGTTAAAAAATAACCTGTAATAAAAAATAGCTTTAAAATAAAACTTGAATGCAGGGTTTTTTCGCTTCAAAAATTTTAATAGGCCATTAAAAACAAAGTTTAGCTCAATTTGTAAAAAAATGGATGGAAACTGATTTAGCACACACGCGCCGCAGAGATACAGGTACAGCAGCTAGCCATAATAACAACAACAACAACAGAATAGCGTCAACAATAGCTGGCGTGCGGCCGCCAACTAAGCCGTAATTGTTGACAAAGCGCACCTCACAAGCGACGTTTTCAAGTTTGCTGCTGTTTGTTCTAATGTTACGCCCAATCAACGCCCACTCTGCAGCAACATGTCAACATCTTCGGTGTTGTTGCTGTTTTTGTACTCGTAAATGTGGCAGCTAATGATGTTGCTCTTGCGTTGGTGCGAATATCGTGTTTGCCTTTGTTTGTTTATATGTTACTTTGTTGGCGAGTGTGTCGGCGTAGATGTCTTTTGGTGCTTGTGTTGTTGTTGCTATATAGGCGTGTGTGTGTTCTTTGTTGCAGCAGCATTTCTAATGGTGCGGCCTAAGCAGCCGAGCAACACTGCCAAATGGCTTTTAAAGCCGCCGCATTGTGTCGATTGCTTAAACTGTTTGCACACGCACTTGAACGCATTCCCAGTGGGCATTTTAGCTAGCGATACGCAAAAGAATGCATGCTAGTAGTGCTCTTATTGGCGTCAATATACCTTCCATGATCGCTGCATTGATGAGTGCTTCTGTAAGGCCTACCTTTTGAAGGTTTGGAGTCTTTTCCTGTTATTTTATATAAAAAATTTTTAAAAAAATTTTTAAAAAATTATAAATGATCAGATCAACTAAAAAAAAAAATCAAATCTCAAAGAAAAAACAAAAAAAAAAATTATTTTTTTTTTGTCCGAGTTGGGACGCTAACCCAGGTCTCCGAAATCTAACACATTGCATATCACATTATATGAAAACTTTTATATGGAAAAATTCTAATTCTTTTCTATTATTTTTGTATGAAGAAATTTACAAAAAAAAAAAATTCCAAAAAAATTTTTAAATGGACAGAAAAATTTTTAAAAAAATGTAGATTTTAAAAAAAATACAAAAAAAATTTTTTTTTGGCCGAGCTGGGTTGCGAACCCGCGCTTCCGAAAACTTACTTTCATTTATAATGATGCAAAATAAGCTGAAGTTTGTTAGCAACTGAGGTGGACGAGTGGGTAAGACGCCAGACCGCCAGCTGAGAGGACGCTGGTTCAATTCTGGAATTTGACAAAAGTTTTTTTATTTCAAGTTGATATTTACATTGCTTTTCTTTCTAATGTACATTCTAAAGAAGGGCTTCTAGCAGGCTTCTTTAGAGTTGCGAGAGCGGATGGTCTAGAAAATTTTCTCATTTCATATAAAAAAGCTTATGGGCTTGGAAACGAGCACGGAAAGACTAAGAAATCCATATGATGGCCTGCTAGCAGCGCTTCAAAGACCTGCTTTTGCCCACTGGGTTTCTATGTGTGTGTGTGTATGTATGTATATATGTGTTGATGTTTCTCCACCATGCTTATGAGCAGATTGATTGCGTTAAACATGTTTGCCGTTTCCCATCTATCCATGGTGTTTGTGTGTGTGTGAGTGTTTGGTTGTTTGTTTGCGGTATCATCTTGTATAAACAACGAGCCAAGCACCTTCAGTTTCAGGCGTCAATTTATTATGTTTAACATGACGTTCAGCTTAACTACAGTTTTCGTAAATATTTGATAAACTCTGTTTGTTGTGGTCTTTAAAAATTTTGGCAGACTTGAACCTGCCAGCTCAGTTTTTGTCACGTTGTTTGTCAAGTTCTTTTTCATTTTACATTAATAAGTGGTAAGCTTACTTTGAAATTCGTGTTTTCTGTTGTTTATTTTGAAAAATATTGCTATTTTTCCAATAACACTAAAGAAGCAGACTTTTAAGGATGCTTATCTTATGTTTGTAGAAGAAATGCTTTAAAATTACTTACGAAGTGAACGATTTTGAATAAAGCAAATTAAGCGACGATTGTTTAACAACTGCGATGGTCGAATGGATAAGCCCCATGTACTTACACTCACGCGACCGAGCTTCAAGTCTCCGGATAGTGGTAATTTTTCAATGTAATTTAATGTTAATAATAATAATAATCATAATAATAAAAATAATAATAATAATAATCATAATAATAATAATAATAATAATAATAATAATAATAATAATAATAATAATAATAATAATAATAATAATAATAATATTAGTAGTAATAATAATAATAATAATAATAATAATAATAATAATAATAATAATAATAATAATAATAATAATAATAATAATAATAATAATAATAATAATAATAATAATAATAATAATAATAATAATAATAATAATAATAATAATAATAATAATAATAATAATAATAATAATAATAATAATAATAATAACAATAATAATAATAATAATAATAATAATAATAATAATAATAATAATAATAATAATAATAATAATAATAATAATAATAATAATAATAATAATAATAATAATAATAATAATAATAATAATAATAATAATAATAATAATAATAATAATAATAATAATAATAATAATAATAATAATAATAATAATAATAATAATAATAATAATAATAATAATAATAATAATAATAATAATAATAATAATAATAATAATAATAATAATAATAATAATAATAATAATAATAATAATAATAATAATAATAATAATAATAATAATAATAATAATAATAATAATAATAATAATAATAATAATAATAATAATAATAATAATAATAATAATAATAATAATAATAATAATAATAATAATAATAATAATAATAATAATAATAATAATAATAATAATAATAATAATAATAATAATAATAATAATAATAATAATAATAATAATAATAATAATAATAATAATAATAATAATAATAATAATAATAATAATAATAATAATAATAATAATAATAATAATAATAATAATAATAATAATAATAATAATAATAATAATAATAATAATAATAATAATAATAATAATAATAATAATAAAAATAATAATAATAATAATGATAATAATCTATTCAGCTTTGATGATGATGATGATGATGATGATGATGATGATGATGATGATAAGGTTAGCATCAAATTCTAGTGACTCTCCAGCAAAAATTAAGGCTAAAAGTGGTGTTGATGCAATTGTTTCTACTGTGAAAAGGATTATTTATAGTGCCGAGCATCTCAAGCTAAAAAAACTAAAAAAAACCACCACTGAACACGCAAAGAAAGAACGCACGCCTGGAATTTTGTAGAACACACATGGAAGGAGGAGTGGAAATCTGTGGTTTTCTCCGATGAGAAAAAGATTAATTTTGATGGCCATGATGGGTTTAACTATTACGATTTACGGAAGGAAGAACGTTTTCTGGCCCGCCGTCACAGTCGCGAAGGAAGAGTGATGGTCTGGGGCGCGGTATATTTTTATGGAACTGTTGATCTTGAGTTTCAAACAGCGTTCGTGACGGTCTTCACAAACTGCAGCTATTGTAATTGCAGAAGCTGTTGTATCGCTAATAATATTGAAGCAAGGCACTTGGAGTGTTACTGTTTGTAAGCTAGCTAGAATCAGGCCCATATCCCAGGGTAGTTTTTTGGATAATAAATCTTATTAAAATTTGTGTGGAGAAAATATTTATTAGGAGACACCATTTAAATTCCATTTGAAAGTTCGCCATTTCCAACATTAAATTTAAAAAATAAATCGCGTAAGCCATAAAAAGTTTTAAGAACTATGATTGGGAAGCACAACATTTTTTATTAATTCTGTAGACAAAATTTATAAGCATTTTGTAAATACAGATATGTATGTATATTTATTTGAAAGAATTGCATAAAAATATGCGCAAAAAAGGCGTTTACTCTTGAAGATCGATTACATTGGACGTTGAAATATATATACAATATATAGTAGTCAGTATAGTAGTGAATGAAGCATTTCTTATATTATTAAAAAAATTATATACTTTTATTCATGCTACACTGTGGTGCAAAACAATAGACGCACCTAATTTTTACACATTTCTATATCTAAAGAAAAATTGAGAGAAAACCAAAGATGCATATTGAAAGGAAACAAAACAATAAAAAGTTTTAGAAAGCATGTCTTTTGAAAATTTTTTATTTCTTATTTATCTTCCTAAAATAATATTAAATTTTTGGGCGGTGCACAACTATAAACGCACTTGAATATTTAACAAAAACAAAAACTAAATAAAGCACTTAAGATAGAGGAAATTTAATTATTTATGAAATTAATAATGCGTAGGGCCGCCTTTCAGACTAATTCAGGGTTCAGAATATTCACACGTCTTCACTCACAAACATTTGCTTGAAGCACACAACACACAATTTTATTTTTATTTCATTTTTGTGTGTAACGTAGTTATCGTGTTGTTGATTATCCAACATGAATTCTTCGTTTTAATATTTGCTTGTGCGTCACAAACTCAAACAATGATCGATCTCAACAATTCTCTGTGTTTCAGTTTTACTCTTATGTTTGCGTCAAAATGTGGTTTTTGTTTTTTAAGCCACACGACGGTAGTGATTGATCTTAATGACCGACACAAACAAAGACAATTTTGCAAACACCACTTGTTCATGTTGGAAAAATTGTCTTTGTTTTGGTTTTGACAAAGGCCTGAATTCTGCAACATGAACATTTTGACGCAAACATAAGTGTAAAACTGAAACATAGAGAATTGTTGAGATCGATCATTGTTTGAGTTTGTGGCGCACAAGCAAATATTAAAACGAACAATTCACGTTGGAGGATGAACAAAACGATAACTACGTTACACACAAAAATGAAACGAAAATAAAATTGTGTGTTGTGTGCTTCAAATACTGTTTATTTACATTTATGTTGGAGATTTCTGTTACATGAGTGAACATTTCTGAACCCTGGATTAATTGACTCCCATGCTTCAATCACTCTAATTTTTAGGTCTCCAATACTGTCATATTGCGTATTTTCAGCGTACATTTTCTGAAACATAATTCCCCATACATTTTCAATAGGATTGCAGTCTCGGGAACAGGTTGCCCATTGAAAAATATCAACATTATTCGCATTCATCCACGAGCGGGTCAAATTACTCTTGTGTATGGAGGCATTATCTTGCTGAAAAATTAAATTTTGCGAGCGGCGTCTTTCTTAAAAATGGTAGCAGATTTGTTGTTAGTAGTGTTGTATATTCCTCCGAATTTGTGCGAGTGCTTGGAAATGCAACCACCGAAATTTTTCTTTGAAAACTACAGTGTTTCTTTGCGCAGATCTCGCCAGTAAGAGTTAATACCAACATGACCATCTAAATTAAACTTTTTCTCAACAGAAAAAATTATCTTAAATGAGAAATTGGTTAGCATTTCTAAAAGATATGTTATTAACAAAAACATACCTTTTTCCAGTCCGTGTTTATGCTTGGTTTTTAGATTTCGAGGCGGGCGAAGGTAAAATTTTGACATTGACTTCAATTTTTGCCGAACAATATGGTCACAATTTTTTAACACCGGTCCATTTTGAGACATTTAACCTTAAATAATTTGCTATTTGTTCTCCGCTTTTCATAGATTTGCTGGCTGTTTTTATAATACTGCGTTAATCACGCAAAGAAAACTTTTGTTTTCTTCAGCCTTTCTTATTTTTGCCGTAACTACTTGGATCTTTCAAAAAATTACACACTTAGTGGTCTGATCTCTTAATTTTTCGAGAAATTTCGCTAATATTGACAGTTTCTTCTCTTAAGGCAAAAATGTTATCCTTTTCTGTGTCAGTTAAATATTGGATACGCGGCATTGTAAAAAAATTAGGAATTAACAAAAAAAAAAAAAAACAAAAAACTTATTTGTGAATGCTTTGCCGGCGACAGCTCTCACATAAGTGAAGCATGATGAATGTGCATCTGCTTTTATGCACCAGCTTAAATTTAGAAAAATAATTATAACGGTACGTAAGCTGCAACCAATTTTAAATCTTCTTCCTCTGAGTTGTTAACTGTATATGTTCTCTTTAATGCATTCCATAAAATTATTTTTTCTTGTCATGGGCGTAGTTAATGTAAAAACAATAGGGTGCGTCTATAGTTCTGCACCGTCTGTAAGGCAGTGAACGAAAAGTAACACTAACGTAGGGCTTGTAAAGGCACTTTAGCGTAGATTTGAGAGAACAAAACATCAACAACTTATAACGTAGACGATAGTACTCGTTGCAATTTTTGTAGTGTTGAAGTTTGTTTACTCAAGTAAACACAAACAAAAACCCAAAAAGTTCGAATCATAGGTCACCAGTTTAAATTTGCTTCTGTTAATTAATGCACACAGTAAAAAATATGAGCATAAATTTTATACTATTTTGTATACATATAAATCCAAACCAAAAATGTTTTAAAAGTTATACCATCAAATCTTATAAATTTTTCCAGACCCTTTTTCTCGTCAGATGAATCGAAACCACTATATTTTTAAATTTCCCGATTTCGGTGAATTTTTTCTTTCGAACCAGAATATATTTTGATTAATACATGATATCCATATGAAATTTATAAATTATATTTGTTTTATTATTTTTATAATATTGAGTGATACAAAATTTAAAAATTATTTGGAATAAAAAAAGTTTATACCACACAAATGTTATAAAAAAGATAAAATGTACCCTCAAATTATTTACGGTGTAGTAGTAACTTTTGTATGCTAAATGATTTGTTCCACTGCATTTGTAATAAGTACTAAAAAATTTACGTAAGATTTAGTTTTTCATGGTATGAAAATATATACTTATTTATTCCTTTTGATTGAAAAATAGATATTGTAGATATTTTAACCAAAATTATTTTAAAAACTCCATTAATTTAGAAAAAATATAAAAAGAACAATATAATATTCCAGAAGAATATAATATATTACCAAAAAATCCAGGATTTTTAGTCAAAGATACGGTTTATTGAGTTTTGTGTCAAAACCGAGAAACTCTTGCAGATAAGTGATATGTCATATGAAAGTGTGAAAAATTAATTTTAAAAAAATATAAAACAAAAAACTTTTGACCTACTTTTTCAGCGAACATTGAATATTTAAGAGGCTTTTTGAAAACAATTTATAACACAGAACTGGTGAGATAACAGTTTAATTTTTAAATTTTTCTACAGTTATTTAAATAAATTTTGCGGTTAAAGAAAATTTAAGGGAAATTGATTAGAAAATAGCGGAGATATTTGCTTGCAAGATCAGAACTTAAAATTTCTCGCCAACGTATAATATATCATACGCGACAAAAGCATTTTTTTAAAATTCCTCAAAAATCCTCAGCCATTTCAAAGCTTATGCTTGCAACAGTAAGAGAAGGCCAAAAGTATGCTTTTTTCAAAAAAATTTATAAAATTGACATTCAAAGCCTTTTTGTGTACTTTTCGAGCCAGTTCGTGCTGTATTTAAAAAAAATGTGAACAATGCCACTCAGATGAGTTATTTTATTTCATAAACCTCAAGAAAAAAAAAATATAATTAAAAAAGTGCATAAAAGAACGCCTACGCTACGAAATAAAAATTTTCGAAATGAAATATAATTTTTTTATTTTTTTTTAGATTTATTTCTTTATTTCTCTACTTACCCTTTATTTCTCTACTTTTTCTACCCTTATGCATTTATAATCATGAGCTTCGCCACACCCAAATCCTTTAGATTTTTTTTAAACTTCAGAGTTTTCCGTCTAATAATAATATAATATTTTGCTGAAAATTTCAAAAACTAAACTTAACGAGTTCTGGTAGTGAGCATTAATGGGTTAATTTGCCAATGGTGACGAAAACTTTACTTGATCAATGATGAAGCCAGTTTCACGCACCGGGATTTATAACTGAAGATTTTTCGAAACGTGTTCATGTCTTTTTTTATATATATGCTCTTTGACAATAAAACAATGATAAAACAAATGGAGGGGGAAGTGTAATGCGGAAGCTACTTGGAATTGCAACAAAAAACATTAACGGAGAATAAAGTTATTCGAATTTTTTCACACACCCGGTCTCACATACCAGTACATACCAGTAATATTGGCGGCTTAAAAAAATTCGTTGTACTAAGAAAATCTTTAATTTTTAAGATATCGTAGTTTTTATGTAATGGTTTTTATGTCAAAATAACGCACATTTTTTTAACATACTTTTGCTATTTTACGTTATCGCTATCTGGAACTCTTTACCCACAGAACTTAGATCTATCGCCAATGCCTCGCAATTTAAAAATCGATTTACCATATATCTTTCCTTGTTGCAGTGAAACCAACTACCTTACTAAAGTATTTATATGTGCACAAATATTTTTTATTTTTTCTCCCTGGTTATAACACAATTTTTTGAGTTTGCCAAAATATTTTTTAAAGGATGTAGTTTATGTGTTGAACAGAGAATTCTTCTCTTAAAAGTGTGAAATAGTGTGAAATCTCGCGTGTGCAATAGAAAATATTCATATATGCACAATTGCTTTTTTGTGTTTTAACTGCTATAACGTAGAAATTACGAAATTTTCTTGATAACCTTAGTAAGAAAAACCATAAACATAACGGTAATACATTTTTGGATCAAAATATGAGCACATTTTAGAGTTAGTTTATTTTTCAAATAAAAATGCCACGTGGAACCACTTTTTCTGAAGAAGATCGTTGAAATATAAAAGGATTACACAAAGCCGGAAAAAAAGTAGGTGCTATAGCTGCTAGGACAAATCGTCATCGAAACACCATAACAAATTTTTTTAAATACCTTGGCAACAATGCTAGTAGTGAAAGAAAATCCGTGATTGACCAACGGCACAAAAGACGAATTCGACGACTTTCTGTAGAGAAAGGGATGAGTTGTGGTAAAACTGAGTTGTAGTAAATGACACATTGCGGCCAGTCTAGCATATGCCGAAAAATACAAATTTTGTGAGAAAGAATTTGGGAATGTCATATTAAGTGATGAGAAAAGGTTCAACCTTGATGGGCCCGACGGTTGCCAGAAATACCGGCACAATTTGAGATATCCACGACAAATTAGGTATGCGCGTAACCATAGGCGGGGATCATCGATGATTTCAGCCGGTTTCAGATACTTTGAAAGTCTCCCCTGTGTTTAATTTCGTGCAAATTGAATGCACAAATATCTATTTAGTTATAAGATGATGTATTAATTGAGTTCACATGCTATAAATATCAGGATAATTCGACCTTTCAGCAGGACAACACACCAACAGATTCTTTCAACAACAGCCACAAATGACTTTCAATAAATCTGAAATATACCCTTACTGTAGTGACCTGCCGTTAATCATTACTCTTCAAAAGTTTCAAAATAGGAGCATTTTGTATGGGAAATCAGTGTTTGACGAAAAAAAAAAAATATTGAAATTGCCACTTTTTAGCGAATTCTTAACCGATTTCGATGTTTTTGGAATCAATGGAAAGATATTTTAACGTTACATTATTTTTTTGGGACAAAATAAATGTCAATAATGGAATCTTTTTTAATTAAAATTGATAGAAACACAAATTTTTCCCATAAATATAAGAAAATTCCTATAATATGCTTTGCTTTCTTTTGTATTTTATGGGATTTCTTTTTACAAAGTCTTATTATACGCAAAATTCTACAGAAATTAAGTTTATTTTGTTTTTTATTTCCAACAAGGCAAATGGCTGTAAAAATTACAAAAATGTCGACACAACAAAATTCGAAGACTTCAAATTTACTCACATATAAAAAAAAATGTGACGACATTGACAGGTCACACCAGGTACAATGGACTTCCAACATGCCTCTCTTTAAGAATTTCTATAAAGTTTGGTTGAGCTTTTTCTTTTGGTCAATTTCGTCACACAGTTTTACTGAGGTATGCCACAAAAAAAATAAAAATAAAATATAATTACATAAAATAAACTTATGACAATGTACATTTTAGTCAATAATTTTCTTTAAGTAATGAGAAATGATGTTCCTTAATGTTCGTTTTACTCGATACTATATTAAGTTATCTTATGTAATATCTCTTGTCTCATATACAAAAAACATGTAGCTTGTACTGTAATTATAAGAATTCCTTGTTGAATCTTGTTGCACTAGCTTCCAACAATATAAATAAATACAAATACAAATACAAATACTATCTGTAAAAAATATTACCCAAAAAACTTTCGTATACTGTTATTACTGTTAATAAATTACTTTTCATACCCAAATTCCAATGTACTAAGAACATCTATATTTTTCGAGATATCACAATAACTTTGAGAACATCTATATTTTTTGAGATATTACAATAACTTTGATGTCAAAATAACAGAGATTTTTCATAATTTACTTTTTGTTAAATATTTTACCATAAAAATATATATTCACATATATCACATAAAAAATGCTTATCGAAGGGTATCCGAAAGGGATGTTGAAAAATGTCGAAAAAAATGTTGAAAATATTATTTGCATATCTTATCCATGTCTAAAATTCCCTCTTACATCATCCTGCAGTGAAAAATCGTACTAGTTTTGAATTTAACTAGTTTACTCACTAGTTAAAATAAAACTAGTCAAAAAATGCTGGATGTTAAACTACTCAAACCTTACAAACCAAAAAGTAACTAAATAAGTTTCTATCTGTATTCCAGCTAGTTGAAAAATACAAGCTGTTTTACTAGTTATAAAAGAACTTACTTACTTAAAAAAATACCAACTCTTTTTCTAGCTCATAACTAAGTAGTCATTAAAGTTCTGCATAAATTTGTAAACATTAAATAAATTGAATTTTCAGTTGTAAAAACAGTAATAATTTGGGGTGAGACGGATGCCATTTTGCGGATGCAGATCTGTAAAGAGCCTTCCTCGAGGATGTGGATAGTTGAAATTCATATCCGCGGATTTCAATTAAATTATAAATTAATTTCTTATAATTGTTAATATTTCTTTTTTTAAGTATAAATCTGTTTAAGAAGAAGTCTGGTTCTATGTGCTTCAAAAATTTTTTTTCTGAAAAACCTTGTTTTATATATACCATTAGGAAAACTATACAACATCTTATTTAAGTCGCCGAGATGAAGAAACATTTGTTACATACTTTTTAAGGAGGCGCGTCTAGATGGCATCCATGGAAACAAAAACTTTACGTAAACACGTTTTTCTCGAAACAACGCTCTTCGACATAGTTGACGTTATTACGAGAAACTATTCAACTGATCTGACTAAAATCTTACATATTATTGTGCATATGTGTATGTAGAACAATTATATATATTCATTAATATTTAAGCTTTTTTTGATGCGACCTAACATAAAAATAAAGGTTGAATAATATTCAAAACTCCGCAATTTTATTTTGTTTTTGCCCAAATGTGGAATGAGTGTTACAATAGAACTTAAAAGTTTAAATAAAAGTTAACTTTTGAACCTTCTAAAAAAAATACTAAAAATACCTCAAATTTTCGAGAGCTTTAAGGTATGAAATAAAAAACAAACATTTATAACAAAAAACAGTAAAAAACCGTTTCAATTAGTATAAATTAGTGTAAATATTAAATTTCGAAGAATTAAAAAGTTATTAAGCTTGACTAAGCAAACATGAAAGCAGAACTTTATATTTAAAATTTAAAATTTATATTTAGATATCCGCCATTTTTTCATTTTTTTAAGAAAATGTTTAAACCGACTACCTGCCAGATTAACCTGCTTAAAATTAGAAATCTAAATATAGCTTCAATGGTGCAAGTATAAAGCCAGTTTACGTAGAACTAACATACAACTGGTATGAAAACTACTAGAATTGAACTGGCTAAAATAATAGTAATATGAATCTAGTCAATAGAAAACTGGTATTTAGCTAGTTTAAAATATACTAGCACAAAGGTGCCTCATATCATACCAATAAAAAGCCTACTTTTTATTATACTACTATTTTACTGGTGTAAAAGTTGCTGTTATCACAACTAGTTCAAATTATGCCAGTAAAAATACTACCTCAATTCATATCGAGAATACGACAAATGTCTTTTCCTATGGCATCAACACTGGAAAATAACCAGTTAGCGCAATGTAAATAGCATTTGAGCTAAAATAGTACTGGTATCTTTTGACCTAGTATATAGTATACTAGTATACTAGTATTTTAAACAGTTGGCTACACTGCAGGGTACATACAGAACTTCTCTTTCCGATTTTTTTTTTAATATTTTTTCAATCCTTACAATGTTTTTTTTCATCGTCTTCAAAACTGATTTGCGCAACTGCAGTAAAAAATAGGTTAAAATTTAAACTAACCTTAGCAAAAAATAATTTAAGTTGACAAAAGTGTAAATTCACATTTTTGATAGACTGCTAAGTTTCATCTATTTTCCGCTATCGTACAGAAAATTCTAAGCCGCTGGCTTAGTTTCGCATATATTGTAGTAATATTTTTTGTGAAATTTTTTGGGTTTTATAAAGGTTTTTAAAAAAATTTTTATATAAATATGAACATGAGTTCTTGACTTGAATGGATCAAAAATATTTTTTTGACATGTTTTTCTCTTACATTAGCTTAAAAAATTTTGTTAGATTTGATTTCACAAATTTTTTAAATAACATATTTTTCAAGGCCTAAGCTTCAGTTGTACTTTCAGAAAAAATGCTTCTTTTTTTGTAAATCTTAAAACTATTTATCCTCTTCTTAATTGCAAAAAAAGGTGGAAAATTATGTAATCAATTTTTCAAGAGAATGTTTAAAATCATATTGGCACCAATAAATTTTTTAATCAAAAAAACCACCGAAGGTATAAAATATAAATTCAAAGATATTATAATAAAACATCTTCCAGCAGCATTGATATACATCTTAAAACATATATAGACTATAATTTGTTCATGTTTAATTTACCTTCACGCAGCGTCACTATATAATACGATTCCTTGGACGGTGGACTGACACCTAATTTATTTACAGCCAAAAGACGAAAGCTATATACAGTGAATGGTATGAGTCCTGTTACTTGATATGATGTAGAATTTGTTTTGGTGAAAATATGTGGTACTTGGTCCCATGGTCCATTTTCACCGACTCTGTAATTAAAGGAAAAATAAAAATATAATAATTTAAGTGTGCTCGATACAAATATTTTGTACTGTCATATAAAGAGCCTTGTAACGTTGCTGGTTTGTTCCACTTTCACTGAACAGATTTGGTAATTTGAGCTAAGATACCAAATTAATTGCATTTTGGGCCAAATTTTTATAGACTATGAGTTTCACCCAAAAAATGTGCAAAACATAAAAATTAAACGGTTTGCATGATATAAAACCATTCGTAATTTTAATAACAAAGTGATACGCTACGTGAACTTTGTCACGTCTACTTTCAATGGCAAATTAAAACAAAAAACATAAACAAAACGCGATAATATGAGTCTATCATATTATCGAAAAAAAAAAACAGAACTTGTTCAAATTTGACGACGACTTTCTTACAAACGCTGCAAACTGAAAAATTATAATAAAATTAGAACTTCTCCTGCAATATAATCTATTTATAGCAATAATTTTCTGTTTGTTTGTTTGTTTGTTTGTTTGGCCTTTATACAAATCTAAACGGCTCAACGGATTTCGCTCAACCTAGGTATGCATATTAAGTGCATCCAAACTTAAAATGTTACATACTTGGTTTTTGACACGCCCCCCCCCCCCCCGAAATTTTTCATCTAACGGTAATTTTGTTGTTATAATACTTTTTAGTATCGAAGTTTTTTGTGTATTTAATTTTAAAAAATTTCTGTTATTTTGACATCAAAAATACTCACATATATTTAAAATTGTAGAAATTTTCACTACAACGACTTTTTCAAAAAACATCGTTACCTAAGAATGAGAAAAAAACGACATGAAAATCAAAAATTTTATCTTTCGATGCAAATATCTCCGCTGTCCATTAATATATTTCATTAAAATTTTTTTTGTTGAAAAGTTCAATAAAATCACTTCACAAAAATATGTTGAACTGTACCGCTAAGTTAGTGTAACTATGTTTTATAATTATGTCAAAAAAGGTCCAAAATATTGACTTTTCACTCAAAAATTACTCAAAAATTGTTTTTGTTGTAAAAATTAAATCAATTAAAAATTGCATATCTAGCTACCTTTCATATGACAAAGCCTTAAGCTGCAAAAATTCTTCCAGTTAAGCGCAAAAATTATTTTACTGTTTTTGTCATCAAAACAACAAGGCTTTGATTTTTTTTCGCGAATTTTTTTTTCTAAATTGTTGTTTTTATATTTGTCACAAACAAGTCAAGTCTCAGAAATAATATATGTGAAAATATTACCCCAATATCTCTTTCCAATCAAAAGTTATGGCTAAAAATCTATTTTTTTATACAATTGACTATTAATAAAACTGAGTTTTGTTTTGAAATTCTCTATATAGTTTGAACGTCCCCATTTATCTCTTAGGATAAATGTTGTGTGTCTAGAGTAATTACGAACATTTTGGATTATATAAAATCTTCCATATAGTGATTCTACTTACTTTTTTCCTCCCCACCCTCCCCTGTTAAATTTGTTTTGTTCTGATGGGTCTATTTTTTTTCACTATTGTGTCACCGTTTTCACTCAGTTCTTTATAAATGGCACTTTTAATATTGTATATAAATCAACATTTCATCGAAAAGATGACTGTAAATAAGAATGTTGTAAAAGTTAATATTTTCTTATGTTGACTTTATATGATTTAAATACAAATTCTAAATGTTTGATAGTTTAAATCATACTTGATTTAAATACAAATTCTAGTTGTTTGATAGTTTAAAATCGTTTATTGAGCTTAAGGTCAGTGAGCTTAAGTGATTTTTTCCTTTTCATATTGAAAAAACTTTGTTGTTGTTTTTGTTTCTTTGGAAAGATTCGTTAGTACAATTAATTGCTCACAACAAAAGTCGGGCATGCATTTCTTAGCACTTTCGCATCAGTTTCAGAAATGAAAATGTAAGAAGAAACTTGGAGTAAATATTTTTTCAAAACGTTCTTTATTGGTGAGCAAAATTAAGCAGAAACATAGTTAAAAAATTAGAGCATAACGGTAAAACAAAATTAAATTAAACTAAAGCTTTAAAAACGAGCTCACATTGAAAATCGGCAGATAAGGAATTCAATGCTAAAACTAAGAATTTAATATTTTTTTGCCAATATGACTGCCTGCAGATTTTTTGAAATGGGTGCAACCTTATTTTTAAAAACTTCAGCTCCAATCTGATTCTACTCTTCACTTAGGATACTTTTTTTCGGATTGGATCTTTAGTTACCCATCTCTTATACTGCACTAAGGGTTCAAGTTCATCTCATAGATGTTCTATAACATTTTAATCTGGGCCTTGTGAGGTTGTTTTAATGACATTTGGACAAATATTAAGTACACAATTCGTTACCAATAGCGTCGTATGTTTCGGGTCATTGTCTTGGTAAAACTAAAAATTATATGCAATTCCTTATTTACCCGCACTTTCTTTTTTCTGTACTAAAAGTTTATTGTTTAAAAGTGCTAAAGATCCTAAGGTTTTCTGTTTCATTAACCTTGCTCCAGAATAGAAAGTCTTTGGTCATCTGCTCATACACGAAATTGGGGCGTTCTAAATATTACATTTTTCTTTCTAATACAGTGCTTTTTTCGTGCTACTCCTCAATTTAAACATTTTTTTCTCAAAACTCTTCAAATTGTTTCTGAGTGCACACTCTTTTTCAATGTGACTTTGAATGTGAGCTCGTTTTTTATAGGATTGTTTCGATTTAAATTTGTTTCACCGTTATGTTCTAATTTTTTAATTATGTTTCTGTTTAATTTTTTTCACCAAAAAATAACGTTTTGACAAAAATATATATTGCAATATTCTTCATACATTTTCATTTCTGAAATCATTTTCATTTCTGAAAGTGCTAAGAAATACCTGCCCGACTTTCGTTGTGAGCCACTGTATATAATTATTTAGTTAACGGTTTTTGGGGACACTTGAATGACCGTTATGTTTAAAAACAAAAAATATTCAATAATCTTGCTTTTGGTAGGCAATTTTTTTGTATTAATTTCATTTCTTTCGAAAAACCTATTTAACGCGCACTCAAGAACTTGTTCGACTATAAAGAATAATTTATACAATTTATTGAAAATGTATGCCCTGGCGATACCCAGCGGTTGAAGTAGTCATGAAACAATGCATTAGTTAACGGTTTTTGGGGACACTTGAATGACCGTTATGTTTAAAAACAAAAAATATTCAATAATCTTGCTTTTGGTAGGCAATTTTTTTGTATTAATTTCATTTCTTTCGAAAAACCTATTTAACGCGCACTCAAGAACTTGTTCGACTATAAAGAATAATTTATACAATTTATTGAAAGTTTATGCCCTGGCAATACCCAGGTAAGGGTATTACCATTACCCCTCTCAAGCCTGAGGGGTAATGGTAAGGCCTAAGTATTCAACACACCTTTTGATTTCCTTTTTTCATAAAGATGTCATACTTACGTAATACCTGCTATCGTATAGCGTACACTCTGGTCTGAATATCCCCAAGAATATTCCTCATGAAACGCTAATTCAGTCCTCATGAAACGCTAAAAAATGGGGCTTTCTATCAGGTATTGAATACTCTGAATTTAAAATTAAAATAAAAAAGCAGGTAATATACATAATATAACATAATATAATCTCACATATTATTGTATATATATAGAATAATTTAATATAATATATAAACAATACTTTTTGCATATAAATATTTTTCATTAAAATATTGTATATCATTTTTCCAACGTTCTCTCTTTTTTTATTTTTCAGAATAACTTCGCATTGTTAGATTTTTATATAAATTTCCCAAAGTTATTTGTTGGCATTACGACTTCGCTTCAAATCTCAACCGTCGCTCAGGTGCGAATACGAAGCAAATTCAGTCTCGGGCTAACTGAAAGCACTCATAAACGTTTGACAGCATTACACATTCGCTTCTAAACTCAGGGGCATCTTCCGGTCTGAGATTGAAACAAAACAACATTTTCACAGATTAGGACAATTTCAGGGAAATTTTCAAAAAGCTTGAATGGAAATGTTTATTCTTAAATTAGTAATGATATCATTCCTGAATTTTCAAAGCAAAATTGATCTTATTTCACACCAGATTTCATCAGGCACTGAAATTGCTGACCGCTGGGTAGGGGTATGTCTAAACAAACGAATTTTGTAAAGTAACGAATAAAATGAGAAATTAACTTTTTTCTCGGCTCATTTCCTCGCTCTAACTGCAAACATTTTTGTTTAGGTATAGGTTTAAATAGGTAACATTTAAAGTTGTCGGATTTTTTCCCTTTTTCAAAAATACATTACTTTACCACTATCGAAATATTTGCACACTGTCACAGCTCATGAAGAATTTTTTCAATTTAATTTTCCATTTGGTTTGAATTAAAAAAAAAATTAGCATGTATTGTTAGTTTTTATCTTTTAAAACTTCTATGTTTTAAAACTTATGAAATATTTTTTTTTAGTTTTTAATTTTATAAAAAAACAAAAAAAATTTAAGGGGTGGTAAATTGGGCTAACGGGGGTTAGTAGTTGAATATGACTTGGGAAGGGAAAATGCTCGGAAGAGAAAATATAGTACTTGTTAAGCTCTTTTTAACGACGTACGACTTTTTAAGATTGGATATGTTATATGTTATACTAATGTTATAAAAAAACACCATGTTGGCTATTTTTTCGGTGGTCCAAATAAATTTGTTTTTTGTTTTTAGAATCCTCTCGAGGTAAGCTTTGATATAGAGAGTGGTTTTGGAAAATATAGTATTTGTTAAGCTCTTTTTAACGACGTACGACTTTTTAAGATTGGATATGTTATATGTTATACTAATAATATAAAAAAACACCATGTTGGCTATTTTTACGGTGGTCCAAATAAATTTGTTTTTTGTTTTTAGAATCCTCTCGAGGTAAGCTTTGATATAGAGAGTGGTTTTTTTAAACTTTTTTTTTGTATGGAGGCCGACCCACTCTAATATACATATTTAAGAGATACCCTAATATTAAAAGCGATTGAGTAAGTTTGAAGCAATAGCAAGACAAAGAAGTTTAGTGAAGAAGTTTTAAAGAAAACTGGCAATAAGTATTCAGTTAGTTGAAAAATATTGAACTGCAGCATGTCTAAATTTTGTCGTCTCCCTTAAAGCTCTTATGTGGCTTGGTGTGTAATGGTGATAATGGTAATAAATTTTTGCCTATTCGGCGACAATTGCTTATTTGAATAAAAAAGTTTCTAAGCTCAGCTTATTTAAAAAAAAAACATGTGTGGTTCAAAGCTACTACGCCATTGTATTATTTTTTACTTATCAGATATAACGTATTTCACCGAAAATGTTGGAGGTAAATTATAAGCTCTGCCTTATAAAGGGTTATGCGAGAACTACATGTCGCTAGAAGGCATTGCAAATGATATGATAGTATGCTTAAAGTTCAGACTATATTTGTACAAGTTTTTTATATGCAGAAACGTTCCATTTACTTCCATAGACGTCTTCATTCCTTCCTTCCTTGATTCCTTCCTTTATATTTAACTGACTCCTTCCTTACAACATTTCGTAACTAAAGAAGTATCTTCTCACATCGTTTTAACAACATTTTCGATAAATCATCGCACTCTAGTATCTGATGCATAGGTCAGATACTTGAAGATTTTTTTCTTGAATTACTTGCAAGCTCAATCCTGCACTGGGTTCAATTAATTACCAGTATATTTAAGTTTTGCAATTATGCGCTGTTTTTGATATAACAAAAGCAGAAATAGCATTCTTTTGATATTTAAACGTGTTTAAATTAAAGACTGACCAAGGCCATTAATGCAAAAATCATAACGAAATAAACCTGAAACTCGAGCATGAAGCAAAAACTTTCTCAATGACTCTGTATAATAATTCGGTTCACTATGCACTGAAAATGCAAAGTAAGACCGAACCGTAACAAAAATGAAAAACCAATTAAAATTCACGAATAAATAAAAGCGAATCCTTTGCAAGTGCATAACTTGTTGCAAATTAAAAATAAAGGGAAAAATTTAAAAAATTTGTTTTTCAAAAAAGGTGCATGTGGCTACCTCGTACAACCATGAACACCCATAATTCATAAAATATGCAACAGCAGACTGTTTTAACATTCTTTCTTCTTTTGACTCGATATCTCCACTGCTCTCTATCGCTCTTTCTCTAGTGCCTTGCCTATAGCAGCCTTTTCAATAATGCTGCTCCAATATTTATAATTTGAAATAGGTGGCAACAGAGTGGTGAGTGGAGTGTGTGTCTTGTATGAACTTCTTGAAATATTTTATGGCTATGGCTTAAATATATAAACTGACCAAGCAAAAATAAAGCAAAGAGCACAAAAATATGTTTTTATACATATATATATGTAGATAGTCAAACAACATCTACAACTGAAATTAAGTAAGCATAACCTTATATTGTATCAAATACATACATATATATTTTGGTATTTTTGTGTTGTTGTCTTTGGTATAATTTTCACAGATTACAGTTAAGGCATAACTAACGACATTGGCCAGTAAAAAGAAATTTTAGCCTGCATTTAACTCATATCAGAAGCACCTTCTTTTTTGTTTTTCATCTTTTGCAACATTTTTAAGCAATTTAGTAATGGTTGAGTTAATTTTATAGCTTTATTTAATTTGTGTCAGTAACACACAGTCGTATTTCGATACTTTTTACACCATCGTTGTTTAAAATAATATTTTTTTAGCTTCTTTGTTTTATCGCTTGCATTCTGAGTTTACAAACAAATCCATAAGCATTCAGCAAGTTATTTGATTTCATGAAATTGTATATGAATTAAAATAATTGGATTGCATGAGAACGAAAGCAAAAAAAAAAAAATATAACTACCTTTTCTGTTACCCGGCTTTAACCGATTCTCGAATATTTCAACGATTTGTCTGAAAATCAGATCTGGGCCTAATGCATTAAATAAGGTAATGCATTGACTATTATTTTATCATTAAACCAAATCAATGGCAATGGAAATGTATTGCATTATCATTTATTTTAGCAATTTCAATGCATTTTTTAACTTAACTTAATTTGTTATCAAAAAAATGCATAAAATTTTCATTACCATTAAAGTGTATGGCAAATAATGCATTGATTTTGCCTTACCATTAAAATAAAATATGAATAATGGACCATTATTACATCATCATTAAAAAAGCACTTAGAAGTAATACCAACATTGTTTTATTATATAATATAAACATAACTAAGCAAAAAAAAAAAAAAAAAACTCAAAAATAAACTCAAGATAAATTTAAACAATAAAGTCATTAACCCTTTTACCCCGGAGTTTCATTTAAAAACTGTCAAAGATATGAAATTTTTGCATTCAGTTACCGAAATACAGGGTCCGCCACATAACTTTTTTTTTTGAAAATTCTTTAAAAAAAAACTACTAGATATTTTCTCACATTTATTTTTTTATTTGAAAGTACAATTCATCCGGTTAATAATGAAAAATAATTTCATTCAAATGGCTGCCTCGGCTGGCCATGCACTAGCCTACCCGATTGGTCCAATTTTTAAGCACATTATCGATTGTGTGCAGCTGTATTTCACCAATGGCTTCACGAATATTGTCCTTTAAAGCGTCAATTGTCTCTGGATTGTCGACGTAACACTTATCTTTGAGGGCACCCCACAAATAATAGTCCAACGGTGTCAAATCGCAGCTCCGAGGTGGCCAAACGACATCAGCTCTGCGGCTGATAATGCGATCTTCAAAAACAGGGCGCTAAACATCGAGTGTAGCTTCGGCTGTGTGGCACGTAGCGCCGTCCTGCTGAAACCAAATGTTGCCAATATCCTCCTCTTCAATTTTTGTGAACATAAATTCGTTCAAAATGGCCCGATAACGATCGCCATTGTCTGTAACGCACACTCCTTGCTCATTTTCGAAGAAAAATGGCCCAATTATGCCTCTGGACCAAACTGGTCCAGATACCATACCAAAAATGTTTGGTATACTTGAGAATTCTCTAATCCTTTATTTATCCTGAGATATATTGACCCAATAAAATTTTTTATAACCCAATTTTTCTCCGATGTAGCCTGCCAAATTTGCTGGGACATACGTACAATAAGATTTGAAAGAGCGAAAGCATATTGGAATTATTATTTGATCAATATATGACATTGAAGAAAATAAATGGTTGTTTTGTTCGCTTGTTGTTGGTTTTAATAATTTGTAAAAAATTATTTGACATTTCATTTTATTACTCCTTTACAGCGTTTAATTTTTTAAAAAATTGTCGAAGTTGTCTAATAAGGCTAATCTCGTTGCCAGATATCATTGGCGTCGGAAGCGGGGGGAAAGGGGGGCAGTTGCCCCCCACCACTTTTTCAGCTAGATAAACAATTTAAAAAGAAAACTTCAAAAGTTATTCAAAATGTCAGTTTTTTTACAACGATAATATTTTTGTATTATATATTTTCCTCTTCTTTCTCTCTTCTTCATAAGCATGCTTACGGATAACCATTTTCTTTTCTGTGTTTGCAAAAAGATAGAACAAAATGTAGAGTTTCTACTGCAAACCCACTACTTCAGTTTAAAAGCACCCTTAAGTATGTAGCTTAATGCTTGTTAATTTTGCAACTCTGGTAAGAAAAAATTTGACATGTTCTCAGGGGCTTTCCATATTGGACGACATGTTGTACGATAAGTTAGATGGAAAACTAATGGGACTATTATATTGAGCGTTCGAACGATTCAACTTGTAAAGCAACATCATTAATTACAAGCTCTCAAGCAGAACACATCCAGCTAATAGCTAAGCAACTTTTAGATGCCCTAACAATTGAGCAGTAATTTTACATAATTGTACAATATTGTACAATCGGCAGAAAAAAACCAAAAATTTCGACTATGGTTTTAGCTTACCCATGGTACTACATGTTGTACAATCTGCCCTGTTGGTCCAATGTTTTGGACCATGCGAAAGCCCCTACTGTGAATTAGCTGATGAAAATCCACCTCGACGCGTTGAAGAAACATCAAATCCGGTTCCTTCAGTACAGTTGCCATTATATGATCGGCTCGAAAAGATTATTTCGAAATTGTAGATCTTCCCTCAAATGAGATAACGGCTAGATTCGATCAAACAGGTAATTTATTTTACTTTTTTTATTTTTGCAAGTTTACACCAGCTTCACTCAACCGACTCACTTTGATTTAACATTCGGTGAGTCAGTTGAGTGAAGCTAGTGTAAACTGGCACTTTGTAAATCTTATTGTACATTTAAACAGATCTTGACACTCTGGAATCGTTGGAAAATATTGTAATCGAAGCCTTCAACGGAAAAGTGCCTTCTGAACAAAATCTAAAAACAAAACTAGATCTTTATGCTGATGACTTTTTTGCAGATGAAATTGCTGAAGAAATTGCCTGGCCAAACACCTTGAAATTGTAGTGGCCAATTTGCAAAAAATTCCCAATTGCGAAAAATTCGGATACTGTAAAAATACTATTAAATGAAGTTGAAAAACTTATTGCTTTGCTTTTGACTGTGCCTGCATCAGCAGCTTCATCTGAGCGTTATTTTAGTGCACTAAGACGACTTAAAACGTATCTTCGCGCAACTATGACACAGAAACGACTCACTCATGCGGCACTTATACACATTCACAAAGATAAAACCGAAGAATTGAATTCGATGGAGGTGGTCAAAGAGTTTGTTTCTCGCAAGGACAGAAAGAAATATTTTGGAATAATGTAAATTGATTTAACTTGTTGTACCTTATTTTATTTAAACCATGTAAAGATATACCTAGTCTTGCTTTATAAAAGCAACCTTTATTTCTTATATTTTCATATTACCATATGAAAGATCCTTTAAAGAATGATCTCTAATATTGAAATTGGAAGAACTTTTAAAAATAATGAAATTTTAATATTTTTTATATATTTTTATATTTTTTTTATTTTAAACTAAAATAAGAAATTTGTTTATTCACATTCATGTTTCTTTGAAAAAATTTTGGTGAACTTTTTTTTGCACCACCATTTGTACTGCCTCCCCATTTGTACTGCCCCCCCAGATGAAATTAGCTTCCGACGCGCTTGGCAGATATGCATTAGTACGCCTCACAGTGGGGATGGCTTCATACATTTCTGGGAAAAAATTATAAGGAGTGCTTGTAGAGTGATAAAACTTGGCACCTAGCACTTAATTAACGTTATTAAGAAAAATATAAATTTTCATAAAAATCTGCCACGCCCATCATATACCGCCCATGTAACTCAAAATGAATTTTTCATACAAAATTTTTCTTTTGCTCTGAACATGTTGAAATTTAGCACAGACATTACAATTAACAAAATAAAAAAGTTGTGAAAGTTTCATTAAAATCGGCCACGCCCATCATATACCGCCCATATAACTCAAAATTAATAATTCATACAACATTTTTTTTTTGCTCCGAACATGTTGAAATTTAGCACAGACATTACAATTAACAAAATAAAAAATTTGTGAAAGTTTCATTAAAATCGGCCACGCCCATCATATACCGCCCATATAAAAACAAACGAATTTTTCATATAAATTTTATTATTATTATGTATTATTATTCTAACATGGACATGGGGCAAAAATTAGCGCAATCACGAACAGTCGTAAAACTCTTTTTATAACACAACTTCTTTTAACACGTTCTCTTTGAATTAGTGTGTTTATATAAAATTTGAGTGTTGTGGGTGGTATGGAAGGTGGGCGTATTTGTAGGCGTATCACGCCCATTTTTGGTACTCAACTAAGAATTGATAAAACATATACACATACAAAATTTTGTCTCTCTAGCTCAATTATTAGCCCATTTTTTGTGTTTTCTCAATAGTTGGTGGTATGGGAGGTGGGCGTAATTGTGGGCGTATCCAAAAAAAATCATTGGGCTCATCCCCGGGTCCATATCAATATGTGTGCTAAATTTCATTCAAATATCTTACCTGGTTCTCTTTATTCTTTGCAAGATATAATCACACAGACGGACGGACGGACGGACGGACGGACATGGCTGAATCAACTCAGGAGCTGACGCTGATCAAGAATATATATACTTTTCCATACCGGCCACGCCTCCTTCTATGCGTTAAAAACGTTTGCACAAAGTTAATATACCCTGACTTTGTCAAGTGTAGGGTATAAAAATATAAGTTTTATTGAAAGGCGCACCTGGCCGCAGTTGAAATTGATTAAAAATGTAAGAACAGATATGAGGCAATGTATTAGTAGTGATTTCCAAACATAGGCAAGTACAGCTAAAATTTCAGATTCAAATGTTTGGAAAAAACGGGATTTTAGTTATAAGTTCATAAAAAAAAAAAAAAAAAAAAATTAAGTCTCTGCAGAGTTTATTTTTTAAATTTTAGTATATTGACATATCCTACTTTAAATAAAAAATAAAAAAAAAACACGTTAGCTCACATAGTAAAATAATATTCGTCTTGAAATTCTTAGGTTTATATTAAGTTAGTTCGGTAAAACATACAAGTTCGGAGTTTGAAACGGCATAAAAATAAAACTACCAGTCAGATTGAAGTAATTGTTTTTGATTTGACTGTACCATTTAGTCTTTAATATCAAAATACCACTGCATGTTGCATGAAGACTATGTTGACAATTTGACTTTTTTCCGCGAAATCCCCAGTGTGCGCCTCTGAGAAAATACCTTTCATCAAAATTTGTTCTATAGTTCGTTAATGGTAATATAATAATGGTCCATTATTATGTTGCATTTTAATGGTAATGCAAAATCAATGCATTATATGCCATACATTTTAATGGTAATGAAAATTTAATGCATTATTTTGACAAAAAATTAATGTAATGTAAAAAAAGCATTAAAATTGCTAACATTATTGGTAATGGAAGAATTTTTACATTAAAATAAATTTTGATTATTTTAATGGCAATGTAAAATTAATGCAATTTGCCCAGGTCTGCTGAAAATGTATTTGAATTTCAATTTATAAGTTTTATGTAGAGCAATTTCAATGATTAACTATTCTTCTTGCATATACTCTCTGTGGACCTCTTAACCTTTTACAAGTGTGTATGTTTAGTATTTTTAATTATTTTACTATTGTATTTTCACGTATTGATGTGTGCTTTATCTAGTGGTAAGTATTGCAACGTGCCTAATAACACAAAGCATAAGCTGTTTTAGCTTCTTTTGAACAAACTCATAAAACGTCAAATATGACAAAATGCACTTTTTCAATTATATACGATATAATTATATATACGATTTATATATTCGAAATATACTCAAACAAATATTTTTGTGAACTCTAAACTCTTATTTGTCGATGTAGGTAAACAAATAATTATAACATTTTATTTATGAGTGTTTTCTATTAAATAGTTAGTATGGTCCTTCAAAGAAACAGCAGGCGCTCATTAGAGAAGTGAAATTCGTTTGTGCTTAAGCGTCCAAAATTATAGTCAAGCCCGTCTGAGATTTTCTTTTTATTTTAAAAACTCTTTAGCTATCTATATAATAGATAGATAGATCTAGAATTTATCTCATCAATTGAAAATATTTCATGGTTGATATCTACTTGTATAAAGATATTTTGTTTTTTAAAAATGTTTCAAACATTCAATTTCTCATTTGAATTCATTAAATGAAATGAAAAAGAACTTATTTCATGCATAAAACCATTTGTTTCCGGTCCAAGGCAATAGTTTCAAATTATAGATACTAATTTCATAAAAAAAAATAATTATATGGATTTTGGCCTTCTAAATCCAATTCTGGAAAAATTTAAGGCCACTCGCAGTTGGCTTAGAAGCTATAGGCCTCCAAAATTGCGAAAATGGCCTACAAATCTTATATTCTTGTATAATTATCCTGTATAATTTAAAAAAAACCATAAACACTAGTGTTTAGATAGACATAGTTTGCATTTTAAGACGTTGAGCCACACTTTCTCATATACGTGAAAGCTTAAGTTAAATGACTTAAATAGTAAAAGTTTTAGGCCGCTCGTAATTGGATTATAAGTTATAGGCCTCCAAAGTTGCGAAAATGGCCTAGTAAAATTGCAAATGACCGATTGAGTTTTGGAGCATTTCAAGAACAGCGACAACTCCTATTTTTAATTTATTTTTTGCAGATTATATGGATTTTGTTCTCCTAAATCAAATTGGTTTAGAAGTTATAGGCCTCCAAAGTTGGAAAAAATGGCCTACGAGTCTTGCTATATTCTTAAATATTGAACTTTTCAACGTTAATGGGTATCTACGTTTTATGGGTATCATAAGAAAGGTGGTGGCAGTACCTATGCAATAAGGTATAAAATATAAAAATGCATATACAGTAATTATCGCTTATATGCACTATGTTTATAAGCATATCCCGCTTATATGCATTCGAACTTGAGAACTCTAACTCAAAATTAGGAATTTTTTAAAACCAAAGTCATAGAAAACTAACCAGTTATACGCATCCCTACTAAAATTCCGATTATAAATTTCACAACTCTATTGAGTTGTCAAATATGAACTAGCCCGTCACTGTCTTTGAAGGTGTCAAAGTTTCTTATCTTTTTCCTGTGCAGTTTTAAAATGAACAAAAATAAAAAATAACCTTGTTACTCAAACAAAAAATTTCAATTGTAAAGGAAGTTGAGACAAATTAAATAAGATAGAACATATGTGCCGAAAATTCTGCAATGTACAAAAGAAAATAACTGACTTTTTTCGAGATAGAAAGGACTTAAAAAATTAAGTTAAGTTTTATGTAAGACGAACCTGGCGTTCTTACATTAAATTTTTTTGAAAGCATATTTTTTTATATATTTTTTTAAAACCATAAGTGGTATTAGTCTGGTAGAAGCCCCAATTTAAATTTATTTAATTCGAATCTGACTTAAAACTTAGTTTGTTTAAATTTTTTAAAAACCCTTAAGTGATATAAGACTGCTAGAAGCGGCAATTTAATTTATTTTATATTTTCTTTTTTAAAAACGCTTATTTGACAAACTCTTATTTGTAAATAAATATAATTAAAAATTAAACCAACTCATAACACAATTTTTATTGAAACAATATTCCAATTTTTATATATGCTTCGTGGAGGCATTTAACCGAGTTTTTATATAAGCACTGTGGATGCATATAACCGAGTTTTATATAAGCAGCAAAAACCAAGCAAATAGAGGTTATGCTTATAAGCGATAATTACTGTATACCTTTTTAAGATATAACTATTTTTATATATGCAATTTGTCTGAAAAACAAGTAGCTTGCCTTTTACTACACTAAAAGTGGTTATATCTTTAAAAGTTATGTATGGATTTTTATGTGTGCTACCTTGTTGAATAGGTAACGTCATTTCCTTTTTTATGATACCCATTAAACGTAGATACCCATAAGCGTTGAAAAATTCAAGATTTAAGAATACAACAAGATTCGTAGGCCATTTTTCCAACTTTGGAGGCCTATAACTTCTAAACCAACTGAACTTAGGAGGCCTTAATCCATTTAATCCGCAAAAATAATAAATTTAAAATTAGAGTTGTCGTTATTCTTGAAATGTTTTAAAATTTTAAAAAAGAAATATGCTTTTTTTTCGAGATTTCTTCAAAATGCAGAAAACTAATTAACTTTTCCACGAAACATGCAAATCAGTTCAGTCGTTAAAGCGTGAAAAACAAACAAACAGACAACGAATCTCTTCTATTAAAGTACTAGTAAGGAGTATTGTGTTATTAAAAAATTAATACAAAAGTGTAATTTTTCTGTTATTTTGAATTTACATTAAGGATGCGAAAAAAATTACATGAAACACATACAGTTTATTTTATATTTCGAGGATGTGAATCAGCAAAAATGTACACAAAAAACTATTGGCTCAGCCTGTCACCAAGGATGATTCAACCAAAGTGAATTGTGACTATTAGAGTGTATCGAAAATTTGTGCCCCAATTCCAGTACAAAAATTAGATTATTATAAAAAAAATCCTTTCAATTGGAATACTTTTTTTCTAAACCAATTTTGGCGTCCTTCGAATCGTATTTTTGCACATTTTTGAGCAACTTATAGTTGACTTAAAAAGAAAATCAAGCTTATCAATCAATTTCTCGAAAATATTGCAACCGTATATTGCAATTTCTCGAAATATTGCAACGTAATACGAGCTTATTTATATGCCTATGCTTATATGCTTATATGATTCGCGGAACACCTCTAGTTTAAAGGTTATCCAATTATGACGTTCTACCGCCATTTAAAAAGGACAAAATTTTGCTTTATTTATATAATATATGCGTAATAAAAGCCCGTATGTATATTTCACATAAATTGTGTTTCCTTGCTTATAAAAAATCTAAGAGAATTGACTAATATTAATAACTTTACAGTGGTGTTAGCCCTTTACACAATTTTTTTTAAACTATATGCGAACTACGACGTTTAATTGACGACAGAACCCAGAAAACTTTGTTTGATCTAAGCGATGCGATATAAATGAGTTTATCAATAATATACATATTTTAATTTTCATATGTCAATGTTAATACACTTTAGTTGCAAATGTCAGGAGATAATGGTATCTACAAATGTTTTAAAATAATAAAACGACCATAAATCTACATACACCTAAGCGGTATTTTGTCAATTGAGAAAAAAAAAAAAACCAAAACAAAGTCTTGTTCTATAAAAACTATGTCAACTTTAAACATTCTGCTAAAAGTCTCCCTTGATCCTGGGATTGTTATGACATATAAACGATTGTGACATATTTTCTATTATCTTTACTACACAACTCAGCTGCAATATTATTTGTCGTTGTCGTTTTTTACAGTAAATCCCAGATAAAGGATAAACATGCTAAATGTTGGAAAACGAAATACAAAATTGTGCTGAGAATGTAAAATAAGGCTAAACCGCTAACCTGACCTACATTGGTGCTGTAAATATTAACAATATTTGTATGTGTTAAGGTTTTCGTTGTTGGTGTCGTCATTGCAAAAAGCCTCCACGTCGCGTGTGCAGCCTTGAAATTATTGTGTGAATTTTCCGACTTTCAGTTGAATCTGCACAAAGCCACTAACTTAAGCATCATCATCAGCAGGTTTTTTTTTAAGGTTTTTTCAGCAGATAGTATGCATAAAGCTTAGAATTGATTGAAAAACTACTCTGCTCTTCTTTCCAATATTTCCAAACTTTCACCAGTGCCTGTCTTTCATTCTATTTTATCCTGTATAATTAAAAAAAAACTATAGACACTAGTGCTAAGATACACATAGTTTGCATTTAAAGACGTTGAGCCACACTTTCTCTACATACGTGATGCTTAAGTGAAACGACGAAAATAGAGTAAAATAATATACAATTTTTTAAGTAAAAGCTTTTGATATGTGTGTAGACGCCCTGCAGAAAATTGGACCAATTTTTGGGTAGTTCTGAACTAGTTGCAAAAAGGACCAGTGCTAGTCCTTCTACAAAACCCCTTTACATTGTTCGCACTGACGCTTTTTTCGTCATGATATCATAGGAAAAGATAATTGTACCCATAAACATCCCTTTTTATCAACATGTATTTGAACATTATGAACATTTCCAAACTGGTACTATTTGAAAAAGTGTTAAAGTGGTTCTTAAATTGGTTTAAGGAATTCAAACGTTAGAGGCATTTATTTCTTATCTCTTGCATATATTAGGAAAAGAAGTGCATCCTTTGTTTCATTTTTTTCTTGAATTGATATTTCTCAAATAGTTTGAACATGAAAAAAATTGCCACACCACGTGTTCAGATTTAATTTATTTTTTATTAATTGTTATCTATTTAAATGTACATGAACTTAATTGCGAGCTTTAGATCAAGTAAGTTTTTGAAGAAAGCAATAACAACAACAACAACTTTGTATAGAGTCAATCACAGCTACAATCGGAAATCGCTTCATTTCCTCTTCAGTAGTCTTGAGTGATTAAGCAGTAATCAACCCACTGTTTAACTCTTATATGATTCTACACTTGTTCGAATAAATTCGTAAGAATTATTGTGTTCTCATCGCCCATTTATGGCAATCATATGACTTTAAAGCAGCAAGCTATTTATAGAATAAGACCATCAACCAAGGTTGCCATCTGTTCTGGTTGCTGCTTATATATTTCGATATTCATTGGATAAATAAATTTATTTTTGTCAGTAAGAATTTTAACAAGAAAGCAAAATAAAATCAAAGCTAGCTGTTCTACGCTAAAGGTTTTTGGTATAATTTTATAGCAAGTAAAAATTACGCTACAAATTAACTAGTTGGTTTTTCCAATTGACTCCAAAATAACTGCTGGGCGTATAGAAATATTTTCCTTTCAATATTGATAAATCATTTTGTTTGATTCCAAAATATGACAAATCCATCTGAATGTTCTTGAATCATACATCAAAAACTATTTATAAAGAAAAAACGTATTATGAGTATAGATTTGTAATAATAAAAAGATTATTTGATGGTTGCTTGGAACGAAAATTAATTACTTTGTTTTAATTGCTAAAAAAACTCTAATTGAGGCAATATATTCTTAATGTGAGCATCATAGATAATGCATTGAATTATTAGTGCATTCAAAATATCATTAACACTATGCGCTTAGTTGTAATGCATACCGAATTCGCACTACCATTAATATGTAATAGCAATGGAAAAAAAGAAAATTTCTTGCATCAGCCATTTAAATCATATATACAAGTTTGGTTTAATAAAAATATTTACAACGCGTTGTTCAAAACAAAAATTATGAATTCGTCTATATTTTGATTTATCGTGTTAACGCAAAACATTTTGGATACTTTTATGCGTTCGATACTATCATTTTCGATTTTATCATCTTAATTGCAATTAATATTAAAGTTTTATATGTACTGAAGCCAAAAATTGATAATTAAACATCCGAACGAATTCTGGGTGTGTGGAATAAAGGAAAAGAAATCGAAATTGTTCTATTTTTATATTACGAAATATTTAAAAAAAAAATATACTTTGTTTAAATAAAAACGTACATTGTAAGTGCATACTATTTTGGGTGTGTACGGAAGATATAAAGTATGCAATACGTTTGTAATAAAAAATAAAATAAAAAATGATCTTATTAATTATTATAGTAAACTTCAATTAATTATAATAAACTTCAATATCCAAATAATATTTTTTCTATATTAAATTTTTTTCTTATGTGTGTGAAAGTACTTTTGCTTCCTTTTAGTAAAAAAAAATTATATGTAAAAACTTTAATTTTCATATTAATATTCGGTTTCGGCCAAAAATTCCGGTTTCGGATTATATTTTAAAAATAATTACAATCATTTTATAATCCTTGAGGGAGAAGTTTATGATTTGTCATTGAGAACGATTGCAAATAATCAAATTACAATCGCGATAAATCTAAATTACGGCCGTAGCCTAGTGGGTAGAGTGCGTGGCCCCTAAGCTAAAGAACCGCGGTAGCCCGGGTTCAATTCCAGCTCAGGCAGAAAGTTTTTTCAATTGAATTAATTTTTCTGTTCGGTCGTCACCTCTCTGCAGACAATGGCAAACCTCAGAGAGTAAAAATTGTCATATAAAGCTTCTTGAGAACATAAGCCATTCGGAGTCGGCATAAAACACGTAGGTGCAATTCTCGGTCAATTTGTGATCAAACATTTAATAATACGCACAACACAATGGTCAATAGAAGCTAGGTCAAAGTCCTTCCAAGGGCTGAAATGGCCAGTTCATTTTTTTTAAAAAACTGAATTCCAAATTAATCTGACTATTTTGAAAGATTATTTTGGATTCTTTTTGATTTTTTAAGAGATTAAGACTAAAGAACGGAATATTTTTTGAAACGCTATTCATAAATAATAATAGATATGCATATTAATATCTTTTAAAAGTTAGTTGCTATGTCGGCAAATAGAATGGAGGCAAAGAAAAAAGGTTTTATTTTTAATTCCTTTATATTCAAATGCATTTTTTTCTCGTTTTTGTTTTTTGACAATCTTTTTTTAATAATTAAATACATGTCTGTGTTTTTTTATCATTACAAATTAACAAATTTTTTGTACTTTCGACTGACATTCTTAAAATAATCAAAAATAATAAAAAATAACCTCGAAAGGTAGTCGTATAATTTTTTTCTTGATTACTTTTGACTCTTTTAGTTATTTTGGTAGTCCTAAGTAACCGTTACAATTATTTGATTATTTGGTATCGTAATTACTTGATTGCGATTTTAAACAGAAAAGAATTGCTCTTAATCAATTATTTCAACTTTAAAAAAATTATCTAACTACTAATGACTGCAATTAGTAATCACTTCCCGAGCAGATTTAGTCATATCCATCTTTCCATCTGTGATCGCGATAAAAAACATAATTTAAGAGCTATCGTAATGAAATTTAATTTAGCTTTTAATTAAAATCACGTCCACCTCCCATACCTCCCATACCTCTGAGTATAAAATTTGTAAAATCAATTAAAAACAACGCCTACCACCCACACAAAGTGACTTTATGAAAACAATAAAATTTCCTTAAATTCCATAAAAATAAGTACAAAGACTTAAAATTTTGCAAATAACTTTTGTTTTAATATAAAATAAGCACTAGATGTAATAAGGACTTTGGTAACAAAAACTAAACACTCCGGTCACCATCCATTACGTCATCCATACAAAATGATGTCATCATTGGCCATCAAAACCCTTAAAAAGAAAATTATTACTTTAAATTGATATTTTACACATAGCCCCCCTTCTTGCCATGATTTATGTGAAATACAAATGTGTTATAGAATAGGAACCATGTCGCTGTTGGGCTAGGACTTTGGATTGACAATTTGGTAATGGATAAATGGAAAAAAATAAAATCCTTTCGTGGAAAGGAGGCGAGAGGTATCTTGAAAAAAATTTTCAAAAAAGGATATTTATAAGAAATTGTATTAAAAATACTTTAATTATAATATTGACATTAAATAAAAATATTGTAGCTATTAGACCCGAACAACAAACGCAACTCGTAATAGTCGCAAATCAATGCTTTACCTGTCTCGGTGGCTACTTACGTGATGACGTTGCGTATGCACAACATTTAACGTTAAGTGACAAATAGTTTTGCTCCCAAATTGGCAAATTATTTCTGCTTGCGAGCGAGTTTGTTCATATCATAATACAACTCTGACTACTGTTATAAAGTTTGACAAGTAATTAAGTATGTACTTCAATATAAAACGAAAAAAGGAGCAGAAAAAGTAGTACAGAAAAATACGTAAAAACATACATCCAAAACAGTATATTCCAGCAACTCTGGTTGAGTTTGCGAATTTGATATCTATTGCTGATTGGAAATAAATATTTAATTTAATTGTTTAAATTTAATTGCACAAATTTTTGGATTAATTCTCATTGAATATTTTTCAGTTCTTAAAATAGAAAATATTTGTAAATGATGTTTTTTTTTTGCTATTTTTTCAGTGTACATTTTTTGACACCTCACAAGTGATTCGTAACATGTAGCAAAGCAAAAAATGCTCACTAGGGTTTCCCATTTCACCATGAATAGACTAACAAACGAGCAGCGCTTGCAAATCATTGCATTTTATTATCAAAATTCGTGCTCAGTGAGAAATGTTGAAGATCCACTAATTTATAGAAAAATTGTCTTCAGCGACGAAGCTCATTTTTGGCTCAATGGGTACGTCAACAAACAGAATTGCCGAATTTGGTCTGAAGAGCAGCTAAAGGCAGTTCAAAAGCTGCCAGTGCACCCTGAAAATGCATTGTTTGGTGCAGTTTGTGGGCCAGCGCCATCATTGGACCGTACTTTTTAAAAAACAATGGAGCAAGGTACCGTACGATCATGACAGATTTTTTTACCAAAATTGAAGAATTGGAATTTGTTGACGCATGGTTTCAACAAGACGGTACCACGTGCCACACGGCAAGTGTTACCATGGACCCATTGGGAGTTTGATGAGCAATTAATCTCTCGGTTTGAAACAGACTATTGGCAGAGAAGATCATGCGATTTGACCCCACTAAACTATTTTTTGTGGGGCTATGCAAAGTGACGACCGTAGCCTAGTGGGTAGAATGTGTGGCCCCTAAGCTAAAGAACCGCGGTAGCCCGGGTTCAATTCCAGCTCAAGACAGAAAGTTTTTTCAATTGAATTAATTTTTCTGTTCGGTCGTTGCCTCTCTGCAGATAATGGCAAACCTCATAGAGTAAAAATTTCCATGTAAAGCTTCTCGAGAACATAAGCCGTTTGGAGTTGGCATAAAGCACGTAAGTCCAGTTTTCGGTCATTTGTGATCAAACATTTAAAAACACGCACAACGCAATTGATCAATAGAAGCTTGGTCAAAGTCCTTCCAATGGCTGAAATGGCCAGTTTATTTTTTTTTTTTTGGTAAATTCACTCGTGTACAGGGACAAGCCAGACACAATTGCAGCCCTGGAAGACAACATTACAGCTGCCATTGGTGAGATACCAGCCGAAATACTGTAAAAAGTATGCCAAAATTGGAGCTTACGGATGGACCACCTCAGGCGTAGTCGAGGGCAATATTTACATGAAATAATCTATAAAAAGTAAATTAAAGGCATTGATGTATCGCTCAAATAAATGTTTAATTCACTATTGAAAATTTTCTTCAATTTTCAAAGAACCAAACGCTTAAAAAATCACCGTTTATATAGGCATTTCCACAGAAAAGTCTATCGTGACCAACAAATAAAAACTTATTAAAAACCTATTATTGTATGATACTATCTAGGAGAAACATTTTAATTTTATCTAATTAATTAGCATAAATTAATTAACTATGATGATTAAATCGTCTGCACTGTTTCACAAATGCTGTTTTTTTTCGTAAATGTTTGGTAAGTGTTTCTACATTTTATATTGTTCTGTTTTAGTAAAAATGGAAGACATTGGCTAAAGATTATAAAAAAATGGTTGAGGCCAGGAAAGAAAAATATATTAAATTTGTGTTTCAATCACTAAGTTACATAATTATTTTTATGCCAGATATATTATAATATATCCCAGATCAAAAAGCATAATAATAAACAAGAGAAGAATCTTTCTAAAAAACCCGTATACAAGAAGTTTTGCCCATTTCAGAGAGTTTTGAAAATGTTGTGTCCCAAGTAAAAATCACTTCTGTTTTTTGTAACGTAACGCCTGCACATATTTTTGCTTGTATCTTTAAATCTTTAGAATCGATTGTTGTTGTTTTTACTTAATATAGTGCTACTTAATTACTTAAGAAACATCTTAAGAACTTAAAAAGAAACCTTAAAAGTTAGAATTTTTCATTTCTTTTGTCGAAAAATTAATAGTATCACACAAAAATTTGTCAAAATGAAAATTATGTCAAAAATAGACCATATGTAAAAAAATTTTCCTGTCTTTAAAGAGTTATTTTAGAACGCGATGGTACGCAGAAAGGCTTTGACTATGGCAGAAATATTGGCAGTCTTCGATGAAAGTTATTTGGGTGGCGACGAGGTACACTAAAATTATGTATTCCGGTGCGGTGTTCCCACCGTGCTTAGTGGTGAATAGCTAGGACTCGACGCAGACGAAATGATCGGTGACACCGATCCAAGGATGAAAATTGCAGGTGGAGTGGAAGTTCATTTCGAGAATAATAACGAGAATAATAACGACTTTTCCGGGTACTAATAAGAATCGAATGATTCCACGAAGACTGAATTGTTCCGCTGCTTCTACGGCAATAATGTATTAAGTTGTTGGTAGACCAAACCAATTTGTATGCAGCTCAAAACTATTTTCATAGATATACTGATATTCACTGGGTTTCATACAGACCCTAAATGATATCTTTATTGGTATGTTAAGCCAGAATTTGGTGTGACAATGGTCAAGATGTCATTATTTCGCAGCAGAATCTGATTCCGTGATATAAAAAATATTTTTAATTTAAAGACAACGACAACATTGATGCGGCTGGTCGATTTGTCGAAGTTATGCCCCTTTTGAGCATGCTAAACAAGAGATATATGCAATGGGGTATTTTATTTGCAACCTATTTGAGCATCAACGAATAAATTATGCCATATTTTGGTAGGTGTTCAGGTAAAATGTACATCCGTGGAAAGCCTAACAGATTTGGATTTAAGTGTTGGTACTTGTGTTCACAGGATTTCTGTCTGTTTTGCCTGATACCAAATAGAGGCGCTGCTGTGGCCCATAACAAAAATATCGGTATTGCAGCATTTTATATATATATTATTATATTAAATTTTTGTTGAAATGTTGAGAATCCTGGGCACCATTAAGTTCATTTTGATAACTTTTTTACGTCTTATTACTGATGTGTTTACTCACCAAAAGACATTTTCGTGCGAAATTTTGCAATCCGAAAAAATCGCATGGATGGCGGGGATGTCAAATTGAAAGGTGGAAAAAATTGGAAAAAACATGAGTTCGATTACATGTTCGATGAGACGAATAAAATATTAGTTTTTAGTTGGCAAGACATTGCGGAGGTTATCATTGCTACAAATCACGTTCATTTCGAGTCGTAAGCAATGGCTCGACGATACTACAAACTGTACCAATGACATAATAACGCCTAATATTATGGCCGAATACAATAAATATATGGACGGAGTCGACCTCCACGATAATGGAGTTTCTTAGTACAGAGTTGCGGAACGTGGAAAGAAGTGGTTGTAATCACTTTGGACAAATACTATCAACAGCACGGTTTTGAATGCCTAAAAATACACTTCACGGTGTACAAAAAAGAAAATAATAAACATTCACCGCAATTGGATTTTAAAGCGAAAATTGCTGAGAACCTTATATTCACCCAGTAGCCCGAAAATAACGATGATTCCGATGCAGTCTCAGACAATGAAGACCTCCATCCCAACTTACCTTATCTTAATCAGCCGCATCATGTTGTCGTTGAAAACAGAAACAAAAAGAGTTGTGCAAAAGCAATTCTATTTTTCGCTGCCTCAAATGTCATGTATCCCCCCACTCACTACACTGTTTTAAAAACTCTCATTAAAATATAAAGTATTATTATTATTATTATTAATATATTAACAGAAAATTAAAATTTTAAGTTAACTTATGAGCTATGGCTACTTAGGCCTTAAGCTAAACTTAATACTAGGAAAAACTGATAAGCATTATTATTTAAATGTTCATCTTACATGTAATGTTTTGGAATCCAACCTCTTTACACTTGAGAATCAGAGAGACTTTATCACATCTAAACTTTTTAAATCTTTCTTGCAGAGCAGCGACACACCATTAGAACAAAATTTGTTAAACTACAACAAGACAACAACATTGTCAAAACCGATACCAGCAATTACCAGAGGAATTATTAACTGTATAGACCAGGGTATCCCATACCTCCCCACAAGCTCTACAACCTTATGTCCTCCATGGCTCTTCAAAGTCGCTACAATAAACACCACACTTCACAAATTTTCAAAATCTAACACACCTCCTGAATTATTTCGAACAAAATTCCTGGCAATAAAAGCCAAATATCACAACTACACATTTATCTACACTGACGGCTCAAAGACCAACAATAACTCAACCTACTCTGTCACCTTCTGCAGCCAAATAATTAAAATCTCCAACCTTCCACAATACAGTACTGTTTTCTCAGCAGAAATCATCGCTATAAACGAAGCAATAGAACACGTCACAAATACAAACGGGAATTACGCTATATGCTCCGACTCCCTCTCATCACTAGAAGCCATAGCCAATTTGGCCAACACCAATTACTACCCCTCGCGTATAAGAAACCTTCTTTCTACTTTTTTTCCGAGATTTATCTTAATATGGATTCCGAGCCACATTCAAATAAAAGGTAACGAATTTGCAGATCAAGCAGCCAAATATGCCAACAAAGCCCCCATCATCACAACACACAATTTCAACTCCAGCGACATTAATTACTTCTTAAAAAAACAACACTACATGCAACATAAAAGTTTAATGCAACTTACATCAAACTGGTACAAACAACTAAATAATAATAACACAACAACAAAAGAACTTTTAGCCACAAACGACCCGAACATAACTAGAAGAGACATAACAAGAATCGAGCGACTACGACTAGGCCACACTAAACTAACCCACGGCCACTTAATGAATAATGAAAATCCTCCTCCTCACTGTCTTTTCTGCAACTCTACTCCCGCAATCAACATTCAACATCTATTAACAGACTGCACATACTTTCACTACCATAAACAACAACTACAACTCAACAACGATCTCACACATCTCCTTTCCAACCCCACTACTAACAACATAAAAAAATTAATACTTTTCTTAAAGCAATCAAACATATACCATCTTATTTAAAAAAAAAAAAAAAAAAAATATAAAGTAATAAATAAATAAATTAATATACAGTCGCTCTCAAAAGTATTCGGAATATTTTTGAAAAAATAAAATTTTTATATTTATATAAACGAATGCTGCTAATCAAAACTCACTGAAGTATATTCAACAGATATGACCTTTATTAATACCAATTAGATAAAAATTAAAACCAGTAAAACTTCAAAATTCACCTTAAATCAATAATTAGTCTAAATCTAACTCACAAAAATATTCGGAAAATGCTTAGTAGCATCCCTGTTTTAATGTTGGTACCATTTTGAATCCCACTTAATTTGGCATCATTTTTGTTTCTATATGTGAGTGCATTCATTTAGCGTTAGGTTTTTTCAAAATCAATTTGTCTTTCTATACGTTTTTAAAAATCATTGGAAAATGGGTAGAAAGTCCGCTAAACCTACTCTTGAAGAAAAAAAAAATAGTTTTTAGAATGCGTGAAGAAGGAAAAACGCATAAAGATATTTCAAGTTCAACAAAAAGGAGCATTTTCACCGTTGATAGTATTTAAACAAAAAAAAAACTAAGTTTTCGGGACGAGTGCATTATAATAATAAAAATCAAGGAACAGCCTTGGACTTCTGCCTTAGAGGTTAACAGGGACCTTTCAGAATATCATGATGTACATGTCAGTAACAAAACTGTTCGTATGACGCTCAGAGCTGCTGGTTACAATGGAAAAACTCCCCGTACTAAACCACTGATAGCGAGAAAAATCGTAAGAAACGCATAAAAATTGCAAAAAAATATAAAAATCATAATACTGAGTTTTCGTCAAGAGTAATATACAGCGACGAAACAAAATTTAACATTTTTGGAACGGATTGTGGTAATAAAGTGTGGAGGAAGAAAAATACAGAATTGAATCTGGTAACGTCATGCCATGTTGGCGTATGAGTGCAAATGGAATTGGCAACATCCAGTTTATAACTGATAAAATGAACCATCAGCAGTATATTCAGATTTTAAAAGACAATTTGGAAGCAAGCGCCGAACAACTTGGGCTTTCGGGTCGTTATATATTTCAACAAGATAATGACCCGAAGCATACAGCTCAAAATACGCTACTTTGGATCCTTTACAATACGCCGAGTATTTTGGGAACACCTCCTCAGTCGCCGGGTGGACTTGAAGCGATCTATTCGAAAGCATCCTATCACATCAAAGGAACAATTAAAACAAGTCATAGAAGAAGAATGGGCGAAAATTACTTCTGAAAGAACTCGGAAGTTGGCTCTGTCGATGTTTAATCGCATTAACGCAGTCATTAAGCTCAAAGGTTACGGCACACGTAATTAAAATTAATATTTTACTTATTTTTCCATTATTTTATGTTAAATTCTGAATACTTTTGTAAGCTGATTTTTTTGATATGTTGTTGTTGATGTGAATATTCCCACAATGTTTTTCTCTTACACTTTATTTTTTGTGTTAAAATAAAAATGTATACATAAAATAAATAATTCAGTTGATTTTTATTTGAATTGGTCTTTATATGGTACGATTTAAATTAAAAAGTATGAATTAAAAATATAACAATTCCGAATACTTTTGTGAGGCACTGTATACATATGGAAATTTCGAGTTTATGCCGACAATGTTGCGTATACGAAACAATTTTTTTTTAACGGGAAAACCAATTTTAATTTTCCACTTGAAAAACCTTTAGTAGATCTCACTGAAGCATACCTTTAAAAGGGATTAAAAAAAATTTCAGTATTTCAGGTACTGCCCAGAAATGAGATAAGCTTTGATGATTAACATTAAAATGAAATTAAAATTATTTTAATAAAAACTCCCTGTAAAAGTGGCGTAAAAAAATAATACAACATTGAAAGTTTTGAATATACTCAGTCCAATATAATTCCTTATAGGTTTAACTTAAAGTAATTTTAATCTGCTAAACAGTCTAAAATCTGGTAAAAGTTAAATTTTGTTATATTCAAAGTTTTTACAATGTCGTAAAAGAATGGTTAATTTTTTGAACAATACAATTTAAAATATTTTGTTTTTAAATAAGCTTCTGGTTTTTTGACGATATAGGAATTGATTAGTGGTTTTTCATTGGTTTGTAATGGTCGCTTACATGTGTAGCGTCTTATTTTTGGGGTGGTCCTTTTGCCAAACCTACCTAAAATGTGGTAATAATTCTTGCAAAATTTGTTTCTTATGCCATCCTTACAGATTATTGATTAAAATCGCACAAGATATTGCTTGGAAAAAATTTGTGATTATACAGATTAACTTGATCATAAGGAATAAATTCATCTGCTCTGCATAAACGTGGTGCCTATTATAATAGAGGTACTTATGTATAAACGTAAAAGTCTTAAAAATTAATTGAAATAAAGACGTAACATTCGTTGTCTTTTTTCCGTACTCTTCACTCTTCCTACTTCCTACACTCTTTATTTTTTACGTATTTTATTGTGAATTTCTTTTAGTTCAGATTAATTTCAGTTTTATTTCTTTTTTAATTTCTCTGGTGTCAGCCAGTGCGTGATGCACAACGAAGTTAAATACACAGAAATGCAATGACAAGTGTTAAGTAAATAAGATGATTTTTATTGCGAATATGTTGTTACTTAGCAGAGCGCGAAAATACACAGGATTTTTTAAGCAAATAAAAAAAAAACGAAGACCAGAAAAATTTAAGAAAATTTCAAGTAAATGACGCTATATGGAGATAGTTATATTCCCAAGAGTTTTGCACTATCAACTTGTTCAAATTGCTCCAAAATTCGAAATTTATCATTTGGAAGCCTGGAAGTTTAATTGTTTAAGCAAATATTTTTACGGCTCATTCTGTCGATTTGCTTGCATACAAATTTCAAAAACCAATAAGTTGAACATGTTGTTTTAGCAGCATTGTTGACGATTGTTTATTAGCTAATAACTATAAATTTTCTTTCCCTGTTTGATGGATAAACTCAGTAAAAATCCAAGAAACACCAAGGCATAAGCAAGGCACACCACATTTGGCGTTAGATGGAGTGTTATGAATTTATTTGACGCGTTATAAACGTTGATGGCGTTATTAAGTTGATGGCGTTATTAAGTTAATAATATTAACATATGTAATCCAAATAGATTCTTAACATACTTTTGAAAATCCAGAAAAATAACATTATATCGATCACCTGTTTTATTTTTAACATGTTGATTAAATAATTTCAGTTTCAAATTTTGTATAACGTATCTGTTGGTACGTCTGTCTATGCGTCTGTGTTCGAAATTACACACGTAATTTTGAAGATATCGTAATGAAATGTGATATATAATCATAATTCTGAAAAATAACAATTATGTTCGAAAATGATTAAAACCTTATGAAAACCACGCCTATCTCCCATGTAAAAACAATTTATTAATATGGTAACCTCTCTTAAAATTTCAGAAAAATTTATCAAATGATTTTCCATATACGCCTTCATCTTAATTAGATACGCTGATTTGTATGCTGTTGAATTTTAACTTGTGTTCTTGATTAAAATTATGTTGTTATTTAATTTAAAAATTATTATATGTATTATTTTTAATTATTGAAACAAATTATTCTTAAAAAAATATATATTTTCTTCTCACGTGTGTGTTCGACGATGCACTTGTGTTTTTTTTTTATTAAATTATATTACTTTTTTTCAAATATTGACTATTAGGTTTTGAAAGTATCAAACCATTATTTGAGTATTAGCAACAATATATATTTATTTTCCTTTTAAAAAACAAACTGATGCTGCGGATTGAACTCATGTCCTTTGTCATACAAGTGTCCTCATCATCAATAGTTTATCCTATAATTTATACAACGCAACAAAATTCATTTCTTCAAGATTGAAGAAAAAAACATCAACCCGAAAACCTTCGCAAAGCACTTTGTCTCACTTTGTGTTGTGATGACAAATAAAGAATTTTTAAAACTTTCATTGTTATTGACATAATATCTGACAATTCACCCTGTGCTGTCCACTTCCCTTCATTACTCAAGGTTTTTAAACATTGTAAATACTGGACCTTCGTTATGTTTAATATAACGATTTTAACGCATATAAATTCTTTTTCATGTAACTCAATAACTTTGCATAAATACAAAATAATAAAGTGCAGTCTTTACAGAGAAATACAATAATACCCTCTCCCCCACACACCCCAACACACAGCTGTCTTTACGGATTTACTTACCTCGTTTCAATAATGAAATGCGTCACTGGCGCATTTCGTGGATGCTGTGAATGTGCCCATGATAAATTCACTGAACGTGAAGTAAAACTTATTAGTAAAGGCCTCTCAGGTGGATCTGGAACATCTACAGCATCATGGTATGTGCGTTAAAAGAAGAGAAAGAAAAAAATAAGAGTTAAATCATGTTAAAAATATAAATGTGGTGAAAGAAGGCTGATATGGACGGACAGAAACAACGGAATTAAAACAAGTAAAAATGTAAAATTTTAATGTTTTCCTGGGCATATTTGACATTTTCAAAATATGCCTCTTTTCAAAGGAATGAGTTTTCAACTGCTCACGAAATACTCACCCTGCACTAATAAATCCACTACTGCTTCGGGTATGTGTCGATCGTTGACCAAACAAATATACTCGGAAGTATCTATAGCTAGGGCGGGTGAAAATTGCAAGCCAAAGTTATCCGAGAGGAGTTGAATCTGAAAGGTAAAACAGAAACAAGAAAATTTATTTTTTTGTAAATTAATGCAACAGAAGAAAAGACATTACTAATAATAAAATTGTGTATATTTTTTAAGACAACACTTAATGCACTCAATGCATTTTGTATTTATATTTTTTTTTGTGTAATATATTCCGAATGTGAATTTTTAGGTTCCCGGGATTGCCTCCAATTTGCAAAAATGTAACACTTTAATTTGACATTCGAGAAAGAACTTTTAAAAAAGTTTAAATTTACCTCAAATGTTCAAAAATGAAATAAAAATACATTTAAATGGTGGCACTCGCAGTAATCTGCTTCAAAAAGCATATGATTATTTGATAAAAATTCCACCTACTAGAGTTGTTGAGTCCGAGAGATGTTTCTCTTCCGCTAGAAATTTTGCGACCAAAATTCGGTTAAGCCTGGGGGATGACATCTTAGATGCCTTAGTATTTCAAAGAGCATATTTTCAAAGTAAATCAGCCTAAGTAACCGTTCACAGACTTCAGTGATCTCAGGAAATGAATCCCAAAATCCCGAACTTGCTTTTGAGTATATTTGACACAAACATAATATCGAAGGATAATATTATGTTTAGAAACTTGTTTATAGCAAACAAGTTAATTTTTACAAGAATATGTTTTTATTCTACGGTAAACATAAAATTTTTTCCGGAAGCAAACTATGTTATATTTATTGTTCACTGCAAATAAGCTTATTTGTTGCAATAAATATATTATGTTTACTGGAAAATAAAAGTTTTTTTGGGGCAAATAAGCTTTTTTTGTTGCTATATTGTATTTTTATTATTTATTATTTATTTACTATTTATTATTACTTAATTACTCTTTTTTAACTGTTGCTCTTGGAGGTTGTTTGCGGCTGAACAGAAATATTAATTCAATTGAAAAAAACTTTTTGAAAAACTTTTTGAAAAACTTTCTGTCCAGACTGGGATTGAACCGCGGCTCTTTCGCTTACGAGACAAGCACACTACCAGTAGGCTACGGCCACCACCAATCGTCGCCTGACTAAAGCCACTGATAAGCATGTTATTACTTTCAGAAGCATAAAATATGAACATTGTGGATTTGTTTTTCCGCAAAAATATTATTTTTATCACATCAATCAAAATATGTTTACCTGGAATTGTAAGCAAAAATTAAAATGATTGCCACAAAAAAAGCAATATGTGTGATAAACCAAATATGGTCAGAATTGCGAAATATATTTACGGTAAATAGGAATATGTTGGCGACCGTAGCCTAGTGGGTAGAGTGCGTGGCCCCTAAGCTAAAGAACCGCGGTTGCTCGGGTTCAATTCCAGCTCAAGATATAAAGTTTTTTCAATTAAATTAATTTTTTCTTTCGGCAGAGAGTGCAGGCAATGGCAAACCTCAGAGAGTAAAAATTGCCATGTAAAGCTTCTTGAGAACATAAGCCGTTCGGAGTCGGCATAAAACACGTAGGTTCAGTTCTCGGTCATTTGTGATCAAACTATTAAATAACACCCACAACACAATTGATCAATAGAAGCTAGGTCAAAGTCCTTCCAAGGGCTGAAATGGCCAGTTCATATATATATATAGAAATATGTTTGCTACAATCAAAGTCAAAAATTTAATTTTCCTGCGTGTACACACTACATATATATATATACACATAAAAAAGATAATATAACGATGAATAAAAAATCGAATTTTGAATCAATGATGTTATAGGGGAAAAATCATTTTTTGAAAAGTGGGAGACTCGGTTTCTTCACCAAAGTTGCTTAGAATTGTCTATAGAATCATCCCAGGGGGTGGCTTTAATCGACAAAAAATTTGGCCCGCCCTATATATATATATATTAGGGCGGGTCAATTTGTATGGACGAATTTTTTGGAGGTCTGGCTCAGCGAAATTCGTAAAATACATTTCAAGACTTTTTCTCCACTACAGCATATACAAATTCTGAAAAAAAGCTGTGCGGACTTTCGTAAATTGATTTTTTTCTCAATTATAAAATATGAATGTATGAAATTTGAAAGAAGTGTATAAAATATGTATAAAAAAGATTATTTGTTTACATTTCAGAATACAAGCTATATCATGGAAACCTCACCGTCATCATCACAACCCGAGCTGGACCGTAAAATAACTTCAATATTGCAGCATGATAAAACTTTATTTGGTGAAGCGAAAGAATTGAACGTTGAACGTCTACCGACGTATGGCGATATTTTGTTACATTATTTTTTCATGCAAGAGCACTATTTCGAAGACAACCCACACATTTCATTCCAATCAATTACTCGTCATGTGGCGGATAAAATTGTTGAAATTTGGAATAATCTTCCAACGCCAATTATTCAGAGAAAATCCATTTGCAACAAATTAGACCGATTCATGGCTCAATATAGAGAAGCATCAAAAAACAAATCCAAATCACCCGATGTTCTTGTTGATTTTCGTGGTTTGCTAGGAAATTTGTTTTGGGTTTCAACATGTAATTGCAATTTATTAACAACGGATTGCAGATGTCAAAATACACCACTACCACTATTCATGAAAACATTTTTTGTGGACCAGATGACAGATAGAAATGTCACTATTACTGAATTTCTTCAAACGCTACCACAACCAAGTTTAACAACAGTAACAACTACAGAAGTGACTAGATCAGAGGTGATTTGGCAACCTGAATTATCAATGGGTGCAAGTAGTATGGATTTTGAATTTGAAGAAGGAGTGGCAGCTCCAGGTGCTGTTCGAGGGCCGTATATGCAAAACGTAACCTTATCAAACTTTGCTATGGAATGCGATAGATACGGTATATCAAATAGAGCTGCGGCTGCACTCGCATCTGCACTTTTGAAAGATTTAAGCGTAAAAGGTAAAAATGATCAAACGTTAATTATCGATAAAAATAAAGTTCAAAGAGAACGCAATCGTTGTAGGAATGAGGTCTTGAAAAAACGATTAGACACTTCCACGTTATTGGCATTTGCTTTCGATGGCAGAACAGACGAAACATTAGTTACCGAATTTATCAACAATAAAATTCATACACGCAAAATTAAAGAACCGCATATAGTTGTTGTAAGAGAGCCAGATTCCAGATTTTTGGGCCATATTATTGTGGAAGAAGAAACCGCAGAAGCAAAAACGCATAAACTTATTGAATTTTTTGATAAAAACGGCTTGTCATTAGATAATTTGGTACCTATCTGTTCTGACGGTGAACCTGTTAACACTGGAATTAGAAGTGGTATAATAAGACTTTTCGAACAACATTTACAAAGGCCATTACATTGGAGTGTATGTTTGCTGCATTTCAATGAGTTACCGTTTCGTCATTTATACAATACACTTGAAAAAAGTTTCACGAAAGGGCCAACTACGTCAACAGGACGATTAGCAGCGGTTTTAGGCATTTGCGATACGATACAAGTAAAATACGATTATTTTGAGTAAATAAATTATATAATTTAACGAATTAAAAAAAATTCTGCTTTTCAGGTTGTCAATAATTTTGAGATAATTTCACTCCAAATTATGCCACCATCATCACCAGATTTTGATGAACGTTCTTTCTCAACAGATGCAAGAAATCTTCTCAAATTAGCAAACGCGATTTCAACTCGCTCAGTATCAATTGATCTAGCAAACATCAAGTTGGGACCAATACATCATGCTAGGTGGTTAACAAAAGCTGCTCGAATTTTACGTACGTACATAACTACGGACAAACCGTCAAAAAACTTGCGAATTTTGGCCACATACGTGATGAAAGTGTACATTCCAATGTACTTCAACGTTAAATATTACAATTCAATGACATACGGAAGTGTTTTGTTCTTCAAATTTATACAATGGACGAATTATCTGCCACCGAATTTACTTTCCGTTGTTCATAGTGTAATGTCAGCCAATTGCTACTTTGCTAGCTCTGAAAATGTTTTGCTAGCAATGGTTTGTCACAATGTGAAACCTATACGTCAAATGGCAATCGACAAAATAAAACATATCCGAAGTGATCTCGATCGGACAACATTGAGAGAATACAAAAAACCGAAAATCAATTTTGACTGCACCCACTTTTCCAACATGATAGATTTGAATGATGATGATATTCTACACGAGCCGCCATACACAAGAGACATTCCATTGCAACATTTGACTGAAGATTATTATGATTCTGATGAGGTTATGATTAACGTCGAAATACCATGCCACATTCAAGGCACCGAACGAAATGTCCAAGAGATGACTAGAGCATCCAAACACGTTACTGAAAAACACAAAAGTGGTTTTATTGCGACATCGATGGAATCGAGAGAAAAAAGGCCCAAAACTGAGAGCAAACGAGACTTGGAGTACTAGAATTGGTACTAAATAGTACTAAATAGTAAACGAGAATTGGAGTAATTTAAATGGGAGATTTGAATTCAGCGCCAAATTTTCCAACATTTTTTTTATTTTTTGACCAAAAATCACGATATTTTGATAAAAAATCACGATTTTTTCTATTGATAGTTGGATTTAATGTATTTTTAATGCCAGATTCAGATTCAGCGCCCAAATTTACCTTAGAAATGACAGCACAAATAATCTTTTTTATGCACATTTTATACACTTCTTTCAAATTTCATACATTCATATTTTATAATATATTTTATATATATATATATATATATATATATATATATATATATATATATATTAGGGCGGGGTTGCGGGAAAGATTGGTTAAAATTTATCAAAAAATTTAAATTGCGTATAACAATATGAAATTTTTCATTAATTTTTTTGAAACTTGTGTTTTTCTTAAAATTTACTTTTATCTTAAAAATGAGACTAAAAATTATCTCTAGCTTAAACAGAACCGAAACTATGAAGTTTTGAAAATTAGTCTCCAAGGCAAAAATCATGAAAATCTCAATCTTTTAACGCCCTCAATTTAAAAAAAAAATAAAATAAAAAATCCTCGAACTGTAAAAAAATTTCATGCAAATCAAAAATGGGTCGGTAATTTGTTGTTCAAATCTGTACGGTTTGTAAAAGAATTACCCATATATGTAAAAATTGTAATATATACTTCTTGGTTTAATATTTACCAAAGTTTACCGAGTTACCAAAATTTCAGCGTTTAAGTTACAAATTGCTGGAAATATAACTAAAGGTGTTTTGCTGTTGCTTTATGAACATATTTGGCATTAAGCTCAAATATAATTCTAAAAAATTATATTTATAATAAAAATTATAGAAATACATAGAAAGGGAGAGTTGTCTAAAGTGGGACCTCATTTAATGTGGGACTCGAACTTTTCTCCGATATTTTCCAAAGCCATCACCAATTTTTTGATATTGACAGTGTAACTTCGATGAGCCATCATTTTTCAAGTGGATTTGGAGAGAAAATACTCGTTGCTTATATTTGTGCCAAACATTGTGAAAAAATTTCAGAAATAAGTTTTTTCATTATTTTTGGCAGTGATAATTTTGTCATTATTTTTGGTGCTATAATAACGGTGAGTATGTGCATTGTGTTTGTTTTTCGGAATATCTTTAAAATTTCAAAGTGATTTCTGTGCAAATTCATTGAAAAAAGACATTTCTGATGTTAAATCAAAATGTCCATGAATTTATAATGTGGAACTTCACGTGTCTTTTAATGTGAGACCAACTTCGCGTGCATACAACGTACCGCAGACCAGTTTTTACCGGTATCTGGAAATGGTGAACGTGCAATTTTATGATATTTTGCAAGTTAACGATGAAGAATTGATGAATTACATTTGTGGAATTGTCACTAGGATTTAGACTCAGAATGAAGTGAATATGAAGAATAATGTCTATCTTATTCATGTTTTATATAAGAAATTCATTATGATTCACATATTTCGCATTCAATGAAACGGTGCTCCGGACTTTCTTTTTACATTTGTCGCATTCGACAAAATGAATTTGGCACCTTGCGCGCTTCTTTGACAGCGCATGATGCTCCAAACGATTCCGCGATGGTCCACTTGTTAGCGATGATCCATTAATGACGGTGGTGGTGGAACGCCATGAATTAAATTTACTAACAATAAGGCAGACGTACTTCTCGGTGTGCACACCTGCTGCTCAATCTGTAGTACTACAAGCGAATTTCCAAGTTCCAGCAAAAACAGGCGTCTTCGAAAGTTCTTTTTCGTATAATTCTACAGAGGATTCATACTGGTAAAGAGCACATATGCATTCAACTCCTAGATGTCGAGCATGTTGCAAAAGACTGAAACGGGCCATTGATTTACTTCACACTTGCAGCGATAGTAACCATCTCATATCCACACCACATTTATACCACACTATATCCACACCACATTTTGTTGCATTGTAAAAGTTTTTTACTTCTGGTTTCTTCTGAACGTCGTTCTCAGTTGCTTTATTTTTCTTGTGCATAGTGCTCAGTAAAGTTACAAAGCGACGTCTCTTTGTTACAGAAGAAACCAAAATGAACTCCGAATGGTCCGAGTGATTTGGTTTTCATTTCGAGTAATAGCGAAGGAAGTTCCTTGCGATTTTTGAGTTTTGTTCCAACAATTGTCATTTGCCGTTGCTTTAGTTTCACTGTAAGGCCATGGATTGTAAAGAAATTGTCGCAGGTCACATTCCATCCATTCAGCCTTTCTGTGAGCTGCAAAACAACCCATTCACTCTGGTTTATCTCAGGAGTACAATTACGGTCTCTATCAATATAAATATCATAAAATCAATATCATAAACACAGTATGTTTCAGCATAACAAGCACCCAATGTTTGGTGCAATATTTAAATGGCTTCGAAGGAATGTATTGATTGAATGGACAGCGGCCATGGTAAGGTAATAACTGCTCATCAACAGTTACATTCGCACCTGGTGTTTATGCCAATTTTAGCCCATTTATCAAAAGTAGAATAGCTATGACAGTTCTAATCCAAAAACGCGTGTATTTTCTTATGGGCCTCAAAATTCACAAAATTGTGCCCTACTGCGCAGTCGGCGTAGTACGATCGGTCAAGTTGGCCGATAGTAGGGTGGCTGAAGCGTCTTGTTGTTGTTGCAAATTGGAGATAAGCATACAAGATGTACGGATGGAGGGATAGCTAGGGGGTATGATCGGTCAAGCTAGCTGAAGTAGAACGCTTGAATCGTGCTGCTGCTATAAATTGGAGATAAGCACACAAGATGGACGGACAGATGGATTGATAGCCAGATGGGCTATGACATATGTTCTAGAAGCTTCGAGAACCTTCTAGAACATTCTAGAACATTCTAGAAGTAATTGAAATTGGAGATAAGCATGCAAGATGGACGGACAGATGGATTGATAGCCAGATGGGCTATGACATATGTTCTAGAAGCTTCTAGAACCTTCTAGAACATTCTAGAACATTCTAGAAGTAATTGAAATTGGAGATAAGCATGCAATATGGACGGACAGATGGATTGATAGCCAGATGGGCTATGACATATGTTCTAGAAGCTTCTAGAACCTTCTAGAACATTCTAGAACATTCTAGAAGTAATTGAAATTGGAGATAAGCATGCAAGATGGACGGACAGATGGATTGATAGCCAGATGGGCTATGACATATGTTCTAGAAGCTTCTAGAACCTTCTAGAACATTCTAGAACATTCTAGAAGTAATTGAAATTGGAGAGAAAGCAAGCATAGAAGACGAATGGGCAGACAATCAGTCAGTCAGATAGTCAGATGGATGGACGGACAGACGGATAGCTAGCTAGATGGAGGTATGATTGATCAAACTAGCTGAAGCGTGAGATAAGCAAGCATAGAAGACGAATGGGTAGACAGTCAGTCAGATAGTCAGATGGATGGACGGACGGACGGATAGCTAGCTAGATGTAGGTATGATTGATCAAACTAGCTGAAGGGGGAGATAAGCAAGCATAGAAGACGTTTGGGCAGACAGTCAGACAGATAGTCAGATGGATGGACGGACGGAGGGATAGCTAGAAGGTGATAAGCCCAAGCTTCATAGCAAGCAGAATGTTTATGGATTTAAGTCGCTACATAAACTTAGGTGTTGTTGTTGTTGTTGGTATAAATCAAATTTTAAGTTTAAGGTGATAAGCCCAAGCTTCATAGCAAGCAGAATGTTTATAGATTTAAGTCGCTACATAAACTTAGGTGTTGTTGTTGTTGTTGGTATAAATCATCATTTCAAGTTTAAGGTGATAAGGAAACAGCACAGAAGTAAAGAGTGTAGTTGTTATGCATTTTAATAAATTTAATATGAGTTGGTTGACTTATATAAAAACAAAGCATGAAAGCAGCAAAATAAATTAAGCTAGCGATTGAAAAGATATCATAGCCATGACCATACGCAACTATGCTGATATAAATAAAACAAAACGAGCTGATTTATATATGAATCATTATTGTTCTTTTATCGATTTGTTATATTTAAAGTCTGATAATACATGTATAAAAGCAATAATTACATGCATAAAAAGTAATTGATTTAACCATTCAGCTTCGAGTATAATTTTGCTCTATTTTCTTCTTCTGTTTCTG